>CM035164.1:79880148-81080148 GCA_020205615.1 Panax quinquefolius | reverse complement strand
TATCTGGAAAGTCGTTGATCGCTAGGGAGGCTTATCCCTATTGTAGAATAAATATTATTTATTTAAATACATTAATAGTTTAATTTATTTATTTAAATAAGATTAGAATTATTCTAATTGATTTATTTACAACCGGTTTAATATGGAGAACCTAAAGGGTCACACCATAAAAGGAAAAATAATTATTTAAGAAGTTAATGGCATAATCGTAATAATATGTTAAGTATATTTAATTTAATCTATAGTGATAAAATAAATTAAATAACTTAATATTTATTATTTAATATTTTAGAAATATTAAATATAAATTAATAAGAGGAGTCTTATTAATATTATTACAATTAATATTATTTTAATTTCTAAAAGCGTTTAGGAATTAATTTAATATAAGTACTTTCATTTATTCCTAATAGGATTAGAAGGCAAAATTAGTTAAAGGAGTTTAATTAATTATCCCTAATAAGATTAGGGAGCTTAATTAATTAAAAAAATTTAATTAAATAAATAAAACCCAATTCCTTAATTGTTAAGGAGGGTTGCCTACATCTATAAATAAGAGGAGTCTTATTATGGGTGAGAGGGTTGGCACTTTCACAACACGTGAATACGTAATTCTAATAGTTGGGAGAGTACGCATTTTCTATAGAGATAGAAAACTAGGGTTTTGCAAAATACCCATCTTCTTGAATTCTTTTTCTTCCTTGGTGGATCACCTCTAGAGGCCAAACACTTGGGTGGCTAACGTTGATTAAAGGAAGGAACCAAACCCGGTGGATTCAAGTTGAACGCGAAAAAAATTGGAGGTGAACTTGTACCTGAGGAAGCTCGGATCTTCAAGGGTATGATTCTTGTTCTTTCTTTTTCGTTTAATTAATAATTGTGCATAAAGGATGATCCGGGTATATGGTTTGTAAAATTTTAAACTCTGATTTTTACACGTTTCCGCTTATTTATGCAATTTTGATTGCGTTCTTGAATATTACAAACCTAATAAATTCTACATCTTATTTTTACACAATCTTCATCTTTCAATTGTTCTTCCTTTATTCTGTCATCGAGCATAAGATGAATCTCCACTACAAATAACATTTGTCCCGATTCACTCATAAATTTAACTTCTAACTCCATCATAACCATATCTGTTATTAACTCATCTTGAGCCGTTTACATTGATAGTTTCTCTCGACCCTTTCTACTTAAGGCGTCAGCCACTATATTTGCTTTTCCCGGATGATACAAGATTTTACAATCGTAATCCTTTATCAATTCTAACCATCTCCTCTATCTCATATTCAACTCTTTTTGTGTATAAATATATTTAAGACTTTTGTAATCTATATATATATTTCACTTTTCTCCCTATAAAGATAATGCATCCATATCTTTAGGGCAAATACCACTGCTGTCAATTCCAGATCATGAGTAGGATAACCCTTCTCATAATCCTTTAATAATCTTGATGCATATGTAATGACTTTGCCATGTTGCAGAAACATATAACCAAGCCTTCTATATGAAGCATCACTATAAACTACTAAATTTCCTGTATCATTTGGTAATGACAATACAGGTGCCTCACTTAATCTCTTCCTCAATTCTTGGAAACTTTCCTCGCACTTCTGCGTCTATACAAAGTTCACAATTTTCCTTCTCACATTTGTTAACGGAGTAGCTATCTTAGAAAAATCTTGTATAAATCTTTGATAATAACCCGTTAACCCTAGAAAACTACGCACCTCGGTGGTGTCTTTGGTTGTTCCCAATTAATCACTGCTTCAACCTTAGCTAAATCCACTGATATTCCTTCCTTATCAATTACGTGCCCTAAAAGTTGCACCCTCTCTTGCCAAAACTCACACTTTGTGAATTTAGCGTACACTTTCTCATTTCTTAGTATTTCTAACACTATTATTAAATGTTCAACATGATCTTCTGACGTCTTAGAATAGACGATAATATCATCAATGAACATTACAATGAACTTGTCCAAGTATTGCTTGAACACTCTATTCATCATATCCATGAATGAAGCTGGCGCATTTGTTAACCTGAACGACATTACCAAGAACTCATAATGGCCATAAAAAGTCTTGAACTCCGTCTTAGGTACATCTTCTTTCCTCACCTTTAGCTGATGATATCCCGTTTGCAAATCTGTCTTAGATAAGTACTTCGCCTTTTTCAACTGATCAAAAAAGATTATCGATTCAAGGCAATGGGTACTTATTCTTAATCGTTACTTTATTTAACTCACGATAGTTGATACAAAGTCTTAAAGATATGTCCTTTTTCTTGACAAATAATATTTTCCCTCCCCACGGGGGTACACTCGGTTGGATATATTTTTTATCTAACAGTTCTTGCAATTGAATCATTAATTTTTCATTTCTACCGGTGTTATAAGATATGTCGCCCTAGAAATTAGTGTCGTTCCTGACACAATGTCTATAAAAAATTCTATTTCCCTATCTGGTGGAAGACCTAGCAGGTCGTCTGGAAATACATATGTGAACTCTTTCAAAATAGGTATCTGGTCCATTACTACTCCCACCCTCTGGGTATTAACAACGTGGCACATGTATCCTATACATCCTTTCTTCAATAAATTCCTTGATTGTGTCATCGTTAGACAATAAGAACGTCCCAGCGACTTACTATCGTAAAATACTATCGTAGACTTTTTTAACGTCCGCAAGTTCACACTCTTCTTTTGACAATCGATTATTTCCCTGTTGTTATACAACCAATCCATCCCAAAATTACATCGAATTCCCCCAAGTTAAACAAAATTAGATCTACTGATAATCTTTGTCATCTTATCTCTACGTTAAAATTCTTGTAAATATGTTCAACAGAAACTAATTCCATATTCGTCACTTCAATGTTTAGAGGAATCTCTAACTTCTCGGGAAGGGAACCTAAACGTCTAGAAAATTCACATGATACAAAGGAACAGGTTGCACCTGAATCAAACAACATATAGGAGTTAAGATTATTGACTGAGATTATATCTGACACCACACTTTTTGATGCCATCGCATCCTAAACGGTCATATTAAAAGTCCTCGCAGTAGGTCTACTAGGTGGAGCTGGACCAATAATCGTCATCTTCCCACTGCTAACTCCCTTGCTACCCTCCATTCTTTTATTTGGGCAGCTTCTTGTCATGTGCTCAGTTAAACCATAAACAAAACAACTGTGGTTCTTCTTCAGGTTAGGACAGTTAGGAGCAATATTCCCTTCCTATCCATAGTTGTAACACACAGACTTAACCTTGATACAGAATCCCAAATGAGCATTCCCACAGTTCTTGCAAGCCTCCACTATTCTTTTAGGGTCCTTGTTAGAAGTGAACAAAAAATGGATAAAATCGAATTACCGAACCGAACCGAAATTTTTTAATCGAATTATTTCAGTTTTATGGTTTTTTTCACAATTTCGGTTATATCCGAATTATTACTCAGTATTCGGTGACGATTTTGGTTTTTAGAAAATAGGTTATTTGGGTATCCGAATAACCAAACTGAAACACTTTGAAAAATTAATTTTATAATATTATTATTATCTACTATCTGACTAAGACTTAGACTATGACCGACAGACCGAGTCCATTTTAATTTCACTTCAGATCCATTTTGCCCTAGCCCTTAGCCCGCTCCCACTCCATTTCACATTTCAGATCTGAGATCCCTTATCTTCACTCTTGCCTCTTGAGTCTCGACAGTCGACTACTCGATCTCACATCCTCTCCAACCTCCGCCTCTCTTCGGCCTCCGCCTCTTGACTCTCACTGTCCGACAAATGCGCCTCGGCTGATGGCCTCTACCCAGTGCCCTCTGCAGCTCTACCCTCTCCCCTTTGACTCTCTTACCGTCTTACGAGTTCCGAGAAATTGGTATGTTTGTTTTGTTAGTTGTTACATACATCTGATTTTGATTTGAACCCTTTTACAAGTTATTCGATCTGATTTTGTTAGTTAGGACTTAGGGTTATGATTTCTAAGGTGGGTAATCATTTGATTCTTTCATAAATTTGGAATTTTTTTTCTTAATTGGGTATAGTGAATTGTGGATGAGATTTTAATTTGTTGGCTTTGTTAACTTGGACCTTTTAATGTGTTCCATAGATTGGGAAGGATTTAAATTCTAGTTTCATATGTTGATTATATATATCTTTCTATGTCAAGATATACTTCACGGTGGATTTGCTAGAGAAGCTATGTAAAGACCCCAAACTCGGGTACTTGAAACCCGAACTCGGTGCTTTACGATACCATTTCTATGAGCGGAATAATACTAATAATAATAACAATAATATAAAAATCAAACTTAATTTACATTTATCAGAGTCTAATCCCAAGTATGCAACCTTTACTACAATCTTTACATGATATATAATACATATCATTAACTTAATACAGTCTAACTATTACAAAAGATACCATTAAACATATACTGTTTGCTTTCCTTTTCACTTGTTCTTGGTCAACCTTCTAGTACATTCACACTTATCTGAAAACATTTAAATTAAGCAAGGATGAGCATTTGAGTGCCTAGCAAGTAATAACAATTATAATTATATTTAGCTGAAAGAATTAAACGTTTTCTTTGTACATCACTTCTACAACGAATTTATAGTTATGAAGTAAACTGAACCGACAATAACAACATAACAATTCTATCTCAAATTTTTGAAACTACGTATAGACTATATATATAGGGTAGTCGACATACTATGAACATTATTTTAAATTTTCGATAAGGTTAGACAGAACTTCATCTACAAACCGTCATAGCTTACGGGCACGAGGGTGTACATCCCATGGACCCTGTATTGATCAATACTACATTACAAGAATGATAAGATCGTTCACTCTGTCCGCCTTGGGCGCATAAAAGTTTTCCCTTGATTGGGATGTTCATACTTAGACTGGACTCCAAACCAAAACAATTTGATTGGATACAAAAAGGTTTTATCATATTCAACGACATTTCGAAATTTGTATCTAGCTGATCAAATAGCTTAGACGGCTTATATTTATATATCAACATGTGATTAAATACAATAATTATCCAAGTGAGGACACTTGTATAACCATATTTTGAAATTAACGAACAAAATATATATATGAATTACTATATACTAACATGTTGATAATCAATGATCGGATAGAATATATCACAATAGGGTTAATAATATAGCATAATATTAATATAATTCTGAAACTTCTTACTCATGTCCATTGCATAAAGGAAATGCAAAGGTAAGATACTTATTCGATGCAACCGCTACGAGTTCAGTAACTTAGTTCTATCTTTATATAACACCTATCAGTAATAAGATCATTCATTCGATTAAAACAACATACAATAACACATAGTACTGCAATTCGCAGTCAGCACATAACCTAATCACATTGTCACATATGTTTAACAACTATTAAATCACAAATAAACACATATCTAATCAAATTATCTAAGTCCAGATTAATTTCTAAAATATGTCGGTGTACCGACAGCTTTATCGGGTAATTATCGAGTCTAAGACTCTATATCGAAGTTTAATATTTAATTAGACTATTTAAGTAACAGTCATATCATTTTTAAATGACTTAATATAATTTTTAAACATTTATTATAATTTATCATGAATTTTCAAACACCAGAATCATTATTAAATGATTTAAATATTGAATAATTCTATTATCATTAATATTTAATTAATATTAAACTATTAATGAAACCATTGCCAAAAGGTTAAAGTTATTTATAATACTCAAAATACTTTTTAAAGTATTAATATTATTTAAATAATTTTTAAAAGAATTAAAATCATTTTTAATTAATTATCATTAATATTAAAGTATTAATGCATTATTTATCAAAATATTAAAAGTTCTTATTTATAACTAAAAATATTTTTATTTCATTTATTTCTTTTTTAAATGCTTTTAAAACAATTTTTAAACTATTTATTTAATATAATTATTAAATAAATTTCATACCATTAATATTAAATTAATATCATTTTAAAGAAATTATCCTTTAAATATTAAAAGTTATATTTTATAACTTAAAATAACCTTAAACACTTTATTTTCATTTAAAATGATTATTATAATATTAAAATCATTTTTAAACTAAACTATTTAATATAATTATTAAATAACTTTAACATCATTAATAGTAAATAATTAATGAGTTTTATCTTTAAATATTGAAAGTTATATTTTATAACTTAAAATACTTTTAAAATCTTTATTCTCATTTAAAATGATTTTTCTAATATTAAAATCATTTTAAATTAATTTATTTAATATAAGTATTAAATAAATCTAATATCATTAATATTAAATTATTATTATATTTTTCATGACAAAATATCAAAAGTTATATTTTATAACTTCAAATATTTTATAATCCTTTATATAATTTTTAAATCATTAATTCTAATTTTCATAATTTATTTAATACATTTATTAAATAACTTAATTACCATTAATATTAATTAATTAATGAAATTCATCACAAAATATTAAAAGTTATCAACAAATAACTTAAATTATTTTCTTATACCATAATATAATTTTAAATGATTTTTATGAATTAAAATTATTTTTAAATAATTTATTTAATATTATAATTAAATAAATTAAATACTTTTAATATTCAAAAATATTAAATATTTATGAAATATATTCAAAATAATTAAAAACTAATTTTTAATTTAAAATAATTTTTAATAATTTATTTAGTATTTTTCACAATTGAAAACTAATTAATACTAATTATTTAATAAAAATATAATTTTTATATAGAAACTGTCGCTAAAGACAACCTATAGCGACAGAACCGTCGCTATAGGTGTTCTTCGTGTTCTTGAGCCTGCCTAGAAATTAATAGACAGCCACCGAGATGGCATGTTTGACCAGTGATAACTTTTAGATCGTAATGATTCTGGGCTTGACTTGGTCAGAGCTTGTAGTACTCGTGCAAGACTACACGATCCACTCATCAACATGTTCATATCATAAATCAATTGCAAGATATAATGATTCAAACTTCTTGTCAGACGTGTTCTTCATTTCTGGGTTACCCAGAAAAGAAGAACAGTCGAGGGTGCCACTTTCCAGCCTCCACTACACACTACTACAAAACAGTAAATAGACAACGCGGAAAAAACGTTGTGGTTTCAGTCAGAAAAACGTCGTGGTTAAGGGTGTTGTCTATTGGACACCCATACACAACGTTTTTAAAACGTTGTAGTTAAGCACAATACACAACGTTTTTTAAAACGTTGTACATGCTAGGTTTGTAATGTTTTTATGATCTATAAGTTGCAGTGTGTATTCCGTATGCAAATGATAAGATCTGACACAAAACATCAACAAAACATCAACACCATATTAAGATACATGACGGTCAAAGTAGTGATCAAGAACTGCCTTTGAAGATTTTTAGGTTACCCAGAATCTTCATCCGACAGTTTCGTCTAGCTTACTTTGACAACAAATTTCTTCGATTTTGCTCAGGATTTAAGAGTTATGAAGACATATATCGCTAGTAATCATGTCATGCTACACAACAATAACAATAACATAACATAAATAACTAACAACAACAAGATCGAAACCACAGAACTCATCGTCGAAGCGACACGGGAAATCTGGGTTACCCGTAAATCTCCGGTCGATGTCGGTCGGCCAATGGTTTGACCACGAATAACATGAGATATGTTCATGTTCTGACCTTGATACAAGTTCCGGTTTAAAGACCTCATAGCATACTACTATTTTAAACATTTAAACAGCCAAAAACACAAACAGGATGAGATCTACATGGTCTGACATTCGTTGTCAGACCTCAAAACAAAATTTCCATATTTTGTAATACATCAAATCCGAGCCTTTAGATGTTATGGATCTAACATCTAGCAACCCAGATCACTTATAGACACTACATAGAACATATTATAACACATAATCACAACTTTTAACAGAAGATCAAGGGTCAAAATTTTGGTTAGGGTTTTATACCTTAATGCTCAAATTCTTGAATCTATGCTTCTGATTTGTTGTGGGTGTTAGTGGGGCTTGAATATGGGACTGATATACATTAAGATTTCGTGAACTAAAGAGAGAGGGACTTGGTAGTGAGTTGGTGCAAAAATGGGCTAAAAGTGAACATTCTCTCTCCTTCAATCTATATATATATATATATATATATATATATATATATGGTAATACAATGCATTTGGCTGAGCTTTGCTGCTGATCTGCTGGAATTTGTCATATGGGGTGGTTGGATTTGGTCACCAACTCACCTAAGGTCAAAACCTATGTTATTTACCTTTAATAATGCAAGGGTATTTTGTTTTTTTCGCTTTTATTTTTAATGGCAATCTTGTAAACTTGTCAAACCCTTAGGGTTTAGGGTTTGGGTTAGGGTTTGAACCATTTTAGGGTTTAAAAATAATTTCTAGAATTTCCAATTTAGGGTTTGTAAAAAATAAAATAAAATAAAATAATAAAATTTTAGTTTCTAAAATACAAAATTAAGGTTTCTTAATTAATTAGGTTTCCTAATCACATATACTTGATAATTAGGTTTATGTTTTACTAATTATCATTAAGCATGCCTAATTAGCAATTAGGGTTTATAATTTAGAAAAATTAATAATAAGGATTTGTACCCTTTAAAAAAAATTAGGGTTTTTAAAACAATTAAGATTCTCCCTAACTAGGGTTAATACCTTTAATACCGGTCATTACAAACATTATCATGATTACATAACTACATAACAAATTCTTAAAGTCATAAATGGCCTTTGAATTAGGGTTTCAAATCAATTAGGGTTTATAATTTAAATATTATGGTTTCTAAAATTAGGATTTCAAATATTAATTAGAATTTCTCTAATTAACATTAAATTCTATAATACACCACTTAAATCACATAACACAGTTATATAACAGTCTCGAACTCATAATTGAGTTTCAAATTAGGGTTTTCATTTGGTAAATCACTAATTATTATTTAAAGTTTCTAGTTTCAGAAATTAGGGTTTATAATTAGGGTCTCCTATAATTAGGGTTTCCTATAATTAGGGTTTTAAGTATAATACCTATACTCATTTACATTAACACGATTACCACACAACTTACACAATTCTTTAAAGCCGAAATTGACTTTTTGAATAAGGGTTAACAAATTAATACTAGGGTTTTGACATTATACACCATAATTGACCAACCATTGTCAGTCCACAAACATACAGTACATATTTATAACACTGAAAAATCAAAATATAATATTATTATATTATTATTCTTATCCATTGATAAAAATCCAAAATTAGGGTTTGGATTTCATATCTGATTTATTCTTCATATATAACATTATTAATTAAGTTAAAATAATTAACTTAATTAGACTAGCATAAATTCATATATTAAAATAAATAATTATTATAGTAATTCTAAAAATCATTTCATATATTATTTAAATAATATATAATCATATTTTCATAGAAAATAATTAATAAAAACATTTCGCTATAAAATTAATTATTATAACAATAATCTTTATAATAGTCAATAATTCTAAAATAAAATTATTTGTAAACATTCATGTAATAAATATATTTTTATTTATTACATAATTACATACATACATTATCTTGTACAAATCCTCTTCCTAAAAATAAAAAAAAAAATTATATGCAAAATTTCTGATTTATTTATACAGAAAATATCGGGTTGTTACAAGCTGCCAAGCTTGCATTGTGCAGCTGTTGAAGTTTTGTGAGGGTCTGTTTTTTGTTCATAGAGTAATTGTAGTAACAACAGAGATGTTTTTCTATGTATAATGGAGTTAGTGAAGTGAAAACTGATATATATATATATATATATATATAATGATTACTATAAATTACAGTTAAAGGATTTTATTAATGCTACACTACAAGCTGAAAATAAAAAATAAAAAATTAATAATTAATAATATCATGGATTTTACTTACTTTAGAAAAATAAGGAAGAAATTTGATGCATCTTTTGATAATAAAAAATAGGATCATATTTTGGGGCATGATGTGAATTAAGATGGGTGTGAGTGTTGTTCAGACTTTGTAGGAGATCTCATCATCATATTTTAAGTTGTATATTAATTTATTAGTTGCAAGTCAACTTTGGGTGTTGAAAAGCTGTTAAACAATGTTCTATAGATAAAATGGCTTCATCCTTGCTGAGTTGTGATGCCTTACAAATCAGCTAGATAGAACATTAATAGTAAGTTATTTGTGTTCTTGCAGACTGCAGTTAATGGTGATCTTAGGGAGTTATGGT
Source organism: Panax quinquefolius (assembly GCA_020205615.1). Taxonomy (NCBI): domain Eukaryota; kingdom Viridiplantae; phylum Streptophyta; class Magnoliopsida; order Apiales; family Araliaceae; genus Panax; species Panax quinquefolius. Next base: position 81,069,803 of record CM035164.1, on the reverse strand, counting down.
GTTGAAATCTGATCATATGATGCCAATAGTGCTTATGGGAGACTGGAGCTTGTTGATGCTGAATCGTTGATGCTAATCTTTGCTTGTAGAATTATAACTTTGCCATTATAATTCAAAGAATCGTTATATAATTTAAATAACTTTGGAGTTCTTTGTAATGACGTATTGTTTGTAATAGTGTTTGGGCTTATTCTTTCTTTGTATACTGTATTTTTAAACTTTATGAGTTTATTGGATGTTCTTGACTTCTTTGTTAGCTTTGTCATTACTTTCTTTCTTTGGGATGTTGTTAAACTGTTAATTTATTGGACATTGCTAATTTGCTAAACAGGTAACAATTGGATGATGGTTCGGTTTTTACCCGAATATCCGAAATTACAATTCGGTAATTCAGTATTCGGTAATTCAGTTATTTTCAAATTTTGGTTATTATTTTGGATAGTAAAATTATCAATAATTCGGTTTTCGGTTATAACCGAATAGCTTATTCGGTTCGGTTATAACCGAATGATCACCCCTAGTCCTTGTTTCGCCCAAGTATTCCCATAGTTGATCCACTTCCTCTTCTGTTGCCCACCACTTCTGCTTGCACCTTCAGTTTTGACTTCTTCGTCAGTATTTTTTTTGTTCTTCTTATCCTTGTGATATTGGCTCAAAGCCTCTCTACCTCCTTCTGCTATGATAGCTTTCTCCAAAATGGTTCCAAACGAGTTGCTTTGGAACACAGAAATCCTACAATAGATCCAGGGCTTTAGTCCCTGCTCAAACCTTCGAGCCTTCCTCTCTTCAATATCCAACTGATGTGGAGAGTATCTAGATAGTTCATTAAACCTAGCGGCATACTAAGGAACGGTCATCTCCCCCTACTTTAACTCCAAGAATCGCTCCCTTTCCAGCTCGATTCTGGTTCGCCTCTCACCAGAAATTAGCCTCTCCCTTTAACATGTAGGTAGTAAAAGGGATCTTTTACTCCTCCCCTTCCTTGGAGATTATGAACGCATTTTCAATTTCTTTGACCCAAGACTGGGCCTTTATAGGATCTGTAGTCCCCTTAAATTTAGGTGGACCTACACCCTTAAATTCCTTAAAATTTGTAACACGTCCAACTACAAGATCTACGGGTACTACAGTAGGAGTTCTATTTAATTAAGGCCTTCTTAATAGATTTATGAATTGTTGCATCGAATCTACAGGACCCTCTTATTCGTTCTCATTATGTGATTCTTATTCTTGGTTTTTTTACCTTTTTCTTGGCGGTATTTTCTGTTTAAATAGATAATGTTTTTGTTATTAGCAGTTCATTACTTCCTTTTTGTTCATTGTTTACTAAGTAACAACAACACATAACGCAAAGCACATTTAATAACTTTCTTTATATTAACTTGCTTCTTTCAGTAGTCACACTACATACATCTCTAATTTACAACTGTAACTACAAACATATTATCCTGTAATTAATTTCAAAAGTTGGGATACACAAAAGATAACCCGCTATTTACACACAAAAGATGGGTTTCACATTTTTACATAGATCCACACTACTATATATCTATTACATCGTCTATACTAGACTACTGCCTGCCTAATGGAATTCACATACTTCTCATCTATAAGAGCAACAACCATATCCCTACTGATGGTGTGCCTAGTCTGTTCGACCTCAATAGGAGAACGAGTAATCGTGCGCTGATGATCTAGGTGCGTACTCCTATATATATAAAGCATATGACCCATCTTCTCATGCTTCTTCTGTGACACCCTTAAATTTGGACCGCCACTTGGTCATTCGAATTCGGTTCATCACGTTCTCATGGTAATACCATAATAACCAAAACCACACATTCACAACAGAAGATCTAATTTAGAATAATATACAATGATTTATTATATTTATTCCCCCAAGTCTCGCAACCTACAATACTTAATAGATTACATAATAATATCGAATAAAAACTTATTACATAATCCTACTTAAGCTTAAACATAGTGTGAAAACAGTCTTAATACAACATAATAGTCTTAAAACATAAAGGAACAAGCTAGTCAGTAGCCTTGCCCTTGCCCTTGGCTTTTCGAGAGACACTTCCCTGTTCCGCCTTAACTGAAAGGTTTTAAATAAGCAAGAATGAGAACAAATTGCCCAGCAAGTAATATACAACAAGGGTAAAGAGTTTTATAACACTAGTTTGAAATACCGAAGTATCATTTCTAAGATAGTTCAAGGTTTCGAAAAAATATCACGAATACTGAATATCAACAATTCTTAAATCAAATCCTTGGAATAAGAACGATAATTCAATATAAATCAACATATATATATATATATATATATATATGAATTCAAGGCTATCAATGTATCCAACTGGATTAACAATTTATACTGAGCAGTCATTAAGGACTATTGAACATCTACTAGAATTACCAATATTAAACTGATAACCCAAAGGAATCAAGTACTATAGATGATCAGTCTACAATACTCTAAGTTATGCATAACACCACAATAATAATCTACTCATGTGTTGGGGTTTCCAACAACATACACTCCCCTTACCATAAGGATTATTCAACTCAGTTTTCAAGATTTCCGCATCAATTAATTGGTTTGGATAGTTTTATAAACATGCATATAGTCTAGCCGAATCAATGACATAGACCCTTTCACAATATTAAAGAACAATGCCAAGTTTAACATGAATAATAGTTTTCACAAGAGTTTTAAACATACTAGCTCAATTAAAAGAATAAGTAGGATAACTTGCATTCAAAGAGATAAGCTTACGATATCCGTTGAATAAAGTAAAGCAAGGGTTTAGGATACTTGCACAATGTAAAGGATAGTTCAGATACTTGCCTTAAGCGTAGTCTATCCACGTAATTTAACCAACACTTTTGAATCTTATTATAGTGTATTATATGTATAGGATGCCCATTAGTTATATAAACTCAGATATGTAAGTTCAATGTACACATAAACATCTAAATTAGTTGTAACTTCATACACATCACTTATCCTATATTCTCATAGTACAAATCAGTTCCTAAGACATCACAAATGCAAACAACGTCTTTATTGCTTTATTTCTTGCAAACATTTATTTGGACTTAACATTTGAAAGCCATGATCATAATTCATCTCTATCACATAACATGCTTCTTAACACATTACATAGCATGTTGATCATATACTACAAGTTAAAGTAATCATATAAGCATGCTTCAAACATCAGATCAAAAACAGAAGCTATCCAAGACTGTAGAACGGTACAAGCAATTGCTACTGTCCAGAAGCTTAGGACTATGGTAGCATTGCTGTTTGTGCCACGCCGCACCAAGGTTGAGCTTTGCACTTCCTATTTTCAGTCCCGCTCTAACATACCACTACACTTATACTTTAACATACATGCACGTTAGAAGCTTTCACATAACACATGACCATTCTTGTGTTCATCTTTACAAGTTCTTAGTTTATGACTTTCTATGGAATTTAAAACTTAAAAGGTCATACAACCACCACACTTTATAACTTTGGTCATAAGTCTACATAATGATGGCATACATTCTGTTAATACACATGTTTATAGTATTCCTATTGTTTGCTTACAACTATCATTGTCTAACACTTCGAATCATGCTTTAAACTCATGTATGATTTAGTTATCATCATGTTCTATACATATAAATCATATCTAGGGATATTATAGACATAAAATGACATCTTATCCCTTTAGCATCTAAATATCCATGTGATGCAACTAGATTTTGAAAATATGTTCAAGTTTGCTTTTGAAACCATTTAAGACTTGAACTATGCAATCTAACACATACAAGACAACTTCAAAGCTCTAAACATATGTATTCAAGTCATGTTATCATGCTCGGAAGGTCAGAATATAAATCATGTAGTAGTCATGCATGTTAGCTCACTATGTTAAGCTTTTTCTTGAAAACTTCTTTAACACAAATCCTAGTAAAGCGGTCATGAACAAAGGAACTAAGAATCATACATCATGTATTTCTAAATTATACCAACATACTTACAAGTCAGTATATAAACATGGCACTCATACTCATAAAGTTCATTTCTAAATTTTCTAAAATCATTTCAACTACACACTTTCATTAATCATGAATGATAATCTATTAAAACATGCTCACATTAAGTTAATATACTTGTATATACACATTAAACATGATTGCATGCTAGTTTAAGTCATAATAGTTGATCATCACTTAGCAGGTTTTGAAACAGAAGGCTCAACTGAACTCAGAGACCAACGCAGCTGCGTTGCGCCTTAGTACAATTATTGCGCAGTTGCGCCATGTCTGGTTCAGGAGCTGAAGTAGACTCTATTTTGCAGAGTAACTACTAACTTGATTTCCAACGGTTTAAGCTAGTTCCAAACCACCATTAAAGTGTTCATACATGTAAGTAAACTTTCTAAACACCTTCTAACATGTTAATTCATATCAATTAACATATGAATTCAAGTAATTCCAAGAATTAAATAAGACCCATTTCAAGAACATAGTTAGAACTTATACCTTCTTGAGCTTGAATTGAACTTCCTACACTCTAAGAATGCTTCTAAAGTAGCACACCAACTTATACTCTACACTTAGAATTACTAGACAATTTTAAGCAACACAAAAACTGAAACTAATCTTGTATTTATAGGAAAAGCATGGACTAGACATTGATATTACACAATCTTGGAGTCCAAGGTGCAATGGAAGGATACATAGGTTAATGAAGAGTGGTTTAACAACTCCATACCAGCCACTTAGCTAGCAAATGATCACCTATGATTTAGCCTTTTTGGAAAATACGTGTTTTAGTTTCATGTTACTGTTCATTGTACTTGATGACATTCAATTTGGGACAAATGAAAAAATCTCAGCAACAAGCTTAGCTCAATCCCATTTAGTCACTTTGTTATCCAAAAATGGGTTTTAATGTCCAAGTGTTACTATATTAGGAGAAATTAGGGTTATTTATATACTCACATCATATATACATCCTCCATTAGTAAGTTTTATAAACAAATCAACCTTGTCCTTAGCCAAATCACTAATTGCACAAAATAAGCGGAAGCATACAATAAAATCGATTTTAAAATTTATCATAAACGCAATTACCCCCGGATCATCCTTTATGCATATTATTGAAAATCAAAGTAGAAGAATTGCAAAAAAGCGGAAGCAAGTAAAATTTTCATATTACCGGATCATCCTTTATGCATATTATTAATCAAAAGCGAAGAAAACGAAGTTATGTAATCATACCTTGTGAATCACGAGCTTCCAGTGCACGAGTTCGACTCCTACTTCTCTCATGATCTCCTTGAACTCGGGTAGATTCCTTCCTTTGATCGATGTAAGCCACCCAGTGTATGGCCTCTAGAGGTGATCCACCGAGGAAGAAGAATTTTCAAGAAGAAGGGTGTATTGGCTCAAACCCTAGTTTTTTCCTATCTACTATAAAAAAGAGGCGTACTCTCCAACTATTGGAATTATATATATTTGATATACGATATAAGACTCCTCTTATAAAGATATCGGGTAACCTATTTTAATTAAAATAAGGTATTATTTATTTAATTAAACTCTTTTAATTAAATGGGCTCCCTAATCTTATTAGGGATAATTAATTAAACTCCTTTAACTAATTTTCCTCCTAATTCTATTAGGAATAAATGAGAGTACTTATATTAAATTAATTCCTAAACTCTTTTTAGAAATTAAAATAATAATAATAATAATTATAATAATATTAATAAGACTCCTCTTATTAATTTATATTTAATATTTCTAAAATATTAAATAATAAATATTAAGCTATTTAATTTATTATTCTATCACCATAGATTAAATTAAATATACTTAATATATTATTACGATTATGCCATTAACTTCTTAAATAATTATTCTTCCTTTTATGGTGTGACCCTTTAGGTTCTCCATATTAATAGGTTGTGAATAAATCAATTAGAACAATTTTAATCTTATTTAAATAAATAAATTAAAGCGATTAATTTATTTAAATAAATAATATTTATTCTACAATAGGGATAAGCCTCCTAGCGATCAGCGACTTTCCGGATAATATAGATTTCAACATTAATCATAAAAGAACCTTTGAGTTAATAGTTCTTGTACAATTCAATCTTCTACCATCTGATGTCCCAATTAAATATAAGACATGGAATTCTTGTCAAGTCTTATTTTATTTAATTATATGTATTTCGATTCCTAAATGCAAAACTCTAATGAATGCAAATTAGAAACTACTTTCTAATTTCATTCCACCTTAACCAAGATTCTGGGTTGTCATTTATCGAATCACATAGGACATTCTCTTCTTTTACTAGAAGTGGTAGATTCTTTATTGATCATTCATTATCTTCATATATATAATTATTACACCCAAGCATAGCCTTTGATATACTCTAAGAGTCTTAAGGAATAAGTCAAAGTGTAATTCATTATATATAAGATACTATGATGATCTCAAGTCTAAGGATCATTTGTACTACTATCACTCTGAGAATTCCTATTGATGAGACAAGTAAAACTCCATTAGGTATTCCTTAGCGAGTCACGTTCAGTGAACTTATTCTCTAATAAGCACCTACATACTTGTTTTAGTGTCTCCACACAAATGATCATGAGATCAATCATCCTCATCTAATGAATAAGCAACGTACGTACCAATCTATCCGGATTCACTAATCCCCTTTTTAGTAATCCATGGATTGGGAACATTTTAGTTTTAAGCTATCTAAGAATTTAGATCTCATTAGCATGATCTCATCATGATTCTAAAAACATTGCTTAAAACTATGGGTTTATCACATTTAAAACAGCACCATATAGATAATAAACGCCTTTAATAAATAATTCTTTTATTAATAAATAAATAAGATTGATTACAAAGTATATGCTTTATCATCATACATGATTGGCTTGTATGCATACTACTTTCAATCTCCCACTTGCACTAAAGCCAATCGCCGTGGTATCTCATACCCATCTTCTTTAAGTGACGATCAAACTGTTATTGTGTTAACGCTTTAGTAAATGGATCTGCAATATTATCTTGAGAGTCCACACGCGCTCGGGGTGGCGTCTCCTCTTTCAATGATCTCTCGATCAAATGAAACCGCCATAACACGTGTTTGGATTTACGATGAGACTGGGTTCCTTAGCTTTGCATAATGACTCCGGTGTTGTCACGAGAATAAAGTCTTGGTCTCTGTAATGCTAGGAACCACACCAAGTTTGGTAATGAACTTCTTCATCAAACGACTTCCTTTGCGACTTCACTTGCGACTATGTACTCTGCCCTCATCTTTGAATCAACAACTGTTTGTTGTTTGGAACTTTTCAACTCACTGCGCCACCATTCAAGGTAAACACATACCCCGAAATGGATTTACTGTCATCTTGGTCCGTTTGAAAACTTGAGTCTGTGAAGCCCTCTAGTTTCAATTCAGACCCACTGTAGACAAGAAATACATCCTTAGTTCTTCTTAAGTACTTTAGGATATTTTTCACTGCCTTCCAGTGCTCTTCTCCTGGATTCGACTGATATCTGCTTGTTACACTAAGTGCATGAGCGACATCTGGTCTAGTACATATCATCCGTATGCATGATAGATCCTATTCTTTGAAGCATAAGGAATCTTACTCATACGGTCTCTCTCCTCAGGTGTCTTTGGGGCCTGTTTCTTGGAGAGATGTATTCCATGGCTCATCGGCATGAGACCTCTTTTGGAATCTTCCATGCTAAACCTTTTTAGCATCGAGTCAATGTACGTTCCTTGGGATAAGCCAAGCATCCTTTTAGATCTATCTCTATAGATCTTTATCCCCAAAATATAGGGATCTTCTCCCAAGTCCTTCATGGAGAAGTGTTTAGATAACCAGATTTTAATTGATTGTAGCATAGGAATATCATTCCCTATCAGTAATATATCATCAACATATAATACGAGGAATGAAACAGCGCTCCCACTAACCTTCTTGTACACACATGGTTCATCCTCATTTTTGATAAAATCAAACTCTTTGATTGTCTCATCAAAGCGGATGTTCCACTACGAGAAGCTTGCTTGATCCATAAATGGATCGTTGTAGCTTTACAGACTTGATTTGTTCCAACCTTTGAAACAAATCCCTCTGGCTATGTCATATACACATCCTCCTCAAGTTTCCCATTGAGGAAGGCCATTTTCACGTCCATCTGCCGATTTTCGTAGTCATGATAAGCTGCAATCGCAAGCAAAATCCGAATAGACTTGAGCATTACTCTTGGTGAGAAGGTTTCGTCATAGTCGACTCCTTGTCTTTGTTTGAAACCTTTTACGACCCGGTCGGGCCTTATAGGTCTCTACCTTGCCAAAATCTGCTCCAGTCTTTCTTTTAAAGACCCATTTACACCCAATAGGCTTAATGCCTTGGTGGTGAAACCAAAGTCCATACTTGGTTTTCATACATGGAGTCCATCTCGATTTCATGGCATCTTGCCACTTCTACGAGTCTTTACTACTCATAGCTTTATTCGTAATTCAATGGATCATCATCATCTATGATGTGTACCTCATCGTCATCCTCTATGACAAGTCCATACCTATCGGTATCTTTGGTACTCTTCAGATTTATGAATAGGGTGTGTGGTGAAAGAATCTCTACTTGGTTAGGTACCTCACTTTGATCTGTAGTATTTTGTGGTTCTTGAACCTCTTCAAGATATATCTTACTCCCCTTGGCCCTTGAGGATAAACTCCTTTTCAAGAAGGCAGCATGTTTCATAACAAACACCTTTTGATCAGTTGGATGATAGAAATAATACCCTGATGTTTCTTTAGGGTATCCCACAAATCTACATTTATCGGATCTAGTCTGTAGCTTATCGTTTTCAAACTTTTTGACATAAGTTGGACAACCCCAAGTCTTAACATGCTTAAGATTTGGTTTCCTCCCCATCCATGCTTTCATATGGGGTCTTGGGGCCGGATTTTGTAGGTACCTTGTTAAGTAGGTATCTTGGTGGATTCTGAGGCATATCCCGGAAGGAAGCTGGAAGGTCGGTAAAGCTCATCATGGATCGAACCATGTCCAACAATGTTCGATTTCTCCTTTCGGATACACCATTCATCTGTGGCGTCCCCTGGTGGAGTCCATTGTGAGATTATACCATTTTCTTTGAGACAATTGAGAAACTCACCACTTAAGTATTCTCCTCCTCGATCGGATCGAAGAATCTTAATACTCTTACCGGTTTGCTTCTCTACTTCACTTACGAACTCTTTGAACTTTTCAAATGATTGATTTGTATTTCATTAAATACACATATCCAAATCTTGAGTGATAAATCGGTGAATGTAATAAAATAAGAATACCCTCCTCGATGCGATTCGTTGTCATGGGTCCACATACATACGTGTGTACCAGCGCTAACAACTCTGTAACTCTTTCTCCTTTTCCACTAAAAGGAGATTTAGTCATTTTGCCCATGAGAGAAGATTCACAAGTTGGATATGATTCATAATCCGATAGCTCTAGAGCCCATCTTTGTGCAACTTGGATAATCTTGTTTCATTAATATGGCCAGAGTCTCTGAGTGCCACATGAAGGTATAATTAACATCATCTCTTTTCCTTTTCTTAGTTTGTTCGATTTGAAGTATATTTTCATGCAAGTCAAGTATATAAAGTCCATTTTGCAAATTACCAACACCATATAAAACATTATCATTATAAATAGAACAATTGTTGTTCTTTATTATAATATTAAAACCATCCATATCCAATACAGAGATAGAAATAATGTTTCTAATGATATTTGGAACAAAATAACAATTATTTAAATTAATGAACTTGCCCGTAGGCAGTGCTAAACAATAAGTCCCTACAGCTAATGCAACAACCTTTGCTCCACTTCCCACTCGTAGGACGACCTCATCCTTCCTCAACTTTCTACTTCTAACTAGTCCCTGCATATTATTACATATGTGAGAACCACAGCCGGTATCCAATACCCAAGTAGAAGATTGACTTTCAAAAAAATTAACTTCAATCATAAACAAACCTTGATTAGGATTCGAAGCTTCTCCAAGCTTCTTCTGCTTTTGTTCAGCAAGATAATCCTTGCAGTTCCTCTTCTAGTGACCCGGCTTATTGCAATGGAAGCAAATTCATTTGTTAGCTGGATCAGGTTTCTTTTGATCCTTCATTTTCGCCTTTCCTTTAGCCTTCTTGGATTTCTTCTTTTCATAAGATACCTTGGGCCTCTTCCTTTTCTTGGAAGAATCATCCACCAGTAAGACATGGTTCTTCTTGGATAGGAAGTGACCTTGTGATTTTCAACATGTTAAGTAACTTTCGAGCAAGGTGACGTCCAACTTATTCATGTGAAAATTCACAACAAATTGTGAGAAGGTGTCGGGGGTAGTTGCAAGATCAAATCTTGACTCAACTCCCCATCCATGATGAACCCAAGTTTGTCAAGGCGTTCAATCAGATTGATCATCTTTAAGACATGAGTCTCAGCGGTAGTGCCCTCGGTCATCCAAGAGATCGGAAGAGCTCCTTAGATATTTCATATCTAGCGGTCCTACTTTGCTCACCATACTGACTCTCGAAGGTGCGGTAGCATAGTAGGAACATCCATATTTTCATCTTGTATTTGAAGCTCGTTACACATGGATCAAGCATGATGCATTGAGCCGCGATGCATCATCTTGCCCTTTATTTAAAAGTAGCAATCTCTTCCTCGAGGTCATTTACGCAACTTTTTGCAGTGCAGGCAAATTTAGGACATAAGAAATCTTTTTTCAATGAATGAGAACAATTCTCAGATTCCTTAACCGATCCAGGTGTAGTTCGGTCCGGTCGGTTTGTTAGCATCAAGTATGCTCTGCTGTGATGAAATTAGTGAATGTGACATTTTCAAAATTACGCATGTAAAAAGATAATATTTTAGCAAACATTCATTTAATTAATTACCAAAATAAATTAGGTCTTATTTTATATTGGTATCTCCCACTATTTTCTTCAAACTATATTACCCTCATTTATATAGTTCAAGAAAATCTAATTAAAGTTTTTGCTAGTGAGAATAAGGATCCCATTTCAAATATATATAGCCTTGTGGTGACCTGACAAACTATATATAAATAAATAGGTAGACAACTCCTTGTCAATTACATCATCATGTAACTCCTTATGTTTTGCCTCTTAGATTATTTTGATGAGTGGTGGCACATCCGAATCAAAATTGTCTAAGTTAAGTCAACCTAGCACTTCCATATATTCAAAAAGAAAAATATTGTCCTTGTGGTGACACAACAAAACAATATTGTTCAATTTTCTTTATAAGCATCAAATGTGATAAATTAACATCTTAAATACTTAATACTTGCCTTGTGGTGACACAACAAACTCATATTAAATATTTAATACTCTATTAATTTTATCATGCTAGAAGGCAACGTTCGATATTCTAAATATCTTTGAATGCTTAAGACTTAATATATAAAAACTTTGAGGATTTGTTATTATTTGTCTCATCTTGTTTCTTGCGGCATGCAAATATATATATATATAAAATACGCGTCATATTATTAAACATGCGAAGCATTTTTCCATAATATATAATATATATAATACTAGCATGCACATATAGAATACAATATTCTATCCAGATTGATTATGGACTTTTATTCTAGTTTGGTTCATTAAAGCCACCAAGTGAACCAAAAGGTCAAACCCTAGGGTGCAAGAATAAACATTTAAATATAACTATTACATTTAAATCTAGGCTCCATTACAAACGAGTCTTCGAGTGCTCCTTGCTCCTTGATCTCTGGTTCTTCAAAAAAATTCTAACTAATCTTATTACATTAAACTATTTAATTTAATAGAAACCTTGATCGTGATCGAGGGAAGTACATATAGAGAGAGATAGAATTTACATCGAGAAGAAAACCGAAAAAGGCAGTACGTGAGACCCCATTTAATAAAACTCATTCATTGAATATCAACCAAAATAAATCCAATCACATTGGTTGATAGTCCATAATCAATCCCATTTATTATCATACATATCATCATATGTATCGATAAATTAAAATCATTTCATATATATATGAATATCATTTAATGGGCAATTTTATGTTGCATGAAATCAATTTCAAAATTAAAATAAACTCTTTTATTTTAATTATAAAATTATTAAAATTATATATATATATATATATATATATATATATATATATATATATATATATATATATATATATATATATATATATATATATATATATATATATATATATATATAATGAAATTACATATTTATAACATATATATTTAATTAATATATATAATATTTACCAATACATTGACTCACGTGACAATAAATATCATCATGGTTTCTTATATGATATTTTTCAAATTTTTTATGTAGCAATACACATGACAGGTGGTATAATATATAATATATAACACTTATAATTATAAGTGGCATGAATCAGCCACTTTACATCACCTGCAAATCCTTGTTCACGTGAATCAATATAAAAAAATGATCCAGGATAAGTCTTAAAAAAATTACCCACGGATGAAAAAAAATAGTTTTTCCGAAAAAAGTTTTCGGCAAAAAAATTAATTTTTTTTTTCTTTCAAAAATAATAATTTTATACAACAAATTATGCCCAATAAATTATTCAAAATACATACCCATACATATATGGAATCAAAATACTTAATAATTCGCATAAAGTTTGGCTCATGATACCACTGTTAGGTTTTTTGAAAATCAAAGTAGCAATCAAATTGCAAAAATAGCGAAAGCATAATAAAATCAGATTTTAAAATTTTTCACAAACCAATTACCCGGATCATCCTTTATGCATATTATTAATCAAAACGAAGAATAAGAAGTTATGTAATCATACCCTTGTGAATCTGAGCTTCCATATATCTGAGTTCAACTCCTACTTCTCATGATCTCCTTGAATCTCCGGGTAGATTCCTTCCTTTGATTAATGTAAGCCACCCAAGTGTATGGCCTCTAGAGGTGATCCACGAGGAAGAAGAATTTTCAAGAAGAAGGTGTATTGGCTCAAACCCTAGTTTTTTCCTATCTCTATAAAAAAAAGGCGTACTCTCCAACTATTGGAATTACGTATATCATGATATCTGATATAAGACTCCTCTTATAAAGATATCAGGTAACCCTATTTTAATTAAAATAAGGTATTATTTATTTAATTAAACTCTTTTAATTAAATGGGCTCCCTAATCTTATTAGGGATAATTAATTAAACTCCTTTAACTAATTTTCCCTCCTAATTCTATTAGGAATAAATGAGAGTACTTATATTAAATTAATTCCTAAACTCTTTTAGAAATTAAAATAATAATAATAATAATAATAATAATATTAATAAGACTCCTCTTATTAATTTATATTTAATATTTCTAAAATATTAAATAATAAATATTAAGCTATTTAATTTATTCTATCACCATAGATTAAATTAAATATACTTAACTTTATATTATTACGATTATGCCATTAACTTCTTAAATAATTATTCTTCCTTTTATGGTGTGACCCTTTAGGTTCTCCATATTAAACCGGTTGTGAATAAATCAATTAGAACAATTCTAATCTTATTTAAATAAATAAATTAAACGATTAATTTATTTAAATAAATAATATTTATTCTCTGATAGGGATAAGCCTCTCCCTAGCGATCAGCGACTTTCCGGATAATATAGATTTCAACATTAATCATAAAAGAACCTTTGAGTTAATAGTTACTGTACAATTCAATCCTTCTACCATACTGATGTCCCGATTAAATATAAGACATGGAATTCTTGTCAAGTCTTATTTTATTTAATTATATGTATTTCGATTCCTAAATGCACAACTCTAATGAATGCAAATTAGAAACTACTTTCTAATTTCATTCCACCTCGCCAAGATTCTGGGTTGTCATTTATCGAATCACATAGGACATTCTCTTCTTCTTTTACTAGAAGTGGTAGATTCTTTATTGATCATTCATTATCTTCGTATATAATGTATTACACCCAAGCATAGCCTTTGATATACTCTAAGAGTCTTAAGGAATAAGTCAAAGTGTAATTCATTATATATAAGATACTATGATGATATCAAGTCTAAGGATCATTTGTACTACTATCACTCTGAGAATTCTATTGACAGACAAGTAAAACTCCATTAGGTATTCCTTAGCGAGTCACGTTTCGATGAACTTATTCTCTAATAAGCACCTACATACTTGTTTTAGTGTCTCCACACAAATGATCATGAGATCAATCATCCTCATCTAATGAAAGCAAGCAACGTCGTACCAATCTATCAGGATTCACTAATCCCCTTTTTAGTAATCCATGGATTGGGAACATTTTAGAATTTTTAAGCTATCTCTCTAAAAATTTAGATCTCATTTTAGCATGATGCCTTTCAAATAATTCTTTTATTAATAAATAAATAAGATTGATTAAAAGCATTGCTTAAAACTATGGGTTTATCACATTTAAAACTATTATCTCATCAAGAATATAGATAATAAATGCCTTTAATAAATAATTCTTTTATTAATAAATAAATAAGATTGATTACAAAGTACCTTGGCTATGCTTTATCATCGAGATGGACATGATTGGCTTGTATATCCAAGCATACCTCATACTTTCCAGTTTATTTACTATCTTCTCAATTCTTACTAAGGTCATATCCTAAGGTTCTTTCCCCCTTAAGTTTTATAATATATCATCTTTGATACCAACCTGTGATGCCCCCAAATCCGGGTTCCTTTAAGCTAGAATATGGTGCTACACGATGCTACAACATACAAAACATATTATATATTTACTTATTTTTAAAGTAATTAGTATAATATTACATCATTTTCATTCATTCTCCTAAATTTTCTATAACCATTATATATTCATTGTATCATAAAAAAAGTTATTAAAAAAACTATACTATTATTACATCGGCTAATTTAATTCTCCATGTTCACTTTACCTTGGTCCTTTCCGGACCCTTCAACCTTTTTAAATTTAGCTAAAAACACATAGATTAAGCAAGAATGAGCATTTGATTGCTCAACAACTATATAATTTAGAAACAACAAAATCAAGAATCATGTGTTTAATATTCAATAACTGTACACTTAGTTGAGAATCAATAAGAATAATCAATAAATAACATTTGTTTAACCAAACATTAGCATCAACATTTTCTTATAGTATACATGGTAAAACATGTCTTGAATACTTGAACAAATATGCAAACGATTTGCTTAAGTATAAAAATTCATAAAATTTTACAAGAGCAAGATTTAAGAAACTTTCCTTAAGCGTCAACTATTTATAGTTTGTGCTAATTCATTTTATTTACAGCCTACACACATAAATACACGCGTACATACCAATTAGACACATAAACAAGGCCAAATACTGGTTTTGTAACAACTAAGAATTTCTAAGTCACATTGTAAATAAATATAATGATATTGAAAACATTGTGGTATATAGTGAATGAATATGTGATGACATATGTTGAAAAGGTGTATGGTTAAATAAATATATATATTGTATGTATGGATATGTATATTTATTAATTATGTAAATAAAATTCAAAAGAAAAGCTACATAACCTAATTATACCTTAGGTGTGGTAATTGAATAACCTAATGCGTGACGAAAAGATTTTTGTAATTTAATTCTTAATATTTATTGAATTAAATAAATATTTTCGATGATTTAATTATTAGATTAAATAATTAATTGATGCAATTGTGATAGATTAATTTAATGATATGTGTTATATTTATTAAATTAATGTAGAGAATTTTATTATTCAAAGTATGTAATTATGTGAGTTTATTAAATTAAAAGAAATATTTAATAAGCCTAATATTATTTTATAATTAATGAGAAAATTAATTATATGACTATGTGAATTAATGAGAAATTATTATATTTTATTCAAATTAAATTAAATAATATATTTGAGTTATTGTATAATTGGGTGTGACACGATTTAAACTATAGTATAAGAGAATCATTAAATTAAATGGTTTTGAAACCTATTAATGCCAGCCAAACAAGGCCCTAAAGGGAGTTAATAGCAGTTAACCCATGATGGGTAACTGACCTCCACATCGCGTCAGTTCTTTATTTTATACGTCTTCTTTATTTCATTTTTCTAAGTTAAGAAAAATAGATAGAGAGAATTAGAGAACTTTGAGAGAGAATTAGGAGAATTTTTGTGAGAAACTCGTGATTTGAAGAAGCTTTGAAAAAGGGTTTTATCTCTACCACTCACTCACGCTTTGGGTAATCTCTCATTCCCAAATTTTAAATTTACGTTATTTAAGTTTTCATAAAAATGGCTTCACGTTTTTTTAAAAAAAACTCTGTGAATGGGAAAAGGGTATGATTATGGGTTTGTGTATGTGTTAAGGTGTATCATATCGTATTTGATTATATATATTATATAAACCTTATCATCGTTTTTAAAATATTATAACGTATGTTATTTTCAAAATATGAGTATGGAATATGGCCATATGGCCCTTATACGTGATTTTAATATGCCAAACATAAATTGTTTTGTAAAATTCACACTCATATATGATTATGCATGTTAAAACGAAGGAATCAAACTCCAAATAAACAGATTTGGTGTTATAACGAACCCTTAATGTTGATTTTCATTTTTTGTATTGAAAACTCTCAAGAAAATCAAGAACAGTAAATTATATATTTTGATTATGCAAAATTATGTGTTATAACTTGTTAAAAGCATGCTAGAAGGGTTCAGTAATAGTTATATGTGTATTATAATGATTGGGTATAAATAAATTCGTGTAAAAATAAGTTGATTAGAGTTTTGTTGGCAAGTTACGCAATTTTCGCGAATGCAGAACTGAATTCTTGAGTCTCATAGCATGCTTGGCATGCCAACTCACTCATACCTAAAACTAATGAGTCTTACGCCTTGTACTTGCAATGACAGCAACGAAACCTTATATATATAATTGTAAATATGACACCTCTAGCGAGAATGTCCAGAAATGCAAATTTTTTAGTATTCAAGAATAGAAATGTGATAATAACTTAATCTAATGAACATAAAATTATGTTAGAAGTATAATGAGATGTCAAAATAGATTATTAACATATCAATAACATAATTTCATGTCAATTGAATTATTGAATGCATAATTAGCTTATTGTATTGCGTGAAGTGTAAATTATGTAACAATGAGTATGATAAATTGACTAAGTATAGTCATAATCAGAATTAGACAAGAAGAATGAACTTATGATGACTAGTTACATTATAATTAACTATAGTTGTGAATGGAAATGATATGTAGGATTAAATTCAAGGAACGTGTTTAATTAACGTGTAATCTATGCACGAGGCAAGTTTCCTAACCCTACTCGTTATCATTATTCAAGTTATTCTCATTATTATTAATCAAGTTCAATTGTTATATTAAAGATTAATTATCTTTTCAAAGTATGATTCCGTTATACAATATTTGTTCTATTGTATACCTCTTGAGATTATTATTCAATCTAGTTATCAATTATTGTTGAACCTTGTTAGACTAGTGAACCCTATTTGATTGACTAGTCCATAGTTGATGAAACGTTCTAAATTTCGAACCCTTATTGATTTATCAAACCAAACTTCCTTTTAGTGCGGACTCTAATGTCAAGCGAGATGAACAACCACTGTATAGGGATTTCTTATCGTTAGCGTTAAGATATTATTGTGCAATATGGTACTAAGGGTGATCCCCCTAAGTACGAGTAGAAGAGTCCATAGTCTTTATGGTATTAAAGGTTTCAAGTATAACCCTTGATAACCTAGGACATAGTTCAAGGTCTTATGACCTCTCGAAATCTTTTGATTCTTGTTATTCATTCTTGATTCAAAAGTTGAGCTTTTTATTTGAAGTCTTTGATTCACTCGCATGTTATTATATATTGTTATTTCATTTTTATACTTGTGGGCAATCATGCTCACTCTTGCGTAATAATAACATTGTAGTTAAGAGCGAAAGGTATGATGAGCCTTCTACTAGCAAAAGCAAAGCAAAGGCAAAGCTAATAAGTGATGAAGACTTGTTATTTAATTTTAGAATGTTATTGTAAAGACTTGATGTTGTTTAAGACTTATTTGTTTATGTTTTCATATAGATGTTTAAGGTTAGTTTGACACAGGATTGTATTTATTATTAGGAGATGTTGTAACCCCATAAGGGAGGATTTATTTCTATCTATTGCATGGTTTGCATTTATTATGGGTAGATAGATAGATGATATTTGTATAGTGAACACCAAATCCGTGGAATTTAAGTACCCCAAGATTTGGGGGCATCATGAGTTTAGTATCAAAGTCATGTAGGTTATGAACCTTAGGTGGGGAACAACCTTGTAGTAGTAGCCTTATAGAAGAACATAGTGATGGAAAACTCTTATCGAGTTCTAAGAAATGAATTTCTATAATTCATTGAAGATAATAAAAGACTTTATGTGCTTATGTGTTAAATTATGTGCTCACTAGTACGACTTAGTAACTAAAACTTGAAATTATGTTGTCGGGATGTCGGATGTTGGAGGAACTAGTCGAATTTGGGGATGAGGAACCCCAGTACCTACTGATACCTCTGAGAGGAGGGCCACAGAGACATTCATATCGTTAGGGGAGCAGTTAGTATGAGAGAGAGTCATCTCCATTGATCACCGTTGTTGTTGGTCGGGAGCATGAACACGAGGCCCGATCCTGAGGAGGATCTGAGGAGGAAGATGAAGAAGAAGAGGAGGAGAGTTTCCATCGCACTCCATTGATCTTTGAGATGTACGATGCGCGTTATATGACAGTAACGTAGAGTTACGAGACAATGTCCAGGATCTGACTTAGCGGGCGATTATTCAGCAGATTACTCTCGAGCAGAAGGAGAGGGAAATTGAGACTCTTCACACACGACTAGGAAATGTATAATGGGATTTGGTCCACGAGAAGGGTCAAACCGAGGATAAGACCGAGGAGATAGAGAAGTTGAAGAAGGAATTGAAGGAAAGCTCTGAAAGGCTGATCATAGCAGAGGAGGGCTGGGTAAGAGAGTCACGTCGTGCTGACCTTGCGGAAGAGGATGGTCGTGCAAAGAAGGCTAAGCTTGGGGAGACGTACTCGGCACTCAATAGTGCAATGGATGAGGCTCAGGATCGAGTTTTGAGGTATCCAATCCAATTCGAAGGACTACCATCATACATACTGGATCGTAGAACGATGTCTCGCATCATGGAAGAAGAGCGTAGCAAGGCTAATCAGCGCCTTAACAGGCAGTGATAGAAATTGTTTAATTATAAAAAAAACTTATTTGGTATTTAGATGTAAATTCCGATGTAGTTATGAACAAAGGAATATTTTAATATTTAAATCCTGTAGATTCTGTATCTCGGAATAGATGATGTAAATAGCGTTGATGATCTTATCGTTTGATGTTAAAACTTTTGATTTAATTAAATATATCAAGTTGTTTGAGATAATGTGTTAAATAATTATATTAAATTGTTGAGTTAAGTCTTAACTATTTAGAGAATTTAATAGAGATTTAATAAGCATATATTTTAACGAAGAAATATGCTGTGAAGAAGAAAACAACAACATCAACCCATTTCAAGAAGGATCTACAAATAACAACAATAATGCCAATGCTAATCACATTTCAAAGAATTGGTTAACTTACTATTTGGAGCAATGAATAATCAACCTCAAGCTCCACCAAATACTACGTTTAAGGATTTCAAGGCGGTGGGACCCTTTGAGTTTAAAGGTTCCATGAACCCGATTGAGGCTCAAGCGTGGGTTATGGAAATGGAAAAGGTTTTCGATGTTGCTAGAGTTAGAGAAGACCGAAGACCGCGCATAGCGTTTATCTTTGAAGTCTGAAGCGATTCTTGGTGGCAAGCAAACAAGGTCCGTGGAGGTGAAGGCGTGATTACTTAGGAGAGATTCAAAGAGATGTTTTTGAGATGTATTTCGACCCATTTCATGAGAACCAAATGGAGGTTCGGTTTACGGAGTTGAAGTAGGGAAATATGACCGTACAGATTATGCGGCTAGATTAAACGAGTTGGCAAGGTTTGACTCGTATCAAGTACACACGGATGAGAGAAAAGCAAGAAGGTTTGAACAACGAGGTGAAGCCACGGGTATATAGCAAAGTATCGATGTTTGACTAAACACTTTTCTTTGGAATCTTGGAAAAGGCCATCCTCGCTGAAGGTGGAAGCGATGCGGTGACCAAGTACAATCAGGATCAGAAGAAGAAGAAGACTGAAAGTGAAGGAAATAATAAGGCTAGTGGAAGTAGCACGGGAGGTGGTAATTTTAATCAGAAGAAGAGATGGAATGACAACTCATCATCGGGGAATCAGCAAGGAGGTCAAAAGAAGAGGATTAAAGCATGCCCGACCTGCGGGAAAGCTCATCTGGGGGTTTGTATGAAAGGAAAGCGGGTATGCTATAATTGTGGTCAGGAGGGCCACATAACACCTAATTGTCCTAACCCAAAGAAGGGTGCCTGCTTCAGTTGTGGTTCAAAGGATCATTTGGCGAGAGATTATCCTAAGAAGGGATGCGGAGGGGCGGGGATCGGGGAAAGCAAAGGAAACAACGGTGGAAGCACCTTGACTATCATGGACCAACCGCAACTAACCAAACCCAAGCCGCGGGAACATTCAACATGATGGTGCGGGATGCGATTCGGTCTCGTGATGTGGTGTCAGGTATCATTCCGATCAATAAAGTTAATGCTTATGTATTATTTGATTCGGGTGCTACTTGTTCCTTTATATCTGATGACTTTGCTAAGAATTTAGATTTTCCTAAGGATGAGTTGGAATACCCCATGAACATAGAAATTGCGAATAGAGAAATAATCCACATTAAATGCGTACATAAGAAGCGTAGAGTGGATATTAAGGGTAATATCATGAGCGTAGATCTTATCCTATTCGACTTGGGGAATTTGACATTATCTTGGGAATGGGTGGTTATTCAATTACGGAAGTTGTAATTGATTGCAAAAAAAGCGTATTAACCTTATGACTTCGTCAAAGGTTGTGTTTTATGGTAGCAAGTCGCCTAGACAAACGAGTTGTCTGACGATGATGCAGGCCAGGAAGTTGTTAAGACAGGGCTGTGTAGGATATTTAGCTTACATAGTCGACAGTCGTAAAGAGAATTCGAAAGTAGAGGAGATACCGGTAGTGAGAGACTTCGTCGATGTCTTTCCAAACGATTTGCGGGACTTAGCGAGATAGAAGTTGATTTTGTGATTGATTTGGCGCGAGAACAGCTCAATATCGAAGCACCATCTAAGAATGGCACCGATAGAGATGAAAGAATTAATGGTACAACTACAAAATTCTTTGGACAAGAAGTGCATTCAACCGAGCGTATCGTCGTGGGGAGCGCCGATGTTGTTTGTGAAAAAGAAAGATGGAACGATACGACTCTGCATTGATTATAGAGAACTGAATAAGGTCACGATTAAGAATAGATATCCTTTACTGAGGATCGATGATCTGTTTGATCAATTGAAGGGAGCGAAATACTTTTCCAAGATAGACTTGAGAAATGGTTATCATCAACTGAAGGTGAGGCCAGAGGATGTACCGAAGACAGCGTTCAGAACACGATATGGTCACTACAAATTTTTGGTAATGTCGTTTGGTCTAACGAACGCTCCTGCAGCATTTATGGGATTAATAAATGGTGTGTTCAAACCATTTTTGGACAAGTTCGTAGTGATATTTATAGATGATATTTTGGTATATTCAAAAACCAAGGAAGAACATGAAGAGCACTTGAGATTAACGTTGGAAGTATTGAGAAGGGAGAAGTTGTATGCCAAGTTTTTGAAATGCGAATTTTGGATCGAACGGGTGCAATTTCTTGGGCACGTGATCGATAAAAATGGAATTTCGATAGATCCATCCAAAGTTGAAGCTGTGATTAACTGGGATCAATGAGGGGACGCCATCGGAAATCTGAAGTTTTCTTGGATTGGCGAGGATATTACTGAAGGTTCATTCAAGACTTTTCAAAGATCGCAACTCAGATTAGCGAATTTAACTTCGAAAAGTGGTGAAATTTGTTTGGGACGGAGAAGTGTGAGGAAAGCTTTTCAAGAATTGAAGAAGAGGTTGAGTACAACACTGTGTTGTCTCTTCCGGACGATCTGAAATTTTGTTGTTTATAGTGATGCGTCGCATAAAGGACTTGTCGTGTGTCTTGATGCAAAATGGCAAAGTCATTGCGTATGCATCACGACAATTGAAGGATTACGAGAAGGATATCGACCCACGACTTGGAGTTAGGCTGCGTTGTTTTTTTGCTTTGAAAATCTGGAGGCACTATCTCTATGGGGAGAAATGTGAAATATATACAGACCACAAGAGTCTGAAATATATTTTTACACAGAAGGACTTGAATATGCGCCAAAGAAGGTGGTTAGAGTTAATTAAAGACCACGAATGTGAGATTTTATACCATCCGGGTAAGGCAAATGTCGTTGCCGACACCTTAAGTAGAAAGGGTCGGGAGAAGTTGATGATGTTGATCGCTCAGGAGGAGCTAATTTTAGAAATGGAGAAATTGGAGTTGGAAGTGAAGTATCCTATGGAAATTGATGAGAAGGTATTTCAGATGCAATCTGGTACAACCCTACTGGATAAAGTTAAGGAGGCTCAACTTCAAGACGATGAATGCAAAAAGGTGATAAGGAAGATATCCGAAGGAACCAGAACCAAGATTTAAGATGGATAAGGAAGGAATTTGAGATTTGAAGCGCGAATTTGGGTACCACTTGATACTTTAGAGATTAAGGAAGACATTTTGAGTGAGGCTCATAGATCACGATATTCGATTCACTACTAGTAGTACCAAATGTATCAAGATCTTTGACAACATTTTTTGGTGGCCAAATTTGAAATGTGATGTTGCAGAATGTGTTACCAAATGTCGACTGTCGAGAAAGTGAAAGAAGAACATCGAGAGACCAAGTGGATTGCTACAACCGTTGGAGATCCCGAATGGAAATGGGAACATATTACAATGGACTTCGTGGTTGGCCTTTAAGCGACTCGAGAAAGGCTACGATGTGATTATGGGTTATCGTTGATGGAATTGACGAAATCCGCACACTTCCTTCCGATAAAAATCAGATTCAACTTAGATCGGTTGGCAGGTTATATGTAAAGAGATTTTTTTGAGGCGCGAGTGCCGGTTTAATAATTTCCGATAGGGATCCGCTTTATATTGAACTTACGGAAACGTCTATGAGGAATGCATAGTGCTGCAATTGCGGATGAGCATGACATACCACCCTCAAACAGATGGACAGAGTGAAAGAACGATTCAGACATTAGAAGATATGCTAAGAGCCTGTGTGATGGACTTTAAAAGAAATTGGGACGATCACCTACCGCTTGTAGAGTTTGGCTACAATAACAGTTTCCACGCTAGTATTGGCATGCCGCCTTATGAAGCGTTATACGACAGAAAGTGCAGAACTCCGTTTTACTAGATGAAGTTGGTGAAAGACAATTACTAAGGTCGAATTGGTTCAACAATGACGCAATAGAAATAGTCAAAGTAATCCGAACACGACTAGTAGCGACTCAAGATAGGCGGAAGAAATCGATGATCCACATCAGTAAAAATGTTGAGTTTGAATCGGGTAGTTATGTATTCTTGAAAGTCTCTCCACGGAAGGAAAGATCGAGTTAGGAAAGAAAGGAAATTAAGCCCAAGATTCATTGGACCATTTGAAATCTGCGAAGAATCGGGAGAAGTTGCGTATGAGGTAGCCCTACCTCCGGCACTCGAGAATGTCCACAGCGTCCTTCCGTGTTTACGTATTACGACCCTACTGAGACCGATTACAAGCATGTAATGAATCTGAAATTCATTTTGAAAAAGACTTATCTTACGAAGAAATTCTGTTCAAATTATCGATGAGAAAAGAACAAGTTCTCGAAATAAAGTAATACCATACATTAAGGTAATTTGGAGGAACCACATATTTGAAGAAGCTACGTGGGAACTCGAAGAGAATATGATGAAGAATTACCCTCATTTATTTACTTAAATTATGTGTAGCGATTACGGGGACGAGAATCTTTGTAAGGGGGGAGAATGTAGCGGGTGAATTTATTGAGTCGTGATTACGGGGATAGAATCCTTTTAAAGGGGAAAGATGTTAATGACGAGATTTTTGTAATTTAATTCTTAATATTTATTGAATTAAATAAATATTTTCGATGATTTAATTATTAGATTAAATAATTAATTGATGCAATTGTGATAGATTAATTTAATGATATGTGTTATATTTATTAAATTAATGTAGAGAATTTTATTATTCAAAGTATGTAATTATGTGAGTTTATTAAATTAAAAGAAATATTTAATAAGCCTAATATTATTTTATAATTAATGAGAAAATTAATTATATGACTATGTGAATTAATGAGAAATTATTATATTTTATTCAAATTAAATTAAATAATATATTTGAGTTATTGTATAATTGGGTGTGACACGATTTAAACTATAGTATAAGAGAATCATTAAATTAAATGGTTTTGAAACCTATTAATGCCCGACAAAACAGGCCCTAAAGGGAGTTAATAGCAGTTAACCCATGATGGGTGGCGACCTCCACATCGCGTCAGTTCAATTCTTTATTTTATCGTCTTCTTTATTTCATTTTTCTAAGTGCGAAAAATAGTTAGAGAAATTAGAGAATTTTTGGAGAGAGAATTGAGAGGATTTTGTGAGAAACTCGTGATTGAAGAAGCTTTTGAAAAAGGGTTTTATCTCTACTCATTCACACTTTGGGTGATCTTCTCCTTCCCAAATTTTAAATTACGTTATTTAAGTTTTCATAAAAATGGCTTCACATTTTGTTAAAAAACTTTGTGAATGGGAAAATGGTATGATTATGGGTTTGTGTATGTGTTAAGGTATATCATATTGTATTTGATTATATATATGTATATATATAAATGAAAATATATATTATTAGTAATTTATGTCCATATGGCCATATTTATATCGTGATTTTAATATGCGAAACATAAATTGTTTTGTAAAATTCAAACTCATATATGATTATGCATGTTAAAACGAAGGAATCAAACTCCAAATAAACAGATTTGGTGTTATAACGAACCCTTAATGTTGATTTTCATGTTTTGTATTGAAAACTCTCAAGAAAATCAAGAACAGTAAATTATATGTTTTGATTATGCAAAATTATGTGTTATAACTTAATAAAAGCATGCTAGAAGGGTTAAGTAATAGTTATATGTGTATTATAATGATTGGGTATAATTAAATTCGCGTAAAAATAAGTTGATTAGAGTTTTGTTAGCCATGTTCTGCAATTTTCGCGAATTGTAGAACGGAAACTAGAGTCTCGCGCCTCGGTGCCAACTCCAGGCCTAAAACTCGCGCTTGCAAATAGCCCAAGTCTGAGTGCCACCATGACATGCAGGCGCTACATGCATATGTGTATGAAACCAAGTATAACTATGGTGGCATAATACCACTTAGAGCGTAATGTCTTGAAATATAAATTTTTTAGTATTCAAGTATAGAAATGTGATAGTAACTTAATCTAATGAACATAAAATTATGTTAGAAGTATAATGAAATGTCAAAATAGATTCTTAACATATCAATAACATAATTTCATTTGAATTGATTTATTGAATGCATAATAATTAGCTTTTATGTGTGAAGTGTAAATTGTGTAACAATGAGTATGATAAATTGACTAAGTATAGTCATATTTCGAATTAGACAAGAAGAATGAACTTATGATGACTTGTTACATTATAATTACCTATAGTTGTGAATGGAAATGATAAGTAGGATTAAATTCAAGGAACGTGTTTAATTAACGTGTAATCTACGCACGAGGCAAGTTTTCTAACCCTACTCGTTATCATTATTCAAGTTATTCTCATTATTATTAATCAAGTTCAATTGTTATATTAAAGATTAATTATCATTTAAAAGTATGATTCTGTTATACAATATTTGTTCTATTGTATACCTCTTGAGATTATTATTCAATCTAATTATCAATTATTGTTGAACCTTGTTAGACTAGTGAACCCCTATTTGATTCGACTAGTCCATAGTTGATGAACATTCTAAATTTTAGAACCCTTATTGATTTATCCAAACCAAACTTCCTTTGGTGCGGACTCTAATGTCAAACTGAGATGAACGACCCTATATAGGGATTTCTTATTCGTTAGCGTTAAGATATTGTGCACAGTATGGTACTAAGGGTTGATCCCCCTAAGTACGAGTAGAAGAGTCCATAGTCTTATGGCTGTTAAAGGTTTCAAGTATAACCCTTGATAACCTAGGACATAGTTCAAGGTCTTATGACCCTCAGAAATCTTTTGATTCTTGTTATTCATTCTTGATTCAAAAGTTGAGCTTTATTTCAGAAGTCTTTGATTCACTCGCATGTTATTATATATTGTTATTCCATTTTTATACTTGTGAGCAATCATGCTCACTCTTGTGTAATAATAACATTGCAGTTAAGAACGAAAGGTATGATGAGCCTTCTACTAGCTAAGGCAAGGGCAAAGCTAATAAGTGATGAAGATTTGTTATTTAATTTTTAGAATGTTATTGTAAAGACTTGATGTTGTTTAAGACTTATTTGCTTATGTTTTCGCACAGATGTATAGGTTAGTTTGACCTGGGATGTGTATTTATTATTCAGATGTTGTAACCTCATAAGGGGAGGATTTATTTCTATCTATTGCATGGTTTGCATTTATTATGGGTAGATAGATAAATGATATTTGTACAGTGAACACCAAATCTCGTGGAATTTAAGTACCCGAATTTGGGGGCGTCACAGTGTCAATCTCTCATTGGTCATAGATACTTAATTAGGATTACATGTAATCTAAAAAAATAAATATTTTGGAGAGATAAGAAGTATTAGGATAAGTAATATAGATATAGGTTGTATATCTATACTTTTATACTAATACATTAATACTTCTTTTTCATTTAATTTCATTTCATTCTCTTTATCTCACTTCCACAACAAACAAAAAAAGTAAAAAAACAGAGAGAGGGGTCGGGGCTTAGAGGAGGGAAAAAAGAGAGAACTCCAAGCTCTTATGCATCCTAAGTTCATTAGATACTTTGGTAAAGAAAAAGGGTTGCTAGGAGAACAAGGTGAAGCTCTAATCTACTTTCTTCCTTTTTATTTTGGTTTGTTTTTGATGAAATAGAGGGGTAATATTCTAAGACTCAAAAACCCTTAGATCTAAATGTTTCATATAAGGATCTAAATGTTTCATATAAGGATCTTACCATGTTTCATGTTTCAGTATTAAATCTACTACTAATGTAAGGGGTGTTATTCTTTCTTATTCATGAAGAGAACTGTTGTTATTCCATTGCTTATTATTCTGTTGGAATAACTTGTATACGCGGTTTACCCTATACTTGGTGACATTCTTCTATTATTCATTGGAACATCCACATTATGTGTTTTACAAGGACCGGTTCCGTCTTTATTATTATTTATTGGAACATCCATGCATGTGTTTTACACGGACCGGTTAAAATCTTTATTATTATTCATTGGAACATCCCGTCTCGTGTGTTTTTACGGGACTGGTTCCATTCTTTATTATTCTGTTGGAATATCACATCATGCGTTTTTGGGACCGGGTTCGTTATTATTTATTATTCTCGTTGGAATAACTCGCTGTATGTGATCTATCGCATGCATGGTGATTTCTTTTGTTATTCCATTCTTTATTATACTCAGTTGGTTAAAACTTTGACTTCTATACTCCATGAAATTAGTGGAATATCTTTGATATTTGCGATTCATCTAGTATCTTTTTATGGAAATATTCTTCTGAGCATTCTTGAATTTTACTCAACAAAACAGTATCATGTTGACAATTTGGACGTTATTAGTTCCTAGATAAATTAATTCTTGAACTTGTTTTATTGAATTCTTATATCATTGTCATCATCCTCATGTTTATATTATGTTGAAAGTCATCAGCATGGCTTTGTAGTGCATAGATGGACTAGGTATGATTATGACTGTGGATTGATTGTAATCATGATCGTAATGTTACAAATGATGTGGTAAAAGTTATCATTGGCCCGTAGTGCATTGATGGACGGTTGTTGGCATGATCATGACCATTAATGAATACACGAATGTCCTCGGGTCAGTAGTGCATGGATAATTTGTGGTCGTGATACTAAAGAATATCCTTGGGTCAGTAGTGTGGGGGTGATTCGATGATGTGGATTATCTATTGTCGAGAGTCCAAATGATAAAAGTCATGAAAAACCTTTTAAATCATAAAAGATAGTAGATTTTATTCTCTACTTGACTCTTTTAATGGATTTCTTGTTCCGCTACAGTTAAACTTGATGTTGTTATATTTTATCAGTTTAACACTGTTGAAGGCTAACGATAATTTATTCTGCATTATCTTAGTCATAATATTTCTTACTGGGCTAGTTGAGCTCACCCTTTCTTTCACTATTCTCTTCAGGAAATGAGAACATAGCAGGTACTAGTCGGGGAACAGAGTGACGGTCTAGAGGATAGCATTAGTAGTCCTCACTATTCTGTGAAATAGTGTGTTAATAATTGTAATGAGGACTCCTTTTGAGTTTGTATAATCTCTAGTAGACAATAATTGTATTCAAACTCACATTTATTTATTGTCGTATTGTACACGACAGTTGTATTAGTAAGTTGTATTTGAATTTTGTACCATGTATCTGACGACCCAAGATGGGTGATGTATACCTAATTTTGGGGGCGTCGCAGTTGGTATCAAAGCTTAGGGATATGATCCTTGGCTAAGATGTGAGAATAGTACTAGGAGGGGAGAGACGGGGAATTCCTTCGCTAGTATGACCTACCTAAGTTTATGTGGTATTTAATTGGTCGGTCAGAATTTAGGGATAATATGTTACATGTCAATTAACCTTTGTTTTGTGGCAGTATCTGAAAATGACATCCGAGAATGTTGACAATAGCAATGGAGCACAGGCGACCTTTGATTCACCACATATCAATAATCAGGATAATGTGCATCAGGAAGGCGACAATCCTCATGCAAACAACAACACTGACCAAATGATGAATGATCAAATGTTCAGGGGCTTTATGCAATTCATGCAACAAAGAAAGAGAGCGGCTCCTCATCCAAAAATGCGGTGGAAACACTAGAAATTCTCGGGCGGTCACCGCTAAACAGTTCAAGGATCTGGGACCACCGGAGTTTAAGGGAGAGCTAAACCACTTACGGCGGAAGCATGGATAAAGCAGATCACCAAGATATTTGATGTCTTGGGATGCTCCGAGAAGCAAAAGGTTCCCTTTGCAGCCTTTATGTTGCGCGGAGAGGCAGATTACTGGTGGGAATCGGTAAAACGTGCTCAACCTGTCGTACTAAAGATGTCTTGGGAGAATTTCCAAGAGCTGTTCAACGACAAATACTTTTCCGAAAGTATTCGTCACATGAAGGAGGTGGAGTTTATCAAGTTAGAACAAAACAATATGACCGTGTCGCAATACGAGGCTAAATTTGCGGAGTTATCCCGGTTTGCGTCCCACTTGGTGGATAATAAAGAGAGAATGACATGGATGTTTTTAAGAGGTTTGAAGCCGGAGATACATTAACATCTTATTTCTCATAAACTGTGTTTATATTCAGATGTTGTAAATAGGGCTCAGTTAGTGGAGCGCGATAACGAGTCAACGCAACTAAAAGAGAGCAGCCAGCAAAATGATAATACCAGCGAGAGCAGTCATCGAAGCGGTGACAACAAGCGTGGAGGGAATCAACAGACCAGAAATGGTAACCACTTCGGTGGTAATCAGGGCCAAAATAATAAGAATGGACATTTCAAGAAGAGGAGATTCAATAATGATGGAAAGACATCAGCACCAGCACCTGTCGTTAAGGAAGGAGAACGACCACCTATCATATGTTTCAAATGCGGAGGGGAGGGGCACATCAGTCCAAACTGCGCGATGTCGTCCAAAGCATGTTATAATTATGGAAGAGAAGGTCACTTAGCCCGATTTTGTCGTTCACCGAAGACAAATTCAGCTAGGATGGAGGCACCAAAGGCCGTCCCAGAAAAGTCAAAACCGGTAGTGCAAGGGAGAGCGTTTGTTGTGACCTCCCAGAAAGCAAAGAACCCGAATGAGGTCATCACGGGTAAGCTTATCATAAACTCTAATGAAATCTATAATTTATTTGATACCGGTTCTACCCATTCTTTTATTTCTCCTACTTGCACTCATCGATTAAATTTGACTCCGGAGAACATAGACTTTGACTTATCTGTAGAAACTATGTTGGGAGAAACCTTCATTACATCCACTGTTTATAAGTATTGTTTGGTTTAAATCGGTACCCTCACATTACCTATAGATCTTATTTCATTGAAAATACTTGCATTTGACGTGATTCTAGGGATTGATTGGTTAACTACTCATCATGCAAAAATTGATTGTTTCCGTAAGGTTGTTAGCTTTCATATTCCTAATCAACCTATTATGCGAATTCAAGCGACCAAACCATTAAAATCAATCACGGTCATCTCAAGCCATAAAGCTATTCGTTTATTGAAAAACGGATGTCAAGCTTTCTTAGCTCATGTCACAGATTTAAACAAAAATACGTCAATTTTGAACGATATTTCTATTATTAATAAATTTCCTGACGTATTCCCCGAAGAACTTCCTGGCCTACCCCCTGAGCGTGAAATTAAATTTTGTATCGACCTTGAACCCGGTACAAAACCCATTTCCAAAGCCCCATATCGAATGGCTCCTATTGAACTTCAGGAGTTAAAGACCCAACTGCAGGAATTGTTAGACATTGGCTTTATTAAATCATAGTACTTCTCCTTGGGGTGCTCTGTTTCTATTCTCGAAGAAGAAAGATGGGAGTATGCGACTTTGTATTGATTATCGGGAGTTGAATCATGTCACCATCAAAAATAGGTATCCATTGCCACGTATTGATGACCTGTTTGACTAGTTGCAAGGAGCCAAATTCTTTTCAAAGATTGATCTTCGTTCTGGATATCATCAATTGAAGATTATAACCGATGACATTCCAAAGACGGCTTTCAGAACTCGGTACGGGCATTATGAATTCCTTGTCATGTCCTTTGCATTGACTAATGCTCCTGTTGCCTTCATGGATATGATGAACCGAGTATTCAAGGAATATTTGGATCACTTTGTGGTCGTCTTTATTGACGACATCCTTATTTATTCCAAAAGCCGTGAAGATCATGAGCAACACTTGAGGCTGACATTCCAAAAGCTTCGTGAATACAAGCTTTATGCCAAGTTGAAGAAATGCGAATTCTGGCTTGAGGAAGTAGCATTCCTTGGGCACGTAGTATCAAGTCATGGAATATCTGTTGACCCATCAAAGATTGAAGCAATTCAAAGCTGGGAGCAACCTTCTAAATCGATGAATGAAATCGTAGCTTTCTCGGTTTATTGGTTATTATCGGAGATTCGTGGAAGGATTTTCTTGAATCGCTACTCCATTGACTCAGCTGACTCGGAAAGATACAAAGTTCGGTTGGAGCGAAGAATGTGAGAAGAGTTTTCAAGAACTCAAGAGGAGACTCATTTCGGCACTGCTCGACAATACCATCGCTCGAAGGGATTTGTCATCTATAGTGATGCTTGAGCAAAGGGTTGGGATGTGTTCTCATGCAACATGGAAAAGTCATAGCCTTTATGCCTCAAGACAACTCAAAGAATATGAGAGGAATTATCCTACTCATGATCTAGAGTTGGCAGCTGTTGTCTTCGCACTAAAGATTTGGAGGCATTACTTGTGTGAGGAGAAGGTGGAGATCTTTACGGATCATAAAAGCCTCAAATATTTTTTTACTCAAAAGGAACTCAACATGCGACAATGACGTTGGCTTGAACTGTTGAAAGATTATGATCATACCATCCAATACCATCCTGAAAAAGCGAACGTGGTAGCTGACGCATTGAGTAGAAGATCATATGCAAGTACGAGTGCGATATTGTCAACGCAAAGGCCCATTTTGTGTTACTTGCAAAGGATGGAGATAGAGTTAAAGACTCTAGGGACCCATGTGATGATGGCGAATATACGAGTAGAACCAACTTTAATCGATAAAGTTAAAGCTGCTCAAGTTACAGACCTGGAGCTGATGCGTATGAGGAAAAAAGTGCAAGAAGGTGCTATGCCGGAAGCAAGAATCGATGAAGAAGGAATACTTCGAGTCAACTCCAGACTTTGTGTTTCTAACGACCCTGATTTAAAGTATAAAATCATGATAGAGGCGCACAACACACTGTTTTCAATCCATCCTGGGAGTACCAAAATGTATCATGATATTTGTCATACATTTTGGTGGAGCAATATGAAGAGAGAGATAGCGTTGTTTATCTCAAGGTGTCTAACTTGTCAACGAGTTAAAGCAGAGCATCAAGTACCAAAAGGTCTATTGCAACCACTTGAAATTCCAGAATGGAAGTGGGAGCACATTACCATGGATTTTGTTACCGGTCTTCCTAAGGTTTCTTAAGGCATAGATGCGATTTGGGTCATTGTTGATAGATTGACCAAGTCTGCTCATTTTTTACCGATACGAGAAACTTATACACTTGAACGTCTTGCTCGTATGTACATAAACGAGATTGTAAGACTGCATGGTATGCCGGTATCCATAGTTTCTGATCGAGACCTAAGATTCACTTCATAATTTTGGGTTAGTTTGCAAAAAGCTATGGGCACAGACTTACGATTTAGCTCGGCATATCATCCTCAGACGGATGGACAGTCGGAGAGGACTATTCAAACTCTTGAAGATCTATTAAGACTCTATGTCCTTGATTTCAAGGGAAGTTGGGACAAGTTCTTACCATTGGTAGAGTTTTCCTACAACAATAGTTATCAAGCAAGTATTGGCATGGCTCCATTCAAGTGTTGTATGGAAGAAAGTGTCGTTCTCGAAAGATGATGGGATGAGGTGGGTGAAGCAACGTTGTTGGACCGGAGTTGGTACATATGACTACGAAAAAGATTCAAACGATCAAACAACGTATAAAAACCTCACAAGATCGACAAAAAGAGTTATCTTGATCTTCATCGAAAGGACGTGGAATTCGATATAGGAGATCATGTGTTGTTGCGTGTTGCTCCATGGAAAGGAGTTACGAGATTTGGAAAGAGAGGAAAACTCAATCCTTGATTCATCGACCCATTTTTAATCCTCGATTGAGTAGGAACTGTGGCCTATAGACTCGCTTTACCGCCAAGTATGTCTCGTGTTCATAACATTTTTCACATATCCATGTTACGTAAATATGTGAAAGACCCAAACCATATTATTGAGTTATAACCGGATGAAATAACGGAAGATTTGACGTATGAAGAGGTTCCTGTTCAAATCTTGGATAAGAAGGAACATATTCTATGCTCCAAGGTTATACCTCAAGTCAAAGTTTTGTGGAGAAACCACAATGTTGAGGAAATGACTTGGGAGTTAGAATCTGAAATGAAATCAAGGTATCCTTACCTCTTCGACATACCAGGTACGTACCCTAATTTCGAGGGCAAAATTTCATAAGAAGGGGAGGTTGTAAGACCTCAACTTTTATAAATAAAGATGAATTTTCTATAAATATTATTTTTGAATATTATGGAGTAAATTTGATATAATGTTATAGTTGTGGGTAATATTTATAAATTTTTCAAAGTAAGCAAGTTGTTATAAAATATTCGTTTGGTCAGGGAATATTCTTTTTGTCGGGGAATATTCAATGACCAACACAATCATTGGTGGACCCCACAATGTAATTATTGTCGGATTGAGAAAACGACAAAATACTTTATGAAAATAACTACGGAGGTGTTACCGTTAAAGCTGTTGAACTACTCGGTAGTAAAAAAGTACGATGTCTGGCGTGGTTGCATAGTAGCACACGGTATTGATTATTGATGCTTACGTGAGAAGTCACCAAATTATACTCAATTATTGCTACGATAATTCTTTGCATCATATCTCTTATATTATTGATTCAATTATTGTCACAGTATCATCTGTATAATATGTTATATTATTAAATCAATAATTGAGACGACAAGTTATAAATGATTAATAATTGTTGAAAGATTAAATATGTGTTGATTAAAAATAAAATGATTTGTGGTAATATTTATTCAATCCTTGATGTATATAAAGAGTTTATTATGAGACGTTTGTGGTAAGTTTGGTTATATTATGGGGGGGCCCATATGTCATCATCTAAAAGTCTCTTTGTCAATAGTAATTACATTCGTCAATAGTAATTACCTTTACCAGACGTCAAACCAATTGCCGTTTCATATTACAGGCGTCGAACCACTTGTCGTTTCATATTACAGGCGTCAAACCAATTGTCGTTTCCCATTACAAGCGTCAAACCACTTTTCTTTTCACATCACCAGTCGTCAAGCCACTTGTCTTTTCACATTTCAAGTGCTAAGCTAGAAATCTTCTATAAATAGAGGCCTAGTGCTTCATTATTTTTCACTTAATTCATTCAAGCTATAGAGAGAGAAAGTATAGAGAGAAATAGAGAGAAAGAAGAAGAGTATTACGTTACTACACTCTGCAAAGATTCAATCTACT
This sequence comes from Panax quinquefolius, assembly GCA_020205615.1. Classification (NCBI taxonomy): domain Eukaryota; kingdom Viridiplantae; phylum Streptophyta; class Magnoliopsida; order Apiales; family Araliaceae; genus Panax; species Panax quinquefolius. The sequence goes on along the minus strand of CM035164.1, from coordinate 81,034,946 downwards.
ACTAATGTAAGGGGGTATTATTCTTTCTTATTCATGAAGAGAACTGTTGTTATTTCATTGCTTATTATTCATTGGAATAACCTATATATCGTGATTTACCCTACAGGTGACATTCTTCTATTATACATTTGAACATCCTCGTCGTGTGTTTTACAGGACTCGGTTCCGCTCTTTATTATTATTCTGTTGGAACATCTTATTCGTGTGTTTTACACCGGACTCGGTTAAAATCTTTATTATTATTCTATTGGAACATCGCCATACGTGTGTTTTACTGTGGGACTGGTTTCATTCTTTATTATTACATTGGAATATCCTCGTCATGCATGCATTTTATGGGACTGGTTCCGTTATTTATTATTTTTTGGAATAACCTGCCTTTACGGTCTATCGCATGCATGGTGATTTCTTTTGTTATTCCATTCTTTATTATACTCAGTTGGTTAAAACTTTGACTTCTATACTCCATGAAATTAGTGGAATATCTTTGATATTTGCGCTTCATCTAGTATCTTTTCATGGAAATATTATTCTGAGCATTCTTAAATTTTACTCTACAAAGCAGTATCATGTTGACAATTTGGACGTTATTAGTTCCTAGATAAATTAATTCTTCAACTTGTTTTATTGAATTCATATATCATTGTCATCATCCTCATGTTTATATTATGTTGAAAGTCATATGTGGCCTGTAGTGCATAGATGGACTTGGTATGATTATGACCAGGGATTATTCGGTGTAATCATGGCCGTAATGTTACAAATGATGTAGTAAAAGTTATCATTGGCCCGTAGTGCATTGATGGACAGTTGTTGGCATGATCATGACCATTAATGAATACATGAATGTCCTTGGCTGTAGTGCATGGATAATTTATCGTCGTGATACTAAAGAATATCCTTGGCCGTAGTGCAGGGGTAATTCGATGATGTGGATTATTTATTGTCGAGTCCCAAATGATAAAAGTCATGAAAAACCTTTTAAATCATAAAAGATAGTAGATTTTATTCTCTACTTGACTCTTTTAATGGATTTCTTGTTTCTCGCCGATTAAACTTGATGTTGTTATATTTTATCGGTTTAACATTGTTGAAAGGCTAACGATAATTTATACGCATTATCTTAGTCATAATATTTCTTATCGGGCTAGTTGAGCTCACCCTTTCTTTCACTTTGTTCTCTTGAAATGAGAACATAGCGAGAGGACTAGTCGGGGAACGGAGTGACGGTCCAGAGAATAGCATTAGTAGTCCTCACTATTCTGTGAAATAGTGTGTTAATAATTGTAATGAGGACTCCTTTTGAGTTTGTATAATCTCCAGTAGACAATAATTGTATTCAAACTCACAGTTTTGTTTTGTCGTATTATACACGACAGTTGTATTTCAATTTTGTACCACATATCTGACGACCCAAGATGAGTGATGTATACCTAATTTTGGGGGCGTCGCACTAAAAATATGTTAAACATATTGGTGGATCCCATTTTTGACTGAAATTTGATTATAGCCTGCAAAATTGTCCGTATGTGGATTTCGGTCAATTTCTGTTTAGAATTTGGAAAAACTTAAATTTCAAAGTTGTAGAGAATTAAATGTCCTATGGAATGGACATAAGATTCAAATTTTTCTGATAAAATGGCTATTTATTATGAATTATTTAAGTTCGGGAATATTGGGTCTGAATTGATTTATTACAAAAAATGTTTAAAACATGTTTTTCATGTTAGTGGGCTCCACTTGCATGTGTAAAATTTTGAAATCTGATTTCAAGTGTGCGTAGGAATTTTTTTTAAAATAATATTATTTTATTAAATTTTCTGCTTTGGTGTTCTAAGCATTTTCCTATAAATAGGATGCTTAGGTTAGAATTGAAAATCACACCAGAATCTGAAGTTTTCTCTCTCTATATTATCGAACATATTTTTGTGAGTATTTAGATATCTTGAGAAGTGTTATTCAGTGCAAGTTTCCTTCAGCATTATATCCGATATTCCAGTCAGAAGTACTGTTCTTTTGAGGTAAGGGATGTTATTTTTTCAAGTAAATGATGTTATTTCCTTTAATATCATTATACCGAAATATTGATATGGATTTTATTGTGAAACTTTATCTTTTCGTGTCGGGGTTACTATTCACGTATACGACACTATTCATGTATATGGCACTATTTACGTATACGGTAATATTTACGTATATGGTACTATGTACGAATACGAGTTACTATTCACGAGTTACTATTCATGAGTTACTATTCACGGGATAATATTCACGACAAAATTGGTTTCTTTTTCTGACCAAATTATCATTTATTTATGAATCTTACTCTTAAAATTAAAGCCATGTTTTGATCATATTGTTTTTATTATCATATATAACATTTTTATAACCTTGATGAAATTTCTCTTTCACTTGAGTGTCAAGATGGGTAGATTATTGGTATAATCGTGACTATGTGTTCTCTTTGGCCAGTAGTGCAAAGATGAATTATTGACTGGTATGATCATGACCATTGAATTTATAATTGAATATCTTTAGCTTAAGTGCAAAGGTGAATTGATCATCAACATGGTTATAATTATTGTTTATATAAATTTTAAAATGATTATATATTTCTTTAAGATACTAATATATTTGGTCAGTAGTGCAAAGATGACCTGTTGTTGAATATCTTTAGCCCGTAGTGCAAAGATGACCTGTTGTTGAATATCTTTGGCCCGTAGTGCAAAGATGACATGTTGTTTAATATCTTTGGCATGTAATGCAAAGATGAACTATTGATGAATATCTTTCATCTGTAGTGCAAAGATGAAATTATTAGTATGATAATGAACATGAACTGTGATTTGGTATAACCATGATCTTTGATGTTTCAGGTAAAGAAAAGTGATGAAAATTATCTTCGTCCTGGGTGCGAAGAGGAATTTAGAACCACAATTATGATTATGAGTTATTCACATGATTATGGACATGAACTGTTGATTGATGTTACAGGGATAAAACATTGTTGGTGGACTTTTAACATGGAGAAGATAATAGACTTTATGGTCTATTTGACTCTTCTAATGGATTGCTTCGTTCAACCGCAACTATGGTTGAAAAGTTTTATCATCTACCATATGTTCTAAATCTCTGATTTATTACTGATGAAGGCTATTGATAATTTAATTATCTTTAGTCATGATATTCTTTACTGGGCTATTTGTGCTCACCCTTTTGCTTCACAATTCCTTTCAGGAGATAAGAGTGTAGCTGGGTCGAGCGGGGGTAACAGGGGAATAGAACGGTGGTCAATAGCTATTGAGGTTTCCCCTAAAATAGTATGAAAATAATTTTATTGAGATTTTTAGATAAATGTGTTATATTTTATATATCATTTAACCGTTAATTTTTGTGAACCGAATAGGGTGAGATGAACCTAACTTTGGAAGGGTGTTTTGCCACTATTATACAAGATGTCTAATGACCTACGGCTTCGTGTTATCATAAGACAAGGTTGTGCACATCCACTTGTTGATTATATCTATGAGCACTACCTATATAATCTTGGAGTTTGGTTGAAATATAATTCTCAATTGGAGACCATGGAGATAATTATATGTCAAGAGAAGACTCACCATTAGAAAGAACATGATAGCAATCTTCTCATTTTTCTTTGGGGTCTATTAGGTCAACCAAGGATAATTCTCCAATCATATGATATTTATTATAACTTAGATGCATGGCCTCCCACGTACGAAGGTTTCCTTGAGCATTTTCCAAAATTTTAATTTCTAAAACAGTTATTGACTGTACATTTATGTAAGGTGCCATTGTGACGTGTTATCCAAGATTGGGATGAGAGTCACAGTTGGTATATAATTGTATCAAAACTCACAGCATATGTGTTGTTGTATTTTGCACGACAAACATGGATGCGAGCATGATGCATTGAGCCACTGATGCATCATCTTGCCACTGTTTAAAAGTAGCAATCTCTTCCTCGAGGTCAATTTACGCAACTTTTTGTGTAATGCAGGTAATTTAGGACATAAGAAATCTTTTCAAAGAAGTGAGAACAATTCTCAGATTCCTTAACCAAAACCCCGTGTAGTTGATCCCCGGCCGCTTTTTTTGTTAGCATCAAGTATGCTACTGTGATGAAATTAGTGAATGTGATATTTTCAAAATTGGCATGTAAAAAGATAATATTTTAGCAAACATTAATTTAATTAATTACCAAAATAAATTAGGTCTTATTTTATATTGGTATCTCCCACTATTTTCTTCAAACTATATTACCCTCATTTATATAGTTCGACAAAATCTAATTAAAATTTTTGCTAGTGAGAATAAGGATAACATTTCAAATATATATAGCCTTGTGGTGACACAACAAACTATATATAAATAAATAGGTAGACAACTCCTTGTCAATTACATCATCATATAACTCCTTATGTTTTGTCTCTTAGATTATTTTGATCAAGTGGTGGCACATCCGAATCAAAATTGTCTAAGTTAAGTCCAACCTAGCACTTCCATATATTCAAAAAAGAAAAATATTGTCCTTGTGATGACACAACAAAACAATATTGTTCAATTTTCTTTATAAGCATCAAATGTGATAAATTAACATCTTAAATACTTAATACTTGCCTTGTGGTGACACAACAAACTCATATTAAATATTTAATACTCTATTAATTTTATCATGCTAGAAGGCGACATTCGATATTCTAAATATCTTTGAACGCTTAAGACTTAATATATAAAAACTTTGAGGATTTGTTATTATTTGTCTCATCTTGTTTAATACGCATATAAATATATATATATATATATATATATATATATATATATAAAATACGTCATATATTATTAAACATGCGAAGCATTTTTCATAATATATAATATATATAATACTAGCATGCACATATAGAATACTATATTCTATCCGGATTGATTATGGACTTTTATTCTAGTTTGGTTCACTAGAGCCACCAAGTGAACCAAAAGGTCAAACCCTAGGGTGCAAGAATAAACATTTAAATATAACTATTACATTTAAATCTAGGCTCCATTACAAACGGGTCTTCGAGTGCTCCTTTCTCCTTGATCTCTGGTTCTTCGAAAAAATTCTAACTAATCTTATTACATTAAACTATTTAATTTAATAGAAACCTTGATCAGCAGTCAAGGGGAAGTACATAGGAGAGAGATAGAATTTACATCAGAAGAAAACCAGAAAAGACGAGGTACGTAGACCCCATTTAATAAAACTCATTCATTCAAATATCCAACCAAAATAAATCCAATCACATTGGTCAATAGTCCATAATCAATCCCATTTATTATCATACATATCATCTTATGTATCAATAAATTAAAATCATTCCATATTTATATGAATATCATTTAATGGGCAATTTTATGTTGCATGAAATCCAATTTCAAAATTAAAATAAACTCTTTTATTTTAATTATAAAATTATTAAGATTTTTATATATATATTTATATATAATATATATAATATAATATTAACCAGACGCTTTTATATATATATATATATATATATATATATATATATATATATATATCCTGAAATTACATATTTATAACATATATATTTAATTAATATATATAATATTTACCAATACATTGACTCACGTGACAATAAATATCATCATGGTTTCTTATATGATGCTTTCCCTTTTACAGGCAATACACGTGACAGGTGGTATAATATATAATATATAACAATTATAATTATAAGTGGCATGAATCAGCCACTTTACATCACCTGCAGATCCTTGTTCACGTGAATCAATATAAAAAATGATCCAGATAAGTCTTAAAAAATTACCCACTTGATGAAAAAAAAGCTTTTTTTAGAAAAATTTTTTAAGAAAAATTAATTTTTTTTTTCTTTCAAAAATAATAATTTTATACAACAAATTATGCCCAATAAATTATTCAAAATACATACCCATACATATATGGAATCAAAATAATTAATAATTCGCATAAATTTTGGCTCATGATACCACTGTTAGGTTTTTTGAAAATCAAAGTAGCAATCAAATTGCAAAAATACGGAAGCATAATAAAATCAGATTTTAAAATTTTTCACAAACCAATTACCCGAATCATCCTTTATGCATATTATTAATCAAAACGAAGAACAAGAAGTTATGTAATCATACCCTTGTAAATACGAGCTTCCATAGGTACGAGTTCAACTCCTACTTCTCCGCAATCTCTTTGAATCTCCGGGTAGATTCCTTTCTTTGATCAATGTAAGCCACCCAAGTGTATGGCCTCTAGAGGTGATCCACCAAGGAAGAAGAATTTTCAAGAAGAAGGGTGTATTGGCTCAAACCCTAATTTTTCCTATCTCTATAAGAAAGGGGGCGTACTCTCCAACTATTGGAATTACGTATATCTTGATATCTGATATAAGACTCCTCTTATAAAGATATCAGGTAACCCTATTTTAATTAAAATAAGGTATTATTTATTTAATTAAACTCTTTTAATTAAATGGGCTCCCTAATCTTATTAGGGATAATTAATTAAACTCCTTTAACTAATTTTCCCTCCTAATTCTATTAGGAATAAATGAGAGTACTTATATTAAATTAATTCCTAAACTCTTTTAGAAATTAAAATAATAATAATAATAATATTAATAAGACTCCTCTTATTAATTTATATTTAATATTTCTAAAATATTAAATAATAATATTAAGCTATTTAATTTATTCTATCACCATAGATTAAATTAAATATACTAAACATATATTATTACGATTATGCCATTAACTCCTTAAATAATTATTCTTCCTTTTATGGTGTGACCCTTTAGGTTCTCCATATTAAACCTAGGTTGTGAATAAATCAATTAGAACAATTCTAATCTTATTTAAATAAATAAATTAAACGATTAATTTATTTAAATAAATAATATTTATTCTACAATAGGATAAGTTCCTCTCTAGTGATCAACGACTTTCCGGATAATATAGATTTCAACATTAATTATAAAAGAACCTTTGAGTTAATAGTTACTGTGATAATTCAATCCTTCTACCATACAATGTCCCAATTAAATATAAGACATAGAATTACTGTCAAGTCTTATTTTATTTAATTATATGTATTTCGATTCCTAAATGTACAACTCCTAATGAATGCAAATTAGAAACTACTTTCTAATTTCATTCCACCTTGGCCAAGGATTCCTGGGTTGTCATTTATCGAATCACATAGGACATTTCTCTTCTTTTACTAGAAGTGGTAGATTCTTTATTGATCATTCATTATCTTCATATATAACGTATTACACCCAAGCATAGCCTTTGATATACTCTAAGAGTCTTAAGGAATAAGTCAAAGTGTAATTCATTATATTTAAGATACTATGATGATCTCAAGTCTAAGGATCATTTGTACTACTATCACTACAGGAATTTCTATTGACAGACAAGTAAAACTCCATTAGGTATTCCTTAGCGAGTCACGTTCAGTGAACTTATTCTCTAATAAGCATTTACATACTTGCTTTAGTGTCTCCACACAAATGATCATGAGATCAATCATCCTCATCCAATGAGCAAGCAACGTACGTACCAATCTATCCGGATTTACTAATCCATGGATTGGGAACATTTTAGTTTTAAGCTATCTGAGAATTTAGATCTCATTAGCATGATCTCATCATGATTCTAAAAGCATTGCTTAAAACTATGGGTTTATCACATTTAAAACAGCACCATATAGATAATAAATGCCTTTAATAAATAATTCTTTTATTAATAAATAAATAAGATTTATTACAAAGTATATGCTTTATCATCATACATGATTGGCTTGTATGCATACTACTTTCAGTAACTGTTATCTCATCAAGAATATGACGATACCTAATACCACCATGAGCTAAGATCCCCGGTGGAAACCCCATATCACTTTCTGTCTCTTCATCCTCCTTAGATGGATCTTCCTCCGTCTCCTCCCATCCTTATCACAAAAACTTGTACCTTAGCTATATGCTCAGGTACTGGCTCTATCTCAGATGGAGCAATAATCTCCTCGTGCACTACCAGTATATCCAAGTATACAACCTCATCACTTTCCATCTATAATAAATTTTTAATATCTTGTTTAGCACATAGCACAACATATTATTAACACATAACAAATCAGTTTGCTTTAAATCTTTTCTTTTAAATCTTTATTTTTAGATGAATTTCCTCAATCCATTAATTAAAACTCTACTTGAGTTTATTTACTATCTTCTCCATTCTTACTAAGGTCATATCCTAAGGTTCTTTCCCCCTTAAGTTTTATAATATGTCATCTTTGATACCAACCTGTGATGCCCCCAAATCTGGGTTCCTTTAAACCAGAATATGGTGCTACACGATGCTACAACATACAAAACATATTATATATTTACTTATTTTTAAAGTAATTAGTATAATATTACATCATTTTCATTCATTCTCCTAAGTTTTCTATAACCATTATATATTCATTGTATCATAAAAAAGTTATTAAAAAAACTATACTATTATTACATCGGCTAATTTAATTCTCCATCTTCACTTTACCTTGGTCCTTTCCGGACCCTTCAACCTTTTTAAATTTAGCTAAAAACACATAGATTAAGCAAGAATGAGCATTTGATTGCTCAACAACTATATAATTTAGAAACAACAAAATCAAGAATCATGTGTTTAATATTCAATAATTGTACAATTAGTTGAGAATCAATAAGAATAATCAATAAATAAAATTTGTTTAACCAAACATTAGCATCAATATTTTCTTATAGTATACATGGCAAAACATGTCTTGAATACTTGAACAAATATGCAAACAATTTTCTTAAGTATAAAAATTCATAAAATTTTACAAGAGCAAGATTTAAAAAACTTGCCTTAAGCGTCAACTATTTATAGTTTGTGCTAATTCATTTTATTTACAGCCTACACACATAAATACACGCGTACATACCAATTAGACACATAAACAAGGCCAAATACTGGTTTTGTAACAACTAAGAATTTCTAAGTCACATTGTAAAAAAATATAATGATATTGAAAACATTGTGGCATATAGTGAATGAATATGTGATGACTTATGTTAAAAAGGTGTATGGTTAAATAAATATATATATTGTATGTATGGATATGTATATTTATTAATTATGTAAATAAAATTCAAAAGAAAAGCTACATAACATAATTATACCTTAGGTGTGGTAATTGAATAACCTAAGGGTTATAGTATTGAGAAATGTTAGTATTTAAAATTTATACTAACCTAAGAGATTAATTTTATTATCTCAATTGATTATTTATTTTAAACCTAATTAAATCAAGTCTAATTGGGTTATAAAATTAAATGGACTTGAGTAATTATTTAATTCCAAAAGAGTGGGGATAGAAACCCTATATAAATTATTAGGGTAAGATAGGTTAAAAGTATTGGACTATGTTACTTCCATGCTCCAAACAATTAATTAGGAAGCACAGAGGAAGTAAATTGAAAGACCAATTTTTAGCCCAATTGTTAAGGGGCATTTTAGATATTTGATAAATCAAATTTGGCATTAAAACTAAAGCAAAATGGGGCAAAAAGGTGGGGGGTAATAGCCGGCCCCTTGTTGTTATTTATGGCTTGATATGTGATAATTAATTTAACTTATTTGTTAAATAATCTCCTTGTCTACACAAACCACATTTGTGTCTGTGACGAACGAGATTTTTGTAATTTAATTCTTAATATTTATTGAATTAAATAAATATTTTCGATGGTTTAATTATTAGATTAAATAATTAATTGATGCAATTGTGATAGATTAATTTAATGATATGTGTTATATTTATTAAATTAATGTAGAGAAATTTATTATTCAAAGTATGTAATTATGTGAGTTTATTAAATTAAAAGAAATATTTAATAAGCCTAATATTATTTTATAATTAATGAGAAAATTAATTATATGACTATGTGAATTAATGAGAAATTATTATATTTTATTCAAATTAAATTAAATAATATATTTGCGTTATTGTATAATAGGGTGTGACACGATTTAAACTATAGTATAAGAGAATCATTAAATTGAATGGTTTTGAAACCTATTAATGCCAGCCAAACAAGGCCCTAAAGGGAGTTAATAGCAGTTAACCCATGATGGGTAACTGACCTCCACATCGCGTCAATTCTTTATTTTATACGTCTTCTTTATTTCATTTTTCTAAGTCTGAAAAATAGTTAGAGAGAATTAGAGAACTTTAAGAGAGAATTCAGAGGATTTTTGTGAGAAACTCTGTGATTTGAAGAAGCTTTTGAAAAAGGGTTTTATCTCTACTCACTTACACTCAGGGTAATCTCCTCCTTCCCAAATTTTAAATTTACGTTATTTAAGTTTTCATAAAAATGACTTCACGTTTTGTTAAAAACACTGTGAATGGGAAAAGGGTATGATTATGGGTTTGTGTATGTGTTAAGGTGTATCATATCGTATTTGATTATATATATGTTATATAAACCTTATCATCAGTTTCAAAATATTATAACGTATGTTATTTACTGAGTATGGAATATGGCCATACGCGGCCATTATCGTGATTTTAATATGCCAAACATAAATTGTTTTGTAAAATTCACACTCATATATGATTATGCATGTTAAAAAGAAGAAATCAAACTCCAAATAAACAGATTTGGTGTTATAACGAACCCTTAATGTTGATTTTCATTTTTTGTATTGAAAACTCTCAAGAAAATCAAGAACAGTAAATTATATATTTTGATTATGCAAAATTATGTGTTATAACTTGTTAAAAGCATGCTAGAAGGGTTCAGTAATAGTTATATGTGTATTATAATGATTGGGTATAAATAAATTCGTGTAAAAATAAGTTGATTAGAGTTTTTTGTTGGCAATGTTCGCAATTTTCGCGAATTGCGAAGCTGAAATCGAGTCTCAAATATGGCGCCAACTCCATCCACCTAAAACTCGTGCCACAGTATACTACCAAGACCGCTCAAATAAGACTAGAATATAATCGTGGAAATGGCAATACCACTTAGCAGAATGTCCAGAAATGCAAATTTTTTAGTATTCAAGTATAGAAATGTGATAATAACTTAATCTAATGAACATAAAATTATGTTAGAAGTATACTGAGATGTCAAAATAGATTCTTAACATATCAATAACATAATTTCATGTCAATTGATTTATTGAATGCATAATTAGCTTTTCTGCGTGAAGTGTAAATTGTGTAACAATGAGTATGCTAAATTGACTAAGTATAGTCATAATTCGAATTAGACAAGAAGAATAAACTTATGATGACTAGTTATATTATAATTAAATATAGTTGTGAATGGAAATGATATGTAGGATTAAATTCAAGGAACGTGTTTAATTAACGTGTAATCTACAGAAGGTTCATTCAAGACGAACGAGATTTTTGTAATTTAATTCTTAATATTTATTGAATTAAATAAATATTTTCGATGATTTAATTATTAGATTAAATAATTAATTGATGCAATTGTGATAGATTAATTTAATGATATGTGTTATATTTATTAAATTAATGTAGAGAATTTTATTATTCAAAGTATTTAATTATGTGAGTTTATTAAATTAAAAGAAATATTTAATAAGCCTAATATTATTTTATAATTAATGAGAAAATTAATTATATGACTATGTGAATTAATGAGAAATTATTATATTTTATTCAAATTAAATTAAATAATATATTTGAGTTATTATATAATTGGGTGTGACACGATTTAAACTATAGTATAAGAGAATCATTAAATTAAATAGTTTTGAAACCTATTAATGCCAGCCAAACAAGGCCCTAAAGGGAGTTAATAGCGGTTAACCCATGATGGGTAAATCGATCTCCACATCGCTACCAATTCTTTATTTTATATCGTCTTCTTTATTTCATTTTTCTAAGTCTGAAAAATAGTTAGAGAGAATTAGAGAACTTTAAGAGAGAATTCAGAGGATTTTTGTGAGAAACTCTGTGATTTGAAGAAGCTTTTGAAAAAGGGTTTTATCTCTACTCACTTACACTCAGGGTAATCTCCTCCTTCCCAAATTTTAAATTTACGTTATTTAAGTTTTCATAAAAATGACTTCACGTTTTGTTAAAAACACTGTGAATGGGAAAAGGGTATGATTATGGGTTTGTGTATGTGTTAAGTTAAGGTGTATCATATCGTATTTGATTATATATATGTTATATAAACCTTATCATCAGTTTCAAAATATTATAACGTATGTTATTTACAGAGTATGGAATATGGCCATATGGCCCTTATACGTGATTTTAATATGCCAAACATAAATTGTTTTGTAAAATTCACACTCATATATGATTATGCATGTTAAAAAGAAGAAATCAAACTCCAAATAAACAGATTTGGTGTTATAACGAACCCTTAATGTTGATTTTCATTTTTTGTATTGAAAACTCTCAAGAAAATCAAGAACAGTAAATTATATATTTTGATTATGCAAAATTATGTGTTATAACTTGTTAAAAGCATGCTAGAAGGGTTCAGTAATAGTTATATGTGTATTATAATGATTGGGTATAAATAAATTCGTGTAAAAATAAGTTGATTAGAGTTTTGTTGGCAATGTTCTGCAATTTTCGCGAATTGCAGAATCGAAATCGAGTCTCAAATATGCATGGGCCAACTCCATGCCTAAAACTCGTGCTTGTGCACAAATATACCACCAAGACCGCAAATAATACTGAAAATATAAGTATAATAGTCAATAGCAAATACACTTAGCGTAATGTCCGAAATGCAAATTTTTTAGTATTCAAGTATAGAAATGTGATAATAACTTAATCTAATGAACATAAAATTATGTTAGAAGTATACTGAGATGTCAAAATAGATTCTTAACATATCAATAACATAATTTCATGTCAATTGATTTATTGAATGCATAATTAGCTTTTCTGCGTGAAGTGTAAATTGTGTAACAATGAGTATGCTAAATTGACTAAGTATAGTCATTATTCAAATTAGACAAGAAGAATAAACTTATGAAGACTAGTTACATTATAATTAAATATAGTTGTGAATGGAAATGATATGTAGGATTAAATTCAAGGAACGTGTTTAATTAACGTGTAATCTACAGAAGGTTCATTCAAGACGAACGAGATTTTTGTAATTTAATTCTTAATATTTATTGAATTAAATAAATATTTTCGATGATTTAATTATTAGATTAAATAATTAATTGATGCAATTGTGATAGATTAATTTAATGATATGTGTTATATTTATTAAATTAATGTAGAGAATTTTATTATTCAAAGTATTTAATTATGTGAGTTTATTAAATTAAAAGAAATATTTAATAAGCCTAATATTATTTTATAATTAATGAGAAAATTAATTATATGACTATGTGAATTAATGAGAAATTATTATATTTTATTCAAATTAAATTAAATAATATATTTGAGTTATTATATAATTGGGTGTGACACGATTTAAACTATAGTATAAGAGAATCATTAAATTAAATAGTTTTGAAACCTATTAATGCCAGCCAAACAAGGCCCTAAAGGGAGTTAATAGCAGTTAACCCATGATGGGTAACTGATCTCCACATCGTGCCAATTCTTTATTTTATACGTCTTCTTTATTTCATTTTTCTATGTCTGAAAATAGTTAGAGAGAATTAGAGAACTTTCAGAGAGAATTCAGAAGATTTTTGTGAGAAACTCTGTGATTTGAAGAAGCTTTTGAAAAAGGGTTTTATCTCTACTCATTCACACTCAGGGTAATCTCCTCCTTCCCAAATTTTAAATTAACTTTGTTTAAGTTTTCATAAAAATGGCTTCACGTTTTGTTAAAAACACTGTGATTGGAAAAAGGGTATGATTATGGGTTTGTGTATGTGTTAAGGTATATCATATCGTATTTGATTATATATATGTTATATAAACCTTATCATCAGTTCAAAATATTATAACGTATGTTATTTACAGAGTATGGAATATGGCCATATGACCTTTATACGTGATTTTAATATGCCAAACATAAATTGTTTTGTAAAATTCAAACTCATATATGATTATGCATGTTAAAATGAAGGAATCAAACTCCAAATAAACAAATTTGGTGTCATAACGAACCCTTAATGTTGATTTTCATGTTTTGTATTGAAAACTCTCAAGAAAATCAAGAACAGTAAATTATATGTTTTGATTATGCAAAATTATGTGTTATAACTTGTTAAAATCTTGCTAGAAAGGTTAAGTAATAGTTATATGTGTATTATAATGATTGGGTATAATTAAATTTGCGTAAAAATTAGTTGATTAGAGTTTTGTTGGCCATGTTCTGCAATTTTCGAGAATTGTAGAACTGAAACTAGAGTCTCGTCATGGCTGGCTTACTCTAGAGCCTAAAACTCACATGCCATGAAAGCTAAGTCTCAACATGCAGTGTGCAATACAAGACCAAAATATAATCGTGAAATGGCAATACCACTTAGCAGAATGTCTAGAAATGCAAATTTTTTTGTATTCAAGTATAGAAATGTGATAGTAACTTAATCTAATGAACATAAAATTATGTTAGAAGTATAATGAGATGACAAAATAGATTCTTAACATATCAATAACATAATTTCATTTGAATTGATTTATTGAATGCATAATAATTAGCTTTTATGCGTGAAGTGTAAATTGTGTAACAATGAGTATGATAAATTGACTAAGTATAGTCATATTTCGAATTAGACAAGAAGAATGAACTTATGATGACTAGTTACATTATAATTAACTATAGTTGTGAATGGAAATGATATGTAGGATTAAATTCAAGGAGCGTGTTTAATAAACGTGTAATCTATGCACCAGGCAAGTTTCCTAACCCTACTCGTTATCATTATTCAAGTTATTCTCATTATTAGTAATCAAGTTCAATTGTTATATTAAAGATTAATTATCATTTAAAAGTATGATTCATTATACAATATTTGTTCTATCAGATACCTCTTGAGATTATTATTCAATCTAATTATCAATTATTGTTGAACCTTGTTAGACTAGTGAACCCTATTTGATTCGACTAGTCCATAGTTGATGAACTTTCTAAATTTTAGAACCCTTATTGATTTATCCAAACCAAACTTCCTTCAAAGTGCGGATTCTAATGTCAAACCGAGATGAGCGACCTCAGATAGGGATTTCTTATCGTTAGCGTTAAGATATTGTGCATGAGATGGTACTAAGGGTTGATCCCTAAAACGCAGTAGAAGAGTCCATAGTCTTATGGTCATTAAAGGTTTCAAGTATAACCCTTGATAACCTAGGACATAGTTCAAGGTCTTATGACCCTCAGAAATCTTTTGATTCTTGTTATTCATTCTTGATTCAAAAGTTGAGCTTTATTTCAGAAGTCTTTGATTCACTCGCATGTTATTATATATTGTTATTCCATTTTTATACTTGTGGGCAATCATGCTCACTCTTGCGTAATAATAACATTGCAGTTAAGAACGAAAGGTATGATGAGCCTTCTACTAGCTAAGGTAAGGGCAAAGCTAATAAGTGATGAAGATTTGTTATTTAATTTTTAGAATGTTATTGTAAAGACTTGATGTTGTTTAAGACTTATTTCTTATGTTTCCGCAGAGATGTTTGAGGTTAGTTTGACCTGGGATGTGTATTTATTATTCAGATGTTGTAACCCCATAAGGGGAGGATTTATTTCTATCTATTGCATGGTTTGCATTTATTATGGGTAGATAGATAAATGATATTTGTACAATGAACACCAAATCCCGTGGAATTTAAGTACCCGAATTTGGGGGCGTCACAGTGTCATTCTCTCACTGGTCATAGATCCTTAATTAGGATTACATGTAATCTAAAAAAATAAATATTTTTGAGAGATAAGAAGTATTAGGATAAGTAATATAGATATAGGTTGTATATCTATACTTTTACACTAATACATTAATACTTCTTTTTCATTTCATTTCATTTCATTCTCTTCATCTCACTTCCAAAACAAACAAAAAAAGTAAAAAAACAGAGAGAGGGGTCGGGGCTTAGAGGAGGGAAAAAAGAGAGAACTCCAAGCTCTTATGCATCCTAAGTTCATTAGATACTTTGGTAAAGAAAAAGGGTTGCTAGGAGAACAAGGTGAAGCTCTAATCTACTTTCTTCCTTTTTATTTTGGTTTGTTTATGATGAAATAGAGGGGTTATATTCTAAGACTCAAAAACCCTTAGATCTAAATGTTTCATATAAGGATCTAAATGTTTCATATAAGGATCTTACCATGTTTCATGTTTCAGTATTCAATCTACTACTAATGTAAGGGGTGTTATTCTTTCTTATTCATGAAGAGAATTGTTGTTATTCCATTGCTTATTATTCTGTTGGAATAACCTGCATACGCGGTTTACCCTATACTTGATGACATTCTTCTATTATTACATTGGAACATCACATGCATGTTTTTTACAGGACCGGTTAAAATCTTTATTATTATTATTCGTTGGAACATCACGTCTGCGTGTGTTTTACGTGGGACTGGTTCCATTCTTTATTATTCTATTGGAATATCCGTCATGCACGTTTTACGCCAGATCCGGGTTCGATTATTTATTATTTCGTTGGAATAAACCGCCTCTATGTCTATCGCATGCATGGTGATTTCTTTTGTTATTCCATTCTTAATTATACTCGGTTGGTTAAAACTTTGACTTCTATACTCCATGAAATTAGTGGAATATCTTTGATATTTGCGCTTCTTCATCTAAGTATCTTTTCATGGAAATATTCTTCCGAGCATTCTTGAATTTTACTCTACAAAGCGAGATCATGTTGACAATTTGGACGTTATTAGTTCCTAGATAAATTAATTCTTGAACTTGTTTTATTGAATTCTTATATCATTGTCATCATCCTCATGTTTATATTATGTTGAAAGTCATCTGACGTGGCTCGTAGTGCATAGATGGACTTGGTATGATTATGACCAGGGCTTATTCAGTGTAATCATGACCGTAATGTTACAAATGATGTGGTAAAAGTTATCATTGGCCCGTAGTGCATTGATGGACAGTTGTTGGCATGATCATGACCATTAATAAATACACGAATGTCCTTGGCTGTAGTGCATGGATAATTTGTGGTCGTGATACTAAAGAATATCTTGGTCAGTAGTCGCGGGGTGATTCGATGATGTGGATTATCTATTGTCGAGTCCCAATGATAAAAGTCATGAAAAACCTTTTAAATCATAAAAGATAGTAGATTTTATTCTCTACTTGACTCTTTTAATGGATTTCTTGTTCCGCTACAGTTAAACTTGATGTTGTTATATTTTATCGGTTTAACATTGTTGAAGGCTAACGATAATTTATTACGCATTATCTTAGTCATATTTCTTCTTTGGGCTAGTTGAGCTCACCATTTCTTTTCACCGTTCTCTTGTGAAATGAGAACATAGCGAGGACTAGTCGGGGAACAGAGTGACGGGTCTAGAGGATAGCATTAGTAGTCCTCACTATTACGTGAAATAGTGTGTTAATAATTGTAATGAGGACTCCTTTTGAGTTTGTATAATCTCTAGTAGACAATAATTGTATTCAAACTCACAGTTATGTTTTATCGTATTGTACACAACAGTTGTATTAGTAAGTTGTATTTGAATTTCGTACCATGTATCTGACGACCCAAGATGGGTGATGTATACCTAATTTTGGGGGTGTCGCAGTTGGTATCAAAGCTTAGGGATATGATCTTTGGCTAAGATGTAAGAATAGTACTAGGAGGGGAGAGACAGGGAATTCCTTCGCTAGTATCACCTACCTAAGTTTATATGGTATTTAATTGGTCAGTCAGAATTTGTGGATAATATGTTACATGTCAATTAACCTTTGTTTTATGGCAGTATCTGAAAATGACATCCGAGAATGTTGAGAATAGCAATGGAGCACAGGCGACCTTTGATTCACCACATATCAATAATCAGGATAATGTGCATTAGGAAGGCGACAATCCTTATGCAAACAACAACACTGACCAAATGATGAATGATCAAATGTTCAGGGGCTTTATGCAATTCATGCAACAGCAGGCGAGAGCGGCTCCTGTCCAAAATGCAGGTGGAAACACTGGAAACTCTCGGTGATCACCGCTAAACAAAGTCAAGGATCCGGGACCACTTTGGAGTTTAAGGAGAGCCAAAACCACTTTATGGCGGAAGCATGGATAAAGCAGATCACCAAGATATTTGATGTCTTGGGATGCTCGAGAAGCAAAAGGTTCCTTTTTGCATCCTTTATGTTGCTTGTGAGGAGGCGACATTGGTGGGAATTCCAGAAACGTACTCAACTCGCCAGACTAAAGATGTCTTGGGAGAAGTTCCAAGAGCTGTTCAACGACAAATACTTTTTCGAAAGTATTCGTCACATGAAGGAGGTGGAGTTTATCAAGTTGGAACAAAACAATATGACCGTGTCGCAATACGAGGCTAAAGTTGCGGAGTTATCCCGGTTTGCGTCCCACTTGGTGGATAATGAAGAGAGAATGACACGGATGTTTTTAAGAGGTTTGAAGCCAGAGATACATCAACATCTTATTTCTCATAAACTGTGTTTATATTCAGATGTTGTAAATAGGGCTCAGTTAGTGGAGCGCGATAATGAGTCAACGCAACTAAAAGGGAGCAGCCGGTAAAATGATAATACCAGCGACAGTAGTCATCGAAGCAGTGACAACAAGTGTGGAGGGAATCAACAGGCCAGAAATGGTAACCACTTCGGTGGTAATCAGGGCCAAAACAATAAGAATGGACATTTCAAGAAGAGGAGATTCAATAATGATGGAAAGACGTCAGCAGCAGCACCTGTCGTTAAGGAAAGAGAATGACCACCTATCATATGTTTCAAATGCGAAGGGGAGGGGCACATCAGTCCAAACTGCGCGATGTTGTCCAAAGCATGTTATAATTGTGGAAGAAAAGGTCACTTAGCCCGATTTTTTCATTCATCGAAGACAAATTCAGCTAGGATGGAGGCACCAAAGGCCGTCCCAGAAAAGTCAAAACCGGTAGTGCAAGGGAGAGCGTTTGTTGTGACCTCACAGAAAGCAAGGAACCCGAATGAGGTCATCACGGGTAAGCTTATCATAAACTATAACGAAATCTATACTTTATTTGATACCAGTTCTACCCATTCTTTTATTTCTCCTACTTGCGCTCATCGATTAAATTTGACTCCGGAGAAATTAGACTTTGACTTATCTGTGGAAACTCCGTTGGGAGAAACCTTCATTACATCTACTATTTATAAGTATTGTTTGGTTCAAATCGGTACCCTCACATTACCTGTAGATCTTATTTCATTGAAAATACTTGCATTTGACGTGATTCTAGGGATTGATTGGTTAACTACTCATCATGCAAAAATTGATTGTTTTCGTAAGGTTGTTAGCTTTCATATTCCTAATCAACCTATTATGCGAATTCAAGCGACCAAACCATTAAAATCAATCACGGTCATCTCAAGCCATAAAGCTATTCGTTTATTGAAAAACGGATGTCAAGCTTTCTTAGCTCATGTCACAGATTTAAACAAAATTACGTCAGTTTTGAACGATATTTCTATTGTTAATAAATTTCCGACGTATTCTCGAAGAACTTCGGCCTACCCCCGAGCGTGAAATTGAATTTTGTATCGACCTTGAACCCCAGACAAAACCCATTTCCAAAGCCCCATATCGAATGGCTCTATTGAACTTCGTGAGTTAATGACCCAACCACGTGAATTGTTAGACATTGGCTTTATTCGGTCCTAGTACTTCTCCTTGGGGTGCTGCTCTGTTCTATTCTGAAGAAGAAAGATGGGAGTATGCGACTTTTTGTATTGATTATCGGGAGTTGAATCATGTCACCATCAAAAATAGGTATCCATTGCCACATATTGATGACTGTTTGACCCGGTTGCAAGGAGCCAAATTCTTTTCAAAGATTGATCTTCGTTAGGATATCACCAATTGAAGATTATAACCGATGACATTCCAAAGACGACGGCCGTAACTCTCGATGACGGGCATTATGAATTCCTAGTCATGTCCTTTGGATTGACTAATGCTCCTGCTACCTTCATGGATATGATGAACCGAGTATTCAAGGAATATTTGGATCACTTTGTGGTTGTCTTTATTGATTACATCCTTATTTATTCCGAAAGCCGTGAAGATCATGAACAACACTTGAGGATGACACTCCAAAAGCTTCGTGAATACAAGCTTTATGCCAAGAAGAAGAAATGCGAATTCTGGCTTGAGGAAGTAGCATTCCTTGGGCACGTAGTATCAAGTCATGGAATATCTGTTGACCAAGCAAAGATTGAAGCAATTCAAAGCTTGGAGCAACCTAAATCGATGGATCAAAATCGTAGCTTTCTCGGTTTAGTTTGGTTATTATCGAAGATTCGTGGAAGGATTTTCTTGAATCACTACTCCATTGACTCAAATTTGACTTCGGAAGATACAAAGTTTGGTTGGAGCGAAGAATGTGAGAAGAGTTTTTAAGAACTCAAGAGGAGACTCATTTCAAAGACCTGTTACAATACCACCATCGCCTCGGAGGATTTATCATCTCAAAGATGATGCTTGAGCAAAGGGTTGGGATGTGTTCTCATGCAACATGGAAAAAAGTCATAGCCTATGCCTCAAGACAACTCAAAGAATATGAGAGAAATTATCCTACTCATGATCTAGAGTTGGCAATTTCATTATCTTCGCACTAAAGATTTGGAGGCATTACTTGTATGGGGAGAAGGTGGAGATCTTTACGGATCATAAAAGCCTCAAATATTTCTTTACTCAAAAGGAACTCAACATGCGACAACGACGTTGGCTTAAAATGTTGAAAGATTATGATCATACCATCCAATACCATCCTGGAAAAGTGAACGTGGTGGTGACTCATTGAGTAGAAGATCATATGCCAAATCACGAAAGCGATATTGTCAACGCAAAGGTCCATTTTGTGTGACTTGCAAAGGATGGAGATAGAGTTAAAGACTCCAGGGACCCATGTGATGATGGCGAATATACGAGTAGAACCGACTTTAATCGATAAAATTAAAGTTGCTCAAGTTACAGACCTGGAGCTGATGCGCATGAGGAAGAAAGTGCAAGAAGGTGCTATGCTGGAAGCAAGAATCGATGAAGAAGGAATACTTCGAGTCAACTCCAGACTTTGTGTTCTTAACGACCCTGATTTAAACTATAAAATCATGATAGAGGCGCACAACACACCGTTTGCAATCCATCCTGGGAGTACCAAAATGTATCATGATATTCGTCATACATTTTGGTGGAGCAATATGAAGAGAGAGATAGCGTTGTTTATCTCAAGGTGTCTAACTTGTCAACGAGTTAAAGCAGAGCATCAAGTACCAAAAGGTCCATTGCAACCACTTGAAATTCCAGAATGGAAGTGGGAGCACATTACCATGGATTTTGTTACCGGTCTTCCTAAGGTTTCTCAAGGCATAGATGCGATTTGGGTCATTGTTGATAGATTGACCAAGTCTCCGCTCATTTCTACCGATATGAGAAACTTATACACTTGAACGTCTTGCTCGTATGTACATAAACGAGATTGTAAGACCGCATGGTATCTTGCAGTATCCATTGTTTTTCGATCGAGACCCAAGATTCACTTCACGATTTTGGGTTAGTTTGCAAAAAGCTATAAGCGCAGACTTACGATTTAGCTCAAAGATATCATCCTCAGACGGACGGACAGTCGGAGAGGACTATTCAAACTCTTGAAGATCTATTAAGACTCTGTGTCCTTGATTTCAAGGGAAGTTGGGACAAGTTCTTGCCATTGGTGGAGTTTTCCTACAACAACAGTTATCAAACAAGTATTGGCATGGCTCCATTCGAAGTGTTGTATGGAAGAAAGTGTCGTTCTCCAGTATGCTGGGATGAGGTGGGTGAAGCAACATTGCTGGGACCGGAGTTGGTACGTATGACTACGAAAAAGATTCAAACGATCCGACAACGTATAAAAACCTCACAAGATCGACAAAAGAGTTATGCTGATCTTCATCGAAAGGACGTGGAATTCGATATAGGAGATCATGTGTTATTGCGTGTTGCTCCATGGAAAGGAGTTACGAGATTTGGAAAGAGAGGAAAACTCAATCATCGATTCATCGGCCCATTTTTAATCCTCGATTGAGTAGGGAATCGTGGCTCTATAGACTCGCCTTTACTGCCAAGTATGTCTCGTGTTCATAACATTTTTCACATATCCATGTTACGTAAATATGTGAAAGACCCGAACCACATTATTGAGTTAGAACCGGACGAAAAAGCGGAAGATTTGACGTATGAAGAGGTTCCTGTTCAAATCTTGGATAAGAAGGAACATATTCTACGCTCCAAGGTTATACCTCAAGTCAAAGTTTTATGGAGAAACCACGATGTTGAGGAAATGACTTGGGAGTTAGAATCTGAAATGAAATCAAGGTATCCTTACCTCTTCGACATACCAGGTACGTACCTTAATTTTGAGGGTTAAATTTCATAAGAAGGGGAGGTAGTAAGACCCCAACTTTTATAAATAAAAATGAATTTTCTATAAATATTATTTTTGAATATTATGGAGTAAATTTGATATAATGTTATAGTTGTGGGTAATATTTATAAATTTTTCAAAGTAAGCAAGTTGTTATAAAATATTCGTTTGGTCGGAGAATATTCTTTTGTTTGGGGAATATTCGTACAACCAAGACAATCATCATGGGTGGACCCCTAATGTAATTATTGTCGGATTGAGAAAACGACAAAAATACTTTATGAAAATAATGGCGGAGGTGTTACCGTTAAAAGCATTGAACTACCCGGTAGTAAAAGTACGATGAATCTGGCGTGGTTGCATAGTAGTAACACCGGTATTGATTATTGATGATTACGTGAGAAGTCACTCATTTATACTCAATTATTGCTATGATGAATTGTTGCATCATATCTCTTATATTATTGATTCAATTATTGTCACAAGATTATCATCATATAATATGTTATATTATTAAATCAATAATTGAGACGACAAGTTATAAATGATTAATAATTGTTGAAAGATTAAATATGTGTTGATTAAAAATAAAATGATTTGTGGTAATATTTATTCAATCCTTGATGTATATAAAGATTTTATTATGAGACGTTTGTGGTAAGTTTGGTTATATTATGGGGGGCCCATATGTCATCATCTAAGAGTCTCTTCGTCAATAGTAATTACCTTCGTTAATAATAATTACCTTTACCAGACGTCAAACCACTTGTTGTTTCATATTACAGGCGTCGAACCACTTGCCGTTTCATATTACAGGCGTTGAACCAATTGTCGTGTCACATTACAAGCGTCAAACCACTTTTCTTTTCACATCACCAGTCGTCAAGCCACTTGCCTTTTCACATTTCAAGTGCTAAGCTAGAAATCTTCTATAAATAGAGGCCTAGTGCTTCATTATTTTTCATTTAATTCATTCAAGCTATAGAGAGAGAAAGTATAGAGAGAATAAGAGAGAGAAAGAAGAAGAGTATTACATTATTACACTCACTGTAGTATTCAATCTACTACTAATGTAAGGGGTGTTATTCTTTCTTATTCATGAAGAGAACTGTTGTTATTCCATTGGTTATTATTTTGTTGAATAACTTTTGTATCTGCGGTTTACCCTATACTTGGTGACATTCTTCTATTATTACATTGGAACATCACATGCATGTGTTTTACAAGGACCTTGTCAACGTCTATATTATTATTCATTGGAACATCTTGTGCATGTGTTTTAGGACCGGACCGGTTTTGTCTTTATTATTATTACATTGGAACATCCATGCATGTGTTTTCTGTGGGACTGGTTCCATTCTTTATTATTCATTGGAATATCACATGCGTGTGTTTTACGTGGGACTGGTTCCGTTATTTATTATTTTGTTGGAATAACTTTGCGCTATGCGGCTCTATCGCATGCATGGTGATTTCTTTTGTTATTCCATTCTTTATTATACTCGGTTGGTTAAAACTTTGACTTCTATACTCCATGAAATTAGTGGAATATCTTTGATGATATTTGCGCTTCATCTAGTATCTTTTCATGAAAATATTCTTACGAGCATTCTTGAATTTTACTCTACAAAGCAAAGATCATGTTGACAATTTGGACGTTATTAGTTCCTAGATAAATTAATTCTTGAACTTGTTTTATTGAATTCTTATATCATTGTCATCATCCTCATGTTTATATTATGTTGAAAGTCATATGTGGCCTGTAGTGCATAGATGGACTTGGTATGATTATGACCAGGGATTATTCGGTGTAATCATGACCATAAGGTAACAAATGATGTGGTAAAAGTTATCATTGGACCGTAGTGCATTGATGGACAGTTGTTGGCATGATCATGACCATTAATGAATACACGAATGTCCTTGGCTATAGTGCATGGATAATTTGTGGTCGTGATACTAAAGAATATCCTTGGCCGTAGTGCAGGGGTAATTCAATGATGTGGATTATTTATTAAGCTGAGTCCCAGCGATAAAAGTCATGAAAAACCTTTTAAATCATAAAAGATATTAGATTTTATTCTCTACTTGACTCTTTTAATGGATTTCTTGTTCCTCTGCAGTTAAACTTAATGTTGTTATATTTTATCAGTTTAACACTGTTGAAGGCTAACGATAATTTATTCTGCATTATCTTAGTCATAATATTTCTTACTGGGCTAGTTGAGCTCACCTTTCTTTCACTTTATTCTCTTGAAATGAGAACATAGCAGGGACTAGTCGGGGAACGGAGTGACGGTCTAGAGGATAGCATTAGTAGTCCTCATTATTCTGTGAAATAGTGTGTTAATAATTGTAATGAGGACTCCTTTTGAGTTTGTATAATCTCTAGTAGACAATAATTGTATTCAAACTCACAGTTTTGTTTTATCGTATTATACACGACAGTTGTATTAGTAAGATGTATTTGAATTTTGTACCATGTATCTGACGACCCAAGATGGGTGATGTATACCTAATTTTGGAGGCGTCGCACTAAAAACATGTTAAACATATTGGTGGATCCCATTTTTGACTGAAATTTGATTATAGCCTGCAAAATTGTCCGTATTATACCTTAGGTGTGGTAATTGAATAACCTAAGGGTTATAGTATTGAGAAATGTTAGTATTTAAAATTTATACTAACCTAAGAGATTAATTTTATTATCTCAATTGATTATTTATTTTAAACCTAATTAAATCAAGTCTAATTGGGTTATAAAATTAAATGGACTTGAGTAATTATTTAATTCCAAAAGAGTGGGGATAGAAATCCTAAATAAATAATTAGGGTAAGATAGGTTAAAAGTATTGGACTATGTTACTTCCATGCTCCAAAAAATTAATTAGGAAGCCCAGAGGAAGTAAATTGAAAGACCAATTTTTAGCCCAATTGTTAAGGGGCATTTTAGATATTTGATAAATCAAATTTGGCATTAAAACTAAAGCAAAATGGGGCAAAAAGGTGGGGGGTAATACCCGGACCCTTGTTGTTATTTATGGCTTGATATGTGATAATTAATTTAACTTATTTGTTAAATAATCTCCTTGTCTACACAAACCACTTTTGTGTCTGTGACGAACGAGATTTTTGTAATTTAATTCTTAATATTTATTGAATTAAATAAATATTTTTGATGATTTAATTATTAGATTAAATAATTAATTGATGCAATTGTGATAGATTAATTTAATTATATGTGTTATATTTATTAAATTAATGTAGAGAATTTTATTATTCAAAGTATGTAATTATGTGAGTTTATTAAATTAAAAGAAATATTTAATAAGCCTAATATTATTTTATAATTAATGAGAAAATTAATTATATGACTATGTGAATTAATGAGAAATTATTATATTATTCAAATTAAATTAAAAAATATATTTGTGTTATTGTATAATTGGGTGTGACACGATTTAAACTATAGTATAAGAGAATCATTAAATTGAATGGTTTTGAAACCTATTAATGCCAGCCAAACAAGGCCCTAAAGGGAGTTAATAGCAGTTAACCCATGATGGGTAACTGACCTCCACATCGCGCCAATTCTTTATTTTATACGTCTTCTTTATTTCATTTTTCTAAGTCTGAAAAATAGTTAGAGAGAATTAGAGAACTTTCAGAGAGAATTCAGAGGATTTTTGTGAGAAACTCTGTGATTTAAAGAAGCTTTTGAAAAAGGGTTTTATCTCTACTCACTCACACTCAGGGTAATCTCCTCATTCCCAAATTTTAAATTTACGTTATTTAAGTTTTCATAAAAATGGCTTCACGTTTTGTTAAAAACACTGTGAATGGGAAAAGGGTATGATTATGGGTTTGTGTATGTGTTAAGGTGTATCATATCGTATTTGATTATATATATGTTATATAAACCTTATCATCAGTTTCAAAATATTATAACGTATGTTATTTACAGAGTATGGAATATGGTCATATGGCCCTTATACGTGATTTTAATATGCCAAACATAAATTGTTTTGTATAATTCACACTCATATATGATTATGCATTTTAAAAAGAAGGAATCAAACTCCAAATAAACAGATTTGGTGTTATAACGAACCCTTATTGTTGATTTTCATTTTTTGTATTGAAAACTCTCAAGAAAATCAAGAACAGTAAATTATATATTTTGATTATGCAAAATTATGTGTTATAACTTGTTAAAGGCATGCTAGAAGGGTTCAGTAATAGTTATATGTGTATTATAATGATTGGGTATAAATAAATTCGTGTAAAAATAAGTTGATTAGAGTTTTGTTGGCAATGTTCTGCAATTTTCGCGAATTGCAGAACTGAAACTGGAGTCTCGCGCCGCGGCGCCAACTCCATGCCTAAAACTTCGTACAGTATACATGTGCCTAGCCTTGTAAATAAGACTATATAATCGTAGTAGCCGCATATTTACTTAGCGTAATGTCCGTAAATGCAAATTTTTTAGTATTCAAGTATAGAAATGTGATAATAACTTAATCGAATGAACATAAAATTATGTTAGAAGTATACTGAGATGTCAAAATAGATTCTTAACATATCAATAACATAATTTCATGTCAATTGATTTATTGAATGCATAATTAGCTTTTCTGCGTGAAGTGTAAATTGTGTAACAATGAGTATGCTAAATTGACTAAGTATAGTCATAATTCGAATTAGACAAGAAGAATGAACTTATGATGACTAGTTACATTATAATTAACTATAGTTGTGAATGGAAATGATATGTAGGATTAAATTCAAAGAACGTGTTTAATTAACGTGTAATCTATGCACGAGGCAAGTTTCCTAACCCTACTCGTTGTCATTATTCAAGTTATTCTCATTATTATTAATCAAGTTCAATTGTTATATTAAAGATTAATTATCTTTTCAAAAGTATGATTCTGTTACACAATATTTGTTCTATTGTATACCTCTTGAGATTATTATTGAATCAAATTATCAATTATTGTTGAACCTTGTTAGACTAGTGAACCCCTATTTGATTCGACTAGTCCACAGTTGATGAACGTTCTAAATTTCAGAACCCTTATTGATTTATCCAAACCAAACTTCTTTTGGTATGGACTCTAATGTCAAACTGAGATGAACAACCCTGTATAAGGATTTCTTATGTGTTAGCGTTAAGATATTGTGCACAGTATGGTACTAAGGGCTGATCCCCCTAAGTATGAGTAGAAGAGTCCATAGTCTTATGACTGTTAAAGGTTTCAAGTATAACCCTTGATAACCTAGGACATAGTTCAAGGTCTTATGACCCTCAGAAATCTTTTGATTCTTGTTATTCATTCTTGATTCAAAAGTTGAGCTTTATTTCAGAAGTTTTTGATTCACTCGCATGTTATTATATATTGTTATTCCATTTTTATACTTATGGGCAATCATGCTCACTCTTGCGTAATAATAATATTGCATTTAAGAACGAAAGGTATGATGAGCCTTCTACTAGCAAAGGTAAGGGCAAAGCTAATAAGTGATGAAGATTTGTTATTTCATTTTTAGAATGTTATTGTAAAGACTTGATGTTGTTTAAGACTTATTTGTTTATGTTTTCGCACAGATGTTTAAGGTTAGTTTGACCTGGGATGTGTATTTATTATTCAAATGTTGTAACCCCATAAGGGGAGGATTTATTTCTATCTATTGCATGGTTTGCATTTATTATGGGTAGATAGATAAATGATATTTGTACAGTGAACACCAAATCCCGTGGAATTTAAGTACCCGAATTTGGGGGCGTCACAGGTTGGTATCAAAGCTGTAGGTTATGAACCTTAGGTGGGGGAACAACCTTAAGTAGTAGCCTTATAGGAAGAACATAGTGATGGAAAACTCTTATCGAGTTCTAAGAAATGAATTTCTGTAATTCATTGAAGATAATAAAAGACTTTATGTGCTTATGTGTTAAATTATGTGCTCACTAGTATGACTTAGTAACTAAAACTTAAAATTATGTTGTCATGATGTCTGATGTTGGAGGAGCTAGTCGAGCTGGGGATGAGGAACCCCGAGTACCTACAGTACCTACAGAGGAGGAGCCCCGAGACATTCATGTCGTTAGGGAACAGTTGGTATAGAGAGAGTCATCTCCATTGATCACTGTTGTTGGTCAGTAGCATGAACCTGAGACTGATCCTGAGGAGGAAGATGAAGAGGAAGAAGAGGAGTTTCCATCGCACTTCATTGATCTTTGAGAGATGTACGATCGTTATCTGACGATGAATGTGAGAGTTACGAGACAATGTCCGAGGATCGGTTGGCGGAGATTATTCAATGATGATTACTCTCGAAAGCGAAGGAGAGGGAAATTGAGACTCTTCACACATGACTGGGAAATGTATAATGGGATTTGGTCCACGAGAAGGGTCAAACCGAGGATAAGATCGAGGAGATAGAGAAGTTGAAGAAGGAATTGAAGGAAAGCTCTAAAGGGCTGATCATAGCAGAGGAGGGCTGGGTAAGAGAGTCACGTCGTGCTAACCTTGCGGAAGAGGATGGTCGTGCAAAGAAGGCTAATCTTGGGGAGACATACTCTACACTCAATAGTGCAATGGATGAGGCTCAGGATCGAGTGTTGAGGTACCCAATCCAGTTCGAAGGGCTACCATCATACATGCTGGACCGCAGGACGATGTCTCGCATCATGGAAGAAGAGCGTAGCAAGGCTAATCAGTGCCTTAACAAGCAGTGATAGAAAATGTTTAATTATGTGGAAAAAAAAACTTATCTGGTATTTATATGTAAATTCCGATGTGTTTATGAATGAAGAAATATTTTAATATTTTAAATCATGTAGATTCTGTATCTCGGAATAGATGATGTAAATAGCAGTGATGTTATCGTTTGATGTTAAAACTTTTGATTTAATTAAACATATCAAGTTGTTTGAGATAATGTGTTAAATAATTATATTAAATTGTTGAGTTAACTCTTAACTATTTAGAGAATTTAATAGAGATTTAATAAACATATATTTTAACAGAAATATGCCGCCAAGAAGAAGACAACAACATCAACCAGCTCAAGAAGGATCTACAAATAACAACAATAACGCCAATGCTAATCCTGTTCAGCAATTGGTTAACTTACTAGTTGGAGCAATGAATAATCAACCTCAAGCTCCACCAAATACTACGTTTAAGGATTTCAAGGCGGTGGGACCGCCAGAGTTTAACCCGATTGAGGCTCAAACGTGGGTTATGGAAATGGAAAAGGTTTTCGATGTTGCTAGAGTTAAAGAAGACCAGAAGACCGCCGCATAACGTTTATCTTTGAAGTCCGAAGCCGCGATTCTTGGTGGCAAGCAAACAAGGTCCGTGGAGGTGAAGGCGTGATTACTTGGGAGAGATTTAAAGAGATGTTTTTCGAGATGTATTTCCTGACCAGCTCGCAGAACCAAATAGAGGTTCAGTTTCTGGAGTTGAAGTAGGGAAATATGACCGTACCAGATTATGCAGCTAGATTAAACGAGTTGGCGAGGTTTGACCCGTATCAAGTACACACGGATGTGAGAAAAGCAAGAAGGTTTGAACAAGGACTGAAGCTCTAGGTATATAACAAAGTATCAATGTTTCAGCTAAACACTTTTGCTGGAGTACTGGAAAAGGCCATCCTCGCTGAAGGTGGAAGCGATGCGGTGACCAAGTATAATCAGGATCAGAAGAAGAAGAAGATTGAAAGTGAAGGAAATAACAAGGCTAGTGGAAGTGGCACAGGAGGTGGTAATTTTAATCAGAAGAAGAGATGGAATGACAACTCATCATCGGGGAATCAGCAAGGAGGTCAAAAGAAGAGGATTGAAGCATGCCTGACCTGCGGGAAAGCTCATCTGGGGGTTTGTATGAAGGGAAAGCGGGTATGCTACAATTGTGGTCAGGAGGGCCACATAACACCTAACTGTCCTAACCCAAAGAAGGGTGCCTGCTTCAGTTGTGGTTCAAAGGATCATCTGGCAAGAGATTGTCCTAAGAAGGGATCTAGAGGGGCAGGATCAGGAGGAAACTGGGGAAACAACAGTGGGAGCACCTTGACTATCACAGGACCAACCGCAACTAACCGACCGACCGCCAGAACATTCAATATGATGGTGCAGGATGCAGTTCAGTCTCGTGATGTGGTGTTAGGTATCATTCCAATCAATAAAGTTAATGCTTATGTATTATTTGATTCGGGTGCAACTTGTTCCTTTATATCTGATGACTTTGCTAAGAATTTAGATTTGCCTAAGGATGAGTTGGAATACCCCATGAACATAGAAATTGCGAATAGAGAAATAATCCCAGTTAAGTACGTACATAAGAACTGTAGAGTGGATATTAAGGGTAATATCATGAACGTTGATCTTATCCCTATTCGACTTGAAAAATTTGACGTTATCTTGGGAATGGACTGGTTATTCAATTACGGGTCTGTAATTAATAGCAAAAAGAAGCGTATTAACCTTATGACTCCGTCAAAGGTTGTGTTTTATGGTAGCAAGTCGCCTAGACAAGCGAGTTGTCTGACGATGATGCAGGCCAGGAAGTTGTTAAGATAGGGCTGTGTAGGATATTTAGCTTACATAGTCGACAGTCATAAAAAGAACCCGGAAGTAGAGGAGATACCGGTAGTGAGAGACTTCGTCGATGTCTTTCCAAACGATTTGCCAGGACTTCCGCCAGATAGAGAGGTTGATTTCGTGATTGATTTGGCGCCAGGAACCGCTCCAATATCGAAGACACCATACCGAATGGCACCAGTAGAGATGTAAGAATTAATGGTACAACTACAAGAATTACTGGATAAGAAGTGCATTCAACAGAGCGTATCGTCGTGGGGAGCGCCGATGTTGTTTGTGAAAAAGAAAGATAGAACGATGCGGCTCTGCATTGATTACAGAGAACTGAATAAGGTCACGATTAAGAATAGATATCCTTTACCGAGGATCGATGATCTGTTTGATCAATTGAAAGGAGCAAAATACTTTTACAAGATAGACTTGAGAAATGGTTATCATCAACTGAAGGTGAGGCCAGAGGATGTACCAAAGACAGCGTTCAGAACACGATATGGTCACTACAAATTTTTGGTAATGTCATTTGGTCTAACAAACGCTCCTGCAACATTTATGGGATTAATGAATGGTGTGTTCAAACCATTTTTGGACAAGTTTGTAGTGATATTTATAGATGATATTTTGGTATATTCAAAAACCAAGGAAGAACATGAAGAGCATTTGAGATTAACGTTGGAAGTATTGAGAAGGGAGAAGTTGTATACCATGTTTTTGAAATGCGAATTTTGGATCGAACGGGTGCAATTTCTTGGGCACGTGATCGATAAAAATGGAATTTCGGTAGATCCGTCCAAAGTTGAAGCTGTGATTAACTGGGATCAGCCGAGGACGCCATCGGAAGTACGAAGTTGTCTTGGATTAGCAGGATATTACAGAAGGTTCATTCAAGACTTTTCCAAGATCGCAACTCCACTAACGAATTTAACTCGAAATGCGGTAAAATTTGTTTGGACGGAGAAGTGTGAGGAAAGCTTTCAAGAATTGAAGAAGAGGTTGAGTACAACACATGTGTTGTCTCTTCCGGACGATATAGGAAATTTTGTTATTTATAGTGATGTATCGCATAAAGGACTTGGCTGTGTGCTGAAGCAAAACGGCAAAGTCATTGCGTATGCATCACGATAATTGAAGGATTACGAGAAGGGATATCCGACCAACGACTTGGAATTAGCTGCAGTAGTTTTTGCTTTGAAAATCTGGAGGCACTATCTCTATAGGGAGAAATGTGAAATATATACAGACCACAAAAGTCTGAAATATATTTTTACACAGAAGGACTTGAATATGCGCCAAAGAAGGTGGTTAGAGTTAATTAAAGACCGCGAATGTGAGATTTTATACCATCCGGGTAAGGAAAATGTCATTGCCGACGCCTTAAGTAGAAAGGGTTGGGAGAAGTTGATGATGTTGACCACTCAGGAAGAGCTAATTTTAGAAATGGAGAAACTGGAGTTGGAAGTGAAGTATCCTATGGAAATTGATGAGAAGCTATTTCAGATGCAATCTGGTACAACCCTACTGGATAAAGTTAAGGAGGCTCAACTTCAAGACGATGAATGCAAAAAGGTGATAAGGAAGATATCCGACGAAACTGAACCAAGATTTAAGATGGATAAGGAAGGAATACTGAGATTTGAGAGCAGAATTTGGGTACCACCAGTACCAGAGATTAAGGAAGACATTTTGAGTGAGGCTCATAGCTCACGATATTTGATTCACCCTGGTAGTACCAAAATGTACCAAGATCTTCGACAACATTTCTGGTGGCCAAATCTGAAACGTGATGTTGCAGAATGTGTTGCCAAGTGTCTGACCTGTCAGAAAGTGAAAGCAGAACATAAGAGACCTAGTGGATTGCTACAACAGTTGGAGATCCCAGAATTGAAATGGGAACATATTACAATGGACTTCGTGGTTGGCCTTCCAACGACTCAGAAAGGCTACGATCTGATTATGGGTTATCGTTTATTGGACGTGAAAATTCGCATTACTTCCTTCCGCTAAAAATCAGATTCAACTTAGATCAGTTGGCAAGGTTATATGTAAAAGAGATTGTTTCGAGGCACGGAGTGCCGATTTTAATTATTTGCGATTGGGATCCACGCTTTATATTGAACTTCTGGAAACGTCTACAGGAATGCATGGGTACGCAATTGTGGATGAACACTGAAAGTAGTATGCACACAAGCCAATCATGTTTGATGATAAAGCATATACTTTATAACAATCTTATTCATTTATTAATAAAAAGTATTAATTTATTAAAGGCTTTTAATTATCTACATGATGCTGTTTTATAATATGTGATAAACCCATAGTTTTAAGCAATGCTTTTAGAATAATGATGATGATCATTTTAATGAGATCTAAATTCTTAGAAAGCTTAAAACTAAAATAGTTCCCAATCATTGGATTACTAAATTGGGGATTAGTGAATCGGATAGATTGGTACATACGTTGCTTGCTCATTGGATGAGGATGATTGATCTCATGATCATTTGTGTGGAGACACTAAAGCAAGTATGTAGGTGCTTATTAGAGAATAAGTTCACTGAACGTGGCTCGCTAAGGAATACCTAATGGAGTTTTACTTGCCTGTCAATAGGAATTCCTGTAGTGATAGTAGTACAAGTGATCCTTGGACTTGAGATCATCATAGTATCTTGTGTATGATGAGTTATACTTTGACTTATTCCTTAAGACCCTTAGGGTATATCAAAGGGTATGCTTGGGTATAATAAGTTGTACATGGAGATAATGTATGATCAATAAAGAATCTACCACTTCTAATAAAAGAAGAGAAATGTCCTATGTGATTCGATAAATGACAACCCAGTAGTCCTTGGCCAAGGCAGAATGAAATTAGAAAGGAGTTTCTAATTTGCATTATTTGGAGTTGTGCATTTAAGGATCGAAATACATATAATTAAATAAAATAAGACTTGACAGTAATTCCATGTCTTATATTTAATTGGGACATTGTATGGTGGAAGGATTGAATTGTATGGTAACTATTTACTCAAAGGTTCTTTTATGATTAATGTTGAAATCTATATTATCTGGAAAGTCGTTGATCGCTAGGGAGGCTTATCCCTATTGTAGAATAAATATTATTTATTTAAATAAATTAATTGTTTAATTTATTTATTTAAATAAGATTAGAATTGTTCTAATTGATTTATTCACAACCGGTTTAATATGGAGAACCTAAAGGGTCACACCATAAAAGGAAGAATAATTATTTAAGAAGTTAATGACATAATCGTAATAATATGTTATGTATATTTAATTTAATCTATGGTGATAGAATAAATTAAATAGCTTAATATTTATTATTTAATATTTTAGAAATATTAAATATATAAATTAATAAGAGGAGTCTTATTAATATTATTACAATTATTATTATTTTAATTTCTAAAAGAGTTTAGGAATTAATTTAATATAAGTACTCTCATTTATTCCTAATTGGATTAGGAAGGAAAATTAGTTAAAAGAGTTTAATTAATTATCCCTAATAAGATTAGAGAGCTTAATTAATTAAAAGAATTTAATTAAATAAATAAAACTCAATTCCTTAATTGTTAAGGTGGGTTGCCCACATCTATAAATAAGAGGAGTCTTATTATGGGTGTGTTGGTTGA
Organism: Panax quinquefolius; assembly: GCA_020205615.1. Classification (NCBI taxonomy): domain Eukaryota; kingdom Viridiplantae; phylum Streptophyta; class Magnoliopsida; order Apiales; family Araliaceae; genus Panax; species Panax quinquefolius. The sequence goes on along the minus strand of CM035164.1, from coordinate 81,000,081 downwards.
CTTTTACAACTACGACATAATTTCAATTTGTTGGAAAGTACGCCCTTTCTATAGAGATAGAAAACTAGGGTTGAGCCAATACCCCTTCTTCTTGAATCTTTATTTTTCCTTGGTGGATCACCTTTAGAGGCCAAACAATTGGGTGGCTAATGTTGATCAAAGGAAGGAACAAAACCCTGTGGATTCAAGTTGAATGCGAAAAGGATTTGGAGGTGAACTTCACTGAGGAAGCTCGATCTTTGAGGTATGATTTTATTCTTTATCTTTTCGTTTAATTAATAATTGTGCATAAAGGGTGATCCGGGTATATGGTTTGTAAATTTTTTAAACTCTGATTTTACACGTTTCCGCATTTTTATGCAATTTGATTGTGTTCTTGAACATACAAACCTAATTAAAATAAAAAGTTTATTTTAATTTTAAAATTAGAATTTCATGCTAACTAATTAGAGTTGGAATTGGATTCTATGATAACTAATTGGAGTTGAAATTGATCTTTCCTTAAATAAAGGAGTTTATTTAAATATGAAATAAGATTTCATATTATTCAAAATAAAGGAGTTTATTTGTGAATAAGAAAGAGAATCCAAATTTCCTTAAATAAAGGAGTTTATTTAAATATGAAATAAGATTTTATATTATTCAAAATAAAAGAGTTTATTTGTGAATAGGAAAAAGAATGGATCTTTCCTTAAATAAAAGAGTTTATTTCGATATGAAATAAGATTTCATATTATTCAAAATAAAGGAGTTTATTTGTGAATAGGAAAAGAGAATCCGTGTTTCCTTTAATAAAGGAGTTTATTTATTTATTTTTACATGGAATTGGATTCCATAATTAATTAAAATAAAGGAGTTTATTTTGATTAAAGATTTTGATTAAAATAAAATAGTTTATTTTATTCAAAATTGGATAAATTAAAATAAAATAGTTTTATTTTGATTTAAATTTGGATTTAAATAAAGGAGTTTATTTTTATTCAAAATTAGATTTTATACTAAATTTGCCCATTAAATGATATCAATATATATATTAAATATTTATTATTCATAAGATGAATGTTATTTATTGATGCATATGATGATGTGTATGATAATAAATGGGATTGATTATGGACAATTGACCAATGTGATTGGATTTTATTTTAGTTGGATGCATGAATGTATGGGTTTTATTAAATGGGGTCTGCGTACCTCGTCTTCTCTAATTTTTCTTAATGTAAATTCTATCTCCCTCCTATGTACTTCCCTTCGATCACGATCAAGGTTTCTATTTATTTTAAAATAGTTTTGTAATAAGAATATTTAGAATTAATTTTGAAGAATTAGAGATCAAGGGCAAGGAGCTTGAAGACCGTTTGTAATGGAGCCGTAATTAAATGTAATAGTTATATTTAAATATTAATTTCTTGCACCCTTAGGTTTGACCTTTTTTGGTTCACTTGGTGGCTCTAGTGAACCAAACTAGAATAAAGTCCATAATCAATCCAGTAGAATATAGTATTCTATATGTGCATGCTTATACTATATATATTATATATTATGCAAAAACATGATTAGCATGTTAATTAATATGACGTGTATTTTATATATATATGTGCATGCGCGCTAAACAAGATGAGACAAATTAATATCAAACCCCTCAATTTTTTTTATATTAAGTCCTAAGAGTTCAAAGATATTTAGAATATCGAACGTCGCCTTCTAGCATGATAAAATTAATAGAGTATTAAATATTTAATATGAGTTTGTTGTGTCACCACAAGGCAAGTATTAAGTATTTAAGATGTTAATTTATCACATTTGATGCTTATAAAGAAAATTGAACAATATTGTTTTGTTGTGTCACCACAAGGATAATATTTTTCTTTTTGAATATATGGAGTGCTAGGTGGGACTTAACTTGGATAATTTTGATTGGGATGTGCCACCACTTGATCAAAATAATCTAAGAGGCAAAAGAAAAGGAGTTGCATAGTTGATGTAATTGACAAAAGTTGTCTACCTATTTATTTATATATAGTTTGTTGTGTCACCACTAGGCTATATACATTTGAAATGGGATCCTTATTCTCACTAGCGCAGATCTTTAATTAGATTTTCTTAGAACTATATATATTGAGGTAATATAGTTTGAAGAAAATAGTGGGAGATACCAATTTAAAACAAGACCTAATTTATTTTGGTAATTAATAAAAGAATGTATGTTAAAATGTTGTTAATTATAAATTCATTTACGAGAATTTTACAATGTCTAAAATTACTATCACTGCTGAAGCATATTAAATGCTAAATTAATGGGGCCAAATTAAAGCGGATTGGTTAAGGAATTTGAGAATAGTTCTCATCATTTGAAAAGCTATCTTATGTCCTTAATATCGCCTATCCATGCAATGGTTGCGGCATAATGCCTCGAGGAAGACATTGCTACTTTTAGAAAGTGGCAAGATGATTACTGATTGGCTCGATGCACCATGCTCGCATCCATGAGTTGAGCTTCAGCGTCGGCATGAAACTATGGATGCTCTTACTATATTCCCGCACATCAAGTAGTTGATGGTGAGGAAAGTAGGACCGATAGATATCGAGATATCTAAGGAGCTCTTAGATCTAGAATGGCCAATGACACTATAAATGCAGAAAAAGGTTCTTAACATAATCAATTTGATTAATCAATTAGACAACAAAGTTTTGTCATGGATGGAGAGTTGAGCTAAGATTTGATCTTGCACTCACTCCGGACTCCTTTCACAATTGTTGTGAATTTTCATATGAACAAGCTAGATATCACCTCATTTGATTTGCTTAATATATTGAAAAATGTTGAGAGTCACTTTCAACCGAAAGATCATGTCTTCTTTGGTAGGGGCCAAAGGATCTTCGAAAGAAAGAAGCGATTCAAAGAAGGTAAATAGAAAGGCGTAAACAAAGGATAATAAGAGCAAAAGCGATACGGATAGCAAAGGAGTTTGCTTCCACCGCAATAAGCCTGGACTTTGGAAAGAAAGCTGCGAGAAGCATCTTGCGAGAGGCTAACCAAAGAAGCTTAGTGAAGTTTTGGTTACAATCGATTTTTGTTCATGATTGAAATAAATTTTCTTTAAGTCAAGGTTCTACTTGGGTATTGGATACCGACTTTGGTTATCATAAATATAGATTTTATGAAGGACCAAGCGAAGTAGAAAGCTAAACAAATATAAGTAATCATATGTATGGAAATGTAGCAAAGGTTGCCATATTAGCCATAGAAACTTATAGTTTAGCAATGCCTACGAGGCAAATCTATTAAGTCGATAAGTTGTTATTGTATTCCAGTTCTTGTTAAAAATATTATTTCCATTTTATTGTTGGACAATGAAATCTTTGGTATTATAATTAAGAACAATTGTTGTTCTATTTATAATAATAATGTTTTGTATAGAAACTGGAATATTACTTAATAAATTTTGTATACTTGACTTACATGAAAATAATTTTGCATATTGAACAAATTAGTATAAGAAAAGTAGATGATCATTCAAAGAGTTGAATGTGTGTATTTGTTGAATATAAGTATGAATTATTTGAAAGGTTCAAATAATTGAAGTGAAACAAATTAACAATGTATTAAGATTCTTTGATTAGATCAAGGAATAAATACTTGTGAAATAAGTTTCTAGATCATCTTAAATGGTTTCTCATAATGGACGCCTCCCGACACGTAATAATTGATTGATGTATTTGAATGGAAAAAATCGTACCTTGTTGGACATAGTGCGGTCCATAATGATTTTACCGACATTCCAAAGATCCTTCAGGGTCATGTCCTAGAAATGGTCGATATCTCTACGAAAATGGTAACCTCAAAATCCCGGCCCCAAGACTCCATAAAAGTTATGGACGGGGAGGATTCCTAATCTTAAGTATGTTAAGATAAGGGGTTGTCCAACTTATGTGAAAAGGTTTCAAAGGATAATCTTGGGACAAGATTTTATAAGTGTCGATTTGTGGGACATCCTAAAATAAGTTTAGGGTATATGTTCTATAATTCTACTTAGCAAAAGGTGTTTGTTATGAAACACGCTGCCTTCTAAGATAAAGGTGTTTATCATTGAAGGGCTAGTGGGAGGATAATAGATCTTGAAAAGTTCAAGAACCACAAAACACTATAAGTCAAATAAGAGGAACCTATAGATGTAACCTATTGTACCACAAAGAATCGTAAATGCGGAATAGTACAAGAAGATACCTAGGAGGTATGGATTCATCATAGATGATGATGATGAGGTACACATCATAGAAGATGATGATCCAGTTACATACGATGAGGTAAGTGTTGTAGACACTCAGAGAAATGGATTGAAGCAAGTTTCTCAAATATGGAACATTCGTTTTGATGAGGCAATCAAAAGAGTTTGATTTTATCAAAAAAATAAGAATGAACCTAGTGTGTACAAAAGGGTCAGTGGGAGCATCGTGACATTCCTAGTACTATATGTTGATATACTACGGATAAGGAATGACATACTAATGCTACAATCAGTAATAATAAAGTTGTCTAAACATTCCTCCATGAATGATTTGGAAGAGTATCGTAATTGGGGATGCAAATCTATATAGATAGATTTAAAAGGATGCTCAACTTAACACAAGGAACGTATATTCATTTGATGCTAAAGTCGTTTAGCATGGCAAACTCCAAGAGATGTCTCATGTCGATGAGCTATGGAGTGTATCTCTCTTAATAGTCCCCACAGACTCCTGAAAAGAGAGGTCGCATGAGTGACAATCATGCATGCAATGAAATGTACGAGACCTGATGACGATCAGTCATATTATGGAGAAGTTCACTATGAGTCAGTGAAAAACATCTTAAAGTGCTTAACCGGCACTAAGGATGTGATCATATTCATGGTGGGTCTAAATTAAAACTAGAGGGCTTAATAGACTCAAGTTTTTCAGACAGAGAAGAGATGCGAGAAAAATCCACTTTAAGGTAAAGCGTTATCTTGAGCAAGTGGTGCAATTGAATTGGAAAGGTTCCAAACAAAGAAAGAGTTGTTGGTTTAGTGATGAAAAAGACAAAGTATATAGCTATAAATGAAAGTCGCAAGTAGATTGTTTGGATTAAAAGTTCATTACGAACTAGGAATAGTTCCTAAGTCTCATCTTGGATCTAAACATGTGTTGTGGCACTTTCATTTGATTATTAGAATCATTGAAAGATGGGAAATCACTATAGAGATAGTGGACTCTCATGAACAACATTACATATCCATTAACTAAAGCTTATCCAACAAAGCAGGATAATCGTCACTTTAGAAGAAGAGTATAAGATACCATGACGATTTATTTTAGTGCAAGTGGGAGATTGAAAGTAGTATGCACACAAGCCAATCATGTTTGATGATAAAGCATATACTTTGTAACAATCTTATTCATTTATTAATAAAAAGTATTAATTTATTAAAGGCTTTTAATTATCTACATGATGCTGTTTTATAATATGTGATAAACCCATAGTTTTAAGCAATGCTTTTAGAATAATGATGATGATCATTTTAATGAGATCTAAATTCTTAGAAAGCTTAAAACTAAAATAGTTCCCAATCATTGGATTACTAAATTGGGGATTAGTGAATGGGATAGATTGGTACATACGTTGCTTTGCTCATTGGATGAGGATGATTGATCTCATGATCATTTGTGTGGAGACACTAAAGCAAGTATGTAGGTGCTTATTAGAGAATAAGTTCATTGAACGTGGCTCGCTAAGGAATACCTAATGGAGTTTTACTCACTCGTCAATAGGAATTCTGTAGTGATAGTAGTACAAGTGATCCTTGGACTTGAGATCATCATAGTATCTTGTGTATGATGAGTTATACTTTGACTTATTCCTTAAGACCCTTAGGGTATATCAAAGGTATGCTTGGGTATAATAAGTTGAACATGGAGATAATGTATGATCAATAAAGAATCTACCACTTTAATAAAAGAAGAGAAATGTCCTATGTGATTCGATAAATGACAACAACCCAAGAGTCCTTGGCCAAGGCGTAATGAAATTAGAAAGGAGTTTCTAATTTGCATTATTTGGAGTTGTGCATTTAAGGATCGAAATACATATAATTAAATAAAATAAGACTTGACGGTAATTCCATGTCTTATATTTAATTGGGACATTGTATGGTGGAAGGATTGAATTTGTCACGGTAACTATTTACTCAAATGTTCTTTTATGATTAATGTTGAAATCTATATTATCCGGAAAGTCGTTGATCGCTAGGGAGGCTTATCCTATTGTAGAATAAATATTATTTATTTAAATAAATTAATTGTTTAATTTATTTATTTAAATAAGATTAAAATTGTTCTAATTGATTTATTCACAATAGGTTTAATATGGAGAACCTAAAGGGTCACACCACAAAAAGGAAGAATAATTATTTAAGAAGTTAATGACATAATCGTAATAATATATTATGTATATTTAATTTAATCTATGGTGATAGAATAAATTAAATAGCTTAATATTTATTATTTAATATTTTAGAAATATTAAATATATAAATTAATAAAGGGAGTCTTATTAATATTATTACAATTATTATTATTTTAATTTCTAAAGAGTTTAGGAATTAATTTAATATAAGTACTCTCATTTATTCCTAATTGGATTAGGAAGGAAAATTAGTTAAAAGAGTTTAATTAATTATCCCTAATAAGATTAGGGAGCTTAATTAATTAAAAGAATTTAATTAAATAAATAAAACCCAATTCCTTAATTGTTAAGGTGGGTTGCTCACATCTATAAATAAGAGGAGTCTTATTAAGGGTGTGTTGGTTGACTTTTACAACTACGACATAATTCCAATTTGTTGGAGAGTACGCCCTTTCTATAGAGATAGAAAACTAGGGTTGAGCCAATACCCCTTCTTCTTGAATCATTATTTTTCCTTGGTGGATCACCTTTAGAGGCCAAACAATTGGGTGGCTAATGTTGATCAAAGGAAGGAACAAAACCCCGGTGGATTCAAGTTGAACGCGAAAGGATTTGGAGGTGAACTTGTACCTGAGGAAGCTCGATCTTCAACGGTATGATTTTATTCTTAATCTTTTCGTTTAATTAATAATTGTGCATAAAGGGTGATCCGGGTATATGGTTTGTAAATTTTTTAAACTCTGATTTTACACGTTTCCGCATTTTTATGCAATTTGATTGCGTTCTTGAACATACAAACCTAACAGCACGGCATACCACCCTCAAACAGATGGACAGAGCGAAAGAACGATTCAGACATTAAAAGATATGCTAAGAGCCTGTGTGATGGACTTTAAAGGAAATTGGGACGATCATCTACCGCTTGTAGAGTTTGGCTACAATAACAGTTACCACGCTAGTATTGGCATGCCATTTATGAAGCGTTATCTGGCGGAAAGTAAAGAACTAACTCCTTTCCATGGGATGAAGTTGGCGAAAGACAATTACTAGGGCCAGAATTGGTACAACAGACAGCAGAAATAGTCAAAGTAATCTGAACACGGCTAGTAGCAGCTCAAGATAGGTAGAAGAAATACGATGATCCACACCGTAAAAATGTTGAGTTTGAACTGGGTAGTTATGTGTTTTTGAAAGTCTCTCCCTGGAAGGGGAAGATCAGGTTAGGAAAGAAAGAGAAATTAAGCCCAAGATTCATTGGACCATTTGAAGTACTGCGAAGAATCGGAGAAGTTGCGTATGAGGTAGCCCTACCTCCAGCACTCGAGAATGTCCACAACGTCTTCCATGTTTCAGTTTTACGACCCTACAAACCCGATTACAAATATGTAATTGAATACGAACCCCTGCATTTTGAAAAAGACTTATCTTACGAAGAAATTCTTGTTCAAATTGTCGACTAAAAAGAACAAGTTGTCAGAAATAAAGTAATACCGTCTGTTAAGGTAATTTGGAGGAACCACAACGCTGAAGAAGCTACGTGGGAACTCAAAGAGAGTATGATGAAGAATTACCCTCATTTATTTACTTAAATTATGTGTAAGCGATTACGGGATAGAATCTTTGTAAAGGGGGAGAGAATGTACCCAGTCGAATTTATTGAGTCGTGATTCTGGGGATAGAATCCTTTTAAGGGGGGAAAGATGTGACGAACGAGATTTTTCTAATTTAATTCTTAATATTTATTGAATTAAATAAATATTTTGATGATTTAATTATTAGATTAAATAATTAATTGATGCAATTGTGATAGATTAATTTAATGATATGTGTTATATTTATTAAATTAATGTAGAATTTTATTATTCAAAGTATGTAATTATGTGAGTTTATTAAATTAAAAGAAATATTTAATAAGCCTAATATTATTTTATAATTAATGAGAAAATTAATTATATGACTATGTGAATTAATGAGAAATTATTATATTTTATTCAAATTAAATTAAATAATATATTTGAGTTATTGTATAATTGGGTGTGACACGATTTAAACTATAGTATATGAGAATCATTCAATTAAATGGTTTTGAAACCTATTAATGCCAGCCAAACAAGGCCCTAAAGGGAGTTAATAGCAGTTAACCCATGATGGGTAACTGATCTCCTCATCGCGCCAATTCTTTATTTTATACGTCTTCTTTATTTCATTTTTCTAAGTCTAAAAATAGTTAGAGAGAATTAGAGAACTTTCAGAGAGAATTCAGAGGATTTTTGTGAGAAACTCTGTGATTTAAAGAAGCTTTTGAAAAAGGGTTTTATCTCTACTCATTCACACTCAGGGTAATCTCCTCCTTCCCAAATTTTAAATTTACGTTGTTTAAGTTTTCATAAAAATGGCTTCACGTTTTGTTAAAAACACTGTGAATGGGAAAAGGGTATGATTATGGGTTTGTGTATGTGTTAAGGTATATCATATTGTATTTGATTATATATATGTTATATAAACCTTATCATCAGTTTCAAAATATTATAACGTATGTTATTTACAGAGTATGGAATATGGCCATATGACCTTTATACGTGATTTTAATATGCCAAACATAAATTGTTTTGTAAAATTCAAACTCATATATGATTATGCATGTTAAAACGAAGGAATCAAACTCCAAATAAACAGATTTGGTGTTATAACGAATCCTTAATGTTGATTTTCATGTTTTGTATTGAAAACTCTTAAGAAAATCAAGAACAGTAAATTATATGTTTTGATTATGCAAAATTATGTGTTATAACTTGTTAAAATCTTGCTAGAAGGGTTAAGTAATAGTTATATGTGTATTATAATGATTGGGTATAATTAAATTCGCGTAAAAATAAGTTGATTAGAGTTTTGTTGGCCATGTTCTACAATTTTCGCGAATTGCAGAACTGAAACTAGAGTCTCGCGCCGAGGCGCCAACTCCAGGCCTAAAACTCGTGCCACAATGCTCAAGTCTCAAGTCAGTATATGACACTCAGCAGTCACAAGACTAAGATATATAACCGTATGTATGTATGACTCCACTTAGCAGAATGTCTAGAAATGCAAATTTTTTAGTATTCAAGTATAGAAATGTGATAGTAACTTAATCTAATGAACATAAAATTATGTTAGAAGTATAATGAGATGTCAAAATAGATTCTTAACATATCAATAACATAATTTCATTTGAATTAATTTATTGAATGCATAATAATTTTCTTTTATGCGTGAAGTGTAAATTGTGTAACAATGAGTATGATAAATTGACTAAGTATAGTCATATTTCGAATTAGACAAGAAAAATGAACTTATGATGACTAGTTACATTATAAATAACTATAGTTGTGAATGGAAATGATATGTAGGATTAAATTCAAGGAACATGTTTAATTAACGTGTAATCTACGCACCAGTCAAGTTTCCTAACCCAACTCGTTATCATTATTCAAGTTATTCTCATTATTATTAATCAAGTTCAATTGTTATATTAAAGATTAATTATCATTTAAAAGTATGATTCTGTTATACAATATTTGTTCTATTGTATACCTCTTGAGATTATTATTCAATCTAATTATCAATTATTGTTGAACCTTGTTAGACTAGTGAACCCCTATTTGATTCGACTAGTCCATAGTTAATGAACGTTCTAAATTTCAGAACCCTTATTGATTTATCCAAACCAAACTTCCTTTGGTGCGGACTCTAATGTCAAACTGAGATGAACGACCCTGTATAGGGATTTCTTATGCGTTAACGTTAAGATATTGTGCACAGTATGGTACTAAGGGCTGATCCCCTAAGTATGCAGTAGAAGAGTCCATAGTCTTATGGTCATTAAAGGTTTCAAGTATAACCCTTGATAACCTAGGACATAGTTCAAGGTCTTATGACCCTCAGAAATCTTTTAATTCTTGTTATTCTTTCTTGATTCAAAAGTTGAGCTTTATTTCAGAAGTCTTTGATTCACTCGCATGTTATTATATATTGTTATTCCATTTTTATACTTGTGGGCAATCATGCTCACTCTTGCGTATTAATAACATTGCAGTTAAGAACGAAAGGTATGGTGAGCCTTCTACTAGCTAAGGCAAGGGCAAAGCTAATAAGTGATGAAGATTTGTTATTTAATTTTTAGAATGTTATTATAAAGAATTGATGTTGTTTAAGACTTATTTGCTTATGTTTTTGCACAGTTGTTTAACGTTAGTTTGACCTGGGATGTGTATTTATTATTCAGATGTTGTAACCCCATAAGGGGAGGATTTATTTCTATCTATTGCATGGTTTGCATTTATTATGGGTAGATAGATAAATGATATTTGTACAGTGAACACCAAATTCCGTGGAATTTAAGTACCCGGATTTGGGGGCGTCATAGTGTCAATCTCTCATTGGTCATAGATCCTTAATTAGGATTACATGTAATCTAAAAAAATAAATATTTTGGAGAGATAAGAAGTATTAGGATAAGTAATATAGATATAGGTTGTATATCTATACTTTTATAATAATACATTAATACTTCTTTTTCATTTCATTCTCTTCATCTCACTTCCAAAACAAACAAAAAAGTAAAAAAAATAGAGAGAGGGGTTGGGGCTTAGAGGAGGGAAAAAAGAGAGAACTCCAAGCTCTTATGCATCCTAAGTTCATTAGATACTTTGGTAAAGAAAAAGGGTTTCTAGGAGAACAAGGTAAAGCTCTAATCTACTTTCTTCCTTTTTATTTTGGTTTGTTTTTGATGAAATAGAGGGGTAATATTCTAAGACTCAAAAACCCTTAGATCTAAATGTTTCATGTAAGGATCTAAATGTTTCATGTAAGGATCTTACCATGTTTTATGTTTCAGTATTCAATCTACTACTAATGTAAGGGGTGTTATTCTTTTTTATTCATGAAGAGAACTGTTGTTATTCCATTGCTTATTATTACATTGGAATAACTCAGTATGCTGTGATTTACCCTATACTTGGTGACATTCTTCTATTATTACATTGGAACATCCATGCGTGTGTTTTACAATCGAACTGGTTTAAATTTTTATTATTATTCATTGGAAAATCTTGTATGTGTGTTTTACAGGACTGGTTTCGTCTTTATTATTATTCTCGTTGGAACATCCTGTTTGTGTATTTTACGCCGGACTGGTTCCATTCTTTATTATTACATTGGAATATCCGTGCAATGCGTTTTACGGATCCGTTCCGTTATTTATTATTCTGTTGAATAACTTCGCATGTGCGGTCAAATCGCATGCATGGTGATTTCTTTTGTTATTCCATTCTTACTTATACTCAGTTGGTTAAAACTTTGACTTCTATACTCCATGAAATTAGTGGAATATCTTTGATATTTGTGCTTCATCTAGTATCTTTTCATGGAAATATTCTTCTGAGCATTCTTGGATTTTACTCTACAAATCAGTATCATGTTGACAATTTAGACGTTATTAGTTCCTAGATAAATTAATTCTTGAACTTGTTTTATTGAATTCTTATATCATTGTCATCATCCTCATGTTTATATTATGTTGAAAGTCATACGTGGCTCTGTAGTGCATAGATGGACTTGGTATGATTATGACTGAGGATTATTCAAAGGTAATCACGCACCGTAATATTACAAATGATGTGGTAAAAGTTATCATTGGCCCGTAGTGCATTGATGGACAGTTGTTGGCATGATCATGACCATTAATGAATACACGAATGTCCTTGGTCAGAGTGCATGGATAATTTGTGGTCGTGATACTAAAGAATATCCTCGTCAGTAAAAGTGCGGGGTGATTCGATGATGTGGATTATCTATTGTCGAGTCCCAAATGATAAAAGTCATGAAAACCTTTTAAATCATAAAAGATAGTAGATTTTATTCTCTACTTGACTCTTTTAATGGATTTCTTGTTCCGCTACAGTTAAACTTGATGTTGTTATATTTTAACAGTTTAACACTGTTGAAGGCTAACGATAATTTATTCTGCATTATCTTAGTCATAATATTTCTTACTGGGCTAATTGAGCTCACCCTTTCTTTCACTGTTATCTTCAGGAAATGAGAACATAGCAGGGACTAGTCGGGGAACAGAGTGACGATCTAGAGGATAGCATTAGTAGTCCTCACTATTCTGTGAAATAGTGTGTTAATAATTGTAATGAGGACTCCTTTTGAGTTTATATAATCTCTAGTAGACAATAATTGTATTCAAACTCACAGTTATGTTTTGTCGTATTGTACACGACAGTTGTATTTGAATTTTGTACCATGTATCTGACGACCCAAGATGGGTGATGTATACCTAATTTTGGGGGCGTCACAGTTCGTATCAAAGCTTAGGGATATGATCATTGGCTAAGATTTGAGAATAGTACTAGGAGGGGAGAGACGGGGAATTCCTTCGCTAGTATGACCTACCTAAGTTTATGTGGTATTTAATTGGTTAGTCAGAATTTAGGGATAATATGTTACAAGTCAATTAACCTTTGTTTTGTGGCAGTATCTGAAAATGACATCCGAGAATGTTGAGAATAGCAATGGAGCACAGGCGACCTTTGATTCACCACATATCAATAATCAGGATAATGTGCATCAGGAAGGCGACAATCCTCATGCAAACAACAACACTGACCAAATGATGAATGATCAAATGTTCAGTGGCTTTATGCAATTCATGCAACAGCAGGCGAGAGCGGCTCCTGTCCAAAATGCAGGTGGAAACACTGGAAAGCAGATCACCAAGATATTTGATGTCTAAGGGAGAGCCAAAACCACTTATGGAGGAAGCATGGATAAAGCAGATCACCAAGATATTTGATGTCTTGGGATGCTCCGAGAAGTAAAAGGTTCCCTTTGCATCCTTTATGTTGCGCGGAGAGGCAGATTACTGGTGGGAATCGGTAAAACGTACTCAACCTGCCGTACTAAAGATGTCTTGGGAGAAGTTCCAAGAGCTGTTCAATGACAAATACTTTTCCGAAAGTATTCGTCACATGAAGGAGGTGGAGTTTATCAAGTTGGAACAAAACAATATGACCGTGTCGCAATACGAGGCTAAATTTGCGGAGTTATTCTGTTTTGCATCCCACTTGGTGGATAATGAAGAGAGAATGACACGGATGTTTTTAAGAGGTTTGAAGCCGGAGATACATCAACATCTTATTTCTCTTAAACCGTGTTTATATATTCGATGTTGTAAATAGGGCTCGATTAGTGGAGCGCGATAACGAGTCAACGAACTAAAAGAGAGTAATGCAAAAATGATAATACCGGTGAGAGCAATCATCAGCGGTGACAACAAGCGTGGAGGAATCAGCAGTCGAAATGGTAACCACTTGGTGGTAATCGTACAAAACAATAAAATGGACATTTCAAGAAGAGGAGATTCAATAATGATGGAAAGACGTCAAGACCAAAGACTCGTTAAGGAAGGAGAAGCGACCACCTATCATATGTTTCAAATGCGGAGGGGAGGGCACATCGGTCAAATCTGCAGCGATGCCATCCAAAGCATGTTATAATTGTGGAAGAAAAGGTCACTTAGCCCAATTTTGTCGTTGCTCAATCAAGACAAATTCAGCTAGGATGGAGGCACCAAAGGTAGTCGGAAAAGTCAAAACCGATAATGGTAAGAGGAGGCGTTTGTTGTGACCTCCCAGAAAGCAAGGAACCCGAATAAGGTCATCACGGGTAAGCTTATCATAAACTATAACGAAATCTATACTTTATTTGATACCGGTTCTACCCATTCTTTTATTTCTCCTACTTGCGCTCATCGATTAAATTTAACTCCAGAGAAATTAGACTTTGACTTATCTGTGGAAACTCCGTTGGGAGAAACCTTCATTACATCCACTATTTATAAGTATTGTTTGGTTCAAATCGGTACCCTCACATTACCTGTAGATCTTATTTCATTGAAAATACTTGCATTTGACGTGATTCTAGGGATTGATTGGTTAACTACTCATCATGCAAAAATTAATTATTTCCGTAAGGTTGTTAGCTTTCATATTCCTAATCAACCTATTATACGAATTCAAGCGACCAAACCATTAAAATCAATCACGGTCATCTCAGGCCATAAAGCTATTCGTTTATTAAAAAACGGATGTCAAGCTTTCTTAGCTCATGTCACGATTTAAAAAAAAAATCGATTTTGAACGATATTTCTATTGTTAATAAATTTCGACGATTCCCCAAGAACTTCCTGGCCTACCCCCGAAAGCGTGAAATTGAATTTTGTATCGACCTTGAACCCAGACAAAACCCATTTCCAAAGTCCTATATCGAATGGCTCCTATTGAACTTCGTGAGTTAAAGACCTAAATGCGAGAATTGTTAGACATTGGCTTTATTCGCCCCTAGTACTTCTCCTTGGGGTGCTCCCTGTCTATTCGTGAAGAAGAAAGATGGGAGTATGCGACTTTGTATTGATTATCGGGAGTTGAATCATGTTACCATCAAAAATAGGTATCCATTGCCACGTATTGATGACCTGTTTGACCAGTTGCAAGGAGCCAAATTCTTTTCAAAGATTGACCTTCGATCCGGATATCACCAATTGAAGATTATAACCGATGACATTCCAAAGACGGCTTTCAGAACTCGGTACGGGCATTATGAATTCCTAGTCATGTCCTTTGGATTGACTAATGCTCCTGCTGCCTTCATGGATATGATGAACTGAGTATTCAAGGAATATTTGGATCACTTTGTGATCGTCTTTATTGATGACATCCTTATTTATTCCAAAAGCCGTGAAGATCATGAAAGCAACACTTGAGGTCGACACTCCAAAAGCTTTGTGAATACAAGCTTTATGCCAAGTTGAAGAAATGCGAACGGCTTGAGGAAGTAGCATTCCTTGGGCACGTAGTATCAAGTCATAGAATATCCGGTGACCCAAAGAAAGATCAAGCAATTCAAAGTTGGGAGCAACCTAAATCGATGACGAAGTATCGTAGCTTTCTCGGTTTAAATTTGGTTATTATCGGAGATTCGTGGAAGGATTTTCTTGAATTGCTACTCCATTAACTCAGCTGACTCGGAAAGATATAAAGTTCGGTTGGAGCGAAAAATGTGAGAAGAGTTTTCAAGAACTCAAGAGGAGACTCATTTAAGACTGCTCGACAATACCATCCGGCTCAAGGATTTGTCATCTCAAAGTGATGCTTGGGCAAAGGGTTGGGATGTGTTCTCATGCAACATGGAAAAGTCATTGCCTATGCCTCAAGACAACTCAAAGAATATGAGAGGAATTATCCTACTCATGATCTAGAGTTGGCAGCTGTTGTCTTCGCACTAAAGATTTGGAGGCATTACTTGTATGGGGAGAAGGTGGAGATCTTTACGAATCATAAAAGCCCTAAATATTTCTTTACTCAAAAGGAAATCAACATGCGACAATGACGTTGGCTTGAACTTTTGAAAGATTATGATCATACCATCCAATACCATCCTGGAAAAGCGAACGTTGTAGCTGACGCATTGAGTAGAATATCATATGCAAGTACGAGTGCGATATTATCAACGCAAAGGCCCATTTTGTGTGACTTGCAAAGGATGGAGATAGAGTTAAAGACTCCAGGGACCCATGTGATGATGGCGAATATACGAGTAGAACCGACTTTAATCGATAAAGTTAAAGCTGCTCAAGTTACAGACCTGGAGCTGATGTGTATGAGGAAGAATATGCAAGAAGGTGCTATGCTGGAAGCAAGAATCAATGAAGAAGGAATACTTCGAGTCAACTCCATACTTTGTGTTCCTAACGACCCTGATTTAAAGTATAAAATCATGATAGAGGCGCACAACACACCGTTTGCAATCCATCATGGGAGTACCAAATTGTATCATGATATTCGTCATACATTTTGGTGGAGCAATATGAAGAGAGAGATAGCGTTGTTTATCTCAAGGTGTCTAACTTGTCAATGAGTTAAAGCGAGCATCAAGTACCAAAAGGTCCATTGCAACCACTTGAAATTCGGAATGGAAGTGGGAGCCCATTACCATGGATTTTGTTACGGCCTTCCTAAGGTTTCTCAAGGCATAGATGCGATTTGGGTCATTGTTGATAGATTGACCAAGTCCGCTCATTTCTTACCGACACGAGAAACTTATACACTTGAACGTCTTGCTGTCAGTATGTACATAAACGAGATTGTAAGATCGCATGGTATGCTTGGGTATCCATAGTTTCGATCGAGACCCAAGATTCACTTCACGATTTTGGGTTAGTTTGCAAAAAGCTATGGGCACAGACTTACGATTTAGCTCGGCATATCATCCTCGGACCAGACGGACGATCGGAGAGGACTATTCAAACTCTTGAAGATCTATTAAGACTCGTGTCCTTGATTTCAAGGGAAGTTGGGACAAGTTCTTACCATTGGTGGAGTTTTCCTACAACAACAGTTATCAAGCAAGTATTGGCATGGCTCCATTCGAAGTGTTGTATGGAAGAAAGTGTCATTCTCTAGTATGCTGGGATGAGGTGGGTGAAGCAACGTTGTTGGGACCGGAGTTGGTACGTATGACTACGAAAAAGATTCAAACGATCCAACAACGTATAAAAACCTCACAAGATCGACAAAAGAGTTATGCTGATCTTCATCAAAAGGACGTAGAATTCAATATAGGAGATCATGTGTTGTTGCGTGTTGCTCCATGGAAAGGAGTTACGAGATTTGGAAAGTATAGAGAGAATAAGAGAGAAAGAAGAAGAGTATTACATTCATTACTACACTACTGCAAAGATTCAATCTACTACTAATGTAAGGGGTGTTATTCTTCCTTATTCATGAAGAGAATCGTTGTTATTCCATTGCTTATTATTATTCATTGGAATAACTCCGTATATGCGGTTTACCCTATACTTGGTGACATTCTTCTATTATTCATTGGAACATCCATGCATGTGTTTTACAGGACCGGTTAAATCTTGATTATTATTCATTGGAATATCTTGTGCGTGCGTTTACGCATGACCTAGTTCTCATTGTTTATTATTCTCATTGGAACATCACGTAAATGCGTTTATGTATGGCCTGGTTCCATTCTTTATTATTCTCATTGGAATATCACATGCAAGTGCGTTCGCATTGACTGGTTCCATTATTTATTATTCGTTAGAATAACCTTATTCTACATCCGGGCTTATATCGCATGCCCGGTGATTTCTTTTGTTATTCCATTCTTTATTATACTCAGTTGGTTAAAACTTTGACTTCTATACTCCATGAAATTAGTGGAATATCCTTGATATTTGCGCTTCATCCAGTATCTTTTTATGGAAATATTCTTCTGAGCATTCTTGAGTGTTACTCTACAAATAAGTATTATGTTGACAATTTGGACATTATTACTTCCTAGATAAATTAATTCTTGAACTTGTTTTATTGAATTCTTATATCATTGTCATCATCCTCATGTTTATATTATGTTGAAAGTCATCTGTGGCCTGTAGTGCATAGATGGACTTGGTATGATTATGACCGAGGATTATTGATTGTAATCATGGTAGTAATGTTGCAAATGATGTGGTAAAATTTATCATTGGCCCGTAGTGCATTGATGGACAGTTGTTGGCATGATCATGACCATTAATGAATACACGAATGTCCTTGGTTGTAGTGCATGGATAATTTGTGGTCGTGATACTAAAGAATATCCTTGGCCGTAGTGCAGGGGTAATTCGATGATGTGGATTATTTATTAAAAGTCGAGTCCCCAATGATAAAAGTTATGAAAAACCTTTTAAATCATAAAAGATAGTAGATTTTATTCTCTACTTGACTCTTTTAATGGATTTCTTGTTCCGCTGCAGTTAAACTTGATGTTGTTATATTTTATCAATTTAACACTGTTGAAGGCTAACGATAATTTATTTTACATTATCTTAGTCATAATATTTCTTACTGGGCTAGTTGAGCTCACCCTTTCTTTCACTGTTCTCTTGAAATGAGAACATAGCGAGGGACTAGTCGAGGAACCGAGTGACGGTCCAGAGGATAGCATTAGTAGTCCTGACTATTCTGTGAAATAGTGTGTTAATAATTGTAATGAGGACTCCTTTTGAGTTTGTATAATCTCTAGTAGACAATAATTGTATTCAAACTCACAATTTTGTTTTGTCATATTATACACGACAGTTGTATTAGTAAGTTGTATTTGAATTTTGTACCATGTATCTGACGACCCAAGATGGGTGATGTATACCTAATTTTGGGGGCGTCACACTTAAAACATGTTAAACATATTGGTGGATCCCATTTTTGACTGAAATTTGATCATAGCCTGCAAAATTGTCCGTATGTGGATTTTGGTCAATTTCTGTTTAGAATTTGGAAAAACTTAAATTTCAAAGTTGTAGAGAATTAAATGTCCTATGGAATGGACATAAGATTCGAATTTTTCTGATAAAATGGCTATTTATTATGAATTATTTAAGTTCGGGAATATTGGGTCTGAATTAATTTATTACAAAAAATGTTTAAAACATGTTTTTCATATTGGTGGGCCCCACTTGCATGTGTAAAATTTTGAAATCTGATTTCAAGTGTGCTTAGGAAATTTTTTTAAAATAATATTATTTTATTAAATTTTCTGCTTTGGTGTTCTAAGCATTTTCCTATAAATAGGATGCTTAGGTTAGAATTGAAAATTACACCAGAATCTGAAGTTTTCTCTCTCTATATTATCGAACGTATTTTTGTGAGTATTTAGATATCTTGAGAAGTGCTATTCAGTGCAAGTTTCCTTCAGCATTATATCCGATATTCCAGTCAGAAGTACTGTTCTTTTGAGGTAAGGGATGTTATTTTTTTAAGTAAATGATGTTATTTCCTTTAATATCATTATACCGAAATATTGATATGGATTTTATTGTGAAACTTTATCTTTTCGTGTCGGGGTTACTATTCACGTATACGGCACTATTCATGTATATGGCACTATTTATGTATACGGTAATATTTACGTATATGGTACTATGTACGAATACGAGTTACTATTCACGAGTTACTATTCATGAGTTACTATTCACGGGATATTATTCACGACAAAATTGGTTTCTTTTTCTGACCAAATTATCATTTATTTATGAATCTTACTCTTGAAATTAAAGTCATGTTTTGATCATATTGTTTTTATTATCATATATAACATTTTTATAACCTTGATGAAATTTCTCTTTCACTTGAGTGTAAAGATGGGTAGACTATTGGTATAATCGTGACTATGTGTTCTCTTTGGCCAGTAGTGCAAAGATGAATCGTTGACTGGTATGATCATGACCATTGAATTTATAATTGAATATCTTTAGCTTAAGTGCAAAGGTGAATTGATCATCAACATGGTTATAATTATTGTTTATATAAATTCTAAAATGATTATATATTTCTTTAAGATACTAATATATTTGGTCGGTAGTACAAAGATGACCTGTTGTTGAATATCTTTGGCCCGTAGTGCAAAGATGACCTG
This sequence comes from Panax quinquefolius, assembly GCA_020205615.1. Lineage (NCBI taxonomy): Eukaryota > Viridiplantae > Streptophyta > Magnoliopsida > Apiales > Araliaceae > Panax > Panax quinquefolius. The sequence continues at coordinate 80,980,151 of CM035164.1, read as the reverse complement.
TTGTTGAATATCTTTGGCCCGTAGTGCAAAGATGACATGTTGTTTAATATCTTTGGCATGTAATGCAAAGATGAACTGTTGATGAATATCTTTCGTCTGTAGTGCAAAGATGAAATTATTAGTATGATAATGAACAGGAACTGTGATTTGGTATAACCATGATCTTTGATGTTTCAGGTAAAGAAAAGTGATGAAAATTATCTTCGACCTGGGTGCGAAGAGGAATTTAGAACCGCAATTATGATTATGAGTTATTCACATGATTATGGACATGAACTGTTGATTGATGTTACAGGGATAAAACATTATTGGTGAACTTTTAACATGGAGAAGATAATAGACTTTATGGTCTATTTGACTCTTCTAATGGATATCTCGTTCCGCTGTAACTATGGTTGAAAAGTTTTATCATCTACCATATGTTCTAAATCTCTGATTTATTACTGACGAAGGCTATTGATAATTTAATTATCTTTAGTCATGATATTCTTTACTGGGCTATTTGTGCTCACCCTTTTGCTTCACAATTCCTTTCAGGTGATAAGAGTGTAGCTGGGTCGAGCGGGGGTAACAGGGGAATAAAATGGTGGTCAATAGCTATTGAGGTTTCCCCTAAAACAGTATGAAAATAATTTTATTGAGATTTTTAGATAAATGTGTTGTATTTTATACGTCATTTAACCGTTAATTTTGGTGAACCGAATAGGGTGAGGTGAGCCTAACTTTGGAAGGGTGTTTTGCCACTATTATACAAGATGTCTAATGACATATGGCTTCGTGTTATCATAAGACAGGGTTGTGCACATCCACTTGTTGATTATATCTATGAGCACTACCTATATAATCTTGGAGTTTGGTTGAAATATAATTCTCAATTGGAGACCATGGAGATAATTATATGTCAAGAGAAGACTCACCATTAGAAAGAACATGATAGCAATTTTCTCATTTTTCTTTGGGGTCTATTAGGTCAACCAAGGATAATTCTCCAATCATATGATATCTATTATAACTTAGATGCATGGCCTCCCACGTACGAAGGTTTCCTTGAGCATTTTCCAAAATTTTAATTTCTAAAACAGTTATTGACTGTACATTTATGTAAGGTGCCATTGTGACGTGCTATCCAAGATTGGGATGAGAGTCACAGTTGGTATATAATTGTATCAAAACTCATAGCATATGTGTTGTTGTATTTTTCACGACAATTGTAATAATGAAGTTGTAGTTATTTTCTCTACCATGTATTTGGCGACTTAGAATGGGTAATGTATACCTATTTTGGGGGTGTTACAACACTTCCTCATTATATTAGCCAAAAATTCAAAGTTCTGAGGGAACTCCTTCTGCATCCCTCACAACTCAAGGTTTTTCTTATACCCCGTCAGCTCTTGCCCATATTGAACGTTGATGATGTCTAGAGACGGAATACCTTCATTTTCAAAGCTCATAGCATTGTTCACTTCCTTAGCCCACAGCCTAAGAGACTTGCCCTTAACCTTGGTTGTTATAACACAATCTTCATATTCTCCATTCTTAAATAACTCACCCACCAATTTGCAGTAGATTCTGGTGCTGTTATTTTACGCTTCGAAGAATCCAGCCTTTTTCACTAGATCAAAAACTTTTCAGAATTACTTCTATGAATTGCCAAAGCTTTCGAAGCATAGTTTGTTTACAGAGATGACTTGGAAGCTTTCCATTGATTTTGATTTAGTTATCCTAAAATTAAAACAAAAGTGTTTAAGGATTTGTGCTTTTAAAAACTAGGGTTTTGGGAGCTTGAGAGTTTAAAATTTGAGAGCTCAAATTGAAAAAGTGAAGACTAAAGGTCAAAGGAAAATTTTAAAATATATTAATTTAACTTCCCTTTATTTTTGTTGAGTGAGACATGTGGATAAGGATAATAGGTTGCTTGTCGCTTCATTCTTGCTAGTTACAGCTATAAAGTAGTAACTCTTGATTGTCATATGCTTTGCTCGAGTGTGAACATCACTCGCCATTAAAGTAACCATTTATGTTGTTCGTAGAGTTAAGTTGAAAGTTATTTCACTCTACGACTATCTTTTGCTCTACGAACAACTCTATGATGGTTCTTCAGTCAACGAGCCCTTTTGAATAATCACTTTACTATTTTCACTGGCACTGTTAGAAACTTCCAGTAATATAGTACTAAATATGTAAATTTAACATTCCTAACTCACTAATTAACTTGTTAAACCTAGATTCATCTATTGGTTTAGTAAACACATCAGCAAGTTGATTTTCAGTTAGAACAAAATGCAATGCAATATTCCTATTTTGGACATAATCTCTAATAAAATGATATCTAATTTCTATATGTTTAGTCCTATAATGAATGACAAGGTTATGGGTGATTGATATAGCTCTAGTATTACCACATAATATAAGGATAAACTTAAAATCAAACCCATAGTTAGCCTGATTCTTCATCCACAAAATTTGAGAACAAAAACTTCCAGCAACAATGTACTCATCTTCTGTCGTTGAAGTTTATACTGAATTCTTCTTCTTCCTAAACCATGAAACAAGTCTATTCCCTAATAGTTAACATGTACCAATAGTGCTCTTTCTATCATTCTTGCATCCTGTAAAAGCAGCATTTGAATATCCTATTAGATCAAAGGGAGACTCCTTGAGATGCCACACTCCTAAATATGGAGTACCCTTGAGATATCTGAAAATTCTTTTAACAATGACTAAATGAGATTCCTTAGGGTTATCTTGAAACCTAGCACAAATAAAGTAGAAAACATGATATATGGTCTACTACTAGTTAAGTACAAGAGAGATCCTATCATACCTCTGTATTGAGTTATATCAATACTTTTACCAGATTCATCTTTATCAAGCTTGGTTGCAGAGGCCATAAGAGTCTTCATGGGAGTTGTTGATTCCATGACATACTTCATACTTCTTAAGTAGATCTTTAATTTACTTGGCTTAGTTGATGAAGATTCCTTCATCAGTCTGCTTCACTTGCAGTCCAAGGAAGAAATTCAGCTCACCCATCATGCTCATCTCAAACTTACTCTGCATTAGCTTGGCAAATCTCTCACATAATTTTTCATCAGTGGAACCAAAAATAATATCATCTACATAGATTTGAACTAAGATAATTTTATCTTTTTGCTTCTTAAAGAATAGTGTTGTGTCTACTCTACCTCTAGTGAATCCATTTTCAATTAGAAAAGTAAGGAGTATTTCATACCATGCCCTAGGTGCTTATTTTAAACCATAGAGAGCTTAATCTAATCTGTAGCTATAATTTAAATTAGATTAATTGATAAAACCTAGAGGTTTCTCAACATAAACTTCTTCTTGAAGTTCACCATTTAAAAATGTACACTTGACATCCATCTGAAAAACTTTGAACTTCAAGTGGTTTGCATAAGCTAGAAACATTATGATGGCTTCTAATCTGGCAACAGGAGTAAAGGTATCATTATATTCGATCCCTTCTTCCTGAGAGTAGCCTTTGGCAAACAATCTTTCTTTATTTCTAGTGATCACACCATCTTCATTCATCTTATTTCTGAATACCCATTTGATATCAACAATGGGATGATCTTTAGGTCTTGGAATTAGTATCCAAAATCTATTTCTTTTAAACTTGTTTAGCTCTTCTTGCATAGCTTTAATCCAGCTTGAATCTTCCATAGTTTCTTCGATCTTTTTAGGCTCCATCTGATAGAGGAAGCTTAGGTCGAATCATCCATTTTGTAAAGTAGACCTTGTTCTAAATCTTGCATTGGGATCCCCAATGATCAAATCTTGGGTGTCGTCTCTTAGCTATCTTCTTCCAGGTGGAAAATCTATCCTTGTGCCTTCTTGTTTAAGTTCTTCAAGATAAGGTACTGGATCAGCAGTTTCATTGAATTGTAGATTGTTTATTTCTAGAACTAGATGTTCTACGATCCCTTGGTTCTGCACTACGATTGTCAGGTCTGGCTCTACAGCTTCAACTTCTGCAATCATAAGGTTCTCCTTCTCTTTGATCGTTGAGTTCATCTCTACGATCTTATCAAAAGATACAACTTTCTTTGGATATCCTAAGTCAGATTCATCAAAGGTTATATGAATGGAAACTTCAACGCCCAATGATTTCTTATTGAACACTCTATAGGCTTTTCTTTTTGTAAAGTGTCTAAGAAATATTCCTTTGTCTGACTTGTGTTGGAACTTTGTTAAGTACTTCTTGCCATTGTTAAGAATGTATCTTGCCAGTGTTAAGAATGTATCATGAACGTCCAAATGCATAGAAGTAATTGATGTTTGACTTTATTCTTTTCCATAACTCGTAGGGTGTTTCTTGAACGTAGAGTGAATCAGAGATCTATTCTGGGTGTCGTAAGCAGTGCTAACAACTTCTGCTCAGAAGTACTCAGGAAAAAGAGTTATTTTTAGAAGAGCTCTTCCTGCTTCTTTCAATGTTCTATTCTTCCTCTCATCTACTCCATTTTGTTGTGGAGTTCTTAAAGTTGAGAAGTTATGATGAATTTCATTATCTCCACAGAACTGATACATCTCAGAAAAGTCAAATTATTTCCATTATCACTCCTTAGTACCTTAATCTTCTCACCCTTCTTATTCATAACCAACTTGAAGAATTTGATGAATTGAGTGTTAGTCTCATCCTTAGAGCATAGAATGAATACCCATTTATACCAGATGTAATCATCCACTACAACAAGTGACTATCTTTTGCCTCCAAGACTTGCAGTTGGTATTGGCCCAAATAAATCCATGTGCAACAACTGTAGGGGCCTCGCATTTGAATTGACTACCTTACTTTTGAATAAGCTTCTTATTTATTTTCCAAGCTGACAGGCCTTGCATGGTCTTTCTTTAACAAAACTCAACTTTGGTAGACCTTTAACTAGATCTTTGGATATAAGCTTTGACATGCTCTTGAAGTTGATATGGGATAACCTTTTGTGTCGCAACCAACTTACATCTTCTGATGTTTTTTTAAAGAAATAAGTTATTTCAGTAGAACTAAGCTCAGCATGATTAACCGCATGGACATTTCATTCTTTTGATCCAGTCATGTTTAATGATTTGTTTTTTAGGTCTTAAACTTGACACTGGTTGTTGAGGAAAATGACTTGATGTCCTTTATCACACAGTTGGCTTATGCTAACTAAGTTGTGATTCAATCAATTAACATAAGCAACTTTACTAAAAGATACTACACCATTTGAAATATAATAAAAACCTCTAGTTTTACCAGAGTTGTTATCTCCGAAGACAAATATTGGACCATCTTTCTCTTTAAAGTTTGATAGAAGAGACTTATTGCAGTCATGTGCCTGGAGCATCCACTATTAAGATACTAGATGGATTTTGTGGAGCTCGATACCTGCATGAAAAGTCATCTTTTATTTTGGTACCCAGACTAGCTTGGGTCCTTCCTTGTTAGTGCTCTTAGGAACCCAAATCTGCTTGACCTTGGGTCTATAATATGCTGGATAATAATCTCTATAACACATAGAAGTTATATAACCATATTTATGACATCTATAACATTTGATATTTTGTATATGTGAGTGTGAGTGTGTGAGTGTGTGTGTGGATATCTTCTCATTTGGGACGCATGTAGATGATATGTGTTTCTTTTTTGTTGAGCCTCTCTATGCTTCCATATTGTTCTATAATTTTGAAATTTCGTTAAGAACCAACTCCACGTTTAGTACCTAGTTGGTTCGTAGAATGAGTCTTACATGACTCTATGATCCTTCGAGGTACAGTTGTAGACTGTGGTTTACTTTAAGGTTTAACAAAACCCAGACCAATATGTGATCTATTATTCTTGGGAACACCAATCTGATCAACAAATATTTGACCGCTAGGAATATTAGGCTCTCCAACATCTTTGGATATCACAAATACAATACTTCTCTGAGAAGAAGAGGCATTTTCATTGTTAATCTCCATGGAATTTTCTACAGTCAGAATTAAAGAGGAATCTCCAAATCCTAATCATGGCCTATCAGAGACAGATCTCTGAATTACGATTAGAGAATCTATAGATGTAGAAGAACAATTTCACATTGAGATTGTTTTCTCTAAATTCTCTATCTTAGAGGTTAGATTTAAATCTCTTTGAGCACCCTGTTCAGTTATCTTTCTCAAACTTTCAATCTCAAACTCAAGACTAAAAGAAGAGGCAGCACTTCGTAGAGTTGTTTCCAACTCTACGAAAACTTTCTCTCTTTCTTCTTGAAGAAGAAAATTGTTCCTTGATAGAACCCTAAAAAATTTCATATATTGATGTAGATTCATAGTTATATCATGTAATGCAGTTCTTAGATCATCAATATCAATATCAGGAGATTTAAAATCAAATACCTCACTGATGTCAATTTCTCGACGATTAGTAGCTTTTTTTGTTTTTTCTTCAATGGCCATGAGACATAGGTTGGCTTTCTAAGGTGCTTCATCATTAATGGATTAAGAGCTTGAATCATTCTCTGAATCACTCCACGATCCCTCAATTACAAAGCTTTTCTTGTTCTTGTAACACTTCTTATAGCCTTTGAACTTTTTCTTCAAATAAGACTTCTTCTTGACTTTCTTTAATTTATCTCGCAGAGGCTTGTTGCACTCTACAATATAGTGATCAGGCTTCTTGCAATTATAGCATAGATGTTTTTCTTGATCTCTGCTACTGCTGCCTTTGTTGTGTTTTTCCTGGGTTTCCAAATGTTGCTCTTTCGTAGGAACTTTTTCAGCCTTCTTTGCAAGCAAGGCTAAGTCTTCATCAACATCTGCATCATCAAAATCTTCTCTAGCTAGAGCTTTTGAGAATGTTTCTTCTGAAATGTTGAGGGCAACTCTTTTATCTTTTCTCTTGCTCTGTAGTGTAGTTTCAGCTCTAGCTCATAGGTAAGAAGATTACCATAGAGCTTTGGAACAGTCATCTCATAAAGATTCTTTGTTTCTTAAATAGCAGTGGTATTAGCATCCCACTTTCTAGGAAGTTCTCTCATGAACTTGATGTTAAAGTCCTTATTTAGATGCACCTTCCATAAGATCTTAGGGAGTTGAGCTGTATATTGAATTTTTCATATGTGGCAGTTATGTTCTCTCTAGGAGTATGAGAAAACATTTTTTATTGTTGAGTCAGCAAAGACTGCTTATTCTCTCTGACTTCTTCTCTCTGACTTCTTCTAATCCTTCATGCATTATCAGCAGAGCTTCCCAAACTTCTTTAGCTGTTGTGCAGTTGATTACATTCTCGAATAACTCATATTCTAGAGCCATGAACAGAATGTTCTTATCCCTTTTGTCTAGCTACACCAGCTTCTTCTCATTATCAGTCCAATCTTCTTTGTGCTAGATTGTCATCTTATTCAGAAAGGGTGGCTTATTCCCACCACCAAGCTCAGAACAGATTTTATTATATGCCATATGATCAACTCAAAGTGTAAGATTAAATGTTCGTGAGAACCTCCTTTGATACCACCACTTATTGTTTTCCAAAAGAACAATAGAGATCTAGAAGGGGGGGGGGGTTAAATAGATCTTTAAAATCTTTTCGTTTATTTAAATAATTGTTACCAAATAATTAATTTGTTTAATTAATCTTAGCACAATGGAATATTAGTTTAAAATTCCCTTAAATATTAATGAAATCTCAGTTCTAAATTTAACACTTGTGGATATTAGTCACTTAACAGATATAACAAATATATGACATGTTATAAGAACATAAAGTAAATAACACAAGATGTTTAAGTGGTTCGTAGTACAAATAACTCATAGTCCACTCTTCTACTTCAACAAGTAGGAAATCCACTAAGGATAGGGTCACTTAGACCAAATCACTAAGATCTATTACAACTGAATCACTTAGATTCCTTCAAACCACTTAGTCTCGGAAAGGTCACTCAGACCAGGTCACTTAGACCTCTTTAAGTCACTTAGACTTGGATGAATGTCACTTAGACAAATGAATCACACTAAATTTATTGTAGTGTATGGTGTTGCTAAGCATTGCAATACGTTTGATTTCTTTCTAGTACTTAGCAGCTTGAATGAGATCTTCGGAATCATAAAGTAGAGGTTTATGTATTTTTACAGAGTTTCTACTTTTTACTTGATGATTCGTGAGTACCTGGATTTGAATCTGTATACTCCTTTTATAGACCTCTAAAAATCTTATCGTTGGAGAGATCATGTTGGTGCATTTAATGATCTACCTCAGGATGTTATCTGATGTTGACTTTTGGGGTAGGTAAATAGGTGTTTTTGGCCCTAGCTAGTCATATATGATTGCAATCTCACCTACCACGTGTGAGTAGTGTCACATCTTCAATTTAGCATTTTAGATAAACCAATATCTGTTCTTCTATTTGAATTTGAAGATGGTTAAAACATTCTTGAAAGCCTTCGCCTCCAATGATTTGCATTTTTTGGTCCTTATAGACAGCTTTTAACATTTTATGTGAACTTAGATAATCATAGAGTTTGATGAGAAACGTAGAAGTCGAGCTCTAAGACATGGTCTTTACAAAATGAGAGCTCTACGATCTGCTCCATGACTTGAGCATAATTTATGATTCCGGAGTTAGCTTTATTGTAAGACCCCAACTTTTTATAAATAAAATCAAATTTCCTCTAATTATTATTTTGAATAATACGGTGTTAATTTGATATAATGCTTTGGTTATGGGTGAAATGTGCAAATTTTGAAAAATTAAGCAAGTGGTTATAAAATATTCATTATTGTCGGGGAATATTCGTTTGGTCGTGGAATATTCTTGCTATCGGGGAATATTCGAACGACGGCGAAGCCATTTGTGAGCCCCATAACGAAAAACGGTCAGATGAAGAAAATGACAAGTTTAAGTTTTATAAATAACGTACAGTAGTTATTACCGAATTAACACTATTAGAATACCCTTGGTTAAAATACGATGAATCTGGCGTGGTTCTTAAAGAAGCACATGGTATTGCACAATATTTTTGAATTTTTGATTCTTACGTAAGAAGGCACTACTCAATAATTGTTACAATAATTACTATTCAATATTTTATTTTATTGATTCAATAATTGTTACGTTGATATTTTATATTATTGTTGTTTCAATAATTGTCACTGTACAATATTTCCCTTTATCAGATCAATAATTCATATTATTTGAATAATATTATTAGATAGCATTATTGGCAATGTCTAAGGAAGTTCTATCTAGGAAAGGGTTTAGTCACCTAATCAATGGCGCTTGATAAGAAGAAATCCTTATCGGAAAGCCCCCTCTTTCCTTGGAACGACCTGGGTGTCATAAATGTGATTCTGTAATATTATTTGTGAATAATTATTTATTAATTTATATGATAAGGAAATATTTATTTTTATGTGGATATAAATGAAGGAATTAATGTTGAGGTGCTTTATCAGTATTTTTTTCGGAATGGAGGTATTAAAAATCATTCATATATAGATTTCGGACATTTTCTGATTAGAATTTGGAAAAACTTTCTTCTACAAAGTTGTAGAGAATTAAATTTCCTATGGAAAGGACATAGAATTTGTATTTTTATGATAAAAAGGCTATTTATTATTAATTATTGAAGTTTCCTATGGTGTTGTTAAGCATTGCAATACGTTTGATTTCTTTCTAGTACTTAGCAGCTTGAATGAGATCTTCGGAATCATAAAGTAGAGGTTTATGTATTTTTACAGAGTTTCTACTTTTTACTTGATGATTCGTGAGTACCTGGATTTGAATCTGTATACTCCTTTTATAGACCTCTAAAAATCTTATCGTTGGAGAGATCATGTTGGTGCATTTAATGATCTACCTCAGGATGTTATCTGATGTTGACTTTTGGGGTAGGTAAATAGGTGTTTTTGGCCCTAGCTAGTCATATATGATTGCAATCTCACCTACCACGTGTGAGTAGTGTCACATCTTCAATTTAGCATTTTAGATAAACCAATATCCGCTTTCTTCTATTTGAATTTGAAGATGGTTAAAACATTCTTGAAAGCCTTGCCCTCCAATGATTTGCATTTTTTTCATCTTATATATGCTTTTAACATTTTATGTGAACTTAGATAATCGTAGAGTTTGATGAGAAACGTAGAGTCTGAGCTCTAAGACATGGTCTTTACAAAAATGAGCTCTACGATCTGCTCCATGACTTGAGCATACTTTATGATTCCGGAGTTAGCTTTATTGTAAGACCCCAACTTTTTATAAATAAAATCAAATTTCCTCTAATTATTATTTTGAATAATACGGTGTTAATTTGATATAATGCTTTGGTTATGGGTGAAATGTGCAAATTTTGAAAAATTAAGCAAGTGGTTATAAAATATTCATTATTGTCGGGGAATATTCGTTTGGTCGGGGAATATTCTTGCTGTCGGGGAATATTCGAACGACGGCGAAGCCATTTGTGAGCCCCATAACGAAAAACGGTCAGATGAAGAAAATGACAAGTTTAAGTTTTATAAATAACTACAGCGTAGTTATTACCAATTAACACTATTAGAATACCTTAATTGGTTAAAAAATACGAATGTCTGGCGTGGTTGCACAAAGAAAGTACATGGTATTGCACAATATTTTTGAATTATTGATTCTTACGTAAGAAGGCACTACTCAATAATTGTTACAATAATTACTATTCAATATTTTATTTTATTGATTCAATAATTATTACGTTGATATTTTATATTATTGTTTGTTTCAATAATTGTCATCAGATATTTCCCTTTATCGGATCAATAATTCATATTATTTGAATAATATTATTAGATAGCATTATTGGCAATGTCCGAGGAAGTTCTATCTAGGAAGGGGTTTAGTCACCTAATCATTAGGCTAATGATAAGAAGAAATCCTTATCGGAAAAGCCCCTCTTTCCTTGGAACGACCTGGGTGTCATAAATGTGATTCTATAATATTATTTGTGAATAATTATTTATTAATTTATATGATAAGGAAATATTTATTTTTATGTGGATATAAATGAAGGAATTAATGTTGAGGTGCTTTATCAGTATTTTTTTGAATGGAGGTATTAAAATCATTCAGTATATAGATTTGGACATTTTCGATTAGAATTTGGAAAACTTTCTTCTACAAAGTTGTAGAGAATTAAATTTCCTATGGAAAGGACATAGAATTTGTATTTTTATGATAAAAAGGCTATTTATTATTAATTATTGAAGTTTCCTATGGTGTTGCTAAGCATTGCAATACGTTTGATTTCTTTCTAGTACTTAGCAGCTTGAATGAGATCTTCGGAATCATAAATTAGAGGTTTATGTATTTTTACAGAGTTTCTACTTTTTACTTGATGATTCGTGAGTACCTGGATTTGAATCTGTATACTCCTTTTATAGACCTCTAAAAATCTTATTGTTGGAGAGATCATGTTGGTGCATTTAATGATCTACCTCAGGATATTATCTGATGTTGACTTTTGGGGTAGGTAAATAGGTGTTTTTGGCCCTAGCTAGTCATATATGATTGCAATCTCACCTACCACGTGTGAGTAGTGTCACATCTTCAATTTAGCATTTTAGATAAACCAATATCTGCTCTTCTATTTGAATTTGAAGATGGTTAAAAACATTCTTGAAAGCCTTGCCCTCCAATGATTTGCATTTTTTCAGTCCTTATGACAGTTTTAACATTTTATGTGAACTTAGATAATCGTAGAGTTTGATTGGAAACGTAGAGTCTGAGCTCTAAGACATGGTCTTTACAAAAATGAGCTCTACGATCTGCTCCATGACTTGAGCATACTTTATGATTCCGGAGTTAGCTTTATTGTAAGACCCCAACTTTTTATAAATAAAATCAAATTTCCACTAATTATTATTTTGAATAATACGGTGTTAATTTGATATAATGCTTTGGTTATGGGTGAAATGTGCAAATTTTGAAAAATTAAGCAAGTGGTTATAAAATATTCATTATTATCGGGGAATATTCGTTTGGTCGTGGAATATTCTTGCTGTCGGGGAATATTCGAACGACGGCGAAGCCATTTGTGAGCCCCATAACGAAAAACAGTCAGATGAAGAAAATGACAAGTTTAAGTTTTATAAATAACGGCGTAGTTATTACCGTTAACACTATTAGAATACCGATTGGTTAAAATACGATGTCTGGCATTGTGGTTGCATAAAGAGCACATGGTATTGCACAATATTTTTGAATTATTGATTCTTACGTAAGAAGGCACTACTCAATAATTGTTACAATAATTACTATTCAATATTTTATTTTATTGATTCAATAATTGTTACGTTGATATTTTATATTATTGTTGTTTCAATAATTGTCACTGTACAATATTTCCCTTTATCAGATCAATAATTCATATTATTTGAATAATATTATTAGATAGCATTATTGGCAATGTCTAAGGAAGTTCTATCTAGGAAAGGGGTTTAGTCACCTAATTGCGCGCCAATAAGAAGAAATCCTTATCGGAAAGCCCCCTCTTTCCTTGGAACGACCTGGGTGTCATAAATGTGATTCTATAATATTATTTATGAATAATTATTTATTAATTTATATGATAAGGAAATATTTATTTTTATGTGGATATAAATGAAGGAATTAATGTTGAGGTGCTTTATCAGTATTTTTTTCGGAATGGAGGTATTAAAAATCATTCGTATATAGATTTCGGACATTTTCTGATTAGAATTTGGAAAAACTTTCTTCTACAAAGTTGTAGAGAATTAAATTTCCTATGGAAAGGACATAGAATTTGTATTTTTATGATAAAAAGGCTATTTATTATTAATTATTGAAGTTTCCTATGGTGTTGCTAAACTTTGCAATACGTTTGATTTCTTTCTAGTACTTAGCAGCTTGAATGAGATCTTCGGAATCATAAAGTAGAGGTTTATGTATTTTTACAGAGTTTCTACTTTTTACTTGATGATTCGTGAGTACCTGGATTTGAATCTGTATACTCCTTTTATAGACCTCTAAAAATCTTATCGTTGGAGAGATCATGTTGGTGCATTTAATGATCTACCTCAGGATGTTATCTGATGTTGACTTTTGGGGTAGGTAAATAGGTGTTTTTGGCCCTAGCTAGTCATATATGATTGCAATCTCACCTACCACGTGTGAGTAGTGTCACATCTTCAATTTAGCATTTTAGATAAACCAATATCTGCTCTTCTATTTGAATTTGAAGATGGTTAAAAACATTCTTGAAAGCCTTGCCCTCCAATGATTTGCATTTTTTCAGTCCTTATGACAGTTTTAACATTTTATGTGAACTTAGATAATCGTAGAGTTTGATGAGAAACGTAGAGTCTGAGCTCTAAGACATGGTCTTTACAAAAATGAGCTCTACGATCTGCTCCATGACTTGAGCATACTTTATGATTCCGGAGTTAGCTTTATTGTAAGACCCCAACTTTTTATAAATAAAATCAAATTTCCTCTAATTATTATTTTGAATAATACGGTGTTAATTTGATATAATGCTTTGGTTATGGGTGAAATGTGCAAATTTTGAAAAATTAAGCAAGTGGTTATAAAATATTCATTATTGTCGGGGAATATTCGTTTGGTCGGGGAATATTCTTGCTGTCGGGGAATATTCGAACGACGGCGAAGCCATTTGTGAGCCCCATAACGAAAAACGGTCAGATGAAGAAAATGACAAGTTTAAGTTTTATAAATAACGGCGTAGTTATTACCGTTAACACTATTAGAATACCCGGTGGTTAAAATACAGTAATACGCGTGGTTGCACAGTAGCACATGGTATTGCACAATATTTTTGAATTATTGATTCTTACGTAAGAAGGCACTACTCAATAATTGTTACAATAATTACTATTCAATATTTTATTTTATTGATTCAATAATTGTTACGTTGATATTTTATATTATTGTTGTTTCAATAATTGTCACTGTACAATATTTCCCTTTATCAGATCAATGATTCATATTATTTGAATAATATTATTAGATAGCATTATTGGCAATATCTAAGGAAGTTCTATCTAGGAAAGGGGTTTAGTCACCTAATTGTGCGCCAATAAGAAGAAATCCTTATCGAAAAGCCCCCTCTTTCCTTGGAACTACCTGGGTGTCATAAATGTGATTCTGTAATATTATTTGTGAATAATTATTTATTAATTTATATGATAAGGAAATATTTATTTTTATGTGGATATAAATGAAGGAATTAATGTTGAGGTGTTTTATCAGTATTTTTTTCGGAATGGAGGTATTAAAAATCATTCGTATATAGATTTCGGACATTTTCTGATTAGAATTTGGAAAAACTTTCTTCTACAAAGTTGTAGAGAATTAAATTTCCTATGGAAAGGACATAGAATTTGTATTTTTATGATAAAAGGCTATTTATTATTAATTATTGAAGTTTCAAAAATAAATAGTTTTTTATTAAAAAAATGGGTGGGACCCACTTTTGTTTTTTGGCGAAAAAATGTGCTGAGTTTTTTTTTCAAAAGTGGAGGGCTGAATTTGTCAAAGAAATGTACATAGAAAAAAATATATTAATATATTATTAATTTAGTTTGTTTTGGCGTTCTAAGCATTTTCCTATAAATAGGGTGCTTAGTTAGAATTGAAAATCACACCAGAATCATAAGCTTTCTCTCTCTATATTATCAAGCGTATTTTGTGAGTATTTAGATACTTTGAGAGTTGTTATTCAGTGCAAGTTTCCTTGAAGACTATATATCGATAAATTCCAAATAAATTGTTATTTTTAGGTAAGAGATGTTATTTTCTACGTAAATGATGTTATTTCTTTCAATATCATTATGCCGAAATATTGGTATGAATTTTATTATGAATTTTTTATCTTTTTATGTTGAGGTTATTATTCACGTATACGATATTATTCACGATATCGAATTATTCACGAATACTTGATTATTCATTTAGTATTATTCACGAAGTATGATTTTTCTTGTGGAATTTCTACCTTTTTCGTGTCGAGATTACTATTCACGTATACGACACTATTCACGTATACGGCATTATTCATAAATATAGCACTATTCACAGAAAAATGAAGTTTTCTCTTCTTTGTCCAAGATGTCTATTATGGTTACTATCTTTGATTGTATCCATATTTTGATCTTCATTCTTGAATTTTACTCCACTATGGTTTATTACGGAGTATTTTCAAACTTGGATTATCTAAAGTACGAATCCCTAATCTTTGTCCTTTTATCTCACTAGATTCGTTTCTTTACAATATTTTTCTTCATCCACAGTCCTAAATGATGATATAACTGAATATCTTTGGCCTGTGGTGTAAATATGAATGATTACCTGATGAATATCTTTGGCCTGTAGTGCAAAGATGAACAGATGTTGAGATGAACAGGTGTTGAGATGAACATGACCAACTAGTGATACAAATGAATATCTTTGGCCCGTAGTGCAAAGATGAATATTTGATTCAAGATGTATATTGATTGATGTTACAGGGATAAAATATTGAAGATGGACTTTTAAATTCATAGATGATAATAGATTTCATTCTCTACTTAACTATTCTAATGAATTGTTATTTCCGCTGCGAACATTGATCTAAAACTTGTTGTCCATTATATTTTATCTGATTTGTTGAAGGCTAATGATAATTTGTTCTATATTATCTTAGTCATAATATTCTTTACTGGGCTAGTTGAGCTCACCATTTTCCTTTTTGTTCCATTTTTCTTCTCAGGAGGCGAGAATATAGCGGGAACTAGTCAGGGTGTGGAGTGATGTTTCGAGACAGTTATTTTAGCAATCCTCACTATTTTGTAAAATAGTGTGATAATAATTGTAATGAGGACTCTTTTTGAGTTTGAATTCTGTCTATTAGATAATATTTGTATTTAAACTCATAGTATATGTGTTGTAGTATTTTGCACGACAATTGTAATAATGAAGTTGTAGTTGTTTCTGTACCATGTATTTGGCAACTTAGAATGGGTGATGTATACCTACTTTGGGGGCTTCACAGTTGGTATCAGAGCTTAGGGATATGGTCTTTGGCGGAGATCGGGGAATAGAACTAGGAGGGGAGAGACGAGTAAATCCTTCGATAGTGTGTCCTACCTAAGCTTATTTGGTATTTAATTGGTCGGTAAGAATATAGGGATATTATGTGGCATGTCAATTTCTTTAATTAACCCTTGTTTTATGGTAGTATTTGAGAATGGCAGCTGAAAATGTTAACAATGGAGTGAATGAAACCGCGGGGACACCTTTAATCACCAATCAGGGGAACATGCGACAGGAAGGCAATATTCCTCCTGTAAATAACACTACTGAACAAACGATGAATGATGTGATGTTTAGAAGCGTTTTGCAGTTCATGCAAAATCAGACGAGGGAGACTCGTGTACAAAATACGGGTGGAAATGATAGCAACGCGCGACTTGTTACAACCAAGCAGTTCAAAGAGTTGGGACCTCCTGAATTTGTGGGAAAGTCAGATCTGATCAAGGTGGAAACGTGGGTTAAGCAAATTACCAAGATATTTGATGTCTTGGGATGAACGGAGGAACATAAGGTTCCATTCGCCACCTTTATGTTCCGTGGTGTGGCAGATTACTTGGGAAACATTTCAGAAACTGTTCAATGACAAGTATTTTCCTTAAAGTATTCATCATATGAAGGAAGTAGAGTTTATTAGACTGGAACAGAACAACATGATTGTGTCCCAGTACCAGACTAAGTTCGCAGGGTTATCTAGGTTTGCACCTCATTTGGTAGAGAATGAGGGACGTATGACGCAGATTTTTTTGAGAGGTCTGAAACCTAAAATTTAGAAATATCTTATTTCTCATAAATTTTCTCTATATTCAGATGTTGTAAACAGGGCTCAATTATTAGAGCGTGTTAGTTCCCAAAGGGCACAATAGATCTAGAAGGGGGGGTTGAATAGATCATTTTTATTTCAAATACTTTTCTGGTTGATATTATATTGTTCATTATTAACATATGACAAACATAAGAATCTTTTCAAGCACAGTGGAATAAGTAAAATATCCCCTTCATTGATATATTCATAATCATACATACATTGTTCGTAGAGTTAGTTTATTTATAAGCAGTTAAAACATACATAGCAGTTATAGCAGTTATACACATAATGTAAATGACATGATATAAAAGACACAAGGGGTTTTAAGTGGTTCAGAGACTCAAGCTCCTAATCCACTCTTCTGCTTTCAACTAGCGAGATTTCCACTAAGGAAGGCAAAGACTCGAATCACTAAGATTCCTTCAAGACCAGCAGCCTTGGGACTTCAGTTCACTAAGAACTCTTCAAGACCAGCAGCCTTGGAACTTCGTTTAGTCCCTCCGGACAAGGACCCTTCTGGCCCTGCTTTGTTTAGTCCCTTCGGACAAGGACCCTTCTGGCCCTACTTCATTTAGTCCCTCTGGACAATGACCCCTCAAGCCCTGGCTTTGTTGAGTTGTTTGTTTGTTGTTGTTGGAGTCGGTGTTGAGCTGCTAAGATGTCTTCATGCTCTGAACATCTTCTATACTTAGCAGCTTGGCTTGATCATCCTTGAAGTGCAGCTGAGTGTTGCATGATGCTCAGCTTCTTTGTTTACTCAACCACTTCGGATGACCCCTTGTTGAACTGCCTTGAAGATCATTCTCCTTGGTACTTGATGACTACATATGAGAGGCTTCCAAGCTGACTGTAGGCTCTCTATTAGGTACTTAGAAGCTTTCTCATGCTTGACACCAAGATGGCTTTTGTGATCTCCCTTCTACTACTTGATGCCTTCTCATGATGGACTTGCTAAGATAACTGTAGGCTCTTCTCTATTTTACTTAGAGTCTTCCCATGATGGACATCAAGATGTCATGATGCTCTTCTTTCTCTCGGCAGTTCTGAACACTCTTCATGTAGTAGAACTCTCACTTCTACATAGTAGAACTCACACTTCAACTTCTTTCTTTATCTGACTTCTAAGTGTTCTTGGTGGATTGTAGAGTGAGCCTTCTGACTCACTGTTTCACATGGTTTAGATCAGTCCACCTTCTCTTCAAACTCGATAACTCCAGCAACCTTTGATCTTTGAAGCTCTTTCTCATTTATACTTCTTCCCAATCCTTCCGTTGGAAAGTAGCCGTTGAAGGCTATTCAAATATCTTCACAGATCTCGAGTTGCTTGAGGTAGACTGCTTGATGTGATATGTCATACTTTTTCTAATGCTGTAGTCTACTGTTTCACCTACCCTGTTAGATGTATCACTTTAATGTCTTGGGCAGGTTGAAGACTTTATTACCTCTTTCTGATTTCTCGATCAGAGGTTGTCCTATTGCATCGATGCTCTCAATAAGCACTTGTCCGAATATTTCCCTTCAGATTGAACCTTTGCCAATGCTTCAGTCTTCAGCTATTCGAACTCTACAATTCTGATGCACGTCTTCAAGGACCTGATCGTAGTGTCTTGTTGAGTTTTGCTCATTGACTGGTTGAGTTAACACTACGATCTTGAAGAGTGTTGATTGGATCTTCAATGTAGAACACCTCTTCCTTGTATTGTGCAGTGCTTTAATACTTCTGTTTGCTTTGACTGTTCTCAGAGACTGATGGCCTAATTCCTTACTCTGGCCTCCTTCTGAATATCAAGACACTTCAGATTTGTTGTGCGTCCTGCTTGCTTTCTCCTTGTGATCTTCTGCTCACTTATCATCAATGAACTGACCCTGCACTTAATCACTTTAGCCTTGCTCTTCAAGAGCTGACCAGTATCTTGGTTCACCTTCCATCAGTTCCTTCTCTATTTTGCAAACACTACGATCTTGGTTGCTTCCAAGATCGTTGTCTTCTGTTCACTTGATAGCTACTGCATAAGCTGACTTTTCTTAGTCAGCTTCTGAAGTCTTCTTTGGATCTCCTTGTGGAAGACTTCATCACGAATGGCCTTACATCTCAATCTTGATGTTGATTGGGTTGGTGCTGAGATCTTCTGTTAGCCTGCATGCCATTCGTTGAGTGCTCTCTGGTTTCCTTGGATGTAGCTTACAGCTTGAACCGGAGGCTTCATTCCTTTGGATATTCTAGGAGTGCTCATTTGTTGAGAATCGTATATACTCTACGATTCCGCCTTGGCACTGTGAGTACTTCTGTTGAGATCGTAGTTTCAAGACTCTACGATTGATTTCTACCGCAAAGTGCGTACACTACGATCCCGAGTTCGAGATCTTGACTCTACGATTTCTACCTTGTGCTTGTTGTCTTCATCTGATCCTGCTTGACTACGATCTCTGCATGTAATCAATAGACTCTACGAACTTAGAGTGTGATCTACGATCCTTGACTTGACTTTGGCATCAGTAGACTCTACGACTCTGAGTGTAGTCTATGTTTCATCTTAGCTTGGCGAGATGGCCCGGTCGGCTCGTGGTAAGCGGTGTCTCACGATTCGAACATGACTTCCTCAACACACTACGATCTTGAGGAAGCTCTACTCGATACACTACGATCCTTCTTCATTTCCCCTGGCAGTCTATGAACTCCGAGATCTACTATCTTGCATACTCCTATTCGGCCTCGATAGCTCTCGAGTTAACCTTGACTCACCTGGCAGACTACGACTTCTGGTGCAGTGCTCGACGATCAGACTAGCCTATCTATTACATCATAAGATCAACCTAACAAGCTTGATCTTTCTATATTTATAGTCCTTGTACATCATTTCTTTTTAAGGACTTTACAAAGCTATATTGCTTATGTAGGATCAACCTAACATATTTGATCAATTCATTCTAAGTCCTTGTACATATATTTCTATTATCTATCAAAAGATTTTACAGCTTTTCTTAATGCAAGCATACTTGCATATTCATTCATATATATATATATATATATATATATATATATATATATCATAATCAAATCATATATTAAATAGGAATATCATTCACATGCTTATTCCGACAATCTCCCTATTTGATTATGATAAAAATAATAAGTGCATATGCATATTATGAATGAATCTTATATATCTGATGAGCAAATTGTATTTCTAAAACAGATAATCATGAATGTCATTTATATTGATATGGCAATTTATATAGTCAGACATTCTATATCCTGGATCCAGAACATACCTAGCGAAGTTAGAGATGTACCTCCTTGGCTCATGTATGTTTCGGGATGCTTGTTGATCACTACTCGACTATTTGTTCTTCTTTCTCTTGCTCCCCACAGGATGATGACCTTACATCTTTGCTTGGTTCCTCTTCAAACATCTTTCGATCATCATGCTCCCCTCGGACTTTGCAATCTTGTTATCATCATCTTCTGGCTCCCCCTCAGATGATGTCTTTATCTACAGTTGCTTTCTTCTTCTTTGACTTCTTCTCCCTTAACCCACTGCTCTTCCTTGAGTGCATCCTTCTCTTCTTCTTTTTATGCCTCTTTTTCTCCCCCTTTTTGTCATTAATCATTTGAAAGAGCTGCTCCATGTTGGAATTAAGCTGCTCCATCAGGTAGGAGGAGTTGGCAACTTCAAACTTTAGTTCTTGCTGGCCTAGCTCAAGTTGCACTGAGAAGGTCTGCCTCATATCATCAATCTTGTCGGAGAGGGCTTGAATCTTCTCTTCATTAGACTTCTGAATTCGTAGAGCATCAGCCTTTTGATCTTGTATGGCCTTCTGATAGATGTTATCTCTCTCTTGGAGTTTGAGAGATACATCGGCCAAAGTAACGAAGCAAGTCTTGCTTTGGAAAGGATTATCTCTCGCTATTGTGCATTCATTGTGATTCTTCAGTGAGCAGAGATATTTTCTCACTTAGATCATCAGAACTCTTCAGTAGTTCCTGCCCTAAAGTAGTTTGATCCTTTTGTTGGGCAGCGTCAAGTTGAGCATTGGATTGGATTCTACGATCTTCATCTTTGGACAGTTTTTCAAAGGCTTGGAGAATCTGAGCAATCGTTAAGTTCCAATCACTGGTTGAGGATGAAGGAATGTCTGATAGTAGTGCTTGAGCATAAGGAGGCTTCTGGTTTTGAGCTTGAACATCATCAGAGTGAACAGACTCTACGACCAGCTCCTTGGTCATGGCTCTTTGTCCTTTAGAATCCACTCTACGATCGTAGGGGATATAAAGATTTCCAGCATGTCGATAGACCTTGAAGTGAGGTTGGTTTGTAATCATCTTTATAGCATAACTTATCACCCTTGGGAAGTTTTGAGCTACTAGTTCCATTCTTGGAAATGTCATGTAGCACCAGCTGAGGTAGCTTCCATCTCCTTCAGTAAAGGCCTTTAGCCATGGCATCCACTGTAAGAACCACCTCATCAGCAGATCATCAGGGTTGTAGAGAATGGTTGAGCAATCTAGCTCCATATTGTTCCAGTTCTTGGCTAAGTCAAAAGTAGTCATTCTTACTACTCTGAGCTGCTCATCTCCATAGTTTACCCATCTATCAGGTGGAGTCTTTGATGGTTCATTAGGAACTTCTACCACTATTCTCCTGATGAATCTTGCAGGTGAGAGGATAGGGTAGAGTTCTGGTTCTTCTTATTCCTGATCTTCAGAATTGGAGTCATTTTCTACTTCTTCTTTCTCAGAACTAGAACCATTTTGATCATCTTCAGCAGAGAATCCTTCTTGCTACATTTCATGACCAGAACCTTCTTCAGCAAGGATTTCCTCAGATTCTTCCTCTTCACTGTTGGTTTCATATTCAGCACTTTCTCCCGGGAATACAGACTCATCATCACTCAATTTAATGATGGCATTTGATTGACCACTGCTTCTTTTGGAGGCAAAATTGGCTTGCAGTCTGTAGCTTTTCCTTCTTCTTGGAGGATCAGGTTTGGAAGAGTCAGACTCTTCTTCTTCTTCAGACTCTGACTTCTCTGGTTCAGCAGACAGACTTCTTTGAGGTTCAGCACTGGCAGGAATAGACTCTTCTTCTGTCATCTCATCAACTCTTGATTCAGCAAGGTGGCTATCTGGATTAGTGGGGGCAAGTTCTTCTTCTTTAGACACATAGTGACTGCTTTGAGGATTAGCCATGGGGCTTGAGCATTCTTCTTTATCAGCAGATGCTGCAATCTCTTCCATCACATCAGCTTCATTTTCATTGCTGAATGTTGTTTGTGGAGACTGAGCCTTGACATCTATTTCCTTTTCTTCTGCTGACTCTACGTCCCTCTCTTCAGCAGATGTACTGTTTTGTGAATCTGAGGCTGGTTTGTCTTCCACCTTAGCTTTCTTGTTGATAGGTCCTTGAAGCAGCTTGTTGCTTCTCCTCTTTGTTGTTTCAATAGTTAGAGCTCTTCCTTCAACTTTTTCTTTGATTGAGAGACTCCTTGGTGGGGCCTTGGCTTTCTTCACATCACCAGCTCTCTTCACACCTTTTGATTTCTTTTCTGGTGGTGTGATTGATTGGCTGGTCTTGAGTCATCAGACTCAGAGCTCTCTGCCTCTTCTATCTTATTCTTCTTTGCAGAGGCCCTACTGCTGTTCCTAGCTGTCAGCCTTTTATTCTCCTTAGGGTTCTTCTTCCAGTTTACAAATAATTACGGAGACATCACTTTGTGCACATTCAAAGTTTCTCCCTCATCATCCTTGATTTTCCCTCCTAGCTTCTTCTTTAGTACAATACTCAGCAGTCTTCTATGAAACACCTTAGTCAGAAGTTTTTCAGTGGACTTCTTCTTCTCAGCTTTTTCTACCCACTTGGAGATCTAATCGAACAAGATAGCTCCAAAGTCGATTTGTTTCTTCAGAACTATTGCTGACATTATTTTCAACTGTTGGTCAATAACTGTGTCATGTGCAGTGTTCTTGCACAGTATGCACTTTCTAACTATTTCAGCAAGGAATTCATACTCTTCAGGAAACTCCTTCTTCTTCATGTCTTTAAAACTAGGGTTTCTTAGGTACCCCATAACCTCCTTTGCTTGTTCAGTGTTGACATTATCAAGGTTCTTTAGCCCTTGGTTAAGAAAACCTAGGCATTGATTGAGGTAAGAAGATTTTAACTTCAGAGACTGGCCTTTAACCTTGGTGGTAAGGGTTTCGGAGTTGATGGAGGCGTTTGAGTAGAATTCTTTAACCAGGTCGATGTAGACTCTAGTATTTGCCTCAAGGCATTCTAAGAATCCAGCTTTCTTCACAAGCTCGAGAATATCCCTGAACTTCTTTTGAGATTTGTCAAACGATTTGGTTCCGAGCTGAATGCCAGTGATTACCTGCCAGTTTTCCATTATGAGTAGTTCGAAGAATGTGGGCATCTGATTTAGATATGTTTATAAGAGATGGCTGAGTGTAATTTGGTAAGGCTCTGGAGGGTTAACTGATTTTGGCTCTTGAGAGGATTCTAGGGTTTGAAAATGGGAGGGAGAAAGGTTCGATAGCTTTTGGTAACTGTCTGCAGATTCAAAATTGTCTTTAAGGCAGTTTCTTCTAACTCTGCATAATCAGTGATGTGTCAACCATCCATTGGTTGCACATTACCCAGTAATGAGCTGTAACTCCCCATAACTTTTCAGTTAGATGTTTCTTTTTATAAGAGTAGTCGTTTAAACGATGTGGCTCTGACCGTTGACCTTTTGACTCGTAGAGTAGCATGATAAGGTAGCTATGGACTCTACGATTCCCTTGGTTGACTCAACAATCAACTTTTGAGAGATGCTGCAGTGGATGGCTTTGTCTTTTCTCCTTACTTTGATGCAGCATAGCTCAATCACTGATGTATTCGAACTTATCTCCTTAACTTGAGTAGTTTAGCAAATATCTCATTTTCCAAGCTCCTTGTGAACTAGAGTACCCTTTGGTAGGACTGCGATCGTCGAGTTGTATTCTACGATTGCTGAGGTTGTACTACGATCGTTTAGTTCTCTTCAAACTCGACTCTACAATCGTTGACTGACTTGGTCCTTGAGATGAGCTAGATCAAACATTCCTTCTAGGTCAAGGTAGCTCAGGAAGGGCTAACCTCTTAGATTGAGCTAAAGGTCAGGTTTGTCCCTGAGGCGCTCTCCAGATGCAATGCTATGGCAGTGATTTGCAATGACATCTCATTCGACCTTTTCTGATTGGGAATTCTTCTACCAGCTTTAGACATTGCATTGCTGAAATCGTGGTGTCCTCCTGCTCTTACACTACGATCATATGTTTGATCGTAGTCACTTCACGATTATATGGGTTGGGTGGCTGAAAGGTTATCAGTAGTACGTTTTGAGACGTTCCTACTGACTATGGATTTTCATTTGGTTCATCAGCCACAAAGTTTTGAGACTCTGTAGCTGGTATAACTTTTCATTGTATATCTCAGTGTTGTTGTTCCTTAATAGATCACTGCTCCCCCGTTGTTGACTCTGTCTTCCCAGATAGATGTGATTCCCTCTTCTTCAAATTCATTTGAAGGCAGCCTTGCATATCTCCTTCTGACTGGAATCTCCATTAATACTTAGATTTCCTTGTATCGTAGAGATGATTATTTTCAGGACTGATCACTCTACGATTATATGATAGTACTACGAACGTAGTCTTCTTTGACAGTTGTGTTTGTGAAGTTCTGCTCTCGCAATAAGTTCCTCTTGAATGATGCTCGATAATCTTCTGTTGTGAGCTTTCTTGAGGATTCTTCCCATATAGCATTCTTGACTGTCTTTTGAGCACATAAGACCCTTTCCTTCTTTGGTTGAATGGCTTGCTTCCATATCTGATTAGCGACCATATGAGCTCCATTCAGTTAGCTCGGAGGGTCTTCAAGGACAAGCTTGGACATGAATAGAACTCTATCGTAATCATCTACGAATTTTCCTTAGCCTACGTTGGTTGAGTCTTCTTGACTGAAGTCTTCTGCTTCATCATTCCTTAGTGTGGTCAGACTGACCAAGTACCTGCAGGTTTAAATATATTTCTATTTTTGGTACCCATAATTAAATGGGTCCTACTAGGTTAGTTTTTTAAACCCCTGTTCCTCTTATTTGGATGATCATCATATTTATCACCAACAGACATATTCATGCATGCACCTATCATATGATAATACATTTTGAGATGCATGATGGTGAGTGTGTGTAGGATTTGGCATCTAATAACACACTCTCTATCTATGATGGTTTCATCATTCACTGGGTTATGTTCATAATGTTTAAGTGTTCACAGAGTGAGAATCAACTCTACGATTTAGGAGTATCTAGTTGTTTCATTGAGGTGATCGGGTTTACTGAATCGCCAAGATCCTCTTGCAAAAGCGGTCATGCCTCGTGTGTTGTCAAACACTTAGAACATAGGCTTGTACATACATACATACTAACCTATCAAAGAAAGATTACTTCACATAAAGTTCACTAGGTTCGTGATGCTCTTATGACCCATTTTTGATTTCTCGCAAGATGTCATCTTCAACCTAAAACTTGGATGGAGAGAAAGTTTATAGTCATTTGAGTTTCCATCCTCAGGTTACTTTCTCTCTTCACCTTTTTAGGCAGATTATGACTCCTTGACAGAATACTGTTATAGTTCATAAGAAGATGCAATTATGACGTATACATTTATAATAATGAGGAACCGTACCTTTTTACTGTCAGTTACTAAATACTCATTTACCTTAGATATACTGAGTTTAGGTATTGATGAGCATAGCTTTACTTTTGCTCCTGACAGCTTATTGCTCTTGCTGGCCTTTAACCAACAGAGTTTGCACCCAGCTGTTGGTTAGCCAAACATAAGTTTGAGAAGATCTTCTTTCTTCTCTCGATAAGCATTTCTTAGCGTGTATGGCTTCTTCATCTTTAAGACTGGTGGGTGCTTGACTCTTCGTCATTGACGTCTCTTGAGTGTTCTCGTCTGGTCTTAGGACTACAAGATTGACTGCAGGCTAGGATTGGTCTTATTGATGTATCAATAGAGACCATGGACCAATCTGAGCAGCTTCAGGTGTATATACACATTTAACCTATACACAATATTTCTAACATGTGAGCTCATCTGCATATAACAAGTTACTTACTACTAAACTAAGTTTAGAACAATGTTAGTGCCTGGGATCAGACTCAAAGCGATTAGCTTTTGAATATAGCATGAGAACCTGCTCTGATACCAATTGTTAGTTCCTAGAGGGCACAATAGATCTAGAATGGGGGGTTGATTAGATCCTTTTTATTTCAAATACTTTTCTGGTTTATATTATATTGTTCATTATTAACATATAACAAACATAAGAATATTTTCAAGCACAGTGGAATAAGTAAAAGATCCCCTTCATTGATATATTCATAATCATACATACATTGTTCGTAGAGTTAGTTTATTTATAAGCAGTTAAAACATACATAGCAGTTATAGCAGTTATAGACAAAATGTAAATGACATAATGTAAAAGACACAAGGGGTTTTAAGTGGTTCAGAGACTCAAGCTCCTAATCTACTCTTCTGCTTTCAACTAGCAGGATTTCCACTAAGGAAGGGCAGCACCCTGAATCACTAAGATTCCTTCAAGGCCAGCAGCCTTGGGACTTCAGTTCACTAAGAACTCTTTAAGGCCAGCAGCCTTGGAACTTCGTTTAGTCCCTCCGGACAAGGACCCTTCTAGCCCTGCTTTGTTTAGTCCCTTTGGACAAGGACCCTTCTGGCCCTACTTCATTTAGTCCCTCTGGACAAGGACCCCTCAAGCCCTGGCTTTGTTGAGTTGTTTGTTTGTTGTTGTTGGAGTCGGTGTTGAGCTGCTAAGATGTCTTCATGCTCTGAACATCTTCTATACTTAGCAGCTTGGCTTGATCATCCTTGAAGTGCAGTTGAGTGTTGCATAATGCTCAGCTTCTTTGGTTACTCAACCACTTCGGATGACCCCTTGTTGAACTGCCTTGAAGATCATTCTCCTTGGTACTTGATGACTGCACATGAGAGGCTTCCAAGCTGACTGTAGGCTCTCTATTAGGTACTTAAAAGCTTTCTCATGCTTGACACCAAGATGGCTTTTGTGATCTCCCTTCTGCTACTTGATGCCTTCTCATGATGGACTTGCTAAGATGACTGTAGGCTCTTCTCTATTTTACTTAGAGTCTTCCCATGATGGACATCAAGATGTCATGATACTCTTCTTTCTCTCTGCAGTTCTGAACACTCTTCATGTAGTAGAACTCTCACTTCTACATAGTAGAACTCACACTTCAACTTCTTTCTTTATCTGACTTCTGAGTGTTCTTGGTGGATTGTAGAGTGAGCCTTCTGACTCACTGTTTCACATGGTTTAGATCAGTCCACCTTCTCTTCAAACTCAGCAACTCCAGCAACCTTTGATCTTTGAAGCTCTTTCTCATTTATACTTCTTTCCAATCCTTCCGTTGGAAAGTAGCCGTTGAAGGCTATTCAAATATCTTCACAGATCTCGAGTTGCTTAAGGTAGACTGCTTGATGTGACATGTCATACTTTTTATGACGCTGCAGTCTAATGTTTCACCTACCCTATCAGATGTATCACTTTAATGTCTTAGGAAGGTTGAAGACTTTATTACCTCTTTCTGATTTCTCGATCAGAGGTTGTTCTATCGCATCGATGGTCTCAATAAGCACTTGTCTGAATATTTCCCTTTAGATTGAAACTTTGCCAATGCTTCAGTCTTCAGCTATTCGAACTCTACGATTCTGATGCACGTCTTCAAGGACCTGATCGTAGTGTCTTGTTGAGTGTTGCTCATTGACTGGTTGAGTTAACACTAAGATCTTGAAGAGTGTTGATTGGATCTTCAATGTAGAACACCTCTTCCTTGTATTTGTAAGGATTTAGATAATCAAATCCCTTACTGAGCTCAATTTCAGCTCAATTTATGGAGATCTGTGACTTAGAAGAGATTTAGAGAGAGAAAGATAGAGAAAGAGTTCAGAGGAAGTAGAGAGAATTTCAGAAGAAAGAACAATTCATTTCATGCCCCAACTCATTACAGATAGTTTCTCTTATACACAATAAAGTGAACACTACGATCACTAACCGACTCAATTATTACACAAAGACTATTATGCCCTTAATGGATATTTATCGTAAAGTAGCAGCTGATCGTAGAGTGATAACTAATCGTAGAGTGATAGCTGATCGTAGAGTAGCAGCTAGGTTCCTTACAATCCATCCCTCTTAAAAACCCAATTGTCCTCAATGAATAAAATCGGGAAATTTATCGTGCAAATCAGACCACAATTCCCAAGTGGCCTCTGAAGGTAGAGTGTTAGCCCATTGAACCAAAACTTTAGCCTCAGTTGCATTGTTTTTCTTAACCATTCTTCGATCCAGCACGGAAAGAGGTTCAATAACAAACTGGCCATGAACATCAACTGGAGGCAGAATTAGGGAAACCTGAGCAGAAACGCCAATTTTCTTCTTCAATTGAGACACATGAAACACTGGGTGTATTTTAACAACAGAGGGCAGAAATAATTTGTAAGCAACAGAGCCTATCTTGTCCAGCACTGGAAAGGGACCATAGTATTTGGAGGCCAACTTGGAATATTTAGATTGTGTCATGGAATGTTGTTTATAAGGTCGAACCTTCAAATAAACCAAATCTCCCTCATTGAAAACCCTTGCCTGTCTATTGGCATTAGCATAATTTTTCATACGACACTGAGCTTGGGAGAGATTGTGCTTCAAAAGTTGTAACAACTGGTTTCGAGACTGGCAAAACAATCTAGCTGTAGGATTAGAAATAGTACCATATTGATGATAAGAAACGTGTGGAGCTGCATACCCATACAAGGCTTGGAAAGGAGCCAACTGTGTTCCACTGTGGTAATGCGTATTATACCACCACTCAGCAAGCGATAACCATTCACTCCATGATTTAGGTCTCTGACTACACATACATCTCAGATAAGCCTCCAAGCACTGATTAAGTCTTTCAGATTGGCCATCACTCTGTGGGTGATAGGCTGTACTAAGTTGAAGTTTAGTACCCAAGAATTTGAATAGGGATTTCCAAAAATGTCCTATGAAAATTATATCCCTATCTGAGACTATAGAATTAGGTAGCCCATGCAGCTTATGAATATGATTGAGGAACAAGGTAGCAACATCAGTGGTAGTAAAAGGGTGCTTTAAAACCAGAAAATGGGCATATTTAGTGAGTCTATATATAACCACCAATATGGAGTTGTAACCATGAGAAGCAGGTAATCCTTCAATGAAGTCCATAGCAATATCCTTCCAAGGAATATCAGGAATAGGGAGTGGTTGCAACAACACTGGCACCACAGTAGTTTCATGTTTGCTTAGTTGACAGATGTCACATTCTTTAACAAAACTGATTACATCCTTCCTCAAAGATGGCTAGTAGAAAAACTTTAAAATCCTTTCAAAAGTCCCTCTTCTTCCTGAGTGACCTCCCACAGGAGAAGTATGAAATTCATGTAAAAGCTTAAATTTCACAGCTGGAACATGACCAACAACTAATCTATCTTTGTATTTAAGTCTGCCATTAACAAAAGAAAAATCTGGCAATGACGTAGGATCTAATGCAAGTTGAGCTATCACTTGCTGAAATTGAGGATCAATTTCCCAAGTTTGAGCTAGCTCTTGAATCTAAGTAGGAGTAACTGAGGTAATAGCCAAACAATGGGAAACATTGTTGATACCTTCCTGAGACACATGATGAAGCTGCCTGGACAAACCATCAGCTGCTAAATTTTCCTTTCCCTTCTTGTAACAAATTTCATAGTCCAACCCCATTAACCTTGTGATTCACTTCTGTTGATTAGTAGTAGTAATTCTCTGATCCAACAGATATTTGAGACTTTGGTGATCTGTTTTAATAATAAATGTGTTCCCCACTAAGTAATGCCTCCATTTCTGTACAGAATAAATGACAGCCATCAACTCCTTCTCATAAGTGGACAGGTCTAGATGTTTTAAAGCAATGGCTTTACTTAAGAAAGCAATAGGCCTGTCATTCTGCATTAATATTGCTCCAATTCTAGCAGCACTAGCATCAGTTTCTAATACAAATGGAATATTGAAATTAGGCAAAGCCAACACAAGAGAAGAAACCATAGCTCTTTTGAGCATAACAAAAGCCTCTTCAGCTTCAACACTCCAATGAAACTGATCCTTTTTTAGTATATCAGTCAGTGGTTTACTTATTAAACCATATTGTCTAATAAACTTCCTGTAATAGCCTGTGAGACCCAGAAATCC
This sequence comes from Panax quinquefolius, assembly GCA_020205615.1. NCBI lineage: Eukaryota > Viridiplantae > Streptophyta > Magnoliopsida > Apiales > Araliaceae > Panax > Panax quinquefolius. The sequence continues at coordinate 80,949,981 of CM035164.1, read as the reverse complement.
CCTCAAACCCTTAAGGTTCTTAGGCTTTGGCCAATGCACCATACACTCTATCTTTGCAGGATCAGTAGAGACTCCCTCCGGTGTAATGATATGACCCAAATACTGAACTTGTTGTGTTGCAAAATTACATTTAGACAATTTGGCATACAAATAATTTTTCCTCAACAACTGTAATGTCATTTCCACATGCTGTAGATGAGTTTCATAAGTAGGACTGTAAACTAAGATATCATCAAAAAAAACTAATATGAACTTCTGCAAATAAGGGCCAAAAATAGTGTTCATTAAGCTTTAAAAGGTAGCTGGAGCATTGGTTAGCCCAAAAGGCATAACCTTAAACTCATAATGCCCTGAATGAGTCCTAAAAGCTATCTTAGGAATGTCAGGTAGGTGTACTCGTATTTGATGATAACCAGACCTGAGATCCAACTTTTAAAACCAACTCGAACCATTAAGTTCATCCAGTAACTCATCTATTACAGGTATATGGAATTTATCTTTAATAGTAGCATCATTGAGTGCTCTATAGTCAATACACATTCTTCAAGTGTTATCATGTTTCTTTACTAACAAAACTGGAAAAGCAAAAGGACTGTTACTATTCTGAATAACCCCACTATTCAGCAACTTAGTCACTAATTTCTCAATTTTAGATTTCTGAACATATGGATATCTATAGGGTCTCAAATTCCTAGGTTTGCTCCCTTCTTGCAAATTAACATGATGGTCATGAGATCTTTCAGGTGGCATACCTTTTGGTTCTTCAAAAACATCTGAGAATGATTTCAAAATCTCTTTAAGTTTTGGACAGGTAGGTTTTGAAGGTGGATAGTCTTTACATTCCAAGATTCTATATAAGCATCCAAAAAACCCATGAGATGTTGTTCGCAACAAGTTCTGGAACTCACTAGATTCCATTAACTATATTGTTGGAGTAACATTAATGTCTTCCCCTTTCATAAACATTATCTCCCCATTTTGCACAAATTGGAGTTGCAGTGTATTGAAGTCAAAAGTTAAAGGACTTACTGTCCTCAACCACTGGACCCCTAGAACAGCATCAACACCACCCAAGGGCAGAATCCTCATCCTTGTAGTGTATTCTCTACCCTGCACCTGCCATTTGAACTCTGAACATACTTGTTCACTTTGCACCTTAAAACCATCTGCAACTGAGACTGTCACTGGTGGAGTATTTGTTAGCTTAACCTTCAGTTTCTTAGCAGCGTGAGGATCTAAGAAATTTCCAGTGCTACCACTATTAATAAATATGCTAATTGATCTGCCCCCCACTGTCCCTTGTACTCTGATGGTATTGTTAGCATTATGTCCAAATAAAGAATGCAACGTTATTTGGACATCATCCTTTTGATCCTCCAGTAATGGCATGTTTTGCTCTTCATGCATCTCTACTTCAGTTACACATTTTGTTTGTTCCTCGGTTTCCAAGCACATTTCCTCCTCCTCGGATGGTATCATCATGAACAAATGAGGTTGTTTGCATACATGACCAAATACATACGGCTCATCACAGGAAAAACATAGCCCTTTCCTCCTTTTCTCCAGTATTTGATCTCTAGTCAGATGCTTAACTGGTATACCTCTTCTCTACTCATTTCCTGCCCAAGCAACCTTAGTTTCCCCTACATTAGGACTAGAAAATTCCATTCCATTATTGCTGACACTTTTCTGCAAGCTAGAATTCATTACTACATTCCGATCTTTGAAATTATTAATGATGTAAGATTTTAGTATGCTGATTCCGCTTCTTTTTAATCCATGCTTCCACTTTAGCTTCTTCAACTCTAGCCAGCCGAATAGCCTCCTTAAGAGTAGTAACTCCTAACCCCTGAGTACCTAACTGAATATCCTCCCTCAGTCCACCAACAAAGCAATCAATAAAAAATTCTTCATTCAACTTTGAATTTTTTATCAGTGCCCAACCTCTTAGTTCCTCAAACTTTGTTCGGTATTCATCTACAGTTGTGGTTTGTTGCAATTTTTTAAGTTCATCTATAGGATTCATCTTAGTCTCAAGACTAAATCTATCAAATAATTCATCAATTAAACCATTCCAGGTCAGGTCCACACCATTTTCAACAAAGCTAGAGTACCACAATTCAGCCTCTCCTTCGAGATGCATAGTTGCTAGGTATATTTTCTGATTTTTAGCAACATTATGAAAGGAAAACAATTTATTGCACTTCCTAATCCAGGTCCTTGGGTTAGATCCATGGATTTTAGGAAATTCAAATCTAATAGTCCGGAATATACCTTCATTTATATTGTTCTGTGTACTACCTCCCTCAAACGATCCAAGGATTGATCTAGACCTTTGTTGATTTAGATTTGGATTTGGAGGATTTTGTTGAGTTTGTTGATTGTGATTTTCAGACCTTCCATTATCTTGCTTCTGTCCTTGTGCTATCAGCATCACTTCTACTCCTTTCATTAGCTTCTCAAGCTTATCATCGAATCCTTTTTGCAGAGACTCCACTGAAGATTGCAATTGAATTTGCAATTCCTGGAGGTTAGTTTCTAGATTCGTTAATCTCTGATTGTTAGTAGCCATATCCACTGATCGTAGCAAGCTTTGATACCACTTGTAAGGATTTGGATAATCAAATCCCTTACTGAGCTCAATTTCAGCTCAATTTATGGAGATCTGTGACTTAGAAGAGATTTAGAGAGAGAAAGATAGAGAAAGAGTTCAGAGGAAGTAGAGAGAAGTTCAGAAGAAAGAACAATTCATTTCATGCCCTAACTCATTACAAATAGTTTCTCTTATACACAATAAAGTGAACACTACGATCACTAACCGACTCAATTATTACACAAAGACTATTATGCCCTTAATGGATATTTATCATAGAGTAGCAGCTGATCGTAGAGTGATAACTGATCGTAGAGTGATAGCTGATCGTAGAGTAGCAGCTGGGTTCCTTACAGTATTGTACAGTACTTCAATACTTTTGTTTGCTTCGACTGTTCTCAGAAACTGATGGCCAAATTCCTTGTTCTGGTCCCCTTTTGAAAATCAAGACACTTCAGATTTGTGGCGCGTCTAGCTTGCTTTCTCCTTGTGATCTTCCGCTCACTTATCATCAATGAACTGACCCTGCACTTAATCACTTTAGCCTTGCTCTTCAAGAGCTAACCAGTATCTCGGTTCACCTTCCATCAGCTCTTTCTCTATTTGGAAAACACTACGATCTTGGTTGCTTCCGAGATCGTTGTCTTCTGTTCACTTGATAGCTCTCGCATAAGTCGACTTTCCTTAGTCGACCAAGTCTTCTTCGATCTCCTTGTGGAAGACTTTATCACGAATGGCCTTACACCTCAATCTTGATGCTGATTGGGTTGGTGCTGAGATCTTCTGTTAGCCTACATGCCATTCGTTGAGTGCTCTCTGGTTTCCTTGGATGTAGCTTGCAGCTTGAACCAGAGGCTTCGTTCCTTTGGATATTCTGGGAGTGCTCATTTGTTGAGAACCGTATATGCTCTATGATTCTGTCTTGGCACTGTGAGCACTTATGTTGAGATCGTAGTTCTGCACTCTACGATTCAGCTTCGGCTGGTGAAGACACTACGATCCCGAGATCAGATCTTGTCACTCTACGATTTCTACCTTGTGTTTGTTGTCTTAATCTAATCTTGCTTGACTACGATCTATGCATGTAATCAATAGACTCTACGAACTCAGAGTGTGATCTATGATCCTTGACTTGGCTTTGGCATCAGTAGACTCTACGACTCTGAGTGTAGTCTACATTTCTGTCTTGGCTTCGGCAGATGACCCATTTTCAGTAAAGTGTGTTTGTCTCTATGATTCTGAACATACCTTCCTCGGCACACTACGATCCTGAGGAAGCTCTACTCGATACACTACAATCCTTCTTCATTTCCCCTGGCAATCTACGAACTCCGAGATCTACTATCTTGCATACTCCTATTCTGCCTCGATAGCTCTCGAGTTAACCTTGACTCACCTGGCAGACTACGACTTCTGGTGTAGTGCTCGACGATCAGACTAGCCTATCTATTACATCATAAGATCAACCTAACAAGCTTGATCTTTCAATATTTATAGTCCTTGTACATCATTTCTTTTTAAGAACTTTACAAAGCTTTTTTGCTTATGTAGGATCAACCTAACATATTTGATCAATTCATTCTAAGTCCTTGTACATATATTTCTATTATCTATCAAAGGACTTTACAGCTTTCCTTAATGCAAGCATACTTGCATATTCATTCATATATATATATATATATATATATATATATATATCATAATCAAATCATATATTAAATAGGAATATCATTCACATGCTTATTCTTGACAGAGCGAGATAATGAATATGTTCAACCGAGGGACCACAACCAGGATCATACCAGTGGAAGCAGTCATCGGAGAAATTCCAACCAGAGGGGAGGAAAACATTCAAACAAAAGCGAAAACCCCTCTGGTGGTAATCGTGGCCATGATGGTAGAAGAAGCGAGTCGGGGGGAGATTTCAAAAAGAGAAGGTACAACAATGACAATGTGAAGACGTCAGCACCAACATCAACTATTTCTAGGGGAGGAGATTGATCATCGGTCGTATGTTATAAATGCGGGAAAGAGGGACACATCAGCCCAAACTGCCCACAATAATCCAAGGTGTGTTATAACTATGGAAAGGAAGGTCATATAGCTAGAGATTGTCTTGTAGCGAAACCAAGTCCAACGGGGATGGTGACTCCAAAGGTTGTCCCAGACAAGTCAAAGTCAGTGGTTCCTGGAAGAGCGTTTGTTGTGACTGCCCAAAATGCAAGGAACCCGAACGAGGTGATCAAGGATAAGCTAATCATAAACTCTTGCAAAGTTTATACCTTATTAGATACCAGTTCTACCCATTTATTTATCTCTCCTGCTTGTGCTCAACATTTGAACTTGACTCCGAAGAAATTAGACTTTGACTTATCTGTTGAGACTCTGTTAGGAGAAACTTTCATTACATCTACTATTTATAAATCTTGCTTGATTCAAGTTGGAACCATCACATTACCTTCCGATCTTATTTCGTTGAAAATACTTGCATTTGATGTGATTTTAGGGATTGATTGGTTAACCACTCATCATACCAAAATTGATTATTTTCGTAAGGTTGTTAGTTTTATTTCTAACCAACCTGTTATGCGAATTCAAGAAACCAAACCACTAAAATCAATCACTGTCATATCAAGCCATAAAGCCATTCGTTTATTAAAAAATGGATGTCAAGTTTTTTTAGCCCATGTTATGGACTTGAACAAAAATACGTCAGATTTGAATAATATTTCTGTTGTAAGTGAATTTCTTGACGTATTTCCTGAAGAACTTCCCGGTCTACCCCCAGAACATGAAGTTGAATTCTTTATTAACCTTGAACCTGATACAAAACTCATTTCTAAAACCCCATATCGAATGGCTCATATTGAACTTCGGGAGTTAAAGGTCCAACTACAGGAGTTGTTAGACATCGGTTTCATTCGTCCTAGTACATCTCCTTGGGGTGCTCCTATTTTATTCATAAAGAAGAAAGACGGGAGTATGCGACTTTGTATTGACTACCGGGAATTGAACCATGTCACCATCAAGAATAGGTATCCGCTACCTCGCATTGATGACCTATTCGACCAGTTGCAAGGAGCACAATTCTTTTCGAAAATCGATCTTCGTTCTGCATATCATCAGCTGAAGATTAAAACTGATGATATTCCAAAGACTGCCTTCAGAACTCGGTACAGGCATTATGAATTCTTAGTCATGGCTTTTGGATTAACTAATGCTCCTGCTACTTTCATGGATATGATGAACCGTGTGTTCAAGGAATATTTGGATCAATTCGTTGTTGTCTTTATTGATGACATCCTCATCTATTCCAAAAGCCGTGAAGATCATGAACACCATTTGAAGCTGGTCCTTCAAAGGCTTCGTGATAACAAGCTATATGTTAAGCTAAAGAAATGCGAGTTCTGGCTTGGGAAAGTAGCATTCCTTGGGCACGTGGTGTCAAAACATGGAGTATCTATTGACCTGGTGAACATTAAAGCAATACCAAGTTAGGAGCAACTGAAGTCGGTGACCAAAGGGCGTAGCTTTCTAGGCTTAGCTGGTTATTATCGGAGATTCGTGGAAGGATTTTCTCGAATCGCTACTCCGTTAACTCAGCTGACTCGGAAAGATACAAAATTTATATAGAGCGAGGAATGCGAGAAGGGTTTCCAAGAGCTCAAGAGGAGACTTATTTCGGCACCTATTCTGACAATACCATCTGGGTCGAATGGATTTGTTATCTACAGCGATGCTTTAGGCAAAGGGTTAGAATGTGTTCTCATGCAACATGGGAAAGTCATAGCCTATGCCTCGCGACAACTCAAAGAATATAAGAGGAATTATCCTATTCATGATCTGGAGTTGGCAACAGTCGTTTTTGCGTTTAAAATCTGGAGACACTACCTGTATGGGGAGAAAGTGGAGATTTATACGGATCATAAAAGCCTCAAATATTTCTTCACCCAAAAGGAACTCAACATGCGGAAACGACGTTGGCTCAAGCTATCGAAAGATTACGATCATACCATCTAATACCATTTTGGAAAAGCAAATGTGGTAGCTAACACATTGAGTAGAAGATCATATGCGGGTATGAGTGCACTATTGTCAGCGTAAAGGCCCATTTGGTATGACTTGCAAAGGATGGAGATAGAGTTAAAGGCTCCAAGTACTCATGTGATGATATCAAATATATGAGTAGAACTGATTTTAATCGATAAAGTTAAAGTTGCTCAAGACACAGACCCAGAGCTGATGCGTATGAAGAAAGTACGAGAAGGTGTTATTCTAGAAGCAAGAATCGATGAAGAAGGAATACTTCGAGTCAACTCCAGACTTTGTGTTCCTAACGATTCTGACTTGAAGCATATAATCATAATGGAGGCACACAACACACCGTTTTTAATTCATCTTGGGAGTACCAAAATGTATCATGATCTTCAACATACATTTTGGTGGAGCAATATGAAGAGAGAGATCGCAGAGTTTATCTCGAGGTATTTAACTTGGAGGTGAACTTGTACCTGAGGAAGCTCGAATCTTAAAGGGTACGATTCTTGTTCTTTATCTTTTCGTTTAATTAATAATTGTGCATAAAGGATGATCCGGATATATGGTTTGTAAACTTTTAAAACTCTTTTTGCCACGTTTCCGCTTACTTTGTGCAATTTGATTGTGTTCATGAATATTACAAACCTAACAGTGGTATCAGAGCCAAACCTTTAAATAAATTATTAATTATTTTAATTTGATATGTATCTTGATATGTGTTTAGAAAAATTTAATTGGACATAATTTGTTGCATAAAATTTATTTTTTAAAAAAAAGGAAAAACTGTGGTTATTCAAGGTCACAGCTTCGATTTATTTAATCTGATTCGCGTGGCTGATTGTGTGATTCTTGTGGGCACCATCTAGATTATATTTATATATATCCATTATACATCTGATGCATAATTCCATGTTTATATATATGTATTATTAGATTAGTTATATATATATATAGGGATTCCATCCACAGCAACCGGTTGTTGGGAAGCAACCCATTTAGCCAGTACCGCCACAACTCTGTAGCATTATTACAATTTATTTATTTTTATAAGTCGCTACAGGTTGTAGCGGCTGGGCCAAAATGGGTTGCTCCCCAACAACCGGTTGTTGTGGATGGATACCCATATATATATATATATATAGTTTATTTGTTTACTGATTAAAAAAAGGGGTCAAGGGACTCGGGAGATTCCTGGTGATTCACGTTGATTATGATTTCGATAATATATATATATATATATATATATATACACATAATGGATCAGGTTCGGGAGTTTAAACCTGATCAAAAACGAACCTTTTTTTTTGCTTGTTTTTAAAAAACAGCTAAAAAAATGTTTAATATTTTATAGAACTAAAATTTTTCCAAAATATAATATTTTGGGCATGTTTTGAATACATATACCAAAAAATAGTGGTACAGTCTGCACAGATTGTACATACATGTTTTGTTATACGTACCCAAATCACACCCAAAACAATGTATTATAAAAAAAATTCAATTCCATAATTTTTTATTTATTTATTTTTAGTTATTTTTAAAAAAAGGTTAGAATTTTGGTTAGGTATATGAGTCAGGACTGATCCTACTATATATATATATATATATATATATATATATATATATATATATATATATAATATTTTAATAATTTTATAATTAAAATCAAAGGTTTATTTTAATCTTAAAATAAAAGGTTTATTTTAATCTTAAAATTGAATTTCATGCTAACTAATTAGAGTTATAATTGGATTCCATTATAACTAATTGGAGTTGAAATTGGATTCCATATTTCTTAAATAAAGAAGTTTATTTAGATATGAAATAAGATTTCATATTATTCAAAATAAAAGAGTTTATTTGTGAATATGAAAGAGAATCCTAATTTTCTTAAATAAATGAGTTTATTTAGATATGGAATAAGATTTCATATTATTCAAAATAAATGAGTTTATTTGTGAATAGGAAAGATAATCCGTGTTTTCTTTAATAAAATTTTTTTTACTTGAAATTGGATTCCATAATTAATTAAAATAAATGAGTTTATTTTAATTAAAGAATTTGATTAAAATAAAATAGTTTATTTTATTCAAAATTGAATAAATTAAAATAAAAGAGGTTTATTTTTATTTAAATTTGGATTAAAATAAAGGAGTTTATTTTGATTCAAAATTAGATTTTATGCTAATTAAATTTGCTAATTAAATGATATCAATATAGATATTGAATGTTTATTATTCATGAGATGAAATTATTTATTGATGCATATATAGATGTGTATGATAATAAATAGGATTGATTATGGACTATTGACCAATGTGATTGGATTTTATTTTAGTTGGATACATGAATGTATGGGTTTTATTAAATGGGGTCTGCGCACCTCGTCTTCTCTAATTTTTTCTTAATGTAAATTATATCTCCCTCCTATGTACTTCCCCTTGACTGTTGATCAAGGTTTCTATTTATTTTAAATATATTTGTAATAGAAATAGTTAGAATTAATTTTGAAGAATTGGAGATCAAGGAGCAAGGAGTGCTTGAAGACCCGTTTGTAATGGAGCTCGGGTTTAAATGTAATGGTTATATTTAAATATTAATTCTTGCACCCCTAGGGTTTGACCGTTTGGTTCACTTGGTGGCTCTAATGAACCAAACTAGAATAAAAGTCCATAATCAATCCGGGTAGAATATAGTATTTTATATGTGCATGCTTATACTATTTATATATATATATATATATATATATATATTATATATTATGCAAACATGTTTCGCATGTTAATTAATATGACGCGTATTTTATATATATATATATATGTGCATGCGCGCTAAACAAGATGAGACAAATTAATAACAAACCCCTCAAATTTTTTATATTAAGTCGTAAGCGTTCAAAGATATTTGGAATATCGAACATCGCCTTCTAGCATGATAAAAATAATAGAGTATCAATTAATTATTATAAGTTTGTTGTGTCACCACAAGGCTTATCTTAATTCTTTGAGATGTTAATTTTATCACATTTGATGCTTATAAAGAAAATTGAACAAAGTTGTTTTGTTGTGTCACCACAAGGATAATATTTTTCTTTTTTGAATATATGGAGTGCTAGGTTGGACTTAACTTGGATAATTTTGATTCGAATGTGCCACCACTTGATCAAAATAATCTAAGAGGCAAAATACAAGGAGTTGCATAGTTGATGTAATTGACAAGAGTTGTCTACCTATTTATTTATATATAGTTTGTTGTGCACACACAAGGCTATATACATTTGAAATGGGATTCTTATTCTCACTAGTATATCTTCAATTAGATATTGCCAAACTATATATATTGAGGGTAATATAGTTTGAAGAAAATAGTGGGAGATACTAATTTAAAACAAAACCCAAATTATTTTGGTAATTAATAAAAGAATGTATGTTGAAAAATGTTGTTGATTATAAATTCATTTACAGAATTTTACAATGTCTAAACTACTATCACTGCATAGCATATTAGATGCTAAATTAACCAGACCGAATTAATCGGATTGGTTAAGGAATTTGAGAATAGTTCTCATGACTGAAAAGCTATCTTATGTCCTTAATACATCTTTCCTGCAATGGTTGCAGACAATGCCTCTGAGGAAGAGATTGCTACTTTTAGAAAGTGGCAAGATGATGCACAGTTGGCTCAATGCATCATGCTCGCATCCATGAGTAATGAGCTTCAGCGTCAGTATGAAACTATGGATGCTCTTACTATATTCCTGCACATCAAGTAGTTAATGGTGAGGAAAGTAGGACTAATAGATATCAGATATCTAAGGAGCTCTTCCGATCTAGAATGATCGATGACACTACGGTACAGATAAAAGTCCTTAACATTATCAATTTGATTGATCAATTAGGACAACGAGTTTTGTCATGGATGGATAGTTGAGCCAAGATTTGATCTTGCAGTTACTCCCGAACTTCTTCTCACAATTGTTGTGAATTTTTCATATGAACAAGCTAGATATCAGCCTCGCTGATTTGCTTAACATGTTGAAAAATGATGAGAGTCACATTCTAACCAAGAAAGACCAAGTCTTACTGATAGGGGCCAAATGATCTTCTAACAGAAGAACGATTCAAAGAAGGTAAATAGAAAGACAAAAACAAAGGATAATAAAAACAAAATTGATACGGATAGCAAAGGAGTTTTCTTCCACTGCAATAAGCCTGGACACTAAAAAGGAAACTACGAGAAGCATCTTGTAGAGGCTAACCAGAAGAAGCTTAATGAAGCTTCGGTTACAAATATAGTTTTTGTTCATGATTGAAATAAATTTTTCTTTAAGTCAAGATTTTACATAGGTATTGGATACCAACTTTGGTTCTCATAAATATAGATTTATGAAGGAACCAAGCAGAAGTAGAAAATTAAACAAGGGATAAATAATCCTTTGTGTGAAAAATGAAGCAAAGGTTGCTGCATTAGCCATAGGAACTTATTGTTTAGTATTGCCTACGGGCAAGTCTATTAATTCAATAAGTTGTTATTATATTCCAGTTCTCATTGGATACATTATTTCCATTTTATTGTTGGACAATGAAATCTTTGGTATTATATTTAAGAACAATTATTGTTCTATTTATAATAATAATTTTTTGTATAGAACTGGAATATTACTTAATGGATTTTGTATACTTGACTTACGTGAAAAATTATTTTGCAAATTAAACAAACTAGTATAAGAAAAAGGAGATGATTATTCAAAGAGTTGAATGTGTGTATTTGCTGAAATACAAATGTGAATTATTTGAAAGGTTCAAAGAATTCAGAAGTGAAACAAATTGGAAAAGTATTAAGATTCATTGATTAGATCAAGGAATAAATACCTGTGCAATAAGTTTCTAGATCATCTCAAAATAGTTTTTTCATAATGGACGCCTCCTGATACGCAATAATTAATTGATGTATCTGAAAGGAAAAATCGTACCTTGTTGGACATGGTACGGTCCATAATGATTTTACCAACATTCCAGTATCCTTCTGGGGTCATGCCCTAGAAATAGTTGTATATCTACGAAAAGGGTAACCTCAAAATCTGGCCCCAAGACTCCATAAAAGTTATGAACGGGGAGGATTCCTAATCTTAAGTATGTTATGATAAGGGTTTGTCCAACGTATGTGAAAAGGTTTCAAAGGATAAGCTTGGGACAAGATTTGACAAGTACAGATTTGTGGGACATCCTAAAGTAAGTTTAGGGTATATGTTCTATAATCCTACTTAGCAAAAGGTGTTTGTTGCGAAACACGCTACCTTCTAAGATAAAGGTGTTTATCATTGAAGGGGCTAGTGGGAGGATAATAGAATCTTGAAGAGTTCAAGAACCACAAAACACTATAAGTCAAATAAGAGGATCTTGTAGATAGACCTATTGTACCACAATCGAATCGTAAATCTAGAATAGTTCTGAAGATACCTGGGAGGTATGGATTCATCATAGATGATGATGATGAAGGTACGCATCATAGAAGATGATGATCATTTACATACGATGATGTAAGAGTTGTAGACACTCAGAGAAATGGATTGAAGCAAGCTTCTCAAAAATGGAACATTCATTTTGATGAAACAATCAAAAGAGTTTGATTTTATCAAAAATAAGAATGAACCTAGTGTGTATAAAAGGGTCAATGGGAGCGTCGTGATAGTCCTAGTATTATATATTGATATACTACGGATAAGGAATGACATGTCAATGCTAGAATCAGTAAAGATAAAGTTATCTAAACATATCCTCCATGAATGATTTGGGAAGAGTATCTTAATTGGGGATAAAAATCTATATAGATAGATTTAAAATGATGGTCAGCTTAACCCAAGAAATGTATATTCATTTGATGCTAAAGTCATTTGGCATGGCAAACTCCATGGGATGTCTCATGTTGATGAGCCATGGAGTGTATATCTCTTAATAGTCCCCACAGACTCCTGAAAAGAGAGATCGCATGAGTGACAATCATGTATACAATGAAATATACGAGACCTTATGTTGATCGGTCATATTTTAGAGAAGATCACTGTCAGACAGTGAAAAACATCTTAAAGTACTTAATCGACACTAAGGATGTGATTAAAATTTATGGTGGGTCTAAATTAAAACTAGAGGGCTTAACAGACTCAAGTTTTTCAGATAGACCAAGACGACAGAAAATCTACTTTAAGGTAAAGTGTTACCTTGAACAGTGGTGCAGTGAATTGGAAAGGTTCCAAACAACAAATAGTTGTTGGTTTAGTGATAAAGACAAAGTATATAGCTATAAATGAAGCTTCAAGTTGATTGTTTGGATGAAAAGTTCATTACAGAACTAGGAATAGTTCTTAAGTCTCATCTTGGATATAAACATGTGTTGTGGCACTTTCATTTAATTATAGGAATCATTGAAAGATGAGAAATCACTATAAAGATAGTGGACTCTCAAGAACAACATTACATATCCATTAACTAAAGCTTATCCAACAGCGGGATAATCGTCACTTAGAGAAGAAGGGTATGAGATACCATGGCGATTGGCTTTAGTGGAAGCGGGAGATTGAAAGTAGTATGCACACAAGCCAATCATGTTTGATGATAAAGCATATTAATAAAAAGTTTTAATTTATTAAAGAATTTTAATTATCTACATGATGTTGTTTTATAATATGTGATAAACCCATAGTTTTAAGCAATGCTTTTAGAATAATGATGATGATATTTCTAATGAGATCTAAATTCTTAGAAAGCTTAAAACTAAAATAGTTCCCAATCGTTGGATTACTAAATTTTGGATTAGTGAATCCGGATAGATTGGTACATACGTTGCTTGCTCATTGGATGAGGATGATTGATCTCATGATCATTTGTGTGGAGACATTAAAGAAAGTATGTAGGTGCTTATTAAAGAATAAGTTCACTGAACGTGACTCGCTAAGGAATACCTAATGGAGTTTTACTTGTCTGTCAATAGGAATTCATGTAGTGATAGTAGTACAAGTGATCCTTGGACTTGAGATCATCATAGTATCTTTTGTATGATGAATTATACTTTGACTTATTCCTTAAGACCCTTAGGGTATATCAAAGGGTATGCTTGGGTATAATAAGTTGCACATGGAGATAATGTATGATCAATAAAGAATCTAGCGCTTCTAGTAAAAGAAGAGAAATGTCCTATGTGATTCGATAAATGACAACTCAGTAGTCCTTGGCCAAGATATAATGAAATTAGAAAGGAGTATCTAATTTGCATTATTTGGAGTTGTGCATTTAAGAGTCGAAATACATATAACTAAATAAAATAAGACTTGGCAGTAATTTCATGTCTTATATTTAATTAGGACATTGTATGGTGGAATGATTGAATTATATGGTAACCATTTACTCAAAGGTTCTTTTATGATTAATGTTGAAATCTATATTGTCTGGAAAGTCGTTGATCACTAGGGAGGCTTATCCATATTGTAGAATAAATATTATTTATTTAAATAAATTAATAGTTTTATTTATTTATTTAAATAAGATTAGAATTGTTCTAATTGATTTATTCACAACCGATTTAATATAGAGAACCTAAAGGGTCACACCATAAAAGGAAGTATAATTATTTAAGAAGTTAATGACATAATCGTAATAACAAGTTAAGTGTATTTAATTTAATCTATAGTGATAGAATTAATTAAATAGCTTAATATTTATTATTTAATATTTTGAAATATTAAATATAAATTAATAAGAGGAGTCGTATTATTATAATTACTATTATTATTATTATTTAATTCCTAAAGGAGTTTGGGAATTAATTAATAAATGTACTCTCATATATTCCTAATAATATTAGGAGGAAAATAAATTAAAAGATTTAATTAAGTATTCCTAATAAGATTGGGAGCATAATTAATTAAAGAAAATTAATTAATTAAAATAAAATCCAATTCCTTAATTGTTAAGGAGAGTTTTCCACATCTATAAATGAGAGGAGTCTTATTATGGGTGAGTGTGGTTGTTGAATTTTTCACAACAGACGTAATTTCAATAGTTGGGAGAGTACACATTTTTCTATGAGAGATGGAAAAACTAGAGTTTTGCCAAACACTCATCTTCTTGAATCTTTCTTCTTCTTGGTGGATCACCTCTAGAGGCCAAACACTTGGGTGCTAAAGTTGATCAAAGGAAGGAACCAAACCCGGTGGATTCAAGTTGAACACGAAAAAAGATTTGGAGGTGAACTTGTACCTGAGGAAGCTCGAATCTTCAAGGGTATGATTCTTGTTCTTTATCTTTTTGTTTAATTAATAATTGTGCATAAAGGATGATCCGGGTATATGGTTTGTAAAATTTTAAAACTCTTTTTACCACGTTTCCGCTTACTTTGTGCAATTTGATTGTGTTCATGAATATTACAAACCTAACACAAAAGCCTGCCAAGGAGAAGTCTAAAAGGAAGTTGGCAGAGGTAGAAGAATTCTACGGGCTTTACAACACCAGAACTGCCTGAGGCATTGGCTTCTACTACTTAAAATCCACTTCAGAAGAAGATGAAGATGATTTTTACAAACATCAAGACCAAGCAGCGTGGTCTGATGAAGAAGAAAAAGAAGGAAGAAAAATATAGTTCTAAAGACTCTCATGACAAGTCAATTATTCCCGAGAAGAAAGATTCAAATAAGGAAAATGAGGAAGTTTAAGTTGATGAATCTGTCTCTATAAGTCAACTTGCAAAAAAAGGAGTTGGAAGGTGAAAAGAATCAAAAAGTTCCAGTCAAGCCACCTTCAAAATCCACTCAAGAACAAGCTGAAGAATTTTGTGAAGGAATGAACAGAAGAGACATTGATACTAATACCAAAGAAGATCTAACCCTTGTTGAATGGGATAGGAAGCAAATCAGGAATGCTAAAATTGCTAAGATGGCTAAGGTTTGGCAGGATTATCTCTGTTGAGGGTCCCTTAAATGTTGAGTCGATCGTATAGTCTACCAACTCTCCGATCATAGAGCACGAAGCTGCTAAAGAAATAATGGTTGGGATGGCTTATAAGCCTAAGCCCACAACTGAAAAGATATTTGTGAAGATGTCTGAACCTGAGCCACATCCAAAGAAGAGAGGATTGAAGAAGATGATTGAGAAGAAGAATAAGAAAATAGCTAAAAACCCTTGAGCCTGCAAAACGAGTCAAGGCTACATCTGAGGGGGAGAAGATAGTTGCAAGCTCTTATTATGAATCACTAGAGCTCACAAGGATCATTGATTCAGTTGTACATGACATCAAAAGTGACCTAGTAGACCTGCTTCTGAGCCAAAAGATGCATAAGCTCAAGGGAATGAAGATGAAGCCTTAATTGAAGAAATTCCAAACCTAGAAGAGGCAAAAACTAGGTCTGACAAACAAGAAGCCTTAGGCAAAAGGGTCTTTGATGAAGATAAAGAATTGGATATAACCACTATTATCTTTGATAATAATAGTGACTTACTATTCTATTTCCTTCTCGTTCTGCCTTGGATAAGCCTCTTCTGATGGGAGATCTGAGCCACATCACTTGGACCTAAAAGACCTTTCCAAGCGTAAAAGTATTATCTTAGAACTTCCCCAGAATTTTGAAGTTTGCAAGAAGAATCATCTTAGATGGAAGTTCTTCCGCTCAATCTGGCATCTTCAACAAAATAATAGTTACTCATTTTTCTCGCTTAAATAAATCTGAAACACTCTCACATTATTATGAAGCATTTGTAGAGCCCAACACTATAAACACAGAGCATACGTCAAACCAAAGTACTCAACCCACAATCGTAGAGTATCAAAACTTTATCGTTACCCAAAATAACCAAACCCAAACACTTTCACAAATCCTCTCACCTGTACATAATATTCAATCCTCGCCATCAACCACCCATGAACATACATATACTAGATCTCCATCTCCCATTCCTCCAAAACCTCTACCAACTCCATCTCCTCAAAACTCTCCGATCGTAGAGTCTCCTACCTCATCGATCGTAGAGTCGCCTATCCCTCTTATCGTAGAACAACACCAATCTATTCCTGACCATACACATACTCTATAAAGATATTCCTTCAACTTCTAATACTTGTACAGATATACCATCTACATCATATCCTATAGATTTAGGTGTTATTCTACCTTCTCATCATACTTTTACCAGCTCAGCATTTAAAGATGCCATGTTGGAAGACATTAACCTAGGAAGTAAAGATACGTTCGAAGCCATTTTGGAGTAGATCTTCGAAAAAGTATTAGTGTTTCCCTCTGAGACTCAACTTGCTCTGATGCTCAATGAAATAACTCAAAAATACAATGCGGGTTTTAAGGTTACTATTACTGGCATTCGGAAGAGTCTACTTTATATTGCTAAAACTATTGAGAAAGTACTAGGGCAAATTGTTATTTCCCAAAGGCACAATATAGATCTAGAAGGGGGTTTGAATAGATCTTTTTTAAAAAAAAATTCTAATTACTTATTTGAGAATTACCAAATAATTAATAAATCAAGATTATCTATACGCAATGGAATATAAGTTTGAAAACTCCCCTTAAAGATTTATTCATATATTATAGCTCTTAACACAAGTTATATAAATGATCAAAACAGATGGCAGATATATCAGTTATAAATGGCATAATGTAAATGACATAATGTAAAAGCGACAAGAGATTTTAAGTGGTTCAGAAACTAAACTACTCCTACTCCGCTCTTCTACTTAACGAGTTGGATATCCACTAAGGATATAGGCCTAGCAAACTATTTACATCTGAATCCCTAGGATTCTTTCGAGTCACAAAGTCTCAGCATCAAGTTACTTAGACTCGGCAATTCGGTCATTAATGATCAGGATCCACTGACTCTTCTTCCTGTTGTAGAAGTTTGTTTAAGGTACTGCTAAGATGGCTTGAATTTTTTTTATCTTATGGTACTTAGCAGCATTGTTGATCATCTTCTTAGTGCTTGTTGAACTCTAATGTTGAAGCTTGATTTCTTCTGATTATCAACAGATACTCATGATCAATATTGATGTGATGTTAAGAAATTCAACTGCATGGCTTTTTCATATTTGAATCTTCAGTTCGGCCATGTCCTCCACTTTCTTGGTTCTACGGCTCTGGCTCATTTTCTCTGGAGCTTCCTAGCTCTTTAGCTCTTTGGCTCTGCGGCTTTGCGGCTCTGCGGTTCTTACCTTTACATATTCTCATCAGCCTCTTGTAATCTGATGAGGTGCTGACGAGATTAGATTTTTAATATCCTTCTCTTTTGTGTTTGGGCTTTGAACATTTCTCTATTCATAGAGTTCTCCTTACTCTACGTTTTCTCTTGTTCAACTTGATGTTCATCTATAATGATGATCCTTCTTTTGTATTGACGTTTAGTGCTCATGATCATCTTCTTCTTTTGAATGATGATGTCTTTTATACTACTTTGAAATCTACCCGTTGAGAAGTATCCATTGGAGCATTTAATGCTTAGATACTTTAATATCTCTGATGTTGACTTTCTGAGGCTTTGTGTCAGTTTACTTTTTAACTTAGGACTTATCACATCAATCAGTATCCTTTTATCTTTTCAAATAACTTGCTTTCATCCAACTATCCGATAGATATACCTTTGTTTTCTTCCAAGAATATATCTTCTGATTCCTTAAGATCAGCTTCATGCGACGTTCCATTTGTCAATCTCATTATTAGACCTAACATAAACTCTACGATTTGTTTATTGCAAGTCATAAGATTAAACCTTACGATCATTTTAATTTTTCTGTTCTTAGATCCTTTTTAACTATCGATTGTAGAGTGAGGAATGTCATAGTCTTATATCTTTCATCCTCACTACTACTACATCCTTGTCTTCTTTTCTACTTTCTAATTACTTGATAATGCTTGGATTTGCTTAGCAGACTCTTCTTCGGTTTCTTGATAATTTAGTTGTCCTGTGAAGACGATAACATCTTTTTGAGTAAGTTTTTCTTCTTTGTTTTCAATCACTAGTTATTTCTATACGAAGTTCTGCTTACTCTACGATCTGTTCTGAGTTCTGAGATTAGGTAGAATATCCTTGCAGTTATAACCCTTAGATTTCTTATGGAGATCTCTTCTTGTGGAAGATATACTTAGATATTATCATAATATATTCTTTTGTTATATGCTTCTTCTTGATTAGTCTTCACTGTATATCCATGGCATAAACTGAGCTTGATGATCTCCTCTAATCCGTGTAGTCAGCATTTCATATTTTGCTCAATTGTTCTGAGGTTGACTTTATAATCTTGATCTTACTGAACGATCTTGGATCAATCTTCAGATATTGCTTTCATTCAGTGTCTGCTTGAAGTATTCTACAATCACTTTTTACTGAGTAATCTTTACTCTGTTATTCATTGATTTATTTAGCAGATTGGTCGATTTTTTCCAGATGATGTTTAATAGCTTCTTTGACTCCTTGTGTAGTTATATGTTAGCTTTGCACCTTTGAGGTCATTTGCTCACCTTACGAACTTATACTATATCTATGAGATAGAGTGAACTCTGCGATCATCTGATGATGTGCAAACACGGTTGTCTCTGCAAAGTGTCTTCATACTGTGAACTGGCAGAGTAACTTTACGATCATGATTTCCTATCATTTATACATCAGATCAATTTCTATAAGATCAACCTAACATTATTTGATCTTTCTAATCTAAGTCATTGTACATCAATTAGTTTGAAGGACATTACAAAACTTACTTGTTCAAATATACATTAATTAATCTTTGCTTTTAGCAAATATAGATTACTCTGTTGTTAATACTTCTATCATGCAGAGTGGTCATTTTACAATGATCATATCTATTATATATGCAGACCGGATAAAGATTAACCTTACAAGTTTGATCATTCTATTCTAAGTCCTTTTACAAAGATTATTTTCATTTAAGAACTGTAAAAGACTTATTCATTCAAATATACATTATAGGCTTTACCATTAAATTACATACAAACTTCATTATCAAATCATATACATTTGAAATCCAATTGGGGATCAAATCAAACTCCCCCTTACTTAAGCAATCTTCTATTCTATTATTAGATTCCTAACACAAATGTTTAATGAATCTGACAATAAAATTAATGAGTTGATAGAAACTATTCTTGATAGTCTAAAGAGACGAGATGAAATATACTTCAAACAGATAGTTGATCATAAAGTTGATGTTACCTTTCTATAACCAACAAATAAGGAGTCTATCAAGTTTTTATTTGATAACATTTTCTCAATGAACTCATCCCTAATTGACTTCAAGGAAGTGGTTGTCCGATCTCTGGAGTGCACTAACACTGCTATGACTCTAATTCATCAGCAAAGGGACTAATCTGAAGCTAAATATAGATAAACCAGATAAAACATCACTCTCACTAGGAGTCAAGTTGAAGAATTGGTTACCACCATTCAAAAACTATCCGAGGAAGTTGTTGCTCTCAAAAATGAAATGGATGCAAACAAAAAGGGGGGAGAGGAGATTGCTGCTAAGAACTCAACAATCATCACTTCCTCCTCTTCCTCTTAGAATCTCTGCACCTCATGACATTCCTCTAGGTCAAGGACAGTCAGGTCAATCCTTTTCTTCTAGGTCAAGATCATCGAGTGCAGTAACACCTACTTGATCACGACTCCTAAGCAGTGATCCAACCTTCATGAATTGCAATCTTCAAGGATTCACATAAAAGGAGAAGATAGGTTCAACATCCCATACCTTGAACCCAGAGACTTGAAAGTAGTATGCATACAAGTCAATCATGTATGATGATAAAGCATATACTTTGCAAACAATCTTATTTATTTATTAATAAAAGTATTTATTTACTAAAGGCATTTAATTTATCTACATGATGTTGTTTTAATAATATGTGATAAACTCATAGTTTTAAGCAATGCTTTTAGAATCATGATGAGATCATGCTAATGAGATCTAAATTCTTAGATAGCTTAAAACTAAAATGTTCCCAATCAATGGATTACTAAAAAAGAGATTAGTGAATCTGGATAAATTGGTACATACGTTGCTTGCTCATTAGATGAGGATGATTGATCTCATGATCATTTGTGTGGAGACACTAAAGCAAGTATGTAGGTGCTTATTGGAGAATAAGTTCACTGAACGTGGCTCGCTAAGGAATACCTAATGGAGTTTTACTTGCATGTCAATAGGAATTCATGTAGTGATAGTAGTACTAGTGATCCTTATACTTGAGATCATTATAGTATCTTTTGTATAATGAATTATACTTTTACTTATTACTTAAGACCCTTTGGGTACATCAAAGGGTATGCTTGAGTGTAATAAGTTATATATGGAGATAATGAATGAACAATAAAGAACCTACCACTTCTAGTTAAAGAAGAGAAATGTCATATGTGATTCGATAAATGACAACCCAGGAATCCTTGGCCACGGTGGAATAAAATTAGAAAGGAGTTTCTAATTTGCATTTATTCGAAATTGTGTATTTGGGAATCGAAATACATATAATTAAATAAAATAAGACTTGACAGTAATTTCATATCTTATATTTAATTGGGACATTGTATGGTGGAATGATTGAATTGTACAGAAATTATTTACTCAAAGGTTCTTTTATGATTAATGTTGAAATCTATATTATCTGAAAAGTCGTTGATCGCTAAGAAGACTTATCCTTATTGTAGAATAAATATTATTTATTTAAATATATTATTAGTTTAATTTATTTATTTAAATAAGATTAGAATTGTTCTAATTGATTTATTCACAACCAGGGTTTAATATGAAGAAACTAAAGGGTCACACCATAAAAGGAAGAATAATTATTTAAGAAGTTAATGGCATGTACCGTAATAATATATTAAGTGTATTTAATTTAATCTATAGCGATAGAATAAATTAAATAGCTTAATATTTATTATTTAATATTTTAGAAATAATAAATATAAATTAATAAGAAGAGTCTTATTAATATTATTACAATTATTATTATTTTAATTTCTAAAGGAGTTTGGGAATTAATTTAATATAAGTACTCTCATGTATTCCTTATAAGATTGGGAGGTAAATTAATTAAAAGAGTTTAATTAATTATCCCTAATAAGATTAGGGAGCTTAATTAATTAAATAAAACCTTATTTCTAATTAGATTAGAAGGGTTTACTAATATCTATATAAGAGAAGTCTTATACTAGATATATGTAGACGTAATTCCAATTGTTTGAGAGTAATCCTTTTTCTATATAGATAGAAAAATTAAGGTTTAGCCAACCAGCCTCCTTGAATAATCTTTCTTCCTTGGTGGATCACCTCTAGAGGTCAAACACTTAGGTGGCTAACGTTGATCAAATGAAGGAATCAATCCCGGAGATTCAAGAAGATCGCGAAGAACTAGGAGTTGAACTCGTACCTGTGGTAGCTTGAATCTACAAGGGTATGATTCCATAATTATCTTTCGTTTTAATTAATAACATGTATAAAGGATGATCTGGATAATTGGATTTTGAAAATTTTAAATCTGATTTTGCCATGCTTCTGCTGTTTTATAAAAATTTGATTGTGTCTATGATTCTCACAAACCTAACAATGGTATCAAAGACAAACTTTTATGCAGTTATTAATTGTTTAGATTTGATATATATGATTGATATGTATTTATACAAATTTTCTGGGCATAATTATTAGCATAGAATTGAGTTTTTGGAGAAAAATATTGAATTCGAGAAATGGAAAAGCAGGTTTATCTTGACTGGCGCTACAAAGTCTGTTTATAATATAAGCAATACAATGCAAATATTAAAGTCGAAGTCTCAATCAACGGGTCACCGTATTATATAGCGCCTCTTCATCAGATAAACCTAAGCGCCATCGCTGGTCAGTCTCGAAGTTTTCGAAACGTGTTATCCAGTATTTAAATACCAAAACCCAATACATTTGGGACGCTTAAAGTACAAGACTCAAAAAAAGGAATAAAAATTATTTTTATTTATAAAATCTAATTTCTAATTAAAATAAAAGGTTTATTTAAATTAAAATTTGGATTTTCATGTTTTTTCAGAAATTCTAAATTTAAATAAAGTTGTTTATTTTGTATTTAAAATATAATTTCATGTTGATTAAATAAAGGATTTTATTTTAAATCGTAATTGAAATTGATGTTAATTAAATTTGCTCATTAAATCGATATTGATATATATTAAATTTTTATTATTCATGAGATGAATGTTTATTTATTGATACATATGGTGATATGTATTATAATAAATGGGATTGATTATGGATTATTGACCAATGAGATTGGATTTATTTTTGTTGGATGCTTGAATGTATGAGTTTTATTAAATGGGGTCTGCATACCTCGTCTTCTCTGATTTATTCTTGATGTAAATTCTATCTCCCTCCTATGTACTTCCCATTGACTGCTGATCAAGATTTCTATTTAAATTTAAATTAGTTTATGTAATATGATTAGTTAGAATTATCTTGAAGAATTGGAGATCAAGGAGCAAGGAGTGCTAGAAAACCTGTTTGTAATGAAGTCCGAGTTTAAATGTAAATGTTATATTTAAATTTTAATTCTTGCACCCCTAGATTTGACCTTTTGGTTCACTTGGTGGCTCTAGTGAACCAAACTAGAATAAAAATTCATAATTAATCCAGGTAGAATATAGTATTCTTTATGCATGCTTATACTATATATATATATGTGTGTGTGTGTGTGTGTGCGCGCGCGCGCGTGCATTCGCGCTAAATAAGATGAGATAATTAATAACAAACCCCTCAAAGAATTTATATTAAGTCCTTAGCGTTCAAAGATATTTGGAATATCGAATGTCGCCTTCTAGCATGATAAAACTAATAGAGTATTAAATATGTAATATGAGTTTGTTGTGTCACCACAAGACAAGTATTAAATATTTAAGATGTTAATTTATCACATTTGATGCTTATAAAAAAATTAAATAATGTTATTTTGTTGTGTCACCACAAGGACAATATTTTTCTTTTTTGAATATATGAAAGTGTTAGGTTGGACTTAACTTAGATAATTTTGATTCGGATATGTCATCACTTGATCAAAATAATCTAATAGGCAAAAGAAAATGAGTTACATGATGATGTAATTGACAAGGAGTTGTCTACCTATTTATTTATATATAGATTGTTGTGTCACTAGAAGGTTGTATATATTTGGAATGGGATCCTTATTCTCACTAGCAAAAACTTTAATTCCAATTGTTGGAGAGTACTCCTTTTTTTATATAGATAGAAAAACTAGGGTTTAGCCAACCACCCTCCTTCTTGAATAATTTTTCTTCCTTGGTGGATCCAGAGGCGGAACTAAAGTGGGCTAAAGGCGGTGACCCCCTTGTAGGTGGCGATCCAAAGTGAGTTAGGGGGTCGGCTCACGGAGTGGGGGCATGGCGTGACCAGATCTAGTTCTTCAATCTTCTTCTCCAATGCCTCCACTGCTCCACAGATCTGTTTTAAATTTTTTTTTTTTAAATAATATGAAATGACGTCGTTTCATTAAAAAAAAATAGTTTTTTTTATTAGGTCAGTGGTCTTCAGACTTCACCGCTTCACTCCCTCAAATTTGTTGCTCTCCCTCTTTTCATTCCGCCTCTCCCTCTTTTCATTTTCAGCCTCGACCTCTCCCTCTTCATTGTCTTCACCGCCTCGCCCGCCACCTCGCCGCCACCACTGCTTTGAACTTTGGTAAGTAATTTGACTAATTTCTAATTTTAATTTCAAATTTGTCTAGGTAGAATTTGAGAAATAATAAATTGGTATTAAGAAATTATAAATTGGTATTGAGTCTCACTAATTACAAAATATTGCTTTCATTTTTATAGCTAGAAATTAATTAATAGAGCTGTATGTTATATATGATAATTGATACTCAGACCGGAAAAAGAAAAAAGAATAAAGAAAATATTATGATATGGTGTGTTTAATTTTTGTTTTCTTAAATAATTGATGAATGATGAAAATATTATGAAATGTTTAAATTGATGAAATCATTGATTAGCAAATGATGTTTTTATTTATACTAGATTATGGATAAGTACTTGATTAAGTGACAAATAACTGTTGATTCTTCTAATAATCAATTACCAAGTTCCGAAGCAAGTGATGATATTAATAATTCACGTGTGGAGTTCAATCTGAATGATATTGTTAGTGATCCGGGGTTACGTAAATTAATTGAAGACTTTGCTATTGTGATTAGAGATCAAGTTCGAAGAGAGTATTTGACTAGAGGTCCATGTCAACCAATTGCCCATAATTATCCCCAAAAATACTTTTCTAATGTGAAGAGAAGCTTTCGGCCTGCTTGGTTTAAAAATTTTGAATGGTTGGAGTATATTATTTCAAAGGATGTGGCCTTTTGCTTTTGCTGCTATCTATTTGGCAATTCAAACAGAGTAGATGCTTTTACAAAAAAAGGGTTCAGCAACTGGAAAAAGGCAATTGAAATATTTCAAGAACATGTGGGTGCTTCGAATATTGCTCATAATGATGCTAGAATACAACTTCAAGGTTTTAAAAATCAAAGGTAGAGTGTGTCACATATACTACTAAAGACAAGGGCAAGAGATGGAGGTTGCTTATCGCTTTTCTGCTTAACTACGACTTTGGATGTCACACGCCTTCTTTTGAAGCAAGGTTTGCCTTTTCATGGACATAATGAGTCATCGACTTCATCAAGTAAAGGAAATTTTCTTGAGTTTTTTGAGTGGTACAGCCTACGAAATGAAGAGGTAGGCAAGGTAGTTAATGAGAATGTTCCTAGAAACAATCAAATGACTTCTCCAAAAATTCAAAAAGAACTAACAAGTGCTTGTGTCGTGGAAACTACACTTTCCATCATCAATGATATTGGGGACAACATATTTTCTATTATGGTTGATGAGTCTCGAGATGTTTCAATAAAGGAGCAAATGGGAGTTGTTTTGAGATATGTAAACAACCATGGAGATGTGATTGAAAGGTTTCTTGGTGTGGTACATGTGCCTGACACGTCATCTATTTCTTTGAAGAATGCTATTGATGAATTATTTGCAAAGCATAAATTGTCATTATCGAGGTTGAGAAGTCAAGGATATGATGGGGCTTCAAATATGCAAGGCGAGTTCAATGGATTGAAGGCTCTTATTTTAAAAGAAAATCCATATGCAAGGTATGTCCATTGTTTTTCTCACCAACTCCAATTAGTTGTTGTTGTTGTTGCCAAGAGCAGCCGTATTGTGAGTGATTTTTTTTCAATATTTTACTATGATTGTGAATGTGGCTGGAGCATCATGTAAAAGAAAAGATAAACTTAGACAGCTTGAACATGATAGGATCGTGGAGTGTTTGGAAAAGGGAGAGATAGTTAGTGGTAAAGGAAAAAAAATCAAGAAATCAGTTTAAGACGGCCAGGAGATACTCGTTGGGGGTCACATTACATAACAATAATCCGTCTTATGTCTATGTGAACTTCCGTATTACAAGTGCTTGAAAATGTGCATGATGATGGTGCTTCTGATGATAATAGCGGTATAGCCATAAGTTTGATTGATAAGATGGAGAATTATGAATTTGCATTTGTGATGCATTTGATGAAATATATATTGGGAATCACAAATGATTTGTCACTTGCCTTGCAACAAAAAGATCAAAACATTGTACATGCTGTGAGATTGATTGGGGTAATGAAAGATCGACTACAAGATTTCAGGGAGGCGGAATGAGAGAATTTTTTGAAGGAAGACAATATATTTTGTGAGAAGAACGCGATCCCAATAATTAATATGGAAGACAACATGAGACCCTGCGGTCGTAACAGGCATAATGGACAAATTATTACTAATTTTCATCATTATCGTGTTGAGATTTTTTGTCAGGTATAATCTCTATAAATCTTTTTTCATTATTCCTATCTAAAAATTTATCTTTTTTTTATTTTTCATTATTACAATGTAGGTTGTTGATTCAATTGTTCAAGAGATGAACAATCATTTTTTAGAAGCAAGCACAGAGTTACTTTTATGCATATCATGCCTTGATCCAAGGGATTCGTTCTCTCAATTTGACAAAAATAAATTACTCCGTCTTGCTGAGCTTTATCCAGAAGACTTCTCATTGACTGATCGCATGATACTTGGGGATCAACTTGAAAATTACATTTATGATATTCTATTCTATTTGACTATTGCATCGCATATCATAAATGTAATTTTCAAGTTGCTGAACCCTTTTTTTGTAAAAGCATCTACTCTGTTTGAATTGCCAAATAGATAGCAGCAAAAGCAAAAGGCCGCATCCTTTGAAATGCTATACTCCAACCATTCAAAATTTTTAAACCAAGCAGGCTGAAAGCTTCTCTTCACATTAGAAAAGTATTTTTGGGGATAATTATGGGCAATTGGTTGACATGGACCTCTAGTCAAATACTCTCTTCGAACTTGATCTCTAATCACAATAGCAAAATCTTCAATTGATTTACGTAACCCCGGATTGCTAACAATATCATTCGGATTGAACTCCACACGTGAATTATTAATATCATCACTTGCTTCGGAACTTGGTAATTGATTATTAGAAGAATCAACAGTTCTTTGTCACTTAATCAAGTATTTATCCATAATCTAGTATAAATAAAAATATCAATTATCAATTTAAACATTTCATAATATTTTCATCATTCATCAATTATTTAAGAAAACAAAAATTAAACACACCATATCATAATATTTTCTTTATTCTTTTTTCTTTTTCCGGTCTGAGTATCAATTTTCATATATAACATACAGCTCTATTAATTAATTTCTAGCTATAAAAATGAAAGCAATATTTGTAATTAGTGAGACTCAATACCAATTTATAATTTCTCAATACCAATTTATTATTTCTCAAATTCTACCTAGACAAATTTGAAATTAAAATTAGAAATTAGTCAAATTACTTACCAAAGTTCAAAGCAAAGGAGTGGGTCGTGGAGGGTGGGAGTGCATTTACTCATGAGTAGTGGCGGGAAGGCAGAGGTAGCAGCAAAAGGCCAGAGTAGCAAGTAAGAGGGGAGAGGTCGAGTTAGGCTGAAAATGAAAAGAGGGAGAGGCGGAATGAAAAGAAGGAGAGCAACAAATTTGAGGGAGTGAAGCTGTGAAGTCTGAAGACCGCTGACCTAATAAAAAAAACTATTTTTTTAATGAAACGACATCGTTTCATATTATTTAAAAAAAAATTTAAAACAGATCTGTGGAGCAGTGGAGGCGTCGGAGAAGAAGAGTGAAGAATCGATCCGTTGTCGGCATGCACTTTCTCGCCCCCACCCCCGCCCGTGACAGACCCCTTAACTCGCTGGATCGCCACCCATCGGGGTCGACTTCCCCTCGGTCCCTCGCCAGCCTCCGCCCCTTGGGCCCGGCCTGGGTAGGGGTGGGGAGGGGTGTAAGTGGTAATGGTGGGGTGGGATGGGGTGTATATATAATCAATAAATATTATTTTTTAAGAGGTTAGGGGATGGGGGTGGGGTGGGGTGGAGTAGGGGTGGGGGGAGTGGGCGGGGTGGGCGAGTTGGGGTTGGGGGTGGGAGGTGGGAGGTGGGGGTGGGAGTGTATACATAATTAGAAAATATAATTTTTTTGAGATTGGGTGTGGGGTGGGGTGGGGGTGGGGGTGGAGGTGTATATATAATCAGTAAATATTTTTTTTATATAAAAATAAATTTAAAATATGTTATTATTGATAAAGGTATAATAGTCTAAACGATATTTTTCTTAATCCAATACTTTAATTATTCCTGGAAAAAAAAAACATACCATAAGATTATTTTAAGTTATCCCATAAATAATCTTATAAAAAACAAACACGTGACTATGACTATTTTATCCTAAGATTAATAGTATTGAAATTATAATTCCATGAATTATAATTTCGGGATTATAATCCTTGCAAACAAAAATGACCTTACATTAATGCATAAGCGGTATTAAGTTCATGACACTTCATTAAAATAAAATAATAATGTCCAACATAAATACTTAACATTAAAGTTAGACACATGAAACATAATATACCTTAAAATTAATAAAATTTATAAATGTGATTTTTATAGTGAAATGGAGGAAGTAATATTTATGAGTGTATTGTCTAAATTTAAATTTATTAGTATTAATTATAAATTTTAGGATTTTAGAGAAAAAAAACTTTAAGAAAAACACATTTTGTGAAAGGATGAAATATTAACTATTATAAACTCATAATTTCAAAAAATATATAAATAAGTACCTTATATATAAAAAATCACAGAAGACCCTGGGGCGACCCTTATATATAGCCCCTAATATAGGGTCGACCTTGCCTGTGGAATTACACAAAGATTTAAAAAAGAAAATTTTAATAATGTTAGATGTCTCAAATTTTAATATTACCACATTATTTAAGATTAAAAATTTGAGACTTTTAATACCAACCAAAATGATCAGACTCTCTTTCATTATATCTTCCACCTAACTTCAACAAATTTATCAACAAAAAATTTATATTTAGCAATACAATAATTTTTGTCGTCAGTAGTTATATCGCGGACACCATCACCAAAACTATATTTATATAGCTAATATATATTAAAAATAACTACTTGAAAAGTATAATTAAGGAAATTAATCACAAAAGAAGTAATGATGATGCTTAAACCAAACAAACCTAAGCCGCATTCATTTGTAACAGAAAGGAAATTGTTAAATCCACAACAGAAATTATTATTTTCATAACAAAAGTGTCGCTATAGATCCTATAGCGACGGTTTTCACCGGCGACACTTTTGTTGTGAAAATAACAAAAAATATTACAGATTTAACAATTACATAACAGAAAATCTAAATGGAGGACGGACCGATATGTGTTTATAAAAAGAATTTCATTTGGTGATCAATTTATTTTATTTTACGGATGGGTGTTTATAAAAAGAATATCGATCAATTTATTTTATTTTTCGGAAAGATTAATTTTTATTTACAATATTTTTAAATTTGGCATATTAATTTTATTATTAAGTCATTACTCTTAAAATAACAATGTACTAAAGGATAAATATATTTGCATATTTTGTAAATGAGATTATTTTTTTAAACTAGGAGCAAGACATGAACATATTTCTTAATTTTTTAGTCCAGAGTTTATACACATTATATAGAGTAAAAAAGAGTAAAAAATTTCTAAATTTATTTTTAGTGAAATAAAATTATATAAAGTGATAAAGTACTTATTTTTTTTATGCTAATGAACTCTACTAAATAACATATTTATCTTTATTTTATGTATTTTATCTCATAATTTTTTAGACAAAAAAAAAAAACCTTACTTTCAGTCGACCTTTATAATATAGGTATAAAAGACCTTTAGTTAATTTAATATTACATTAATCTTGTTTACAACCAACCAAAGAAAAATTAAACAGTAATAAAAATGTAACAAATTTCGAAGATGAACCAAACAAATGCAGAGTTATAACATATTACAATTACATCTCAATTACAACTACGGTACACTACAGAGGAACATTGAATTACATTCCAAATGCAAATCGGTTAACAAAGCCTAAATGACAAACTTGTACATTAAATTCTTTGGCTTGTTAATAGTGCAAGTAGCCGAATGCAAACTTGCAAAATTCGGCCATTGAATTTGTTGGGACACGTATAAATTTTAAGACTTTAAAATAAACAAACAGTTTGAACTCGATTCGTACTTGCTCGACTAAAAGTTCAATTCGAGCTCAACTCAAAATATAAATGAGTCAAATATGAGAAAATTTTAAAGTTCGATAAATTACTTGAACCTTCTCAAATTACAATTTTCTATTGATACTCGGATCATATTCGTTAGAAAAGTTTAAACTATTCAAGCTAGATTCAAGATCGTGTTCGACTTGGTAGCTAAATGAGCCTCAAGCAAACCTTATTTTATACTAAATAAATTTTGTAAACCAATTCTGAGCAATCAATACTCGACTCGACTTGGTTCATTTACATCCTTAATAAATCTATATATAATAAAAATAAAAAGGGGCAAAACAAAATTGTACATGTAAAGCTCTACATTGTAATTTTGAAAGTGACCAAAATCGTGTTTTTGTACAATAAATTACACGCAATTCATCTCGAGCTATTTTTGTACACAAAAATTGAAATACACCTCATTGTATATCAAGTTTTAATTCTTCAATTTCCCCATGAGGACGCTTATCCTTCGGCGATCGGTTGGATCTCTTAACTGTAAAGCCAGGTATAGACGATTAAAACTTGACCATTTTTCTTGCCAAATTTTTCTGTCCAAAAATGGACGGATTTGAACGGAAAACTAACATAAAATCATCTTTTATAATCACTATTATACTCTCTAGATTATAAATATAATAAAACAAATATAAAGGTAACTTAGTAACTTAAATGTAAAACTTAAGTTTTCTTTCCTTTTCCTTTATGAACTCAATAACATGAAAGAAAACATACCAAATTTTCTATTCTTTTCTTTTTCATTAGAAATTAAGTTTTCTATTTTTAAAACTTTCCGTCCCAAACTCATAAACATAGTGTTAATGTTTTAAAAGTATAGTTTCAGTAATTTATGGTTCTGCCGTTCATCTAACCTGCTTTTATGTCCTCTGAATCTTGGCGCTTATGCTCATCGTCATTCTCACACTGGTCCAGGTGCCCAACCAGTGGCGAGTTATGGGCAGTGGATTTGAACGAACAATAGTCCGAACGTAAATGGTCATTACTCTCTTCCAACTGTCTACCAATATTCTCACACTTGTCTGGTTGCACAGCTATAGATGAGTCCTGGGAAGTGGGTTTGAACTGACAATAGGCCGAGCGCAACTGGTCATGATACTCTTCCAATTTCCCAGAATGCTCATCCTGTCTATCCATCTCCATAATAACCTGCAGAACAAATACATTAGAAATGGAGAGAGAAAAAGAGTACTGTACAAGAGTAAAGATGGTTTCCACTTTCCAGCCAATACCTGTGCAGCAGTGTTTTTAAATATCGGAATAAATCTTTTCCTGCAATATAAGTTGAAAAATTGAGTGCAAATGATCAGTGGGATGGTGAAACTCGAAGCAACCGTTGACTTTCTAGCTCCAAAGACTCCCAAAGCTATTATTTGCATCAGCGTCAATGAGAAGATTATTGCATTATGTGCAATAGGCCAATAGAGTCCTCCAGTATCATATTTTGTGACATATACATTGATAAACTGAAAGGTACAAAGTTTAACTTGTCAGCACAAACTCAAATAAGATAGTCTGGAATTAGTTGAATCACAACAAAAAGTAAAAAGGAAATAAAATGGAGCAATGAAAACCGAACTGATCTGAAATTTAAATTCAGTTCAACAAAAATGAACTTCAAACGCAGTAATAGACATGCCAGCAAAATAGAGAACCATATGATGTTGCACAGATTACCAATACAAAACTGCGGGTCACTTTTTCAGTTGGCAAGTTACATGTAATGTTTTCTCCTATTTGCCACATCATCTTAAGGGGTACATGGCTATGAGATTGTGATGCACAAAGTGCTGCTCAAGCTAATACTTGTTCGATTATCAAAGATCACTCCAGGTACATTCTTACTTGTGCTATTGACATTCCAAATTTGAAGCTCATAGAAGAATTCCTTGGTGGTCTCCGGAATTCCTTTTATGGTGATAGACTTGATCGTTTCCCAAACTAGACGAAATCAGATTGTTTTCAACGGAGGAGAATTAATGCAGAATGAGACCACGAGACTTGGTTGGATCTATAGAAAAGGCTTTGAAAGCTCATGCTCTTGCCAAGGTGCCAGAGAAGCAGAAGTCTAATAAATAGAAGATTTTAGAATTGCATTACTCTAGATTTGTTTTATTATATAATTTATTTGTATTTTTAATAGTTATCCAAATTAGATTAGGAAAGTTGAAAAAAGTTGGTATAGATATGGATTTGTATTGGTTGTGAGATATTGAGATTGGTTTGACAGTATAGCTTTGATATTTGTTGAGTTATCCTTTGTTCCAAAACCACCGTCCATCAATGAAGTTCGTGTTTTGGGGTTTGGACCAGCTGGCGAGTCATGGGTATATTCATTCTTATGGTGTTTTTTATCCTATGATTGGTTAGGGTTAGTTACTAATATATATGTACTATGTACAAAAAAAAATCATGCAATAAAATTAAGACATTCCTAGTGTCTCTACCTTTTCTTCATTCCCTACCAATATCTAATATCTTTACACAATGCAACTCAATAACTCATGCTCATTAATAAAATAAATATAAGGAAAAAATAACTTAAAAAAAAACTATATAAAAAAAGAGGGGAAAAAATAAATAAAACGTCAAGGAAGAAAAACCCTACCCTGAAGGACATGAGTTTGCGGATTAAAGTATTGTCAACCAAAAAAAAACTTATCAATTTTTCATTCTTCTTATGATACTCTAAAACACATTCCAGTTACTAGCTTTGTGTGTGTGTATCTGTCTGTACACATGTGAACTGATAATCAAGAAGCAGTTAATCTCTAACAATGTACTAATGTACAGAGATTTATAACAACTAAATAACAACTCAACAGGCACTATTTGCAACGTCAACAAAAAATATAAGAATGAAAATAGAATAATCCTGATTAATTGTGTTAAGAAAACTCACCTGATTACGATACACAAGGTAGGCAAGGAAAAAGTAAACCATCAAGAAGGGTAACATTAGAGGTGCCGTAATTGAAGAAGTGAAGCCAAGCAGTCCAAACAAGAGGACCCTTGGAATTTCGGTGTGGTACGGAAAAGTCATTGGACCACAACATAAAACACCCCTTCCTCTAAAAATGCATTTATCCAACCAGTGGCACAGAAGGACAATAGGCTGCATTAGTTCAAATGCCAAACTCGTCCAACCTGATGTTAATACATAAGTCATAAAGAAGACAGCCTGCAAAGTTTAAATCCAGTCATTATCAGAAGAACAACGATGAAGTCACTTATGAACACTTAAATGAGCATAAAGTTGCTCAATGAATGACATGTTAAAGCATCCAACTCAAAGCCAGATCCATATAGTAGCTTGAGAGGAGATTCAATTTACCAGTGTGAGACAATCTCTCACACTCTGACTTCTCAACTGGCTGGCAAGTGGAGGTCAGACAGAACAAAAGCAAATGTGCATGAGAAAAAAACTGAGAAACAACTGCATGAAACTCAAAACACACATTCTTTTGGTAGAAATAAAATATCCCATATAGCTAGCATGAGAGCTTTCAATTGATAGATGTGAGACAATTTTATCACACTATTAACATTAAAGGACATTACACCAATGAAGAAAAAAAAGTAACAACATATAAGAACAGATTTCCTCGCTATTGTTAGTGTAAAGTTTCAGATACAGAAGCATCGACACACGGGGTCAAGTTGGAGTTATAAATGAGTCAAATACTTGGGAATCAAGAAAAGGTTTTCCCAAGGGAAATGAAAGAAATTGAGATAATCAAGGTAAAATATCAACCAAATAGAAAAAGAATCACCATTGATGGCACTCCATTGGCTAGTTGCAAAGGGATGTCTTTCAAAGTGGTAAATCTATCAAACCTCTCCAAAACAGACCCTGACAAAATATTAGCGAAAAAGACATTCCATATTAGAAAGTATAGGACTTTGAGGCATGCGCTCTTTTTTCTGACACTACGGGCAATAGGACCCTCTATTGCTGAGAAAGCCATCATTATCGGTGGAGCAATGCAAAGAAATAACATCAACATCGCACTTGGTAAATATCCCGTAACCATATCAACAATAAAGTTCCTGCAAGAAAATTAGAAAGGCTAAGTTGCAAAATCGACTTAAGCTCGACCCGATAAAGACATGACTTCCGAGCTAAATGAGATGAAAAAAGGTGAAACATGATTTTAGGTTCATTACTAAACAAAGGGACCTTATTTAAAATGATGTGTGCAACTCACACAAGCCTTCATCAAGGTATACCCTCTTATTATTTCATACTTTCATTATTTCCTTCAAATTCACAAACAAAGAGGTGATTTAGAGTCCTATTACTTGGTTCTACTTTGTTTAGCCTCAAAAGGAGCAATCCTATCATTCTCGCTCAAATATGCTCAATTAATTCAAATAATATAATATTTATATACTTCGGATGACATAATATATATATATATATGGCTTAAATATAAATTACTACCCTAAACAATGGACTTTCCATTTCGATGTTTGAATTTTTTTCAATCAGGTCATTAAACTACCACTTTGGTTCAATTGAACCTACCACGTCATAAATTAATGATGTGACTTGAATACGTAACATGTAAAAGCTTATGTTTACGTATAATAGCAAAAAAGAAATTGAAAGTTGAAACATTAATATAAGACCCAAAAATCCCAAAATAAAGCAGAGTTTTACACCCAAAAATGAAGATGATACTTCTCTTCAATGTGAAATCTAACCTTAGATCCAGACACAACACCAAATCCCCTTCTTGATGAGGAATTTTTTTTTTTTGTATTTTGTTTGTGATAGCTTGCCCTTGTGCTGTGAGATGGTTAAGGGTATTTTTTTTCCTCATTGAGAAGGGGATTTGGTGTTGTGTCTGGATCTAAGGTTAGATTTCGCATTGAAGAGAAGTATCATCTTCACTTTTGGGTGTAAAACTCATACTTTTAGGGATCTTATATTAATGTTTCAACTTTCAATTTCTAAAATATTTTTTTACTATTATACGTAAACATAAGCTTTTACATGGCACATGTTTAAGGCACGTCATCAATTTATGACGTGGCAGGTTTAATTGAACCAAAGTGGAAAAAATTAATAGTTTAATGACCTGATTGAAAAAATTGAAAGGTCAATCACCAAAGTGGAAAAGATTTAATAGTTTAGAGTAGTAATTTATATTTAAGGTGAGTGTTGTTTTAACACATCAACTTTTACATGTCATGTGTTCAAGCCACGTCATCAACTTATGACGTGGCGGGTTCAATTGAACCAAAGTGAAAAAAATTGATAGTTTAATGACCTGATGGAAAAAATTGAAACGTCAATTACCAAAGTGGAAAAGTGTCAATAGTTTAGTATAGTAATTTATATTTAAGCCTATATTACTATATATACTCTGACAGTTCTTGAATTGATTTGACTAGACTCAAACTATAGCATACCTCTCGCTGCTCAACTTTCTCACAAATGAAAACCGCTTTTTAAGCTTCTCTAGGTGGACGAGACCTTGTACAAATGACACGGGCACAAGGAAGAATATCATGAAGACAATAGCAGCCAAAATTGTTCCTATCCTACGGACCCAAAGCAGTCTGTATGGTATACAAAGATTTGACCAATAGACATCTGGTGGCTCTGGAGCCAAATCTGTGACCCATAGCATGGGATGTGGATATTGTAAAGACTGAGCAGCAACCATAGCAGCATAACGAGTCCTGAAAAAAACCAAAGCAGCTGCACACTCCTGCATCGAAGATCCAAGTAATTTAGAAGTTTTCAAGTAGTATACCTACTTGGTGACTCGTGCAAATAAACAGACGGTTTACAACAACTTTGTCATAAGAATCACATTACTGAACAAGAATCAGGAATAACAGGATATGGAAATGACAAGAAATTATAATAATTAGTACTAGCAGATACTGTCATACTGTTTTTGAAAAATTGTATTGTTTCAAGTATCATTAACTCCACACGGTTGCATGTGCGTGGCTATTTCATAAACCTGCACGTATGTAGTACCATTATAATGAACATTACTCACTTCTAAAATTGATAATCTGTACTTCAAAAATAAAACTGAATTGAAAAGAACTGAGGGAGGGGAATAAACTTCCATGAACACCTATGGAAAAGAGACAAACACCCTAATGAAACATTTTAGGCTATTGGCACAACAATAATGAGTTTTTGTATGCTACTATTTTACAGATGAGAAATATTATATCATCAAGAAAGTGATAAGTTACCAAATGCCAAAGAATGCTTCTCCAAGATGAAACACAAGCTAGACTGAAGAGTTTTGAAGACATTATGCAACATGATCTAACCAGTTAAAAAACTGATGATGAATATGATAGTAGAAGCAGGGAAATTTAGTTTCTTAAGAGATAATGTGACAACCCGGAAAATCGGATAGTCATGTAAATTATGATGTAAGAATTATTATTTAATAAAATGAGTTGTTATTAATAATATTCTATGTTATATGTTTATTAGTCGTTCTATGACTTTGGAAGATTATAAAACGTTAGGATTTTCGCTATGTGCTACAATAAATGAGTAAGAATTTTTAAGACAAAAATAAAAAAAATCCGAGAAAATTTGTGCAAAAGCACTATTCACCCGAAGAACGATTCAAGTTAGGGTTTGACCCTAAGTCTTTTCGGGAGATTGGTATGTCGTAATGACATTCTGTTTCAAAATTTGAAGGTCATATGTCATGAAAAGTTATGTTAGCCGATAAAAGTTTTTCTCAAAAAACGTGCAAAAATTGGACGAAATAAAAACGACGAAAAATATTGTTATTAACTTTTCGATTGTTTAACCATGTTTTGGGATAACGTCGCAGAAAACACTATTCACCGAAATATGTTTTTCAGTTTTTCGATATTTCGAAGAACGCGTAAACATTGAATGACGAAGAAAGACGAAATGTCCAATAAAATTTGGAAAACGATAAACGCAGTTTTTTAACTGTGTAACGAATTTAAGAAGATTAAAGAAAAGAATATTGGTATTATATGAATTATTATACAAAAAGAATACGAGTATAATATGAATTATTATATGAGTATAATACGAGAATGACGTATGAAACGAGAATTATACGGAGTACAATACGCGTATAATACGAAAATTATACGGTATAAATATGAAAAGTCAAAGTCAAAAA
Organism: Panax quinquefolius; assembly: GCA_020205615.1. Lineage (NCBI taxonomy): Eukaryota > Viridiplantae > Streptophyta > Magnoliopsida > Apiales > Araliaceae > Panax > Panax quinquefolius. The sequence continues at coordinate 80,912,389 of CM035164.1, read as the reverse complement.
ATCAAGTCAACAAAAGTGGCTAGCTTTTGCACTTTCCCACCATTTAACCATGGTTAATTAGGTGGGGTTAAGTTAAGAAAATGTGTGGCTAAAAAGAGGTGTGAATAGTAATGGTGACTCAAAAGTTAAGTTTGTGGTGGATGACGAGAGGATGACTTGTAAGATTTGAAACTTAAAAGGTTTTGACTATACAAAAGTTAAGTGACCAATTCGTAAGGAAATCAAAGTTAATTTAATGACCAAAATGTCCTAGCTCTTGGTTGTTTTATATAAGGCAAGCCAATTATTCTCTTTAAAGTGTTAGTTTATTTTCATCAACACCTTGAAGAGCAAAGGCATATATTGAGAGAGAGAGAGAGAGAGAGAGAGAAGAAATTTTGGATTAAAGAAGAAGGAAGAGAAAAGCTAGCAAATTGCAAGCTTTGTCAAGAGGAAGAAGAATCAAGAAAAAAGGTAATACCAAAACCTAGCCTTTAATCCATTTTCTTTAGGTTTCATATGAAGAATCATATAGCATAATGAAAATGGAAGTAAATAAGGAATGATATTAATATGGTTTAACTATAGAAATATGTAAGTAATAAGAATTTGAAATTTATTTCATCTATTTCTTTTAAAAACTTTCATATGAAGTATGAATTGCTTGTTATTGGACGATTCGGATGAATCATATGAACGATCCGGAGAAATAAGGAAGAATTAGTGGATTTAAAACACTAATATGTATGTAAAAGTGGAATAGTAATCAAAATAATGATGTAAAACGAAGAAAGAACGAAAAAACGCGAAGAACGAATGAAGAACACGATGAACGAGTTGTTGATGGACAAATTGAAAGCCATCTAATTAGAGCTTGTTGTTAATGAACAAGTTTAAAACCATCATATATATATGTTGATATATGTTTGGTTAGGAGATATAGAAGTATAAGAAATGTTCCACGAGGAACGTATTAAGAAATGTTAACCGTTGAAATCGTAGTGTACTATGATTTCCGGACGAATGTAGAAAGTAAGTTAATGATCTCGAACAATTAAGGTTTCATAAGAATGTTAGAGAACATTAAAAACGTGAGTCGTGGACTCAAGAACGAACTCATTTCAGGTTCGAATGAGTAAGTTACGGACGAACGAACGAAAAATGTTAAGAATATAAAATGAACGAACGATGAAATTTGAGTCTATGAAAAGACTTGTTAACGGATTCGGAAAATTTTATGTCCCGGGGAAAACGTAGTATATAATGAAAATAAGAAAATGGCTTTGGAACGAATTCGTTCCGAGTTATAACGAAGAAGTTACGAGATTACAAAGTAGAAGATTCGTTTTACGGGTATTTTTCAATACCCCAAGGTAATTTAATAGAAGATTGCCCCTGATATGACTAAGCGCTTCAAAAATTAGAAACTTTTATGAGTTTTAGTAGTGTCGCCGCAACGCCAGTATGAACTAGAAACTAGAAAAAGGAGGCGCCAGGAAGTTAAATACTGCTAAAAAAAGCGAGATTTAACAAAGGAGTTAAGCAGTACGGCAAGGTGGCATGACCGGTGGTGAGCTTTTAACTGCTCAAAGCTTGGGGGAAGTACGCGAAACGATAATGAACGTAAAGTTCATTTAAAATAACACTTTAAGAAGTGATTAAAACCTTAAGTAAAGGTTAAATGGAAGTTTAAAAGATGATCAATGTAAGCGTTAAAACACTTAAACCGAAGAAGACGGTTAGTGTACGCGTAAAGATAAACGTGCTTAACATACACATGAGTGTATGGTTTGAACGTGAAGTAATGAAGATGATAAGGGATGTGTAAACGTTAAGAAGCCGAGTTAATGATAATAACTTGAATAATGTTCCGAGGTAAATAAACTAGACATTGTAAGCTATGAAGGAAGGTAATGTAAAATGTTTGAAAGCTATGAACGCATAGTATTAGCATTGGATGTTTGCTCTTGGCATACAAAAGATTGTGTGACTTAGACGTTAAAGAATAATCATGTGATATGACATTTGATTGTCAAAAAGCCGTAATGAATGATAATTATCTTAACGAACATTATAGTTTTAATGATTCGAGCAAGTTATGCTAGAAAGAAGGAAAAAGTAATGTAAGTCTATCTTAAATGATGATAAGAAGGATTATGACATCTCCGTATGTCGTAACGTTGAAAGAAAAGTTTAAAGTTCGATTACGTGAACTTAGGTTATAAAACGCTAACCATAAGAACTAAAGTTAATTTAAACCAATGTGAAGGTCAAATATATGACTAATTGGTATGTGTTATCCTTATGTGATTTCGAAGAGCAGTATACCGTAAGTTGTATGCAGCGCTTAATGTAAGTTTCCTAACTTCATTCATATTATGAATTGAATGCAAGTTTCTTTAAACTTAGTTAAATGTTGTACTTAGAGGAAGTTTTATCTATGTACAAATGTATTGTTTTTTTACAAGATGTTATTATGTATGAGACTGTGTGCCAAGATTTTCAACACTTATGTGTTTCGAAAGATGAACTGTTCTGTGTTAGAATTGTTTAAATGTAAAGAGTTCTATTTATTCATGAACTGTGAAAGACCAAGTCTATGTTGATTATTTCGGTTAGAAATAATGAGAAGATGTTAATGTGTTTTGTAAATATATGTCAAAAAGGTGTTTTTTCACATATATTGTCGTATGGGATGAGTTAAGTCGTAGAAGTGTTAAAGAATATATTGATGTTTTAAAATGATTGGAATCATAATTTATTCCTGTTAATCAAGCTGCTTCATAACTATTGTTCAGTTATTAAAGTTTTGTATGTAAAGAATATTTGATTCTTGATTTTGTTGTTATTCAACTGCTAGAATTTGCTAAGCAATTGAATGCTTACACTTGCTTAAAATAAAAATATTTTCAGCGAAAACTGAAAGAACTAAAGGATCCTGTGAAGATCAAGTTGATCGGTATCTTGGTGACGTGTTATTCATTATATGGATGAGCATGAAGATGAAAGAAAGTCAAGCCAAGAGACTTGTAAAATAGTTAATTAAATTGTTATGTATCTCATGTGCATGATTTGACGGATGAAAATCACACTTGTAATGAAGTAAAGAATAATGTATTTATCAGTATTTGTAATGTATTAAAGATTTTAATGTAATAGAATATGGGATTTGAAGAAATATGTTATTATATTTTGAAGTTTTAAATATATCTTTAAGATATATGGATGTATATAAGGAATGAGAAGCACTAATAATGCACCGAATCCAGGTTTGAAGATAGACCGGATTTAGGAGTGTTACAGATAATGGATGAATTGAAGAGTTGAAGCTCAAACCCGAGAGCCACGGATTGTTGTGTCCTTTGGTGGTTCAACAGGTGGGATGCAGTATCATCAAATTGGCTTTTTCAAAAAATATATGTTGTGGTATGGTGCCAATGGACGAACAACTCCATGATCATCGTTGGAGATGTGATTGAAGTGCAACCCATAAATGTGATGCACTTTACTCGTGAGAGAATGTAAAAAGAAAAAAGTTTGTACTGTAACTCATGAAGAATGAAGATTAAGCAAGAAAAGGAAAAGCTATTAATCTAGATTTCCAGTGTTTGGTAAAGAGATTAAGGATAATATAGCCGTATATATCTTTGGAGAAAAAAGTAAGTGCAGAAATTATCTATATTTCCAATATTTGGTAAAGAGAGTAAGGATAGTATAGCCGTATATATCTTTGTAGAAAAAATTAAGTGCAGAAATTATCTATATTTCCAATATTTGGTAAAGAGAGTAAGGATAGTATAGCTGTATATATCTTTGTAGAAAAAATTAAGTGCAGAAATTGACAAATCTAGGGTTCAGACGTTCAGACCTAGCTCGGCAGGAACTTAGCCCTGTAATACGGATTTCTATTGGCAATAATATAAATAAATAGATCAATGTATCATGTAAATTAATGTTTTACTATATCCACATAGATGAACATGAAGTAAAATCGAGTTTCACATAGCTATTTGATGATCATCCACGAACAAACAACCGAATCGCTTTTACTATGAAGTAACAATAGCAAGAACGTAGCAATACCTAATGGTCATATTCACCCAAAAGGAGTGAAGAACCTGAGTCATAGACCTAAAGATTACTACTTATACTGGAGGAGCATGAAGAGTTTTACTCCAGGTCTAAAACTATTCAATATAGGCCAGGATAGTATGTCCATATGTTGTACCACACAACACCCAGATAAAAGAGGAAACTTTATAAGCAATTGTTGGAAACAAGGACATAAAAAAGCATCCAAGGAAAAAAAATGATGACTTATAAATTCTCATTCGGCGAGATCGAAAAATAAGGTACTGGAACCAGTCCTTGGGATATTCGTGGCTGTCTTCTTTGATGTCATCTTTGCTGTATAGTGAAGATAAGAATACTTGAGCCAAAATTGTAAGGACCAGTTGCTATTTTTTGAGGAAACTCCAATTGTCCCAAAACTTAGAAGTTAAAGGTCTACAGTGGATGAATTGGAGTTTCCAGAAATTGTAAAGACAATCAAGGTGAGGAAGTTGGTCTACTGAAGTTTCATACCATTACATACAGCCCAATTGCAAAGACAATGACCAGAAACAATAATCCTCATGGTCTATCTATCTTTTATATGAAACCCAATTTCAACACCAAATCTGAAGTAGTAATACCATGTAATCTAAACCGGTGTAACAGGGTATTGAAAAAGAATATTAACGTTAGTATTTCAAGTAACTAGAAGAAAACAAAAGTTTCAAAAATAAGTTTCGTTGAGCTATATTTACAAGTATTGAGGCAAAAACCACTATGAAGATTAAAAAGAATTAATATTATCCAGAATCCTCAAGTCAGAGACAAAGACTGCTCATAAAACCATAGTTGTCAAGTAATTGAGTCGAACTGAGTCGGTGGCCGACTACCTAAGCGACCACTAGTCGCCGGTAAAGCGACAAATTATTTACAATACTCATTTTATACATACATATATATATATATATATATATATATATTCAAATTACAATTATCATACAAAAATTACAATTTCACAATCAAAACTTTTAAATATCATTGATAATAAAAATTAAACCCTTATTAGATCATTGTTCCTATCATAACTTTCAACTCATGAACTGTCCGCCATTTACATATCTACATAACACAATAACACAATTAAGTTGTTGGCCAATGTTTTTTTACCGCCGATGTTTAGATTGTGTAAGTTCCCTTTTCTTCTTTGTTGCCAATGTTTTTTCTTAGCCGAAGTAAACCCTTAGTAGCATATTTGTTTGGGTATTTATTTGTTTGGATCTTTAATTGGGTGGGTTACTTGGTTATGGGTCAATTGGAATTTAGAATTTGGAATTGAGTTGGGTAAATTAAAATTTGGGCCGACTAGATACCAAGTCGGGTAAATCGTCGACTTGAACCAACAAACTAACGACTAACTGCTCAAGTCACACAACTTAGCGACGGCAACCAAGTCGAGCTGTCGACTTGCACTTCCAACAGCGACCGGACAACTAATCATCAACTAGTCGTTGCTTAACCGACGACTTAATAACTATGCATAGAACACAAAGTGACAGATAAAATTTTGAAAGTCAAGCATTTTTCTGTTACTAAGGTTGGAATTTTGGAAGTCAAAACCTAATATATAAGAGCTACTAAGGTTGAGATGCATAAAAATAACTAGATAACTCTAGAATCAATATTAGTAGTAGTGTGAGACTTGTGACCTTTTCTCCTCTTAAACCTTCTGTGAAGACAGGTCTTCCATCAACAATTTCTGATTCCTTGGAGAGGATCTTGAAAGATTTTTCGGTTACTCCACAAAGGCCACATCTTACAAGACCTGATCCACAATACATACCAAGTTGAGGGGACTTCAGCAAATCGTACATCTTCTCTGCATCATTCTGAAATAGTCAAGTTCAACAGAAAACAGTGAGCATTGGACAGTAGATAAGGCCAAATATTATCATAAAAGACCACATAAAATTACCAATATGAAATGAAACAAAAAATTCAAACTTCAAAATGTTAAGATTATTTGCCAACCGTCAAATATTTAACTCATCTTGATAACTCTGAAAGTAAATTGATTTGAAGTTTCAAAAGATCTTCAATGAAAAGTTTCTCCTACAGTAATGGGTCTTAGCTAGATAAGTGGCACTCACAAGGGTGCCTTGTAATTGAACTCCCACTAAGAAGAAAAAAATAACCAGACACTAACTGAAAAAAGAGAATCCATCAGTCATAGTTGACTGAATAATTCAGTTCAAGCTGGCCATTTGTAAATGTATATCAATTAACAAAATACCAGTTTGGAAGGACTTCTTTGATTAAATTCTATCTGAATAAGAAAACACACTTCTTTTAAGCCTGGGCTTACCTATCTATCCATCCATATATACAAAAAATAAGTTCATATGGTAGGTTAAAAAAATTCATGTCGCCAACTTTTAACTTGGAATTAATTGAGTGAAATTAGGCATTGATGTTGTATATAGGAAATAAGTTCAAACCATTGGCAACCAGAGGACCCAGACCCATATACAAACTTCTGATTGGAAGGAGTTAATCAGGTCACAAAATGATCAAATGTATGCACAATTATCATGCCAACCAACTTGGTATTGAGATATCACTCAAATATTTAAGATCATGTGAGCACAGTTTTCATGATTCTTGAAAATAAGATTTATATTCAGGACAACAAATGAGCAATATTTGTCATACAAATCTTGGTTAAAAGTCCATGCATCACAATTCTCATAGTTCTTTACAATCAGATATATTCGTTTAATCAGTAAACAATAATATTATCATCTGAATATTGTGCAGAACTCTGCAGGCAGTGTCCTAAACAAACAAAACTAACAAGCTATATTTGAATCCTTTGTAGTTTGTCCCCTAATTTTACTAAAAGTGAGCAATACATAAAAGGGTATCTGCTACACTTCATAGACCTGGAATCTAAAAAACAACAAAGTATCCCAATCTTTTAGCACACAATCTATAATGAGTAGTGAGGGGTATTTACGACTTTTAAAGTAATTCAAGGAAAAGAAAAAATTAAGATATGGATAAGCTTTTGTTCCTGAGATTGTAAAAATATGCAGAATAGGATTTAGTGTCTGGACAAGCATGTTCCTTGAAATGATAATTCTAAAATGGTTGCTGAAACAGTGGCTGTGATGATGGCAGTTAATTATTAATTAAAGAGGGTAACGCATAAGTGATCACTTAATCATATTCAAAAGACCTCGTTAGTCATAACAACAGCAAGGATGGTCAGGCTCAGGCATTACGGATAGTTAATCCTACTATTGAAGACATCAACAGTTTATCCTCAATTGGTGCTCAGGTTCTCCTTTTGTTAAAAGAGATGCAAAAGAAGCTCCTACTGGCGAGTACTTAGATCCTGAGATGTCCTGCTCCCTGAGGAATAGCTCTCACGTTCCTCCTTCCTTGAGTAGGGCATCTTCCTTTCTGAAATTTTTGCTAGTGGAGTATTCTCTAATTTTGATTTTTTTTTTCGTGCTGTCCTTTGGATGGTGAAAACAAAAGAAAAAAAGAAAAGAAAGGGCTAGTTTGTTAACAGTGTTTCTACTTCCATGTTTCTGCTTCTTATTTTTTTTCGTTTTCATATGTTTCTGGTTTAACTAGTCATGCAACCCTGTTTGTCAATCATGCAATGCCATAAAAATTGAAAATATTACTAATACAGTAATACTTGCTACATATCATAAACGTTCTATATACTAATACTATATACGAAATTGTATAAGAATTAATTAGATATTTCTTAAACTCTTGGATAGTATTGGTATATAAATTTTTGTGTTTCCAAAATTAGAGATGCATTACCCTTTTTAGTTTGTTCCAAAATTAGAGATACATTTCTACTTCTGAACATTCCACTATTTGTAAAGTTTTACTTTAAAGTTATCGTTTTAGAAATGTGTTTCTAATTTTGGAAAAAGTAGTAGTATTGAATATATAATACATATATTTATAATAATTATATATGTATAAAATTTTATTTAATAATAAATTTGTGTCAAATCCCCAAATTCCCATTTTTTGAGATTTGCCAGACCGCCTTACCCCTGTATGGAGAACCCGAATATATCCTTGCTTCTTATGTTGTTGTTAAGAGAACTCGAAGGCTGGACCTAATTAAAGTTTGAATGGTTTCACATGTTTCCATTTTCCCCTTTTTTTGAAGAATTTTGCTCCCACTTTTCTTGAAACAAAATCAGTTCCCAAACTAAATTGTTTACTACCATTTCAAAAAAATGAATAAAAAAACCAAAGAGCCCATTCAATTATACAAGCACAAAATACAAATTCTCGAGAATCGGAAATATATCCAAATGATTGGCAATATCAGGATCCTTGGTGTATAGGTGTATCCTGCATCACAAAGATTTGGCTGATTTAAGCAAAGAAATTTGTGGTAATATAGACTCAAATCACCTAGGGTAAATCACAAGGGAAGAGCAATGATGCAATTTTTTGGCTTAGATATATTGTAGTATAAATCTATTCATAGGCAAAATCTAAAAATGTGCACCCATCCATATGCTGAGGTGCTGAAGAAGGATTTGAGGAAAATAGAGAATGAACTGAATGTTATTAAAAGATTAGGAAAGAGTAGAACTTGCTAAACTAGAATGAAGTGACTAAATACCAAATCAGTGAATTAAAATCAATTAATTCATCGCCACAAAGATAACACTATCCTGCATACCAAACACATATGAAATAGAATAATGTACATAATATGTACATAGATAAAAAAAATGTATAGTTGACATAGAAAATTAAATAAAAGGACAGAAGTTAAATTATCCAAGCCAGGTGCTCACCACAAGCTTTCGAACTGTACCAGTATAATATACCATTTGGTGTGATAAATAACTTGTAGCATAGTAATTTGAAAAGAATTTGGTCACAGAATCACTGTATGATTCTCCTGACCATGGGATAGCACGAACAAGAACTGTGAAGCGACTTAATTTCTGAGGAGATCCAGTAATATAAGCTAACCTCATCTTTGCAATACTTTTGCTTTCCTACACCAAAAGGCAACAATTCCATAATAATTTGGAGAACATGCAAGAAAATGATGACAATTAATAAATTTACAAGTTTCCGAAAGACTCTTTAAAGTACACAGATACTAATTACATAATAAAGTTAGTTTTAAATCCTTACAATGTAGAGAAGAGCACAGGCACAGAAGGATATAATGTATAAGGCAAGACAATGAGCCCAAAACCTGAAAAAAAAATGTGTAAGATAAATTGGCAAACAAAGTGGACCAAGGTAAAAAGAACACAGATATTGATGAGTGCAATATTTTGACCTGACAAGTTCAACTTTCCTTAACTGGCATCCAAATTATACCACTCCATGGTCATTAATTAAGTGAGAACGTCAATGATTACCAAAAATTGATCTATCAATTCTCCTAAATTTCTCACCATGGGCATAGGGTATAAACTATGGAGAATTCCCCGGTAAAAATAAGAGCGGCAGACTGAAAAGCAGGCCAAGACATCTCATTCTTAAAGTTAACAGATAAGTAGGTCTAAATATTCCATTTTTTTCTTGATAGTTACATGGCTGTCATTTTAGTCTGCTTACTACAAATTTACAACTACTCGATGTCTGGAAGCCAGCATTATGTAACATATATAGACTTCTTGAAGCTCAAAAGTAAATACTTAATCTCAGAGATAATGATCAAAATCAAAATAGAGATGAACTGTACCATCTAGATCCTTCTTTAACATTCCCAATAGTGAACACTTCTAGGGACTCCGAACGAATTTTCTTATGATGCATGGCATGCCCAAAGTAGTTCAATGGAAGCACAACAGAAATGCAAATAACAGCAGCAACGGAGAAGATCCTGATACTGCATAGCAATTGTGAAGTGCCCACAGTAAGTATACTAGCAAATAAAGCAAATCCTGTGTTCCGAACATGCAGTGAAGATGAAGGTGTATTTAAGCATCTGTAATGTTAAAATGCTACAGAATATTTAAAATTGTTTAAGACTGGGATAATTACAACCATGCTACGAACAAGTATTAAAACTATTATCAACTAAGGACTAAAGATGACATAAGAGAAAAAAATAATGTAAACCAAACAAATAGCTATTATCAGGCACAATATAAGCAAGCACACTTCATGAGAATAAATATGGTCATTTGATATGAGATTTGGTTTACATTACGGCCACTAGTACTCAGCTCAACAAAGTCTAGTTCCCACTATGTCGGTCAGCTACATATATGATATATCTGATTCATCTCTCCACTTTAGCAGGATCAGATCCACTGTTAAAACCACAAGCTATTTTTCTAAAGTATCTTCATCCATTTCCATTTCAAACGTGGTGAAGTATAATCTTGCTTCACATGTTGCAACATTGTAATCCACATTTTTTATTATTAGTATTTATCTCCGATTGGTACAAATTCAACAATTTCAGAACCTTAACGTATTTTAGTCCACTACCACCATTACAAGTAGCTTATTTCCTTAACAAAGGAAAGGTAGAGCAGAATACGTCAGAGATTCCTAACTTTTCTTTTTCTTTTTCGGAAAAGAAACGGAAAGAGAATTTTCACTGCAGATGAACTCACAACTACTGATTACCATGCAGTCAGGGGTCAACTAAGGGATGTACCAGGGGCAGCAAGAGAAAACTGAAAGAGATGCCCCAAACCCCTCAGCCTCTCTTTGACTTAAAAGCTTTGAAAGAGAACCAGGGGGGCTTACCGGATTTATTAAAAAGCACAGAAAGTTATTTTTAAAATTATTTCCTAAAGGTGTTATTGCAATGATAATCGAGTGTATGCATTTCTTAATTTCATACCACAAATAATCAATACAGTTAATATGTCTACTTTTAGTTTTTCAGTTACTTTTTAGAAGGAAAAAAGGATTAACATGAAACATAAATAAGGTTTCAAAAAAAAAGTCTAGTACAATACAATTATATAAATACTCCTATTAAACTAAACCGGAGATATAAACAAGGTGCCCTACCCCATAATGAATTAATTACACAAGGAAAACAAATTATGAAACGAATGAATGTCATCAAATAGCAAAAAATGGGGTCCAAGCATCCAACCAACCGTTGACTCTCATCCTGCTCTTAAGTAAAATTTACCTACACATTCCTTAAGCATAAGTAATTCTACCAATATATATTTAGATTTCTTAAATTGGATGTTATTTTTGTAAAATTCGAGAATACTAAAAACAACGCAAGTTTTCTAATAAAAACTTCAAAAAATGATGTATCATATAGTGTTTAAAAGGAAAGAATAAGAACTTGTTCATAGAGTCGAGAAAATAAAAACTAGTGGAGTGTTATTCTGATAAAAGCATACATGACATGATTTACTTAGGTTCATGTTTATTATGCATGTATATAACTAAAGAAGAAATTAGAGAGCAATAGAGAAAAAATTAAAAAGTAAAAAACTTTATTGGAATTTCAGACTTGCTTTAGGCCTACATGATATGCGATGGACTAATGGAGACTAAATTCCAAACTAAAGAACCAGGAATGATTCGGTTCAACATAAATATCCCAAAATAACAAGATTAAGAACAAAATTGCAAGGGTTGAGGACTTGAGATTGTAAGAAAGGAAAAGTAGTTTTAAATTTAACAAAGATTGGAATTTAAGAATGAGTCAGCTTCCTAATTCACTAGAATAACAAAAACCCAAGCAGTTAGGAAAGGGGATATTCAGTAGAGTAGTGTGTGGGCAATCTAAGATATTATAAAATAAATTGAAAAGAAGGACTAACACGCATATATTTAGGTAAATCTACCACAACCGCTTGAAAAATGGAAATCCAAATTATCCAAAAAGCTTTAACAAGTCAAGGACATTCAAAATAAAAATAATAACTTCACTCGTCCAAAGATGTACTTCTGACCACCCAAAATCTGAGCAATAAATAAAACCAACATACAGTAGAAAAAGCTGTATCCTGAATATAAAGTAACTAGCCCCAACAGAGATTCCCTAAAACATAACAAAGTAATAATGACAACCAAAGTAAACTGTCATATGCTTAGGTAAACATCCTTATGAGTAACGTAATGGTAAATCTACAAGAGAATAAACTAGATAATCATGGTACACTACGAACAATAAGCATCGCCCTTTGACAAGAGAAAAATTTATCGACAATTTCTTTCCATGTTTAAGAGTTGATCAAGTAGTTATGCAAGTTAAAAACAATTAACTATTACACATTTAAGGAAGCATATGGTAACCTGAAAACAATTATCCGGAAGAAAACAACTGCATCCAAACCGCCAATTGCAAATAACTCTTCTTCAGATGTTCCCCAAGCCTTAATTATCCAGCTGGCTGAAGGAACAATTCTTTCAAAGAAGGAAGGACCGCAACCTTTTGATTGTACTTGAGAAAGCCTTTGCCCAAAGTACACACTTACATTCCCTGGTTGTTTTCTCAAAACTGAATATAGTGAGGAGAGCACTGTGCACAAGGCTATATTGACTCCAGCAGAAGTCAACAAACCAGATACATTCATCTCTTGCCACTACCTTAATGATGTTGCAGCACCCCAATATAGCATAAGTAAGCCCAGTAAATGCCCAGAAAGCCTGATATTGCAGGAAAAAATGACGCACAGGTCCAGAAGCTGCAAAAACAAAATTTATTGTGCTATTTAAATATTGCGCAGAACTAAAGGTGTATATGTGGCAAACAATTATTTTCAGCCCATAGGATTGTGCATAATCATTAACCAAATAAATATTTACCTGTTAGTAATAATTTGAATCAATTTTTCTTTAGAAATTACATTTTCACTTGTTAAAAAACGGGGAGGAGAGTCGAACAAGCAAAAGCAAAGATCTAATGTAGAAAAGTGGGGCATGTAAATAAATATTATCTATAAAACACAAATTCTGAAGATAAAAAGATACAGGTGAAGCTGTGAAGGTGATGATAATGATGATAGGAACTGTGAGCACGTGCTGCTCCTTTGACAATGATGTAGAGTCTCAATGAAGCAAAAAATTGGATCATAATGCCTCAGGAGATGGAACATACAGAGATGCATATATAACATTCCAGCTTAAAATTTGCATATAAACAAAGTGGTGTTTATCTACATTCATCGACAAACATAGTCTACAAATTGTTAAGAGTAGAGTCACAAAGAAATCCAAAAAATTGGACCATTGGGCGCATGTTCAACTCAAATACACTCATCTCAGTAGATAATACTGTGTCTACAAAATAAGTCAGGAACATACTCAAGTTAAAATCCACTAAGCACTAAAACACCTAAATAAATAATCCACAATAACTTGCATAATGGTGAATATTATCCTTAATATAGAGAAATAAGAAAAATATAGTACAAATTCAAAAACAATAACATGCAATCCAACATGATATTCTTTCACATGAGTGAATTGAATTTTGTAGATGGTATCCATGAAACATTTAAAAGTAGAACTTGCTTTCCAAATCTCAATAGCCAAAAAAGTTTGTAAGACAGCAGCTACTTATGAACCAAAAAAACAATTAATGGTTGTATATATGGATAAGAATACCATAAAAAATTCTCAGGATAGTTCCTAATAAAATCCACACTACAAATTATAGTAATTTTTGACTTCACAGGAAGTAATGATTCTCAGATATTCCTTATCAATTTACCTAACCCAAACTTCTCTCATGAGAAATTCATTATTTAAAATTTTAAAAATTATCAGAAAGCAATAGTTCAATTTAATCTGTCTACTAACCTATTATCTTCAACTTTTTATACAAGCATCCACCAATTGAATTTAACTGTACTACAATTATAAACCCTTAAACTTTACAATATCTGCTGCTCATCAGACAAAAAAAAATATTCAGCCAACTAAAAAATTCAATAAAAAATTCAGGAAATCATATCAACCAAAATTCAATACTGAGATCACATTAATATCAACTAAAAACAACTAATGATTAATTTTTCACATAATCAAATCACAAAAAAAAAAATTGAGAAATAAAGGAATTACCGAGTTAGGTACCGATATGAATTAGGCAAAAATGAGAAGCGACGGACGCTACATTAACCATACAAATACTTGAAGAAGTGAATTGGATGCGAAACTGATTGCTTTAAGATTCGTGTTTGCTCTTGCTTCAACTTCAAATACAGAGATTTAAATTTAATTCGAGGGAAATTTAATAAAACAATAAAACAAAAGAGGAGAGAGAAATCGAGAGGAAATGAAATTCTAAACTGAAATGCAAAAGAAATCCTCCTGTTTGTATCTTTTTTGCAAAATTTACCCTGTATGAATTGTGAAAAACTTTTTGTTAAAAACCCTCATATTAGTCATATAGTCAGATTATATCACTGCAATTTATCAGTTAATCTTAGTTTTAGAATACTCTTTTTATATCAGATATATTTGCAATATTAAATCGTTTAATTCATACATCTCTTGTATGATTCTATAGTTCAAAAGATATTTTTGTTGTTGATTTTATGTCTTCTAATTGATCATAAATTTTGTTATTCACAAATATCAACTCAAAAGCTCAAAAGTTAAGTTTTTTCATAAAATTTTAATACATATTTATTATTAAAGATACAATGTACTATTTGTTACTAAGAATTAAATAAAGATAAAAAATAAAAAAACTTTTGAACTATCAAATTATCAAATTTAGACGGTTAAATTGACTTAAAATCAATTAAAATATTATTTTAAAATATTATATATAAAATTTATTTGATTAGTCGTTTTTAACTATACTACTCTTTTGTGTGAATTATTAAACTTGTACATACATAATATTTAGAGGAAAATAACTTTGGATGGATTAAAATAACTACCTTTAAACTAAAAAGTAAAAATATTTTAACATTTTATAAAGGGTGCTAGAATCATGAAACCTTTTAAATATTATATTTTTATTTTAATGAGATATCATGATGTAACACCATTCCATAAATTCTTTCAATTGAAACAAAAATATATACATTTGAGTGGAAATATTTTTATTAAAAGTACACAAAATAAAATCTCATAATACACAATTATCTTAAATTTATTACTAATATTTTAAAAAACACTTTTATAAGTATTTTAATTTTTTTATTAAAAATATACATTTAAAAGTTTTTTATCTTATCCCATTATAGCACACAATTCAGCCATATAGAACACTAGAGGAATTAAAATCCCTAAGACTCAGTATGCATCTGACAGTGAGATTTATCTCAAACTTTGAACGGCCCAAATGATTTATTGAGTGAGCGAAAATTCAAAATCATTTGTATTTTATTAGATATATAGATACTAGTTAGGTCCCGTACCTCCGGCACTGTATGGACGGACGGTGGGATTTATCTCAAACTTTGAACGGCCCAGATGATTTATTGAGTGAGCGAAAAATTCAAAACCATTTTTATTTTATTAGATAGATAATTAGATATAGATACAGATAAGTATGTAGTATATCGGTAACCACTTACTCTACTGGTATAATTTCAAATTTTGTTGATAACATATACTCCCTCCGTCCCATGATAAAAGTCATTATTACTATTTTGGGTAGTCTCATGTTAAATGTCTATTTTCTTTTAATAACCAAACTTTTACACATATTTTCTTATTATACTTGTAGAATTAAATATCTTATATTTTTCTTATTCTAATTCTCTCCGTATTTAATGACATTATTATGGACAATTTTATCATTTCGTTCATCTTCTTAATATGCATAAAAAGTTCACCAGAATTTTTATCCTAGGACGGAGGGAGTATGTGTCTATTTAGTTCACTGGTATGACTTTGATTCTTATTGACAACAGAGAAACAAATTACAGCAACAACATGTAATAAAGATTGAACAAAATAAATTATCTCCATATTCATCTAAAAATTATCGTAATAGATTATGAAATTAAAAAAAAATAGTTAAAAGTTGATTGGAATAGTGGCGGGACCTATGGAACCGACACGTGGAGAAAATAATGCAGATTAGTGTCGGTACGCGTGGTTTTTAAACCGCTATTAACTGCCCACGTCCTGATTTTAACGTCTCTTTCGCCGATACGACGACGGATCCTTACGCGTAAAGTCAGAGATGTCGAACGTGACATTTATTGTGAGACGCAAGTGGAGTGTTTAGTTCTTTCGGGAGTGTTTGGGAAGACTCTAGCGCAATTTGCAACTTTTTTGGAGGCAGCTGAGCTAACCTTTTAAATTGTTGAATTATTTGACTTATGTTCACATTGTGCTGAGATTTTGTACGTACTCACATTTTTGTATGTCATGAGAAAATACTCACATGGAAATACACAATTTTATATCGATTTATTTTTTATATTCTCAATAGCCTCCTGTGTTACAAGTGTTCGTGTGTAATTGGGAAGATAAAATAAAAATCTTATCGAAGTTAGAAAATAAATTGAAGAGTAAATTTGAAACTTTAATAAAATTAGTAACACTAAAAGTAACCGTCACTATTCTCATCCTTCTTTATAAATTAGATAATAAATACTTAATTTTTAAGAAAAAAAGAGTGAAGGCTTTTATAAATACTTAAAAATTACTCCATAAAATAAGCATGGGTTTCAGAGGTTTTTATTTATACTTTTAAGAATTTAGGTCATATTTGTTTCAGTAAAGATTATAATCTTGTGATTATATAATAACGAGATTATAATCTCAAAACTATTAATTCTAGGATTAAATAATCTTAAATACATGTTTAATTTTTATTATATTATTAATAGGATAACTTAAAATAATCTCATATTATGTTTGTTTTTCGTAATTAATTAAAGAATTAGATAAAAAAAAAATATCATTTAAACTATTATACCCTTAATAATAATAACATATTTTAAACTATAATTTAAAATAATATCATAACAATGTTATGTTTGTTTTATTCCTTTTCTTTATGCTAACATACACGTGACTATTTTTGTTCCAAAATACTCACAATAATAAATCAATTACTCTTTATCTCTTTTCCTACTTAATTTATAAAATATTAAATTTTAAAATATAATGTAAATTTATTTTAGTTTTAAAAGTAATAATTATATATATAATAATATTTTTATGTAGTTTATAATATAAACTATTAGTTTGCATTATTTAAAGTTAAATAAGATTTTACTGAATAAACTAAGTAAATAACGAATTATGATGATAAATTTGAAGACGTTGTGTCATTTTATACAAAATTAGCTTTTTTGAAACAATAAAATTAGACAAATGAGACATTTTCTTTGTGGAACAATGAGAATATAATATTATCCTCACAAAAAAACTTTTAAAATTTTAGATTTTTTTTATAACTGTTAGAAAAATTAAATTTAGCAAGGCGTTTATTATTGGAAAATATTTTAGTGCATGAAACTATACTCCCACTTTTCAGGTACCGCAAGGGCCTACTCCATATTGCAAGTTGTTCTATAATTATAATATCAGATAGAATAGAACATATTATTAAATAATTACTCATAGTCTTAGTCTTGTTGCAGTAAAAGAGAAGGGATAAAAATTGAACACTGATTTTCAATTATTAAAGAGTGGGTAGAAAAAGACTTGGGTACCCCAAATGCTAATTCTAATAATTAGGTATTTAACCCAACATTTTTTTAGAACAATTTAGCCCCACCTTTAATTGGCATTATTAGGTGCACCCCCCCCCCCCCTCACCCCACCCCCACCCACATTGGTAGGAAGCATGGCTATATGACTATTAATATGTTGGATTTTAAAAATTCCACAGTCAAGCCCAATTTTATGGAAAATGATATCGCTGGCATTCCACTCTCATTACTTTTACTTTAATAATATATATATATATATATATATATATATATATATATATATATATTTATGTACAGATTTAAAGTATACACCTCGTAAATAACATATTCTTTTAAATAATATATTTTTATTAAAACTACATTCTTTTAGAGAATCTTTTATAAAATAAATGGGGGTCGCGAGTGATATTTTTGTAAATAAAAAAAAAGTAAACTAGACCACTCTCTTTTAATATTATTTTATTTTTTAAAAGAATCTTCAAAACGATTTTAATTTTTTATAAAAATCTATTTATTTAAGAATGATCTTAAGATCTCATTCAGATATCTATATACATATATAATATATAACAAGGCAATTTAATTTTTTTGGTCCACGAATTTATTGTTTGGTATAAACCTAAAATTTAACTATAACTAAAACACTTTAATCTTCTTAATTTTATTTATTTTAAAGCAATCCTAATAACTACTAATAAATCCAAAACTTAATACAACTCTTTTTCTTATAATAATTTTATACATTTGGGTGTTCCAACCTACAACACATAGATAGTGATGTAGTCTGTAGAACCAAAACTCTTTTTATAATTCTACAAATTTTAATGTTAACAGATTATTCTATAAAAATTCCTTTAATTATTTATACAATAAATTTTAACTTTAAAAATATGTTTAGAATTTTACTTTACTCAATTTTAGACTCAAAATAACTAAATATTAAGCGTATAGAAAATAATAATATGACAACATAATAGTTAATATTAACAAAATGTATTAAATATTATAAAATATATTAATGATTAAACTTTAGTTATCAATTTTATTTCATATAGGATATATTTTAAGTTAATTATGGTAAAAATAATTATGACTTATATATTAGTGATTATAATTTAGTTATAATGACAACTTATTATTCTACAACAATTTTATTCCTAAATAATTATATAGTAACAATATAAGAAAAATATTATTAGAAAATAATAATTAATATTAAAGGCGTAATATAATTGCAAAATAAATTAATGATTAAACTTTACATACCAATTCTATTTCAAATACGATATCTTCAGTTAATTAATGTTAAAAAATCTCACTTATATATTAGTTATTAAAATTTAGTTAACTTTTAAAACTAAAAATCTGGTAACTTATTATTTTTACAACAATTGTATATATTTCATATAGAATTCCTTAAACATCTATATAAGGTTTTTTGGTCTTCGTCTTTATATTTAGTATAAGACTAAAATTTAAGTAATATTAAAGTACTTTTTTAAAGTTTATTTAATTTAATTTTATTTATAATAAACCTAGAATTTAATTACAATTAAAATATTTTTTTAATGTGCAAGCATAAGCTTAAGTTAAAAGCAAAACACAATTTGAATAAAAGCAAAACACTCTTATCTAAGCTAGACTTGGCAAAATCGGCCCAAATTTGCGGGCCGGGTTGACCCGTCTGTCAAAAAGCGGGTTTTGGGTTCCATTTTTTTAGTTTATCAAAACTTGGGTTGTTTTGATCTCGTCTGCCAATGACCTGGTCCGTTTGAGCTAGACCCAGAAATATATCAAAAATTGATCATAAATCAATTCAGGCCCGTGGACCAGCCCAGTCTATCCGCCAAAAAATAAACTTTGAGCTTCACTTTTTCAGCCTATCAAAACGTGGACCGTTTAAGTCTGGCCCGTTTACCAGGTCTAATCTAAACTAACAAAATAAAATATAAATAAAACAAAGGACATCAATCAACACCCTACAAATTTCAAAAGGTCATACACAAATAAATTAATAAATAATATTCTAAACGCGTAATATTCCCGCCTAGTTATCTCATCCACATTATTTTACATCTCATTTTTATAGTCACCATATTATTTATTTTTAAAACTAAAAGTTATAACTAGAAGTCATAATAATAAATTATTATTCTACAATAATTTTATTCTAAATTATTATATACGAAAAAGTAGTATGAGAAAATAATAATTAACATTGAAAAGCATAGCATATATTACAAAATATATCAATGACTCTGACTCTAAAAAAATTATACATAAATTTGAAGATTGAAAATAAAAACTAAATATTAAATTTAAAATTTGTATAAAAATTGGATATCAAATTAAAAATAACAACAAAAATAATATATTACTAATTCTCAATTGTCAAATTTTGAAAATCATTTATTTGACCAATGCATTGTAACCACTTTAATGTAGCCATTTTAATAGTAACAATAAGTTAAAACAAATAATAAACTTGTGCTTCAAACGGGGCACTTTGCTAGTACATATATAATAAGTCAAAAGTAAAAAAAAATTGGTCCTTAGTCTCTGGTATGATACTATAATTTAACTGCTACTAAAATATTTTTAAAACTTTCTGATTTTATTTTATTAACTACTACTAAAACACTTTTTAAATTTAGAATTTAACTAGAACCAATACACTATTTATGATCCTAAATTTATACACTATTTATGATCCTAATTTTTTTAAAGTAATTTAATATTTTATAACAATTTTATTTTTTATAGAAGTCATTTACTAATATTGATTCCCCATAAGCTTAAATTAAAACACCTACAGACCATTGTTATATATATATATATATATATATATATATATATATATATATATATATATATATATAATTAGTACTAATTATATATTTAACAATGATATATCATATAGTAACAAATTATTCTACTATCATATCATAATTAGCCACAAATTAAAACATTGAAACATAAGTCAGTTAGAGTGAAGTGGAGCAATTTGAAAAGTATTTACAATATAAATGGCAGAATTATTATAATATAGCTATACTAAAAAATGCAATCGTAATAATTAAGTAGGATTAACTTGTAAAAGAGATATAATGATAGTGTTTTATGAGTGCTTAGTATTTTTTTTAAAGAAGGAAAAAAGCAAGGTTTATTTTGTAAATAACATTATTTTTAATATTTTATTTATTATATATATGATGTTTATAAAAAGATTGAATTTCACAAATTAACTTTTTTTGGTATTAGAATGATTACAACATTTTCTTAAAATAAATAAATAAATCTGAACCACATACAATTGTCTACGAAAATTAATATTATACACCTTTCATCCTTAAACAGATATGCAAATTACAATTTTCACACATATTAAGAAAAGTAAAAATAGAGGAAAGAGTAAAAAAGTTTCAAATTTATCCTTAGTGACCCCACATAATTATATAAAGTGATGAATAATTTTATATTTTTTATACTAATGAACCCCACTAAATGACTTAATCACGCTTCATTTTATGCACTTTATGTATCCTTTTGGGTAGGGTTGTTTAACAAATTTAGTAAATTCGATTTTCAAGGTGAACCGAACCGGTCCAAACCAATCGGCTCGGTACAAAAAAAATCAGTTCGAGAACGATTCGATACAAACCAATTTTCAATACCGGTTCTGGTTACCAATTTCATAGGTTCAGTACATACCGGACCGAACCGGTTGTACCGGTCCAATCTCTTTTTAAAGAATTTTTTTACTTAGCCTTGTAAAATTGGTTTAAAGTCTCCTCTATTTATAAAATGGAGGTAACATAAGAAAAGACATACTAGAATATTTAGGACTTGATTATAAAATGGAGGTAACATAAGAAAAGACATACTAGAATATTTAGTACTCGATGAAATTGAATTAGTGGTCTCTCCTATTTATAAAATAGAGGTAAGGCAAAAGAACAGAAATTAGATAATGTGGGATATTGGTAAGACAAGAGAACACATATTAAAAAACACATATATATGGTTGTTTGAAAGTCTCACATTGATTAATTAAAATTTAAGAAATTTTTCCTTATAAAATGACTACCAAGTAAAGGACAAGTCCCATATTGATTAATTGGTAAAAGTTAAAGAAAGTTTTCCTTAATATTTGGTGGTTTATAAGTTTCATATTGATTAAAATGGTAAAAGTATAAGGAAGTTAGATAACCTTAAACTATTTATCAATAAGTTGAGAAAGCCCCACACTCATGACATTATCACATACAAATTTGGATAGAATATGGTTGTTTGTAAAGGAAGTTTTTCTTGTAAAAAGACTAACAAGTGAATGCCTTAATACTTGGTGGTTTACAAGTGAAATTTATCTAGGCACACTTAGAAGGGGGGTTGAATAAGTGTGGGAGCAATCTATGACCAACTTTTAAAAATTATTAATTTCAGGCTACTATAATGATTGAAATCAACTTACTGAATTAATATAGCCTATTAAATAAAATACTTGATGTTAAAGAATTATCTTAATATAATGCAAGTAGTCAAATTAAGATAATTAAGTAACTTATGTGATTTTAAAGTGAAGCAAATAATAAAATTAACACCAAGATTTTTTACGTGGTTCAGCTATTACCCTCTATAATAATAGCCTAGTCCACGTCCAATACCAACTAGTATTGGAGACTCACTTTATTTATTTCTTTATAAATAAATACAGATTACAAAACAGATTCTTACAAAAATTAATTAACAATTAATTTCCCTTGAGCTCTCTTGCTCCTTGTGCACCTATGCACTCTTCAAGCACATTTGCTTCATTGAACCTGTTTGTAAGTCTTTCCCTAATCCACTAGGATTAACACCTTTAGACTACACTTAGTCTAAAATAGAAAATTTTAATACAAATATAGAGGTCTATGATCAATGCAAGAATAATCAATTTAACAATTAAAGGCTCAACTATATGCAATGATCAATTAGCACACAAAGATAAACAATTAATTTCTTACCAAATATTAGCTCAAATAATATCAGAAATTTAATTGCTTAGCTGCTCAAACGTTGCACCAATTAACAATATGTTGCTCGGAAATCTCAGTGTAGTGCAAGATAATAAATTCGTGAGTTGTGTATTTTCCATATATGAGAATACTGTTTTTATAGCCAACCATATATTACCGTTATCAGAAATAACGTTTTATGAGTCCACAAAATCTGGCTTGATCTCCCAACGGTAAAGCTTGAATTAGTCCATATCTTTAATATATATCCAGATTTAGAAAACATAATCTCGTTAGTGGAATAAATCAAAAGATCTTTTAAGAGATAATCTTTTTGACTTTTCTCCTCACTCAAAAGTGACGTGAAGCAATAAAAGTGGAGTGTCCTTTATCTTTCCAATAACATATAAGAGTCCCAAGACTTATAATCATTATCATAACTCCTTGAAAACCGCAAACACCAAATCTCAATAAAGTAGCTGCCATCATTTAGACTTTCTAGGAAACCATGATTACATATATATCCACGTGTAGAAAAATGTCCAAGAGATATCAATTACTCACTTTTTCAAACATGCACATATATTAAATTGCTATCCTTCTTTTTAGCTCATAGACAAACAAACTAATGCATTTTATACATATCATACTGTAAACAAATATTACTTCCTTTTCTGTTCATAATGATATATTAATTTTATCTCTTTTTAGAAAATCGTTTTCCTAGGATATTAAAAATATTTTTCATTTAAGACATATAACAAGATATAATGCAATAATATGTCCTAGAGCCTTTAAATAAAAAATCAATTATTATGCAACTGATCTTACATTTGTTTTCCTAGAAAAGAGAAATCTTCTTCTTCCACCGAAAAATCCTACAATTGTTCTTTATTCAACGAATACCTGAAACACCATAAAATAATTTAGTATATGAACATTTCATCATCAAAACATAAGGATAGAATATGACAAAGTCAACATTCTCCCCCTTTTTGATGATGACAACCCAAAATTGTTTAACTCTTATAAGCTCCCCCTGAATATATGCATAACATAATTCACTCCCCCTAAATCCATGCAACAACATTATTTCAGTTTACTGAAATTTGATAACGTTACAAAATCCTAAATTTTGTAAACAACCTGTTTCCTGCAGTAAATGTTAGTTCATCAAATATCAAAATATTTACTGCTAAATCTATCAAATATTAAAATTTAAATCCCAAATTAAACATAAGTCTTGGTGATGCAATGTTTAACATTAACTCTCCCCCTTTGTCATCAAACAAAAAGGAGAGCAGTTCATTCGTCGAGATCTACCATACCGCATTTCGAGCCGGCGGCCCTTTGGTGAAATAGGGTTTGTGGTTGGCACGATGAACCTTCTCAGCAATGCTCAGGTTAGCAGCAAATTGGGGAGGCCTGAGAATGACAGTTGCAGGTGGTAGAGGGACATCGAGAAATTCTCCTTGATACTCGGCCAACCAATTGTAATTCACCCACTCCGGAACCGTAGAATTCTTACGCTGCATATGGAGTTTAGCTCCCACATCATTGAAATGAGTATAAATGAACTCAGCCAATTCCCCTACTTGAATACTAACAAACTTCAGTTCTTGACTCAACTGACAGGAATTTCGATTAAACCTTCTTTGCATAACCTTTGCCAAAGCAGTGGTTTGCAGTTCAAAGCCTGTCTGTAAGTTAATGAATTCATCTTCAATATTATTGTACAGTTTGTTAATTTCAGGGGCACCCAGAGGCAATTTGCCTTTTTCTAACAGGGTCATACGGTTATGAAGGCTAGTCATTTGATCAGTATTTTTCTTTCGACACGAGAACCAGTTTCAACATATCAATGATTTCAGAAGAAGATTGAATATGGGGCTGAACAGGAGAGGATGGAATAGAAATTGGAGGAGCAGGAGTTTAAGAAGTGACACTAACAAACATTCCATCAAGTAAATTTATACGTGACATTTTCAGGGAACTGGCACTGATAGAATCAGTAACTGAAACAGAGTTTTCATCTTCAAATGAAATTTTAAAATGTTTAAACAAGGTAGTGAGAGTAGCACTGTAAGGCAAACATGTCTTGGTTTTACGCAAACATGTAGTCATGTGATGAAGCATCAGTTGAGACAAATTAAAAGAAACACCTCGTAAGATCAGAGCAACAATAATCAAGTCTTGATAGGTAAAATTTGCTCCTCCACCTAAACAAGGCAACAAATTGTATCTAACAAGATGATGAATGACACAAGAGATATGAGAGACATCAACAGTTTTAGGAGTGAAAACATCAGTCAACAAATTGTTGTTCATCACAATTTGTAGCTGTTCCAGAGGAGTGAAGGGAAAATGAACAACACTTTTCTTTGTAAAAGGACAAACACCAGAAGATGGAATATTCAAAATACTACCAAAATCTACGACTGTAAAATATAACGATTTTCCTTTGATAAAAGTAGTATAAAAATCACCGTGACATTCTAGATTTGTGTAAAATTGTTGAACAAGGCTAGGGTATGCCACAGATGGAGGAAAAAGTATTGAAGAAAAACCACAAGATTCAAACAATGGTTTTAAAGGAGATTGTTTAAAACAAATTTGATCAATAGACTTTTCATAAACAATTTTTTTTAGAAAAATGATGGTTTTAAAACGAACCTCATACGCATTACTGCGAAAGTAGTTGTCAAGCAGATCAGAAGACAGATTAGGGTTTACCGAAATAGGAGGAGGTGTAACTTCTGACTTGAAAGACTAAGTCGTTGGCTGACATCGTCGAGAGGGTCCAGTAGATTTAGGCAATGAGGGACTGAATGTGGACTCATCTAACGACAAATAGTCTACGTACTCTGTCTCTGACGACACAACCTTCTTCAGTTTCCTTTGTTTTCGAGATGATCCGACCATCGATTGAAGAGGAACTGCTGTCTGTTCTTTGTCGGAATTGACAAGTGCTCGCTTGTGCGTACGAGTTTTCATGGTGATTTTTATATGAAGAAAAAAAATCAGATAAGAGAGTAAAAGAAAATCAGAGGATAGTAAGAGAATGAAAAAATACAGAGTATATAAAAAAGAAGGAATGCATGTATGTATCTTGACGTCTCCCTAGGCTTTACGTCTCCCAAGACATTACGTATCCCAAGAGCCTCAACCGACTTGTCTTTTTAATTTTTTTAAAAAAACCATTATGAGATGCATGTACTCATACGACTCTCAAGAAACCCTTCGTCTGTCCAATTGTCTCCCGAGACGCCTTTTTCTATCTGGTCTTTTTAGTTTTCAAAAACAATTATGATAGACTCCTTGATTAACGTGTGCATGAATTCAGGAATTAAGTAGGCTACCGAAACAAAATCATATTATTAATTATCCTAGATTTTATTAGTTAATATGATATATACGCAAACTAGGATAACACTAATACAGATTTTAAAATCATGCCAGACACATCCCAAGTTCTCTACGTAGCATACAAAATCTATCTTCACTTAATGGTTTAGTAAAAATATCTGCAATTTGATTTTCAGTTGGAATAAAAATAAATTTAATTAAACCTTTTGAAAAATTATCTCTTAAAAAATGACGCCTTACCTCAATGTGTTTTGTTCGTGAATGCAAAACTGGATTTTTAGATATATCTATAGCACTTGAATTATCACAATAAATAGGCACACAATCACATAATATATCAAAATCACATAGAGTTTGACGCATCCATAATATCTGAGAGTAGCAACTTCCTGCAGCTAGGTATTCACCCTCAGTAGTTGAAAGAGCAACTGAGGTTTGCTTTTTACTATGCAATGATACGAGACTTTGTCCCAAGAAAGTACAAGCACCACTTGTACTTTTTCTATCGATCGATAATGACCTGCATATGTGACATCTAAATAACCTATTAGTTCAAAGTGATTGCAAATAGGATAAAATAACCCTAAATTAATTGTACCACTTAAATATTTCAAAATTCTTTTAACAACATTTAAGTGTGATTCTTTGGGTTTAGCCTGAAATCTTGCACACAGACAAACACTATACATTATATCGGGTCTAGAGGCAGTTAAGTATAGTAAGCATCCAATCATACCTCGATATTTTGTTATATCTACATCAATACCTTTTTCATCAGTGGTGAGCTTTATTGATGTGCTCATTGGTGTACCTTTCGAGTTAGATCCTTCAAAGCCAAATCTTTTGAGTAGTTCTTTTGTGTATTTGGTTTGATGGATATAAATTCCTTCCTCTGTTTGCTTGATTTGTAATCCCAAGAAGTATTTAAGCTCTCCCATTAAGCTCATGTTAAATTCTTTATGCATGCACTTGGAAAACCACTCACAAAGGAAATCATTAGTAGCACCAAATATTATATCATCTACATATATTTGAACAATACTAATATCAATATTTTTATGCTTAATAAACAATGTAGAATCTATTTTACCTCTAACAAACCCTTTTGATAAGAGATACTTACTCAACCTTTCATACCAAGCTCTTGGAGCTTGTTTCAAACCATAAAGAGCTTTCTTTAGCTTGTACACATGATTAGGATAATTTTCGTGCTCGAATCCAGGAGGTTGTTTAACATAAACTTCTTCATTGATGTATCCATTAAGAAACATGCTTTTTACATCCATTTGATGAAGCTTAAACTTTTTGTAGCATGCAAAGGCTAACAGAATTCGGATTGATTCCAGCCTTGCTACTGGTGCATAAGTTTCTTCATAGTCGATCCCCTCCTATTGGTTGTATCCTTGAGCTACCAACCTTGTTTTGTTACAAATGATTGTCCTATGCTCATCAAACTTGTTTTTGAAGACCCATTTAGTACCAATGATGGAAACATCTTTTGGAGGAGACATAAGTTCCCACACTTGGCATCTCTCAAATTGTTGAAGTTCTTCTTGCATTGCCAATAGCCAGTTCTCATCAAGTATAGCATCCTTTGCATTCTTTGGCTCAACCTGTGACAAAAATACAGAGAATGCACAATGTTTTTGTAATCCTCTTCGTGTGGTTATACCTTTATTGATATCTCCAATGATATTTTCTGAAGGATGATTCTTGATGTATCTAGTTGTTCTTGGAATTTGGATATCATGCATAACTTTCTCTTGATCATTAGACTCATTTTCAGCATCCTGCAAATCTTCAGGTTCACATTCATGCTGGTCATTCATTTTAGTTTGCTGAATTTGTTCATTCGGTCTTCTGGTTTGTTCATTTCGGTTTGCTGAAATGTTGACTATCTCTAAATTTCATGCATCATCTTCACTTTCTATTGGAAGATCATTGTCAGTCTCATTGAAAGTGGTATGAACAGATTCTTCTACACATGACTTTTTAATATTAAAAATGCGATAAGCCTTACTATTTTGAGAATAACCAATAAATATTCCTTCATATGACTTAGCATCAAATTTTCCCAAATTGTCACTTGTATTTAAAATGAAATATTTAGAACTAAATATTTTGAAATAACTTATGTTGGGATTTTTATTATTTAAAAGCTCATATAGTGTTTTCAAAATAATAGGACGAATGAGTACTCTATTTAAAACATAATACGATGTACTTACAGCTTCGACCCAAAATTTCTTTGGAAGCTTACTTTCTTGTAATAGAGTTCTAGCTGTCTCTTGTAGAGTCCTATTCTTCCTTTCCACCACCCCATTTTGTTGAGGAGTCCTTGGTGCTGAGAATTCATGGCTAATACCTCTTTGATCACAAAAGGTTATAAAATCTTTTTGAAACTCAGTGCCATGGTCACTTCTAATTCTTATGAGTTTGAAACTATATTTTGTTTCAAGTTTTCTTATTAATCTTTCAAACTCTTTAAATGCTTCATCTTTAGTTCTCAAGAATAATACCCATGTGAATCTAGAAAAATCATCAACTATTACAAATGCATAAAATTTACCATTAATACTAGAATGTCTTTCAGGTCCAAATAAATCAAGATGAAGTAGTTGTAAAGGGGAAGAGGTTGATACCATGTTCTTTGCCGTAAATGATGTTCTTACTTGTTTTTTTTGTTTAGTAGTTGACACCTCATATGGTTTACATATGAGATTCCCACTATTTGATCTGGAGTATGTCCCTTCGCTCTTGAAAAGATTTCTCTTTCTTATATACAATTTAAATTTAGAAAAAAAAGCTTCATTCAACTTGCTCATTTAACCTGCAAAATTTGTGTTTTGCAAGATTGAGCTTGACAACTCAACAAATTTAACAGCTTTCATGCTTCACATAGCACATAATTTCATGCCCAGTTCATATTTCATGATTCTCATAATTCTAAACAGTATAATTCTTATGTTTAGCATATCAAATATCACATCAAGACTGAGGTCCAAAACTCAACTAATTTTAATCAATAGTTAACTTTCACAATTTAACAAGCATAAAGTATAATTTAGCATACTTGGGAGAATCTCATATAATATCAAGATCATATAACACAAAAGAACTGACCTTCCAAGTTGATTATATCTTATATCTACATGCGCTTTGTGAATCTTACACAGATTAAGTATACGTACATACATACATCAGTGTAACATACTAAATTCACATACGCAATGTAAAACTAGTTTTAGTTTACATTGGCTTTTATTAATTTCTTATTCATTTTCAAGGGTCATACCTTTTTTGAAAATCTTTAATCAACATTTGCTTTATAAAGTCATTATATGCTTGAATAACTAGACACCATGTTTATCATATACTTAAGCTTTAGAACCTTTACTCTCATGCCCTAAGGTTCAAATCATAACAAACTTAGCTTGAAGGTTTTGCAGCACTGCGCGACCGCACTGCATTTAGTTCTGGGAGTGGCGCGACCGAGATATTCCTTGCTAAGTCCAGAACTGAGATTTTTCTTGCTCTACTCATTCCTTAGCCTGCTAGGGTACTTTCAACATATCATTTATACATACTTATGGGGTTTTCAAACTATACCAAACTTTTGTATACATGCATCAAGTTGACTTTAAAAAATAACATAGTTTCCATTTGAGTTCTTATTATTAAATCATACTAAAATAGTCCATTATATGCTTAGCCAACTTAGACACCATTTAGAATACATTTTTAAGCATAATTAAGCTTCACTTCACATACCCAACTTTAGTTGAACACATCAAAATCTTTTATTCAAAACTATATAGCTTTTTACTTGAAAATTCATACTAAAGCATGTTAAACTAGGCCAATTCTTTCATGGCTATAATGGACACTACATAAGACCCATATTCAAACATAAGGGAGTCTATTACACATGACCAGAAGCTCAGAATATAAAAGAATCATTTTGGCAACTCTAAGGACAAACGAGGTTACGCTGGTTTTGGCTGTGGAAGTGGCGGTCACGCCACTTCTGCATTGTACCAGGAAAGGCTATGTTTTCTGCAGAACTCAAATTTTTATCTCATTAATCCTCTTATTTTATTTTTGGCTTCAATAGTACTAATTCCACAGACTTGAAACTTATTTTTACTTTTAATTCATATGTCAACCAACCTTTCATCTATCAATCTCCCTTCTCCAAATTTTTTTAGAAAGGTAGCTTTTATTTGGACATTTTACCAAACAACTAATGAGCATTATTTAAAATACTCAGGTTTCATAGTCTTTTCCTTAAGGTCAGGCCCAAATTTCCACATCGAAATCATTCAACACAGATAACTCATTTACCGTCTTTATATTAGTTTACAGACACCAAACATATAGTAATTTAGATTATTTTTGTAACAAAAGATATATATTACCTGTTGACACTCGAAATTTCATTTTCCTGTTACTAACTATGCAGGAGGGAAAAAATAACTTTTTCATATTCCAGAGATAACCCTGGAGGACCACAATATCAAATCTAACCATGGAGACACCCCTATGTAACATCAAATCAACCTTGGAGATCAACCCTAAGCAAAAGAAAAGTTGGCAGCAATCAAACCCTGGAGATAACCCCGAAGGACAGCCAAAATCCCCGTCAACCTTGGAGATAACCCCCAGAAGGGTAAATCGGTCAATTTGACAACTCAAATTCAATAAACCAAATACAGCACAAATAGGTTTACAAAGAGCCATTACAGCACTTGCAAGCACAAACTATACGAAATAACTCAACAGACTACCTGCGAAGACCCAAAGATGCTATTTCGGTCATGGACCCATCTTCTTGGATTCAGAAAAGAGCAAGCCTTATGTTATTGTGTAGCTCTCGGAAAGAGATTTCCAGAATGTTATTGTACACCTCCATCAGACTCCTGGATTGAAAGTTATAAAAGTTCGAGCAGACAACACGTTGGCCGGAGTGCACGTACTTCGAGACGACGGAACCCATGGGGCCAGGGACCACCTTGGCAGCCGCAGGTAGACCCGCGGCTGCTGTGGATAGACCCCTCTCAGCCATAAAATATAGAGAAACAAGGAATAAAAAGAGAAAACTCTGTTCATTTCAGCTCTTAACCTTTCTTATAGTGTTCCAAACTTCAATATTCTTCTTTCTAAACACTTGTACACATATATACTACGACATATCACATTTTAACCGGTGGAAACTGAGTTTTCAAGCTCCAAAAGCGGTCTGAATCCTTCTTCGCAACACAATGTAAGATTTTTTTAGATTTGAAGCTTTCTATTACTTTGATATATATATATATATATATATATATATATTATCTCTGATTAGTTATGCCCGGATCATCGATCATCGCTCCGTGGCTTTTTCTCTCTTTAATATATATATATAGACTTGAAGCCAAAACAGTTGAGCTGGATCGACTATCTGTGGCTTTTACTTATATATATATATATATATATATATATATATATATATATATATATATATATATATATATATATATATACGATCCGGATCTTAAGCTCACCCTTATTCAACTCACCTGAAGCTCACCCCCTTTAGCGATGACGGACTCGTGATGGTTGATCATACAACTGTCGCTCATACTTTTAGCGATGCTATATGTTGTCGGGCCGCTAAAAGTGTAGACGACGGCATTGTATTAACCGAACAGGCATCTCAAGATCCGTCGCTAAAGGAGGGTGAGCTCGGGTGAGTTGGATAAGGGGTGAGCTTAAGATCCGGACCCTATATATATATATACAGAACTAATCAGGTCTGGGAGTCCGGACCTGATAAAAAATGGACCAAATTTTTTATTTTTTTTTGCTTTTTTTTAAAACAACTAAAAAAAAATATTTAATATTTTATGGAACTGAAATTTTTCTATAATATAATGTTTTGGGTGTGATTTGGATATGTGACACCCCCAAATTCGGGTTACCTAACCCCCGAGTTTGGTGTTCACGATCCACAATATAATACTAACTAACTACCCATTCATATAGAAATAGTAATACATATCACATTAACATATGCTGTTAATACATTAGTCCCAGGTTCTCTAACCTTAACATTACAAACATACCCTTTAGATATACAAAAAGGGTTTACAAATACAACATATTAATAATATTGTTCATCATAACTAATTTATCACTATGCCTTTTCCTTTGTTCTTCTTCGCAGCACCTTTTGCAACTTTGTCCCTAAAGTGAAAAAATATTTTATTTAGCAAGTGTGAGAAACAAGTTTGCCCATGCAAGTTAAGACATACAAAGTTAAATGTATATGAATAAATAACAAGTCTTCTCGCATTCTATACAATAATAATATGAATATATGAATGAAAGAGTAACGCTTTTAAGGTTTTCTACGATATTCAAATGAATAATCAAGAATTAATTCTACGAAATAACAAAGTGGAATGTTTTCCAGATTTATGCTGAACGATCCGTTGGATCTTGAACTTCTCTTCTCGGGTATATATTAAAGTTTTACTTTGACATATACGCAGGTGTATCAGATAACCATAAAGATTAAATCATACCCCTCTGCAAGTACTTAGAGTCGGCCAACTCCTTATACCCTATATTATGCATAATACTTAAATCGCGCGCCATGGTCGAATATACGACTAAAAATGTTCCCTTTATATAAAAGGTTGTTCTTCTCAGTCTCAGAATCAAGATTTGATTTAACAACGAAAGTCAATGATTTCAATATCTAATCACTTCTCTTCTCTTCTCTTCTTAAACCTATCAAGTTTTCTTTTTCGATCTAGCCGATACAACTGGCATTGATCTATCAATAATAATTTAAATTCTCTTCTCTTCTCTTCTCAAACCTATCAAGTTCTAACAAATGTTCGTCTAGCCAGAATAATTAGCTAAGACATTTCTCAACATAATTCTATAATAAACAGGAATTATATGTACTATCAATTCTATCTTTTACGAATATAAATATCCAACAACAGTTATTCTACAAATGTATATTTTTTGAATCAATAATTCAATTTGAATAATTAAACATGCACTAACAACGAATAATCAACAATAAATCCCTGGACGTGGTATAATTAACAATAATTAATCACTATAATAATTGAATGAATATAACTCAAGGTTGAGTTAGGAAACTTGCCTTCCGCGTTGATTACAGCTACACAATAAACTTATCTGCGTTTGAAAGACCTATAACCAATAATATCGGTCTCACAATTAACACAAGAATTCATAACACGTAACACTGTAATTCACAGTCAAACTTCTCCTAGACACAATACCATATAGTCATATCAGTGTTTATAACCTATACAAACACTTAACAAGTCTAACTATTTCGGTTTGGTTGGTCTTCGGTCCATTCTCGGTGTTCTGGTCACCCTATCTGACAAATAACACAGTTATTGTCAATTAAATTCGATTTCTAAGATTCAATATTAATTTAGATAAGTCAATTATCATTAATAATATTTTTCGGAAGCTTTTAATAATTTATAAATAATTATTATAATTTATAATAATTTTTAAACACTTAAATCATTTTAAATGATTTAATTATCAAATAATCTTATCATTATTAATATTTAATAATATAAAAATATTAATAGCATACTTGTCAAAATATTAAAGTTATTATTAATAACTTCAAATATTTTTAAATCATTAATATTCTACTTAAATAATTTTTAAATTAATTAAAATCATTTTAAAAATCATCACCATTAATATTTAAATATTAATAAAATTATTATCAAAATATTAAAAGTCATTAATTATAACTTAAAATATTTTTAAAACATTTTTCTCATTTTTAAATGATTTTTAAATCAATAAAACCATTTTTAATTCATTTATTTAATATAATAATTAAATAAATCTAATATCATTAATATTAATTTATTAATGAGAATTCTCCAAAAATATTGAAAATTATATTTTATAATTCAATATATTTTCTAACACTTTATTCTCATTTAAAATGATTTTTAAATTAATAAAATCATTTTTAACTTATTTATTTAATTTAATAATTAAATAAATCTAATATCATTAATATTAAATTATTAATGAAAATTCTCTAAAAATATTAAAAGTTACATTTTATAACTCAAAATATTTTTAAATACTTTATTCTTATTTAAAATGATTTTTATATAATTTAAATCATTTTCTCTAATTTATTTAATACACT
Organism: Panax quinquefolius; assembly: GCA_020205615.1. Lineage (NCBI taxonomy): Eukaryota > Viridiplantae > Streptophyta > Magnoliopsida > Apiales > Araliaceae > Panax > Panax quinquefolius. Next base: position 80,878,148 of record CM035164.1, on the reverse strand, counting down.
AATTAAATAAATTAAATAACATTAATATTTAAATAATTATAAATATTAAAGAAAAATATTCCAATTGGTCAAAAATTATTTTTCATAATTTAAAATAAATTTTGAAACCATTTTTAATAATTTTTATAATTTATTTCTATTTTTAAATAATTTTCAGAAAATCAGAAATTAAAATAAATGAAAACCGTCGCTATAGCCTATAACGATACTTATCTGTCATCTTAGGTGTTCTTGAGGTTCAAGAACACTATCAGACAGTTAATTAGTGTGCACGTTTGACCGGCTTTGATTATTAGTATATTCATGATCTGGGCAATATTGTGCATCGATAATGTAGTCTACATGTAGTACTACAATAATCAAGTATTATCTCGATCAAACATCAATAATTATGCCATATCTAGATCTTTAAAAAGAGTCGTAGACCATTACGGGTTTTCGGGTAACCCGAAACCCCGAAATATGTCGAGTTGACACTTTAGAGCTCACTTTAATCTATGTTATGTTCATCCAATTAGTTATGTTATGGTGCAAATCTATAGTACTAGTGTCAAGGAACACATTTACATCACAGATCTTATTTAAAACCACATCTAAATCTCCAGATACGATCCGGTCAAAGCATGGTCGAAGTCATTGTTCATACACTTTCTCGGAATTTCCAGAAAAGTGATTCGTGATCAGATAGGCTATTTTGACCACCCCTTAAAACCAATCCATTTGATGTTTATGGAATCTAAAGGCATGTACTTGGAGTCCATATTACAGGCAACAACATTATACAACAACATCCACAAACAACTTAAAAATTGACAGATATTAAGCCCAAAAAAGGTTGTCAGACGTTGATCAAGGCTTTCTGGGTTACCCAGATTTGGCCCGATAAACGTCGGTCAACAGGTTTTGACCATTAATAAAATTAAATCTAGCCAGTTAATCACTGTGATTCCACTTCCAGATTGAAGACAACATAACAGGCTACCTATAACAACTTTAAAACATCAAAAACCATAAACATATCAAGATCTGCGGCTATCGATATTTCTTGCCAGACCATATTTAAAACTCAAGAACAGTTTGTGAAAAACTCAACTTTTACCCACTTTGATGCTATGGATCTATGTTATATCAACATAGATCATCATAAAACATCATCTAGCAAAGATCTAAACACATAAACACATATTTATTTCTTAGCAACTTGGATCAAAATAAAAGTTAGGTTTATACCTTCTAACTTCAAATCCTTGATCTTTATCTTCCTAATTGATCTTGGTGATGATCAAGGTTGTTTTAGTGTGACTGATCTACTTGATAAATTCGGAGGTTTTTTTGTGAGAGAGGAGTTGGTAAGAGCTTGGTTGAAAAATAAGCAAATTTTGTGATTTTCTCTCTCCCAAATCTATATATATTGCTTGATGATATGTTGCTAGATGATCGATAATTTTTAATTTGGTATTCTTTGGATTTCTATGTCACAAAGTCAATGTGGTTGCTTACCAACTAAAGTTGCTAGCAAAATTACAAGTTACATAATAAAATATACTAAAAGGGCATTTTCGTCCTTTTTCTTCTAAATTTAATGGCATTCTTGACAATTGCACAAACCCTTAGGGTTTAACCCTAGGGTTCTAACCCTTAGGTTTTACAAACTCCAATTCTAGAATTTTGTAATTAGGGTTTAAAAATATAAAATTAAGAATTTTGAAAATATAATTAGGGTTTTAAATAGAAATTAATATTTCTAAAGTATAATTAGGGTTTCCTAATTATATTAACACATAATACTCACTTTAGGCTAGGTAATTAGGATTAAGGTTTCCTAATTAGGGTTTTAATTAGACAAATAAAATTTTTAAACTATAATTAGGGTTTGTAAAATAGAAATTAAGATAACTAAAATATAATTAGGGTTTTCTAATCATATTAAAGTTTAATAAACACATTAGGCTTACCAATTAAGATTAGGGTTTCCTAATTAGGGTTTAGGATCTCCGAATTTAAAATTAGGGTTTCTCGACTTTCGATAGGGTTTCTAACGGTACATTAGGGTTTCTAATCCCGAGATTAGGGTTTCTAATCCCTTATTAGGGTTTATAATTTTAAATCTTATCCGATCAATCATTGATCAATAAATCTATTCGGCATAAACACATACTCATTAATATAATTATAATAATTATATTTTCTATCGAATCCCTTTCCAGAAATTAGGATTAGGGTTTCTAAACCTGTTAAGCACAACTCTACTCTATATTATTAGTCAATACACAAATTGGCCTTCTCGAGACTCGTATCACATATACTTGTCACAAAATTGATAATCAATATTAATATTAATTTTAAAAAAAATTTATTCGCAAATTTTGGATTATTCAAAATCCCGGGTTATCACATTCACCCCTCCTTAAAAAGATTCCGTCCTAGGAATCACCGCTTTCTTACTCTCTACAATCTTTTAAAGTTGTATCATCAATTCATTTTTATCAACACAATATTAGTTTGTGTTTCAAATTCTAACTCGTGACTTGAATCTATAAGAGAAAACAGTTCACAGAATTATCTAACTCATATTATCCGCGTAATTTAAGTATTAAGTGAAATCGTTACCTGGTGCCACCTCCCGAGTAGCTCTCTTGCATCATTGCGCCAATATATGTTGAATGTACGGTCATTGGTCTTTCCGGTTGTGCAGGTCCTCGAATTGCCAAGGTTCCACCACCGGGTCCCTTGTTGACACTTTCCTTCTCCGCATTTCTCTTAGGACAGTTCCGTACCAGATGATCAGTTGATCCACATGCAAAGCAACCTTGTACCTTCTTCGGATTGGGGCAATTGGGCGACATGTGCCCCTCTTGCCCACAGTTGTAACAGACTCCCTTCTTTTTTAGGCAAACTCCAACATGTTTCTTCCCACAAGTCGAACATGGCTCCCTTCCTTTCCTATTATCTTCTGTCTTATTACCCGACTGGGTATTCTCACTCCACTTCCTCTTATTCGGGTTACTACCACTACTGCTTCATCCATCACTTGTCTTCTTCTTCTTTTCCTGATGAAATTGAGACGCTGTTTCACTCCCTCCTTTAGCAATTAACGCTTTCTCCATCAAAGCCGCGAACGTATTGATCTACAATACCGCTACCTTGTTGAATATCCCCGTCTTCAGTCCATTCTCGAATATTCTCGCCTTTGCGCCTCGGTGTCCACTTGATGAGGTGAAAATCTAGCCAACTCGTTGAATTTGGCAAACAGATTCGACAATCGACATGTTCTCTCGCTTTAGTTCTAAAATCTTGACTTCCATCCCGGATTACATACTCGGCGAAAAGTAGTTCTCAAAGAACAACTCTTTAAATCTTGTCCAAGTCACCACAGCTGTACCAGCACTCGCTTGATTAGTCTCCCACCACTAATTGGGTTCTCCCTTCATTAAGTATGTTGAAAAAGCTGTCTTTTGCTCTTCCACTACCCTGGCAATAACGAATGCTTTCTCCATCTCTTTCACCCAAGTTTGGGCTTCAATCGGATCCGTGGTTCCTTGAATTCGGCTTTCGGTCCCACCGCTTTAAAGTCTTTGAAGTTAGCCAATCTGTCAGCTGGCTGTTCTCTCGCTCTTCATCTTCCTACGGGAGCTCTATTCCCCATAGCTTCGGCTACCATATTTTGAAAGTTTTGCATCGGGTCATCTTGACCTCCTTCATTATTCACCGATTGCTCTTCCCTTTGATTTCGATTCTGTCGTCTAGGCGGCATGATCTGATTAAAATAAAAATCTTACATTAATTCTCTTTCTCTACACAAATTCTTAATCACAATAAGAATTCATCACTTAATTCTCATATATAACGAATATTTATTCAAATAGTTCATATCACATTTAGTACTTAACACATATTACTATCCCTTGTTAAATCATATCAGGATTAACAACACAACTTTACACAAAAAGTTGCAATTCTCCATTCAAACATAGTTATTCCCAGTTCGTCAAACATACCACACTTATGTGTTCAGAAACTTGCCACAATTATATGAGTGTATGAACTTATCCTTGTCAGACCTTTGGCGTCCATTCTCTGAGGGGTTCAAAACATTTCATATAATTATGAATCATTAATTTACCATAAGTATGAGTTTTAAGAACACACAAATTAATCTTAATATTTTATTCATATAGAAAATAAAGATTTCATTCATTCAAAAAATATATATATTTACATATGTTAACACATCGTTCTCGATATTACAACACTTAATATCATAATCTTCTACCAAAAGATACTAACGCTCAAACTTAAGCTATCTATCTACCGTCCACTCCCTTCACCAAATCTTCTTCTTGTTGGGACACTTGTTGAATCCGTGACTGTTTGCCCACATGAAAAACACTTCCTCATATTTGGCTTAAGATAATGTAGAGAAATATGTCCTTCTTGCTTACAAAATTGAAACACACGTTCTTCCACATCATGCATTCTCCTCGTGAGTCTTCCCACATTTACTCTGAGCTTGCTTCTTCTTGAGTTTGACTTTTTCGAATTAGGGCATCATTGTCCCCTTCTCTTTTTCTTGCCTTTTGCTTCTTGATTGTCCCTTCAAACGATCCACCACCTTCAGTCTTCATTCTTTCCACCTACACCTTGAGCTCGTTCCGTTCTTCAGTCATTTCGCGTAACGCTCGCTCTGTCTTCCACAACTCCTCCAAGAGAAATACCTTACTCCGGAGTTCTTGAACTTCTACAGATTGTTGATCTTGTTCTTCAACTTTAGTCTTATTCCCTTTCTCCATCTTAACTTGCTCTCGACTCTTCCTCATCTCCACTCAGATACATCTCGGGGTAATCGTCATGATCGCTCCCCAGATTGGCCATAGGTTCATCTTCTCCCACCTTCTCAATTGATTCGCTTTGCGCTGGCACCTCGGCTACTGGCATTGGTGTAACAACCGCTAGCATCTCTGCACTCATTTCATCTACTCCAGACATCCTACAATCAGTTTAAATAACTTGATTAGTACTTCATTAGTACCAACTTCTCACACTATGTGTTCACATATCTCATTATTGATGCACTTCGACAATCCCTCACTTAAAACTCTAAATGAGTTTTCTCTATCACGCATATGGTTATAATCCTAGGGTTTTCCCCCACCCCACTTAAGGTTTATAACCTATAGCTCTGCTACCAACTTGTGACACCTTGGTCATTACAGCTTTGATACCAACCCGTGACACCCCCAAATTCGGGTTACCTGACCCCCGAGTTTGGTGTTCACGATCCACAATATAATACTAACTAACTACCCATTCATATAGAAATAGTAATACATATCACATTAACATATACTGTTAATACATTAGTCCCAGGTTCTCTAACCTTAACATTATAGACATACCCTTTAGATATACAAAAAGGGTTTACAAATACAACATATTAATAATATTGTTCATCATAACTAATTTATCACTATGCCATTTCCTTTGTTCTTCTTCACAGCAACTTCTTCAACTTCGTCCCTAGCTGAAAAGTTTTATTTAGCAAGGGTGAGCAACTAACAAGTTTGACCCAATAAATGTATAAGTTAAGACATATCTATTTTGATAAATGAAACCAAAGTTATATGAATGAAATATAACAAGTTCTTCTCAAGCATTCTATACAAACAATAATTCAATAATGAAAGAGTACAATGCTTTCAAGGTTTTCTACGATATTCAAATGAATAATCAAGAATTAATTCAACGAAATAACAAAGTGGAATGTTTTCAGATTTATGTTGAAGCGATTCATTGGATCTTGAACTTCTCTTCTCTGTATATATTAAAGTTTTACTTTGATATATACGTAGGTGTATCGATAACCATAAAGATTAAATCATACCCCTCTGCAAGTACTTTAGAAGTGCCAACTCCTTGTACCCTATATTATGCATAATACTTAAGTAAGCTGCAAGCAATGGTCGAATATACGACTAAAAATGTTCCCTTTATATAAAGGGTTATTCTTCTCAGTCTCATAATCAAGATTTGATTTAATAACGAAATTCAATGATTTCAATATCTAATCACTTCTCTTCTTAAACCTATGAAGTTTTCTTTTTTGATCTAGCCGATATAATTGGCATCGATCTATCAATAATAATTTAAATTTCTCTTCTCTCGAATCTTATCAAGTTCTAACAACAAATGTTAAATCAGCCGTAATAATTAGCTAAGACATTTCTCAACATAATTCGACAATAAACATGAATTATCTGTACTGTCAATTCTATCTTCTACGAATTTGAATATCCAACAACAGTTATTCTACAAATGTATATTTTTTGAATCAGTAATTCAATTTGAATTATTAAACATGCACTAAATGCAAATAATCAACAGTAATTCCCTGGACGTGGTATAATTAACAATAATTAACCACTATAATAATTGAATGAATATAACTCAAGGTTGAGTTTGGAAACTTGCCTTTCGCGTTGATTACAACTACACAATAAACTTATCTGTGTTTGAAAGACCTATAACCAATAATATCGGTCTCACAATTAGCACAAGAATTCATAACACGTAACACTGTAATTCACAGTCAAACTTCTCCTAGACACAATACCATATAGTCACATCAGTATTTATAACCTATATAAACACTAAACAAGTCTAACTATTTCGGTCTAGTTGGACTTCGGTCCATTCTCGGTGTTCTGGTCACCCTATCCGACAATTAACACAGTTATTGTCAATTAAATTCAGTTTCTAAGCTTCAATATTAATTTAGATAAATCAATTATCATTAATAGTATTTTTCGAAAGCTTTGAATAATTTATAAACAATTATTATAATTTAAAATAATTTTTCAAACATCGGAATCATTTTTAAATGATTTAATTATCAAATAATCTTATCATTATTAATATTTAATAATATAAAAATATTAATAACATACTTGTCAAAATATTAAAGTTATTATTAATAACTTAAAATATTTTTAAATCATCAATATTCTACTTAAATGATTTTTAAATTAATTAAAATTATTTTAAACCATCACCATTAATATTTAAATATTAATGAAATTATTATCAAAATATTAAAAGTCATTAATTATAACTTAAAATATTTTTAAATATTTTTCTCATTTTTAAATGATTTTTAAATCAATAAAACCATTTTTAATTCATTTATTTAATATAATAATTAAATAAATCTAATATAATTAATATTAATTTATTAATGAGAATTCTCCAAAAATATTGAAAATTATATTTTATAATTCATAATATTTTCTAACACTTTATTCTCATTTAAAATGATTTTTAAATTAATAAAATCATTTTTAACTTATTTATTTAATTTAATAATTAAATAAATCTAATATCATTAATATTAAATTATTAATGAAAATTCTCTAAAAATATTAAAAGTTTCATTTTATAACTCAAAATATTTTTAAATACTTTTTTCTTATTTAAAATAATTTTTATATAATTAAAATCATTTTTCTCTAATTTATTTAATACACTAATTAAATAAATTAAATAGCATTAATATTCAAATAATTATAAATATTAAAGAAAAATATTCCAATTGGTCTAAAAATATTTTTCATAATTGAAAATAATTTTTAAAACAATTTTTAATAATTTTTATAATTTATTTCAATTTTTAAATAATTTCTGGAAAATCAGAAATTAAAATAAATAAAAGCCGTAGCTATAGCCTATAGCGACACTTATCTGTCATCTTAGGTGATCTTGAGCATCAAGAACAACATCGACATCGACAGCTTAACTAAAAGTGTGCACGTCAATCGACTTTTGATTCTCTCAGATATTCATGATCTGGGCAATATTGTGCATCGATAATGTAGTCTACATGTAGTACTACAATAATCAAGTATTATCTTGATCATACATAAATAATTATGCCAGATCCAGATCTTTAAAGGAGCTGTCAGACAAATTCTGGGTTTTCTGGGTAACCCAGAAACCCAGACAGTGTCGAGTTGACACTTTAGAGCTCACTTTAATCTATGTTATGTTAATCCAATTAGTTATGTTATGGTGCAAATCTATAGTACTAGTGTCAAGGTACATTTAAATCACAACAGATCAGTTAAACCACATCTAAATCTCCAGATACGATCCGGTCAAGCATGGTCAGAAGTCATGTTCATACACTTTCTGGAATTTCCAGAAAAGTGATTTGTGATCAGATGGGCTATTTTGACCACCCCTTAAAACCAATCCATTTTATGTTTATGGAATCTAAAGGCATGTACTTGGAGTCCATATTAAATGCTACAACATGTATACAACAACATCCACAAACAACTTAAAAACTGACAGATATTAAGCCCAAAAAAGGTTGTCTGACGTTGATCAAGGCTTTCTGGGTTACCCAGATTTGGCCCGGTCAACGTCGGACAACGGGTTTTTACCATTAATAAAATTAAATCTAGCCATTCAATCACTGTGATTCCACTTCCAGATTGAAGACAACATAACAGGCTACCTATAACAACTTTAAAACATCAAAAACCATAAACATATCAAGATCTACGGCTACTGACATTCCTTGTCAGACCATGTTTCTAACTCAAGAACAGTTTGTGAAAAACTCAACTTTTACCCACTTTGATGCTATGGATCTATGTTATATCAACATAGATCATCATAAAACATCAACTAGCAAAGATCTAAACACATAAACACATATTTATTTCTTAGCAACTTGGATCAAAATAAAAGTTAGGTTTATACCTTTTAACTTCAAATCCTTGATCTTAATCTTCCTAATTGATCTTGGTTGATCAAGGGCTGTTTAAGTGACTGGTCTACTTGATAAATTCGGAGGTTTTTGTGTGAGAGGGAGTTGGTAAGAGCTTAGTTGAAAAATAAGCAAATTATGTGATTTTCTCTCTCCCCAAATCTATATATATTGCTTAACATGTTGCTAGATCTGATAATTTCAGCTGGTATTGCTGGATTTCTATGTCACAAAGTCAATGTGGTTGCTTACCAACTAAAGTTGCTAGCAAAATTACAAGTTACATAATAAAATATACTAAAAGGGCATTTTGGTCTTTTTTTTTCAAAATTTAATGGCATTCTTGATAAATGAACAAACCCTTAGTGTTTTACCCTAATTCAAACTCCAATTCTAGAATTTTCTAATTAGGATTTAAAAATAGAAAATTAAGAATTTTGAAAATGTAATTAGGGTTTTAAATAGAAATTAATATTTCTAAAGTATAATTAGGGTTTCCTAATTAGGGTTTTAATTAGAAAAATAAAATTTCTAAGTTACAATTAGGGTTTATAAAATAGAAATTAAGATAACTAAAATATAATTAGGGTTTTCGAATCATATTAAAGTTTAATAAACACATTAGGCTTGCCAATTAGGATTAGGGTTTCCTAATTAGGGTTTAGGATCCCCAAATTTAAAGTTAGGGTTTCCGAACTTTCGATTGGGTTTCTAACGGTACGTTAAGGTTTCTAATCCTGAGATTAGTGTTGCTAATCCCTTATTAGGGTTTATAATTTTAATCCTTATCCGATCAATCATTGATCAATAAATCTATTCGGTACAAACACATACTCATTACTATAATTATATTAATTATATTTTCTATCGAATCCCTTTCCAGAAATTAGGGTTAGGGTTTCTAAAGCTGTTAATCACAACTCTACTCTATATTAGTAGTCAATTCACAAATTGACCTTCTCGAGACTCGTATCACAGATACTTGTCACAAAATTGATAATCAATATTAATATTAATTAAAAAAAAATTTATTCGCAAATTTTGAATTATTCAAAATCCTGGGTTATCACATTCACCCCTCCTTAAAAGGATTCCATCCTAGGAATCACCGCTTTCTTATTCTCTACAATCTTTTAAAGTTAAATCATCAATTCATTTTTATCAACACAATATTAATTTGTGTTTCAAATTCTAACCTGTGACTTGAATCTATAAGAGAAAATAGTTAACATAATTATCTAACTCATATTATTCGCGTAATTTAAGTATTAAGTGAAATCGTTACCTGGTGCCACCTCCTGAGTAACTACTACATCATGCGCCGTCATGTTGAATGTACAGGCTGTTGGTCTTCCTGGCTGTGCAGGCCCTCAAATTGCCAAGGTTCCACCACCGGGTCCCTTGTTGACACTTTCCTTCTCCGCATTTCTCTTAGGACAGTTCCGTACCAGATGATCAGTTGATCCGCACGCAAAGCAACCTTGTATCTTCTTCGGATTGGGACAATTGGGCGACATGTTCCCCTCTTGCCCATAGTTGTAACAGACTCCCTTCTTTTTCAGGCAAACTCCAACATGTTTCTTCCCACAAGTTGAACATGGCTCCCTTCCTTTCCTATTATATTCTGTCTTATTACCCGACTGGGTATTCTCACTCCACTTCCTCTTATTCTGGTTATTACCACCACTGCTTCATCCATCACTTGTCTTCTTCTTCTTTTCCTGATGAAATTGAGACGCTGCTTCGCTCCCTCCTTCAGTAATTAACGCTTTCTCCATCAAAGTCGCAAACGTATTGATCTGCAATACCGCTACCTTGTTGAATATCCTCGACTTCAGTCCATTCTCGAATCTTCTCGCCTTTCTCGCCTTGGTGTCCACTTGATGAGGTGCAAATCTAGCCAACGCGTTGAATTTGGCAGCGTATTCTGATACCAACATGTTCTCCTACTTTAGTTCTAAAATCTTGACTTCCATCCTGGATTGCATACTCGGCGAAAAGTAGTTCTCAAAGAACAACTCTTTAAATCTTGTCCAAGTCACCACAGCTGTACCAGCCCTCGCTTGATTAGTCTCCCACCAGTAATTGGCTTCTCCCTTCATTAAGTATGTTGCAAAAGCTGTCTTTTGCTCTTCCGCTACCCTGGCGATAACGAATGCTTTCTCCATCTCTTTCACCCAAGTTTGGGATTCAATCGGATCTGTGGTTCCCTTGAATTTTGGCGGTCCCACCGCTTTAAAGTCTTTGAAGTTAGCCAATCTGTCAGCTGGTTGTTCTCTCGCTCTTCCTCTTCCCGCGGGACCTCTATTCCCCATAGCTTCGGCTATCATATTTGGAAAGTTTTGCATCGGGTCAGCTTGACCTCCTTCATTATTCACCGATTGCTCTTCCCTTTGATTTCGATTCTGTCGTCTAGACGGCATGATCTGATTTAAATAAAAATCTTACATTAATTCTCTTTCTCTACACAAATTCTTAATCACAATAAGAATTCATCACCTAATTCTCATATATAGCGAATATTTATTCAAATAGTTCATAGCATATTTAGTACTTAACACATATTACTATCCCTTGTTAAATCATATCAGGATTAACAACACAACTTTACACAAAAAGTTGCAATTCTTCATTCAAACATAGTTATTCCTAGTTCGTCAAACTTACCACACTTATGAGTTAAGAAACTTGCCACAATTATATGAGTGTATGAACTTATCCTAGTCTAACCTTTGGCATCCATTCGCTGAGGGGTTCAAAACATTTCTTATAATTATGAGTCATTAATTTACCATAAGTATGAGTTTTAAGAACACACAAATTAATCTTAATCTTATATTCATATAGAAAATAAAGGTTTCATTCATAAAACCTATATATTTACATATGTTCACACATCGTTCTCGATATTACAACACTTAATATCATAATCGTCTACAAAAAGATACTAACTGTGACGCCCCCAAAATAGGTATACATCACCCATTCTGAGTTGTCAATACATGGTACAGAAACAACTACAACTTTATTATTACAACAATAAAACTGTGAGTTTGTATACAAATATTATCTTCTAGATAATATCTATACTCGAATAAATCCTCATTACATTTATTGATACATTATTTTAAAAAATGGTGAGGACTACTAAACAACTCTCTCTAGAACTTTCATTCCATACCCTCGACTCAGATCGCTATATTCTCGCTTTCCCGAGAAGAAAAATGGAACAAAAAGGAAAAGGGTGAGCTCAACTAGCCCAAGAAAGAATATTATGACTAAGATAATATACAACAAATTATCGTTAGTCTTCAACAGAAAAAATCTAATAGAATACAATAGACAACAAATTTTAAATCAATATTCGCAATGAAATAATAATTCGTTAGAAGAGTTAAGTAGAGAATGCAAACTACTATCTTCTATGTATGAATTTAAAAGTTCATCGCTCATCTTTTATCCCCAGTAACATCAATCAATATATATCTCGAATCAAATATTCATCTTTGCACTACAAAGCCAAAGATATTCATCATTGGTCATGTTCATCTAAACACTGCTCATCTTTTGCACCACAGCCAAAGATATTCTTCAGAAATCATTCATCTTTGCACTACAGGCCAAAGATATTCAATAATATCATCATTTAAGACTGAGGATGATGGAAAATATTTTTAAAGAAACGAATCCAGTGAAACAAAATGATAAGGATTAAGGATTAAGGATTCATACTTTGTTTTATCCACGTCCAAAAATACCTCAAAAATAATCATAGTGGTGTAAAATTCAAGAATGATCAAAACATGGATACAATCAAAGCTAGTATCCAGAATAGATATTTTGGACGAAAAGAAATTTTTTTATTTTTCGATAAATAGTGCCGTATTCGTGAATAGTACCGTATACGTGAATAGTGTCGTATACGTGAATAGTAACTCCTACACTAAAAGTTCCAAATTTGATAAAAAACTTCAGATCAATATTCAACATAATGATATTGAAGAAATAATATCATTACGAAAAAAAAAAATATCCCTTACCTCGAAAGATCAATCTTTTAAATTTAAACACCTGATATAAAGCTATGACTTAAACTTGTACCGTGTAGCAATACTCAAAATATACTCAAAATACTCACAAGAATACGCTCGATAATATAGAGAGAGAAAACTTTTGTTTCTGGTGTGATTTTCAATTCTAACCTAAGCACCCTATTTATAGGAAAATACTTAGAACACCAAAGCAGAAAATTTAATATAATATTAATATATATAATAAATCTTCTACGCTATCCTACCAGCTTATCTCAAACACCTAACACATGTCCATAAACAACAAAAACGTTTTTCTAAAAAAAAATAATTAAAACTTCCAAAAATCAATTATTTCGGAGCTTTGGAACTTCAATAATTCATAATAAATAGCCCTTTTGTCAGAAAATTCGAATCTCGCGACTTTTTATGGGAAATTCAATTCTCTACAACTTTACAGAAGAAAGGTTTTCCAAATTCCAAACTGAAATTGACCGAAATCCACAAACGAACGATTTTACAGGCTATAATCAAATTTCAATCAATAAATGGGTTCCACCGACATGTTTAACATGTTTTAAACATTTATTGCAACAAAAATACTCTTCCTCCTCGTATACTCATATATCCCACATTCGTTGTAAAAATATCACTATTATTATATTATTAAAATATAATAATATATTTAAATGAATTATTTTATCAGAAAAAGATAAAATTTCAATTTTCAACAATTGTCACATTAAAATTTTTCTCCATCTATATCCACATAAAATCAATATTTTCCTCATCATATGAATCAATAATTAATTATTCACAAATAATATTACGTAATCACAATATTGATAAACTGTGCAGGTTCCCAAGAAAGAGGAGGCTTTCCAATAAGAATTTCTCCTTCATCATGCCAAGCAATTAGGTGACCAAACCTCTCCTTAGACAGTAACTTTCTAGACATTGCCAATAATGTTATCTAATAATATTATTCAGATAATATGAATTATTGCTTCGATAATGAAAAAATTTGTGTAATGACAATTATCAAACAACAAAGAATATAAAATATCAACGCAAAGCAATTATTAAATCAATAAAATACAACATCGAATAAAGAATTATCGTAACCATTATGAGTAGTGCCTCTCACGTAAGAATCAATAATTGGTACAATACGGTACTCACCGTGTTTTAACCACCGAGTATTTTAACAAGATTAATCTCAGAATAACTAATACCGTTATTTTTAAACAACTTATATTTGTCATTTTCTTCATCCAATCGCTTCACATGGGGCCCATACACGGTCGCTACTGTCGCATTTAATATTCCTGATAAAGCATTTAATATTCCACCACCAAACGAATATTCCCGACAACAATGAATATTTTATAACCACTTGCTTATTTTGAAATATTTGCGTAATTTACCCATAACTATCCACATTAATCAAATCAACCTTACTATTCTAAAATAATAAAGAGAAAATTAAATTTCATTAATAATAAGTTGGGGTCTTACAACCTCCCTCCTTATGAAATTTCGTCCCTCGAAATTGACGACGCATGCACTGTGTGTTTCAAAAGGTGAGGATACCTCGCTTTCATTTCCGCTTTCCAATTCCGTGTCATTTCCTCTATAAAGATGATTCCTCCACAAAACTTTAACTTGTGGTATGACCTTTCATGGCGTAGGACATGCTCCTTCCTATCCAAAATCTTGACAGGTACCTCCTCATACGTTAAGTCTTCGGCTATCTCGTCCGGTTCTAACTCTATAACGTGGTTTGGGTCTTTTACATATTTATGAAGTACATATATGTGAAACACATTATGAACACGAGACATACTCGGAGGTAATGCGAGTCTATAGGCTACATTTCCTACTCGGTCAAGAATTTGAAATGGACCAATAAATCGTGGATTGAGCTTTCCTCTCTTCCCAAATCTTGTAACTCCCTTCCATGGAGCAACTCGCAACAATACATGATCCCCTATACTAAATTCCACGTCCTTTCGATGAAGATCCGCATAACTCTTTTGTCTATCTTGTGCCGTTTGTATACGTTGTCGAATCATTTGGATCTTTTCCAGTAGTCATAACGTATCAACTCGGGTCCCCAACAATATTGCTTCACCCACCTCGTCCCCAACATCTCAAGAGCGACACTTTCGTCCATATAATGCTTCAAATGGAGCCACACCTATACTTGCTCGATAACTCGTTGTTGTAGGAGAATTCCACCAATGGTAAATACTTATCCTAACCGCCTTGAAGTCTCAGGACATGTAGTCTTAATAAATCTTCAAGAGTTTGAATAGTCCTTTCGATTGTCCGTCTGGTTTGAGGATGGTATACCGAATCGAATCGTAAACTGTGCCCATAGCTTTTTTGCAAGCTAACCCAAAATCTTGAAGTGAATCTTGGGTCACGATCCAAACTATGGATACAGGAATGCCATGCAACCTCACAATCTAATTCATGTACATACTAGCAAGACGTTCAAGGAATAAGTCTCCGATCGGCAAGAAATGAGCGGACTTGGTTAATCTATCAACAATAACCCAAATAGCATTGATGCCTTGAGAAACCGTGGGAAGACCCGTGAACGAAATCCATGGTAATGTGTTCCCTACTTCCATTTCGGAATCTCAAGTGGTTGCAACGGACCCTTAGGTACTAGATGCTCCGCCTTTACACGCTTGGCAAGTTAAACACATCGAGATAAACTTTGCAATCTCTCTCTTCATATTGTTCCACCAAAATGTATGTCAAGATCACGATACATTTTAGTACTTCCAGGATGGATTGCAAATGGTGTATTGTGTGCCTCCATCATAATCTTGTACTTCAAATCGAGTCGTTAGGAACACAAAGTCTAGAGTGGACTCAAGTATTCCTTCTTCATCAATTCTTGCTTCCTAATAACTCCTTCTTGTACTTTCTTCTTCATACGCACGCCTCCGGCCTGGTGGCTTGAGCAACCTTAACTTTTTCTATTAAAGTTGGCTCTACATGCGATACTTGACATCATCGCACTCATTCCCAAGATATGATCTTCTACTCAACGCGTCCACTACCACGCTCGCTTTTCCGTGATGGTATTGAATAGTGTGGTCGTAGTCTTTCAATAGCTCGAGCCAACGTCGCTACCGCTGCATGTTGAGTTCTTTTTGAGTGAAGAAATATTTAAGGCTTTTATGGTCCGAATATATCTCCACTTTCTCCCATATAGATAGTGCCTCCATATCTTTAGCGAAAACGATCACGCTAACTCTAGATCATGAGTAGGATAATTCCTCTCATACTCTTTAAGTTGTCATGAGGCATAGGTTATGACTTTTCCACGTTGCATGAGAACACATCCTAACCCTTTGCTTGAAGCATCGTTCAGAGATAACAAATCCATCCGAACCAGATGGTATTGTTAGAACAAAAGCCAAATAAGTCTCCCTTAAGCTCTTGGAAACTTTTCTCGCATTCTTCGCTCCAAACGAATTTTGTATCCTTCCGAGTTAGCCGAGTTAATGGAGTAGCGATTCGAGAAAACCCTTCCACGAATCTCCGATAATAACCAGCTAGACCCAGAAAGCTACGTACTTCGGTCACATATGCTGTTAATACATTAGTCCCAGGTTTTCTAACCTTAACATTATAGACATACCCTTTAGATATAAAAAAAGGGTTTACAAATACAACATATTAATAATATTGTTCATCATAACTAATTTATCACTATGCCTTTTTCTTTGTTCTTCTTCGCAACACCTTCTGCAACTTCGTCCCTAGCTGAAATGTTTTATTTAGCAAGGGTGAGCAACAAGTTTTCCCCGCAAATTAAGACATACAGTAAATGTATATGAATAAATAACAAGTCTTCTCGCATTCTATACAACAATAATCCGAATATGAAAGAGTACAACGCTTTCAAGGTTTTGTACGATATTCAAATGAATAATCAAGAATTTATTCTACAAAATAGCAAAGTGAAATGTTTTCCAGATTTATGCTGAGCGATTCGTTGGATCTTGAACTTCTCTTCTCGGGTATATATTAAAGTTTTACTTTGACATATACGCAGGTGTATCAGATAACCATAAAGATTAAATCATACCCCTCTACAAGTACTTAGAGCCGACCAACTCCTTGTACCCTATATTATGCATAATACTTAAGTCACGCGCAATGGTCGAATATATGACTAAAAATGTTCCCTTTATATAAAAGGTTGTTTTTCTCAGTCTCAGAATCAAGATTTGATTTAACAACGAAATTCAATTATTTTAATATCTAATCACTTCTCTTCTCTTCTCTTATTAAACCTATCAATTTTCTTTTTCGATCTAGCCGATACAACTGGCATTGATCTATCAATAATAATTTAAATTCTCTTCTCTTCTCTTCTCTTCTCTTCTCTTCTCGAACCTATCAAGTTCTAACAAATGTTCGTCTAGCTAGAACAATTAGCTAAAGACATTCTCAACATAATTTGACAATAAACATGAATTATCTGTACTGTCAATTCTATCTTCTACGAATATGAATATCCAACAACAGTTATTCTATAAATGTATATTTTTTGAATCAGTAATTTAATTTGAATTATTAAACATGCACTAACTGCGAATAATCAACAATAAATCCCTGGACGTGGTATAATTAACAATAATTAACCACTATAATAATTGAATGAATATAACTCAAGGTTGAGTTAGGAAACTTGCCTTCCGCGTTGATTACAGCTACACAATAAACTTATCTGCGTTTGAAAGACCTATAACCAATAATATCGGTCTCACAATTAGCACAAGAATTCATAACACGTAATAATCGTGTAATTCACAGTCAAACTTCTCCCAGCACATTACATATATAGTCACATCGTTGTTTATAACCTATATAAACACTTAACAAGTCTAACTATTTCGGTTTGGTTGGACTTCGGTCCATTCTCGGTGTTCTGGTCACCATATCTGACAATTAACACAGTTATTGTCAGTTAAATTCGGTTTCTAAGCTTCAATATTAATTTAGATAAGTCAATTATCATTAATAAATATTTTTCGGAAGCTTCTAATAATTTATAATAAATTTTCAAACATCGGAATCATTTTTAAATGATTTAATTATCAAATAATCTTATCATTATTAATATTTAATAATATAAAAATATTAGTAGCATACTTGTCATAATATTAAAGTTATTGTTAATAACTTAAAATATTTTTAAATCATCAATATTCTACTTAAATGATTTTTAAATTAATTAAAATTATTTTTAAACCATCACCATTAATATTTAAATATTAATGAAATTATTATCAAAATATTAAAAGTCATTAATTATAACTTAAAATATTTTAAAACATTTTTCTCATTTTTTAAATGATTTTTAAATCAATAAAACTATTTTTAATTCATTTATTTAATATAATAATTAAATAAATCTAATATCATTAATATTAATTTATTAATGAGAATTCTCCAAAAATATTGAAAATTATATTTTATAATTCATAATATTTTCTAACACTTTATTCTCATTTAAAATGATTTATAAATTAATAAAATCATTTTTAACTCATTTATTTAATTTAATAATTAAACAAATCTAATATCATGAATATTAAATTATTAATGAAAATTCTCTAAAAATATTAAAAGTTACATTTTATAACTCAAAATATTTTTAAATACTTTATTCTTATTTAAAATAAGTTTTATATAATTAAAATCATTTTTCTCTAATTTATTTAATACACTAATTAAATAAATTAAATAGAATTAATATTCAAATAATTATAAATATTAAAGAAAAATAATCCAATTGGTCAAAAATTATTTTTCATAATTTAAAATAAATTTTAAAACCATTTTTAATAATTTTTATAATTTATTTCTATTTTTAAATAATTTTAAGAAAATCAGAAATTAAAATAATTGAAAACCGTCGCTATAGCCTTTAGCGACACTTATCTGTCATCTTAGGTGTTCTTGAGCTTCAAGAACACCGTCATCGTACGCTTAACTAGTGTACTAGTACGCACGTCAATCGACTTTCGATTCTCAAAGATATTCATGATTTGGGCAATATTGTGCATCGATAATGTTGTCTACATGTAGTACTAAAATAATCAAGTATTATCTCGATCATACATCAACAATTATGCCAGATCCAGATCTTCAAAGGAGCTGTCAAACCAATTCTGGGTTTTCTGGGTAACCCAGAAACCCAGACAGTGTCAAGTTGACACTTTAGAGCTCACTTTAATCTATATTCTGTTCATCAAATTAGTTATGTTATGGTGCAAATCTATAGTAATAGTGTCAAGGTACATTTACATCACAACAGATCAGTTAAACCACATCTAAATCTCCAGATACGATCCGGTCAAGCATGTTCAGAAGTCATGTTCATACAGTTTCTGGAATTTCCAAAAAAGTGATTCGTGATCAGATGGGCTATTTTGACCACCCCTTAAAACCAATCCATTTGATGTTTATGGAATCTAAAGGCATGTACTTGGAGTCCATATTACAGGCTACAACATGTATACAACAACATCCACAAACAACTTAAAAACTGACAGATATTAAGCCCAAATAAGGTTGTCAGACGTTGATCAAGGCTTTCAGGTTACCCATTTTTCGGTCGGCCAACTTTGCCAATTGATTAATAAAATTAAATCTAGCCATTCAATCACTGTGATTCCACTTCCAGATTGAAGACAACATAACAGGCTACCTATAACAACTTTAAAACATCAAAAACCATAAACATATCAAGATCTACGGCTACTGACATTTCTTGTCAGACCTTGTTTCAAACTCAAGAACAGTTTGTGAAAAACTCAACTTTTACCCACTTTGATGCTATGGATCTATGTTATATCAACATAGATCATCATAAAACATCATTTAACAAAGATCTAAACACATAAACACATATTTTTTTCTTAGCAACTTGGATCAAAATAAAAGTTAGGTTTATACCTTTTAACTTCAAATCCTTGATCTTAATCTTCCTAATTGATCTTGGTTGATCAAGGGCTGTTTAAGTGACTGGTCTACTTGATAAATTCGATGGTTTTTGTGTGATAGGGAGTTGGTAAGAGCTTGGTTGAAAAATAAGCAAATTATGTGATTTTCTTTCTCCCCAAATCTATATATATTGCTTGACATGTTGCTAGATCTGATAATTTTGGCTGGTATTGCTTTTCTATGTCACAAAGTCAATGTGGTTGCTTACCAACTAAAGTTGCTAGCAAAATTATAAGTTACATAATAAAATATACTAAAAGGGCATTTTGGTCTTTTTTCTTCTAAATTTAATGGCATTCTTGACAATTGTACAAACCCTTAGGGTTTAACCCTAAGGTTCTTACCCTTAGGTTTTACAAACTCCAATTCTAGAATTTTTTAATTAGGGTTTAAAAATAGAAAATTAAGAATTTTGAAAATGTAATTAGGGTTTTAAATAGAAATTAATATTTCTAAAGTATAATTAGGGTTTCCTAATTATATTAACACATAATACTCATTTTAGGCTTGCTAATTTGGATTAGGGTTTCCTAATTAGGGTTTTAATTAGAAAAATAAAATATTTAAATTCCAATTAGGGTTTGTAAAATAGAAATTAAGATAACTAAAATATAATTAGGGTTTTCTAATCATATTAAAGTTTAATAAACACATTAGGCTTGCCAATTAGGATTAGGGTTTCTTAATTAGGGTTTAGGATCCCCGAATTTAAAATTAGGGTTTCCCGGCTTTCGATAGGGTTTCTAATGGTACGTTAGGGTTTCTAATCCTTAGATTAGGGTTTCTAATTCCTTATTAGGGTTTATAATTTTAAACCTTATCCGATCAATCATTAATCAATAAATCTATTCGGTACATACACATACTCATTAACATAATTATAATAATTATATTTTCTATTGAATCCCTTTCCAGAAATTAGGGTTAGGGTTTCTAAAGCTGTTAAGCACAACTCTACTATATATTATTAATCAATACACAAAATGGAATTCTCGAGATTCGTATCACAGATACTTGTCACAAAATTGATAATCAATATTAATATTAATTAAAAAAAAATTTATTCACAAATTTTAGATTATTCGAAATCCCGGGTTATGACATTCACCCCTCCTTAAAAGGATTCCGTCCTAGGAATCACCGCTTTCTTATTCTCTACAATCTTTTAAAGTTGTATCATCAATTCATTTTTATCAAAACAATATTAATTTGTGTTTCAAATTCTAACATGTGACTTGAATCTATAAGAGAAAACAGTTCACAGAATTATCTAACTCATATTAGTCGCGTAATTCAAGTATTAAGTGAAATCGTTACCTGGTGCCACCTCCTGAGTAGCTACTGCATCATGCACTGTCATGTTGAATGTCTGGTATTGATGATCTTCTTGGTCACATGCAGTCTCGAATTGCCAAGGTTCCACCACCGGGTCCCTTGTTGACACTTTCCTTCTCTGCATTTCTCTTAGGACAGTTCCATACCAGATGATCAGTCGATCCGCATGCAAAGAAACCTTGAATCTTCTTCGGATTGGGGCAATTGGGCGACATGTGACCCTCTTGCTCACAGTTGTAACAGACTCCCTTCTTTTTCAGGCAAACTCCAACATGTTTCTTCCCACAAGTTGAATATGGCTCCCTTCCTTTCCTATTATCTTCTTTCTTATTACCCGACTGGGTATTCTCACTCCACTTCCTCTTATTCAGGTTACTACCACCACTGCTTCATCCATCACTTGTCTTCTTCATCTTTTCCTAATGAAATTGAGACGCAGCTTCGCTCCCTCCTTCAACAATTAACGCTTTATCCATCAAAGCCGTGAACGTATTGATTTGCAATACCACTACCTGAAAGTAGTATGCACACAAGCCAATCATGTTTGATGATAAAGCATATACTTTGTAACAATCTTATTCATTTATTAATAAAAAGTATTAATTTATTAAAGGCTTTTAATTATCTACATGATGTTTGTTTTTATAATATGTGATAAACCCATAGTTTTAAGCAATGCTTTTAGAATAATGATGATGATCATTCTAATGAGATCTAAATTCTTAGAAAGCTTAAAACTAAAATAGTTCCCAATCATTGGATTACTAAATTGGGGATTAGTGAATCCAGGATAGATCGGGTACATATGTTGCTTGCTTTCATTGGATGAGGATGATTGATCTCATGATCATTTGTGTGGAGACACTAAAGCAAGTATGTAGGTGCTTATTAGAGAATAAGTTCACTGAACGTGGCTCGCTAAGGAATACCTAATGGAGTTTAATTGCCTGTCAATAGGAATTTCTGTAGTGATAGTAGTACAAGTGATCCTTGGACTTGAGATCATCATAGTATCTTGTGTATGATGAGTTATACTTTGACTTATTCCTTAAGACCCTAGGGTATATCAAAGGGTATGCTTGGGTATAATAAGTTATACATGGAGATAATGTATGATCAATAAAGAATCTACCACTTCTAATAAAAGAAGAGAAATGTCCTATGTGATTCGATAAATGACAACCCAAAGAGTCCTTGGTTAAGGCGTAATGAAATTAGAAAGGAGTTTCTAATTTGCATTATTTGAGTTGTGCATTTAAGAGTCGAAATACATATAATTAAATAAAATAAGACTTGACAAAGAATTCCATGTCTTATATTTAATTGGGACATTGTATGGTGGAAGGATTGAATTGCATTTCAGAAACTATTTACTCAAAGGTTCTTTTATGATTAATGTTGAAATCTATATTATCCGGAAAGTCGTTGATCGCTAGGGAGGCTTATCCCTATTGTAGAATAAATATTATTTATTTAAATAAATTAATTGTTTAATTTATTTATTTAAATAAGATTAGAATTGTTCTAATTGATTTATTCACAACCTAGGTTTAATATGGAGAACCTAAAGGGTCACACCATAAAAGGAAGAATAATTATTTAAGAAGTTAATGGCATAATCGTAATAATATGTTAAGTATATTTAATTTAATCTATGGTGATAGAATAAATTAAATAGCTTAATATTTATTATTTAATATTTTAGAAATATTAAATATAAATTAATAAGAGGAGTCTTATTAATATTATTACAATTATTATTATTTTAATTTCTAAAAGAGTTTAGGAATTAATTTAATATAAGTACTCTCATTTATTCCTAATTGAATTAGGAAGGAAAATTAGTTAAAAGAGTTTAATTAATTATCCCTAATTAGATTAGGGAGCTTAATTAATTAAAAGAATTTAATTAATTAAATAAATCCCAATTCCTTAATTGTTAAGGTGGGTTGCCTACATATATAAATAAGAGGAGTCTTATTATGGGTGATGGGGTTGTTGACTTTTTTCAACATCGATATAATTCCAATTGTTGTGAGAGTACACTTTTTCTATAGAGATAGAAAAACTAGGGTTTAGCCAACCACCCCTTCTTCTTGAATTTTCTTCTTCCTGGTGGATCACCTCAGAGGCCAAACATATGCGTGGCTAACGTTGATCAAAGGAAGGAACCAAACCCGGTGGATTCAAGTTGAACGCGAAAGGATTTGGAGGTGAACTTGTACCGAGGAAGCTCGATCTTCAAGGGTATGATTTTATTCTTTATCTTTTCGCTTAATTAATAATTATGCATAAAGGGTGATCCGTATATGGTTTGTAAATTTTTTAAACTCGATTTTACACGCTTCCGCACTATTTATGCAATTTGATCATGCATACATGAATATTACATAAACCCAATGTTGATGGCATCGAGCCAAACCTTTATGCTAATTATTAATTGTTTTAATTTGATATGTATATTGATATGTGTTTAGAACAATTTAATTGGGCATAATTTAATTGTATAAAATTAAAAAAAAAAAAAAGGGTGCAGATCATGTATTACGGAAAACATGCTTTCATTCTAAGTTACTATATATATTAACGTGAATATAAAGTTTCAATAAAGGTAATCATGATATCTCTTTTCGCAACAATCAGTTAATCATGATGGCTTTCATTTGGATAATGCGGTTTTAAAAAAAAAAAAAAAAAAAACAAAGTTTAGGAACTTACGGATATTCATAAGCAAAGGTATTGCGGTTTTGCAAAAACAAAGGAACTTACGGATATATATATATATATATAATAGTTATATATATATATATATATTCTTAATTATTATATAATTAAAATAAAAGTTTATTTTAATTTTAAAATTAAAGGTTTATTTTAATATTAAAATATAAAGTTTTATTTTAATTTTAATAATTTTATAATTAAAATAAAAGGTTTATTTTAATCTTAAAATAAAAGGTTTATTTTAATATTAAAATATAAAGTTTATTTTAATTTTAAAATTAAATTTCATGCTACCTAATTAGAATTGGAATTGGATTCCATGATAACTAATTAGAGTTGAAATTGGATTCTATTTTTCCTAAAATAAAGGAGTTTATTTGTGAATAGGGAAGTAAATCCATCTTTCCTTAAATAAAGGAGTTTGTTTAGATATGAAATAAGATTTCATATTATTCAAAATAAAAGAGTTTATTTGTGAATAGGAAAGAGAATCCATGTTTCCTTAAATAAAGGAGTTTATTTAGATATGAAATTAGATTTCATATTATTCAAAATAAAGGAGTTTATTTATGAATAGGAAAGATAATTCGTGTTTCCTTTAATAAGATTTTTTTTACATGGAATTGGATTCCATAATTAATTAAAATAAAAGAGTTTATTTTAATTAAAGATTTTTTTTTACTTGGAATTGGATTCCATAATTAATTAAAATAAAGGAGTTTATTTTGATTAAAGATTTTGATTAAAATAAAATAGTTTATTTTATTCAAAATTAGATAAATTAAAATAAAATAGTTTTATTTTGATTTAAATTTGGATTAAAATAAAGGAGTTTATTTTGATTCAAAAATAGATTTTATACTAACTAAATTTGCCCATTAAATGATATCAATATATATATTGAATGTTTATTATTCATAAGATGAATGTTATTTATTGATGCATATGGTGATGTGTATGATAATAAATGGGATTTATTATGACTATGACCAATATGATTGGATTTTATTTTAGTTGGATGCACGAATGTATGGGTTTTATTAAATGGGGTCTCACAGACTGCCTTCTCTAATTTTTTCTTAATGTAAATTCTATTCCCTCCTATGTACTTCCCCTCGATCACGATCAAGGTTTCTATTTATTTTAAAATAGTTTTGTAATAGGAATAGTTAGAATTAATTTTAGAAAATTAGAGATCAAAGGAGCAAGGAGCGCGTGAAGACCCGTTTGTAATGGAGCCCGGGTTTAAATGTAATAGTTATATTTAAATATTAATTCTTGCACCCTGGGGTTTGAATTTTGGTTCACTTGGTGGCTCTAGTGAACCAAACTAGAATAAAAGTCCATAATCAATCCGGGTAGAATATAGTATTCTATATGTGCATGCTTATACTATATATATTATATATTATGCAAACATGCTTCGCATGTTTATTAATATGACGCGTATTTTATATATATACGTGCATGCGCGCTAAATAAGATGAGACAAATTAATAACAAACCCCTCAAATTTTTATATTAAGTCCTAAGCGTTCAAAGATATTTGCAATATCGAACGTCGCTTTTTCTAGCATGATAAAATTAATAGAGTAATAAATATTTAATATGAGTTTGTTGTGTAACCACAAGGCAAGTATTAAGTATTTAAGATGTTAATTTATCACATTTGATGCTTATAAAGAAAATTGAACAATATTGTTTTGTTGTGTCACCACAAGGATGATATTTTTCTTTTTTGAATATATGGAGTGCTAGGTCGGACTTAACTTGGATAATTTTGATTCGGATGTGCCACCACTGATCAAAATAATCTAAGAGGCAAAAGAAAAGGAGTTCAGATAGTTGATGTAATTGACAAAAGTTGTCTACCTATTTATTTATATATAGTTTGTTGTGTCACCACAAGGCTATATACATTTGAAATGGGATCCTTATTCTCACTAGCAAATCTTTAATTAGATTTTGCCGAACTATATAAGTGAGGGTAATATAGTTGAAGAAGAAAATAGTGGGAGATACCAATTTAAAACAAGACCTAATTTATTTTGGTAATTAATAAAAGAATGTATGTTAAAATGTTGTTAATTACAAATTCATTTACAAAATTTTACAATGTCTTAATTACTATCACTGCGAAGCATATTAGATGCTAAATTAACCGGACCGAATTAAACGGATTGGTTAAGGAATTTGAGAATAGTTCTCATAGCTGAAGAGCTATCTTATGTCCTTAATACGCCTATCCCTACAATGGTTGCAGACAATGCCTCTGAGGAAGAGATTGCTACTTTTAGAAAGTGGCAAGATGATGCACAGTTGGCTCAATGCATCATGCTCGTATCCATGAGTAACAAGCTTCAGCGTCAGCCTGAAACTATGGATACTTCTACTATACTCCTGCACGTCAAGTAGTTGATGGTAAAGAAAGTAGGACCGATAGATATCGACATCTCAAGGAGCTCTTCCGATCTAGAATGGCCAATGGCACTATAAGATGCATAAAAAGTCCTTAACATAATCAATTTGATTGATCAATTAGACAACCGGTTTTGTCATGGATGGAGAGTTGAGCCAAGATTTGATCTTGCACTCACTCCCGGACTCCTTTCACAATTGTTGTGAATTTTTCATATAAACAAGCTAGATATCAGCTTCGTTGATTTGCTTAACATGTTGAAAAATGATGAGAGTCACTTTCCAACCAAGAAAGACCATGTCCATCGGTAGGGCCAAAGGATCTTTCAAAAGAAGAACGATTCAAAGAAGGTATATAGAAAGGCAAAACAAAGGATAATAAGAACAAAATCGACACGGATAGCAAAGGAGTTTGCTTCCACGCAATAAGCCTCGACATCGGAATGAAACCGCAAGAAGCATCTTGCTAAGCCCAACCAAAAGAAGCTTAGTGAAGTTTTGTTATAAATACAAATTTGTTCATGATTTAAAATAAAAATTTCTTTAAGTCAAGGTTCTACTTGGGTATTGGATACCGACTTTGGTTATCATAAATATAGATTTATGAAGGGACCAAGCAGAAGTAGAAAGTTAAACAAGGTAAGTAATCCTATGTGTGGGAAATGAAGCAAAGGTTGCTACATTAGCCATAGAAACTTATAGTTTAGCAATGCCTATGGGAAAATCTATTAAGTCAATAAGTTGTTATTGTATTTCAGTTCTTGTTAGAAATATTATTTCTATTTTGTTGTTGGACAATAAAATTTTTGATATTATAATTAAGAACAATTGTTGTTCTATTTATAATAATAATGTTTCGTATAGAACTGAAAGATTACTTAATGGATTTTATATACTGATTTACATGAAAAATTATTTTGTAAATTGAACAAACTAGTATAAGAAAAGGAGATGATCATTCAAAGAGTTGAATGTGTGTATTTGTTGAATACAAGTGTGAATTATTTGAAAGGTTCAAAGAATTCAAATGTGAAACAAATTGGCAAAGTATTAAGATTCTTTGATTAGATCAAGGAATAAATACTTGTGCAATAAGTTTCGGATCATCTCAAATGGTTTTTCTCATAATGGACGCCTCATGATACGTAATAATTGATTGATGTATCCGAAAGGAAAAATCATACCTTGTTGAACATGGTATGCGGTCCAAAATGATTTTACCGACATTCCAAAGATCCTTCAGGATCATGTCCTAGAAATGGTCAGACATTCACGTAAAATGGTAACCTCAAAATCCGCCCCAAGACTCCATAAAAGTTATGGATGTGGAGGATTCCTAATCTTAAGTATGTTAAGATAAAGGGTTGTCCAACTTATGTGAAAAGGTTTCAAAGGATAAGCTTGGGATAATATTTGACAAGTACAATTTGTGGGACATCCTAAAGTAAGTTTAGGGTATATGTTCTATAATTCTACTTAGCAAAAGGTGTTTGTTATGAAACACGCCGCCTTTCTAAGATAAAGGTGTTTATCATTCAAGGGGCTAGTGGGAGGATAATAGATCTTGAAAAGTTCAAGAACCACAAAATACTATAAGTCAAATAAGAGGAACCCGTAGATGTAATTCTATTATACCACAACCGAATCGTAAATCGAATAGTACCAAAGATACCTAGGAGGTATGGATTCATCATGGATGATGATGATGAGGTACACATCATAGAAGATGATGATCCAGATTACATACGATGAGGTAAGTGTTATAGACACTCAGAGAAATGGATTGAAGCAAGTTTCTCAAATATAGAACATTCGCTTTTGATGAGGCAATCAAAAGAGTTTGATTTTATCAAAATAAGAATGAACCTAGTGTGTACAAAAGGGTCGTTGGGAGCATCGTGACATTCCTAGTACTATATGTTGATATACTACGGATAAGGAATGACATACCAATGCTACAATCAATAAAGATAAAGTTGTCTAAACATTCCTCCATGAATGATTTGGAAGAGTATCTTAATTGGGGATATAAATCTATATAGATAGATTTAAAAGGATGCTCAACTTAACCCAAAGAACGTATATTCATTTGATGCTAAAGTCGTTTAGCATGGCAAACTCCAAGAGATGTCTCATGTTGATGAGCTATGTAGTGTATCTCTCTTAATAGTCCCCACAGACTCCTGAAAAGAGAGGTCGCATGAGTGACTATCATGTATGCAATGAAATATACGAGACCTGATATTGATCAGCCATATTCTGGAGAAGTTCACTATGAGTCGTTGAAAAACATCTTAAAGTTCTTAACCCAAGCACTAAAGATGTGAGCATACATGGTGGGTCCGAATTAAAACCAGAGGGCTTAACAGACTCAAGTTTTTTCAGATGCACCAAGATGACAAAAATCCACTTTAAGGTAAAAGCGTTATCTTGAACGGTGGTGCGTTGAATTGAAAGGTTCTAAACAAAGAAAGAGTTCTTTGGTTTAGTGATAAAGACAAAGTAAATAGCTATAAATGAAGCTACAAGTTGATTGTTTGGATTAAAAGTTCATTACGTAAACTAGGAATAGTTCCTAAGTCTCATCTTGGATCTAAACATGTGTTGTGGCACTTTCATTTGATTATTAGAATCATTGAAAGATGGGAAATCACTATAGAGATAGTGGACTCTCATGAACAACATTACATATCCATTAACTAAAGCATATCCAACAAAGCAGGATAATCGCCACTTAAAGAAGAAGAGTATAAGATACAATGACGATTATCGGGTTTTAGTGCAAGTGGGAGATTGAAAGTAGTATGCACACAAGCCAATCATGTTTGATGATAAAGCATATACTTTGTAACAATCTTATTCATTTATTAATAAAAAGTATTAATTTATTAAAGGCTTTTAATTATCTACATGATGCTGTTTTATAATATGTGATAAACCCATAGTTTTAAGCAATGCTTTTAGAATAATGATGATGATCATTCTAATGAGATCTAAATTCTTAGAAAGCTTAAAACTAAAATAGTTCCCAATCATTGGATTACTAAATTGGGGATTAGTGAATCCGGATAGATTGGTACATATGTTGTTTGCTCATTGGATGAGGATGATTGATCTCATGATCATTTGTGTGGAGACACTAAAGCAAGTATGTAGGTGCTTATTAGAGAATAAGTTCACTGAACGTGGCTCGCTAAGGAATACCTAATGGAGTTTTTTTATTTCATTCGTCAATAGGAATTCCTGTAGTGATAGTAGTACAAGTAATCCTTGGACTTGAGATCATCATAGTATCTTGTGTATGATGAGTTATACTTTGACTTATTCCTTAAGACCCTTAGGGTATATCAAAGGGTATGCTTGGGTATAATAAGTTATACATGGAGATAATGTATGATCAATAAAGAATCTACCACTTCTAATAAAAGAAGAGAAATGTCCTATGTGATTCGATAAATGACAACCCAAGAGTCCTTGGGTTAAGCGTAATGAAATTAGAAAGGAGTTTCTAATTTGCATTATTCGAGGAGTCAGTGCATTTAAGAGTAAATACATATAATTAAATAAAATAAGACTCGACAAAGAATTCCATGTCTTATATTTAATTGGGACATTGTATGGTGGAAGGATTGAATTGCATTTGTAACTATTTACTCAAAGGTTCTTTTATGATTAATGTTGAAATCTATATTATCCGGAAAGTCGTTGATCGCTAGGGAGGCTTATCCCTATTGTAGAATAAATATTATTTATTTAAATAAATTAATTGTTTAATTTATTTATTTAAATAAGATTAGAATTGTTCTAATTGATTTATTCACAACCTGGTTTAATATGGAGAACCTAAAGGGTCACACCATAAAAGGAAGAATAATTATTTAAGAAGTTAATGGCATAATCGTAATAATATGTTAAGTATATTTAATTTAATCTATGGTGATAGAATAAATTAAATAGCTTAATATTTATTATTTAATATTTTAGAAATATTAAATATAAATTAATAAGAGGAGTCTTATTAATATTATTACAATTATTATTATTTTAATTTCTAAAAGAGTTTAGGAATTAATTTAATATAAGTACTCTCATTTATTCCTAATTGAATTAGGAAGGAAAATTAGTTAAAAGAGTTTAATTAATTATCCCTAATTAGATTAGGGAGCTTAATTAATTAAAAGAATTTAATTAATTAAATAAATCCCAATTCCTTAATTGTTAAGGTGGGTTGCCCACATATATAAATAAGAGGAGTCTTATTATGGGTGATGGGGGTTGTTGACTTTTTCAACATACGACATAATTCCAATTGTTGGGAGAGTACACCTTTTCTATAGAGATAGAAAAACTAGGGTTTAGCCAACCACCCCTTCTTCTTGAATTTTCTTCTTCCTTGGTGGATCACCTCTAGAGGCCAAACATATGCGTGGCTAACGTTGATCAAAGGAAGGAACCAAACCCGGTGGATTCAAGTTGAACGCGAAAGGATTTGGAGGTGAACTTGTACCTGAGGAAGCTCGATCTTCAAGGGTATGATTTTATTCTTTATCTTTTCGTTTAATTAATAATTATGCATAAAGGGTGATCCGGGTATATGGTTTGCAAATTTTTTTAAACTCTAATTTTACACGCTTCCGCACTATTTATGCAATTTGATTGCGGACATGAATATTACAAACCTAACACTACCTTATTGAAAATCCCCGGCTTCTGTCCATTCTCGAATCTTCTCGCCTTTCTCACCTCGGTGTCCACTTGATGAGGTGCAAATCTAGCCAACTCATTGAATTTGGCAGCGTATTCTGATACCGACATGTTCTCCTGCTTTAGTTCTAAAATCTTGACTTCCATCCTGGATTCCATACTCGGCGAAAAGTATTTCTCAAAGAACAACTCTTTAAATCTTGTCCAAGTCACCACAACTGTACTAGCCCTCGCTTGATTAGTCTCCCACTAGTAATTGGCTTCTCCCTTCATTAAGTATGTTGCAAAAGCTGTCTTTTGGTCTTCCGCTACCCTGGCGATAACGAATGCTTTCTCCATCTCTTTCACCCAAGTTTGGGCTTCAATCGGATCCGTGGTTCCCTTGAAATCTGGCGGTCGCACCACTTTAAAGTCTTTGAAGTTAGCCAATCTGTCAGCTGGCTATTCTTTCGCTCTTTCTCTTCCTGCAGGAGCTCTATTCCCCATAGCTTCGACTATCATATTTGCAAAGTTTTGCATCGGGTCAACTTGACCTCCTTCATTATTCACTGATTGCTCTTCCCTTTGATTTCGATTCTGACGTCTAGGCGGCATGATCTGATTTAAATAAAAATCTTACATTAATTCTCTTTCTTTACACAAATTCTTAATCACCTAAATCTCATATATAGCGAATATTTATTCAAATAGTTCATAGCACATTTAGTACTTAACACATATTACTATCCCTTGTTAAATCATATCAGGATTAACAACACAACTTTACACAAAAAGTTGTAATTCTCTATTCAAACATAGTTATTTCTAGTTCGTCAAACTTACCACACTTATGAGTTTAGAAACTTGCCACAATTATATAAGTGTATGAACTTATCCTAGTCAGACCTTTGGCGTCCATTCGCTTAGGGTTTCAAAACATTTCATATAATTATGAGTCATTAACTAACCATAAGTATGAGTTTCAAGAACACACAAATTAATCTTAATCTTATATTCATATAGAAAATAAAGATTTCATTCATAAAACATATATATTTAGATATGTTCACACATCATTCTCGATATTACAACACTTAATATCATATATATTTAGATATGTTCACACATCATTCTTCTTTTCCTGATGAAATTGAGACGCTGCTTCGCTCCCTCCTTTAGCAATTAACGCTTTCTCCATCAAAGCCGCGAACGTATTGATCTACAATACCGCTACCTTGTTGAATATCCCCGTCTTCAGTCCATTCTCGAATATTCTCGCCTTTGCGCCTCGGTGTCCACTTGATGAGGTGAAAATCTAGCCAACTCGTTGAATTTGGCAGCGTATTCTGATACCGACATGTTCTCCTGCTTTAGTTCTAAAATCTTGACTTCCATCCTGGATTACATACTCGGCGAAAAGTAGTTCTCAAAGAACAACTCTTTAAATCTTGTCTAAGTCACCACAGCTGTACCAGCACTCGCTTGATTAGTCTCCCACCACTAATTGGCTTCTCCCTTCATTAAGTATGTTGAAAAAGCTGTCTTTTGCTCTTCCACTACCCTGGCGATAACGAATGCTTTCTCCATCTCTTTCACCCAAGTTTGGGCTTCAATCGGATCCGTGGTTCCCTTGAATTCTGTCGGTCCCACCGCTTTAAAGTCTTTGAAGTTAGCCAATCTGTCAGCTGGCTGTTCTCTCGCTCTTCATCTTCCTACGGGAGCTCTATTCCCCATAGCTTCGGCTACCATATTTTGAAAGTTTTGCATCGGGTCATCTTGACCTCCTTCATTATTCACCGATTGCTCTTCCCTTTGATTTCGATTCTGTCGTCTAGGCGGCATGATCTGATTAAAATAAAAATCTTACATTAATTCTCTTTCTCTACACAAATTCTTAATCACAATAAGAATTCATCACTTAATTCTTATATATAGCGAATATTTATTCAAATAGTTCATATCACATTTAGTACTTAACACATATTACTATCCTTGTTAAATCATATAGGGATTAACAACACAACTTTACACAAAAAGTTGCAATTCTCCATTCAAACATAGTTATTCCCAGTTCGTCAAACATACCACACTTATGTGTTCAGAAACTTGCCACAATTATATGAGTGTATGAACTTATCCTTGTCAGACCTTTGGCGTCCATTCTCTGAGGGGTTCAAAACATTTCATATAATTATGAATCATTAATTTACCATAAGTATGAGTTTTAAGAACACACAAATTAATCTTAATATTATATTCATATAGAAAATAAAGATTTCATTCATAAAACATATATATTTACATATGTTAACACATCGTTCTCGATATTACAACACTTAATATCATAATCGTCTACCAAAAGATACTAACGCTCAAACTTAAGCTATCTACCGTCCACTCCCTTCACCAGTCTTCTTCTTGTTAGGACACTTGTTGAATCCGTGACCTGTTTGCCCACATGAAAAACACTTCCTCATATTCGGCTTAAGATAATGTAGAGAAATATGTCCTTCTTGTTTGCAGTTGAAGCACACGTTCTTCCACATCATGCATTCTCCCTCATGAGTCTTCCCACATTTGCTACAGGCTTGCTTCTCCTTCGAGTTTGACTTTTCAGAATTAGGGCTGTCATTGTCCCCCTTTCTCTTTTTCTTGCCTTTTGCTTCTTGATTGTCCCTTCAAACGATCCACCACCTTCAGTCTTCATTCTTTCCACCTACACCTTGAGCTCGTTCCGTTCTTGGTCATTTTTCAGCAGAACTTCGCTCTGTCTTCCACAACTCCTCCAAGAGAAATACCTTACTCCGGAGTTCTTGAACTTCTACAGATTGTTGATCTTGTTCTTCAACTTTAGTCTTATTCCCTTTCTCCATCTTAACTTGCTCAGACTCTGTTTCCTCATCTCCACTCAGATACATCTCGGGGTAATCGTCATGATCGCTCCCCAGATTGGCCATAGGTTCATCTTCTCCCACCTTCTCAATTGATTCGCTTTGCGCTGGCACCTCGGCTACTGGCATTGGTGTAACAACCGCTAGCATCTCTGCACTCATTTCATCTACTCCAGACATCCTACAATCAGTTTAAATAACTTGATTAGTACTTCATTAGTACCAACTTCTCACACTATGTGTTCACATATCTCATTATTGATGCACTTCGACAATCCCTCACTTAATACTCTAAATGAGTTTTCTCTATCTCGCGTATGGTTATAATCCTAAGGTTTTCCCCCACCCCACTTAAGGTTTATAACCTATAGCTTTGCTACCAACTTGTGACACCTTGGTCAGTACAGCTTTGATACCAACTCGTGACACCCCCAAATCTGGGTTACCTGACCCCCGAGTTTGGTGTTCACGATCCACAATATAATACTAACTAACTACCCATTCATATAGAAATAGTAATACATATCACATTAATATATGTTGTTAATACATTAGTCCCAGGTTCTCTAACCTTAACATTACAGACATACCCTTTAGATATACAAAAAGGGTTTACAAATACAACATATTAATAATATTGTTCATCATAACTAATTTATCACTATGCCTTTTTCCTTTGTTCTTCTTCGCAGCACCTTTTGCAACTTTGTCCCTAGCTGAAATATTTTATTTAGCAAGTGTGAGAAACAAGTTTGCCCCGCAAGTTAAGACATACAGTAAATGTATATGAATAAATAACAAGTCTTCTCGCATTCTATACAATAATAATATGAATATGAAAGAGTACAACGCTTTTAAGGTTTTCTACGATATTCAAATGAATAATCAAGAATTAATTCTACGAAATAACAAAGTGGAATGTTTTCCAGATTTATGCTGAACGATCCGTTGGATCTTGAACTTCTCTTCTCGGGTATATATTAAAGTTTTACTTTGACATATACGCAGGTGTATCAGATAACCATAAAGATTAAATCATACCCCTCTGCAAGTACTTAGAGTCGGCCAACTCCTTATACCCTATATTATGCATAATACTTAAATCAGCAAGAATAATTGAATATACGACTAAAAATGTTCCCTTTATATAAAAGGTTGTTCTTCTCAGTCTCAGAATAAAGATTTGATTTAACAACGAAATTCAATGATTTCAATATCTAATCACTTCTATTCTCTTCTCTTCTTAAACCTATCAAGTTTTCTTTTTTGATCTAGCCGATACAACTGGCATTGATCTATCAATAATAATTTAAATTCTCTTCTCTTCTCTTCTCGAACCTATCAAGTTCTAACAAATGTTCGTCTAGCCAGAATAATTAGCTAAAGACATTTCTCAACATAATTCGACAATAAAACAGAATTATCTCAGATCATCAATTCTATCTTCTACGAATATGAATATCCAACAATAGTTATTCTACAAATGTATATTTTTTGAATCAGTAATTCAATTTGAATTATTAAACATGCACTAACTACGAATAATCAAGAATAAATGTGAGACCCCAAATTTTATGAATAAAAATTTAAATTTCTCGAAATATTTTTTTTTAATATTATGGTGTGGATTTGATATAATGTTATAGTTGTGGGTAATATTTATAAATTTTGCAAAGTATGCAAAGTGTTGTATAATATTCGATTGGTCGGGGAATATTCTTTTTATCGGGGAATATCCGTACGACGAAACAATCATTGGTGGACCCCACAACGGAATTATTGTTAGATTGAGAAAATGATATAAAAATAACGGCGAAAGTGTTACCGTTAAAACTGTTGAACTACTCAATAGAAAAAGTACAAAGAATAATGATGAGTTGCATAGTTAGTAGTAACACCAGATTGATTATTGATGCTTACGTAAGAAGTCACTCGCTTTTACTCAATTATCGCTACGATGAATTCTTTGCATCATATCTCTCATATTATTGATTCAATTATTGTCACAAAGATCATCTCAGATAATATGTTATATTATTAAATCAATAATTGAGATGACAAAGTTATTCATATTATTATTTACAATATTGACAATGTCTAGAAGTTCTGTCAAGGAGAGGTTTGGTCATCTAATTACGCGCCAATAAGGAAAATCTTTATCGAAAAGCCCCCACTTTCCTAAGAACGACCTGGTTGTTAAATATTATGAGTTATAATATTAATGATAATATTATAATATTAGAAATCGACATTTATTTCCATAATAATTGATGTCTGGAGGTTATATTGACCAATCGGGTATTCGGGGCACTTTTCGTGTCAGAGTACTATTCACAGGTTACTATTCAATCGGTTACTATTCACTCTAGTATTGTTCACTCGGGTATTTGGGACACTTTTCATGTCGGAGTACTATTCACGGATTACTATTCACCCAGTTACTATTCACTCTAGTATTGTTCACTCAGGTATTTGAGACACTTTTCGTGTCGGGATACTATTCATGGGGTACTATTCACGGGGTACTATTCACCCGAAAAATTTATTTTTTTCGGTCCAAATCATTTTTGGGTACAATATTATTCCATGAGGAGATGTGATAATTTTTCTCACCGTTGGTAGAAGTTATAAAAGTAAATCAATATGGATCGTTGGTTGAAGATATAATAGGAAATCAATATGGACCGCTGGTGGAAAGTTATAATAGTAAATCAATATGGATCTCTGGGTTAAAGTTTTAATAGTAAATCAGTATGGACCGTTGCTTTAAGTTTTAATAGTAAATAAATATGGACCGTTCGTTTAAAAGTAAATCAATCTGGCCCGTTCACGAATTAGTTACTATTCAGTCCATTCTCCAATAAATAGAAGCTCATTCCTTCATTATTTCTTACGAATTCACTAAAACTCTAGAGAGAGAAACTATAGAGAGAAAGAAGAAAAGTATTCTGCTACTTCACTACTCCATTATTCAGTTTTTCTAAGGTAAGGGATATTATTTGTTGTACTCGTAAGGGGTATTATTTCTTTCGTATTCATGAAGAGAACTTCTGTTATTCCATTCTTTATTATTATGTTGGAATAATCTGTTTATGCGAAGTACCGCATATATGGTGAAATTCTTCTGTTATTCCATTATTTATTATTCTGTTGGAATAACTTGTCTGTGCGGTCTATCGCATGCCTGGTGAATTCTGCTGTTATTCTATTCTTATTATTCTGTTGGAATAACCTGTTTATGCGAAGTACCGCATACATGGTGAAATTCTTTTAATATTTCGTTCTTTATTATTCTCGTTTAATATCATGTTTTGTGCGCTTAGAACACGGGTTCCATTATTTATTATTCGTCGAATATCCTATCTCGTATGCGTTTATCTTCGGACTGGTTCTATTATTTATTATTCTGTCGAAATATCCTGTCTGTGCATTTACGCTGAACCTGGTTCTATTATTTATTATTCTGTCGGAATATCCTGTCTGTGCATTTATACTGGACCTGGTTCCATTATTTATTATTCTATTGGGAATAACCTGTATGTGCAGTCTATCGCACGCATGGTGAATCCTTCTATGATTCCATTCTTTATTATTCTATTGGAATAACCTGTCTATGTGGATTACCACATACATGGTGAATGATCATTTGTATTCATTCCTTATTAAATTATGAAAATGATCTGTATACGTGGATTACCGCATGGCGGGTGAAAATCCATTTATAGTTTCATATATTCTATTATACTCATTTGGTTAAAGCTTTGGCTTCTATACTCCATGAAATTAGTGGAATATCCTTGATATTTGCGCTTCATCCAGTATCTTTTCATGGAAATATTCTTCTGAGCATTCTTGAATTTTACTCTATAAAGCAGTATCATGTTGACAATTTGGACGTTATTGGTTCCTGGATAAATTATTTTATAAATCTTTAAAATTTATTCTTGAACTTGTTTTATTGAATTATTATGTCATTGTCATCATCCTCATGCTTATATTGTGATGAAAGTCATCTTTGGCTTACGTGCATAGATGGACTTGATATGATTATGACCAGGGATTATTCAGTATAATCATGACCGTAATGTGACGAATGATGTGGTAAAAGTCCGCATTGGCCTGTAGCTCATTGGTGGACAGTTGTTGGTATGATTATGACCAGGAATTATTCGATATAGTCATGACCATTGATGGTTACATGAATATCCTTGGCCGTGGAGCATGGATGATTCGATTATATTTATTAAGCCGAGTCTCAGTGATAAAGTTGATGAAAAACTTTTTAAATCATAGAAGATAATAGATTTTATACTTTACTTGACTCTTCTAATGGATTTCTTATTCCGCTGCAGTTTTTGATCTAAAACTTGTTGTTTATTATATTCTATCAGTTGTTATACTGTTGAAGGCTATGGATAATTTATTCTACATTATCTTAGTCATAATATTTTTTACTGGGCTAGTTGAGCTCACCTTTTCTTTTCACCGTTTCTCTGTGAAATGAGAATATAAGTGGGACTAGTCAGGGAATGGATTGACGGTCCAGATGGTTGCATTAGTAGTCCTCACTATTCTGTGAAATAGTGTGATAATAAATTTATTGAGGACTTATTTTGAGTTTGTATACTGTCTAAAAGACAATATTTGTATTAAAACTCACAGCTCATGTTGTATATTTAAGTTTGTATTTGTATTCAGTACCATGTATCTGGCGATTCAAGATGGGTGATGTATACCTATTTTGGGGGCGTCACAATAAATCCCTGGACGTGGTATAATTAAAAATAATTAGCCACTATAATAATTGAATGAATATAACTCAAGGTTGAGTTAGGAAACATGCCTAACTTATCTGCGTTTGAAAGACCTATAACCAATAATATCGGTCTCACAATTAGCACAAGAATTCATAACACGTAACACTGTAATTCACAGTCAAACTTCTCCTAGGCACATTACCACATAGTCACATCAGTGTTTATAACCTATATAAACACTTAACAAGTCTAACTATTTTGGTCTAGTTGGACTTCGGTCCATTCTCGGTGTTCTGGTCACCATATATGACAATTAACACAATTATTGTCAATTAAATTCGGTTTTTAAGCTTCAATATTAATTTAGATAAGTCTATTATCATTACTAATATTTTTTGGAAGCTTTTAATAATTTATAAACAATTATTATAATTTATAATAATTTTTAAACATCCAAATCATTTTTAAATGATTTAAATATCAAATAATCTTATCATTATTAATATTTAATAATATAAAAATATTAATAGCATACTTGTCACAATATTAAAGTTATTGTTAATAACTTAAAATATTTTTAAATCATCAATATTCTACTTAAATGATTTTTAAATTAATATAAATCATTTTTAAACCATCACCATCACCATTAATATTTAAATATTAATGAAATTATTATCAAAATATTAAAAGTCTTTAATTATAACTTAAAATATTTTAAAACATTTTTCTCATTTTTTAAATGATTTTAAATCAATAAAACCATTTTAATTCATTTATTTAATATAATAATTAAATAAATCTAATATCATTAATATTAATTTATTAATGAGAATTCTCCAAAAATATTGAAATTATATTTTATAATTAATAATATTTTCTAACACTTTATTCTCATTTAAAATGATTTTTAAATTAATAAAATCATTTCTAACTTATTTATTTAATTTAATAATTAAATAAATCTAATATCATGAATATTAAATTATTAATGAAAATTCTCTAAAAATATTAAAAGTTACATTTTATAACTCAAAATATTTTTAAATACTTTATTCTTATTTAAAATAATTTTTATATAATTAAAATTATTTTTCTCTAATTTATTTAATACACTAATTAAATAAATTAAATAAATTAAATAGCATTAATATTCAAATAATTATAAATATTAAAGAAAAATATTCCAATTGGTCAAAAATTATTTTTCATGATTTAAAATAATTTTTAAAATAATTTTTAATAATTTTTATAATTTATTTCTATTTTTAACTAATTTCCGAAAAATCAAAAATTAAAATAAATGAAAACCATCGCTATAGCCTATAGCGACACTTATCTGTCATCTTAGGTGTTCTTGAGCTTCAAGAACACCGCCGATCGTTAACTAAAAAGCACGTCGCGTTTTTGAGCTTTGATTATCAGTATATTCATGATCTGGGCAATATTGTGCATCAATAATGTAGTATACATGTAGTACTACAATAATCAAGTATTATCTCGATCATACATCAACAATTATGCCATATCCAGATCTTCAAAGGAGCTGTCAGACCAATTCTGGGTTTTCTGGGTAACCCAGAAACCCAGACAGTGTCGAGTTGACACTTTAGAGCTCACTTTAATCTATGTTCTGTTCATCCAATTAGTTATGTTATGGTGCAAATCTATAGTACTAGTGTCAAGGTACATTTAAATCACAAACAGATCAGTTAAACCACATCTAAATCTCCACATATGATCCGGACAAGCATGGTCAGAAGTCATGTTCATACACTTTCTGTAATTTCCAGAAAAGTGATTCGTGATCAGATGGGCTATTTTGACCACCCCTTAAAACCAAACCATTTGATGTTTATGGAATCTAAAGGCATGTACTTGGAGTTCATATTACAGGCTACAACATGTATACAATTACAGCCACAAACAACTTAAAAATTGACAGATATTAAGCCCAAAAAAGGTTGTCAGACGTTGATCACGGCTTTCTGGGTTACCCAGATTTGGCTCGGTCAACGTCGTTTAGCGGGTTTTGACCGTTAATAAAATTAAATCTAGCCATTCAATCATTGCGATTCCACTTCCCGATTGAAGAAAACATAACAGGCTACCTATAACAACTTTAAAACATCAAAAACCATAAACATATCAAGATCTACGGCTACTGACATTTCATGTCAGACCATGTTTCAAACTCAAGAACAGTTTGTGAAAAACTCAACTTTTACCCATTTTGATCCTATGGATCTATGTTATATCAACACAAATCATCATAAAACATCATCTAACAAAGATCTAAACACATAAACACATATTTTTTTCTTAGCAACTTGAATTAAAATAAAAGTTAGATTTATACCTTCTAACTTCAAATCCTTGATCTTAATCTTCCTAATTGATCTTGGTTGATCAAGGGCTATTTAAGTGACTGGTCTACTTGATAAATTCAGAGGTTTTTGTGTGAGAGGGAGTTGGTAAGAGCTTGGTTGAAAAATAAGCAAATTATGTGATTTTCTCTCTCCCCAAATCTATATATATTGCTTGACATGTTGCTAGATCTGATAATTTCGGCTGGTATTGCTGGATTTCAATGTCACAAAGTCAATATGGTTGCTTACCAACTAAAGTTGCTAGCAAAATTACAAGTTACATAATAAAATATACTAAAAGGGCATTTTGATCTTTTTTCTTCTAAATTTAATGGCATTCTTGACAATTGCACAAACCCTTAGGATTTAACCCTAAGGTTCTAACCCTTAGGTTTTACAAACTCCAATTCTAGAATTTTCTAATTAGGGTTTAAAAATAGAAAATTAAGAATTTTGAAAACATAATTAGGGTTTTAAATAGAAATTAATATTTCTAAAGTATAATTAGGGTTTCCTAATTATATTAACACATAATAATCACTTTAGGCTTGCTAATTAGGATTAAGGTTTTCTAATTAGGATTTTAATTAGAAAAATAAAATTTCTAAATTATAATTAGGGTTTGTAAAATAGAAATTAAGATAACTAAAATATAATTAGGGTTTTCTAATCATATTAAAGTTTAATAAACACATTAGGCTTGCCAATTAAGATTAAGGTTTCCTAATTAGAGTTTAGGATCTCCGAGTTTAAAATTAGGGTTTCCCGGCTTTTGATAGGGTTTCTAACGGTACGTTAGGGTTTATAATCCTGAGATTAGGGTTTCTAATCCCTTATTAGGGTTTATAATTTTAATCCTTATCCAATCAATCATTGATCAATAAATCTATTCGGTACAAACACATACTCATTAATATAATTATATTAATTATATTTTTTATCGAATCCCTTTCCAGAAATTAGGGTTAGGGTTTCTAAAGTTGTTAAGCACAAATCTACTCTATATTATTAGTCAATACAGAAATTGACCTTCTCGAGACTCGTATCACAGATACTTGTCACAAAATTGATAATCAATATTAATATTAATTAAAATAAAATTTATTCGCAAATTTTGGATTATTCAAAATCCCAGGTTATCACATTCACCCCTCCTTAAAAGGATTCCATCCACGGAATCACCGCTTTCTTATTCTCTACAATCTTTTAAAGTTGTATCATCAATTCATTTTTATCAACACAATATTAATTTGTGTTTCAAATTCTAACATGTGACTTGAATCTATAAGAGAAAATAGTTCACAGAATTATCTAACTCATATTATTCAAGTAATTTAAGTATTAAGTGAAATCGTTACTTGGTGCCACCTCCTGAGTAGCTACTGCATCATGCGCCGTCATATTAAATGTATGGGCTGTTGGTCTTCCTGGCTGTGCAGGTCCTAGAATTGCCAAGGTTCCACCACCGGGTCCCTTGTTAACACTTTCCTTCACCGCATTTCTCTTTGGATGATTCCACTGTAGATGATGATCACGATCCGCATGCAAAGCAACTCAGATCTTCTTCTTGGATTGGGGAAATTGGGCTTACATGTGCCCTCTTGCCCAGTTATTGTAATCGACTCCTTCTTTTTCGTGCAAACTCCAACATGGTTGTAAGACCCGAATTTTATGAAATAAAAGTATTCAATTTTTTTTATTACTATTCATGAAGTTACTATTCACGAAGTTACTATTCATGAGTTACTATTCACGAAGTTACTATTCACGCAGTACTATTCATGAAGCATGATAATTTTTTTTTCGTAAGAAGGCATTACTCAATAATTGTTACAGAATTATTGCTCAATATTTTATTTTATTGATTCAATAATTGCTACGCTGATATTTTATATTATCGTTGTTTTAATAATTGTCACTACACAAGATTTTCCATTATTGAAGCAATAATTCATATTATCCGAATAATATTATTAGAAAACATTATTGGCAATGTCTAGAAAGTTCTGCTCTAAGGAGAGGTTTGGTCACCTAATCATGCGCCAAGAAGGAGAAATCTTTATCGAAAGCCCCTCTTTCCTGAACCGCCTGGATGTCATTATTGTGATTCTCGTAATATTATTTGTGAATAATTAATTATTGATTAATATGATAAGGAAAATATTCATTTTATGTGGATATAGATGGAGAAAAATTTTAAAGTGACAATTGTTGAAAATTAATATTTTATCTTTTTCCTCGATAAAATAATTCATTTAAATATATTATTTTAATAATATAATAATGGTGATATTTTTACAAATGAATGTGGAATATGTGAGTATATGAGGAGGAAGAGTATTTTTGTGGCATTAAATGATTAACACATGTTTTGTGTGTTTGTGGACCCCATTTCTTCGATCGAAATTTGATTATACCGTAAAATCGTCTGCTTGTGGATTTCAATGATTACTGTTTGGAATTTGGAAAAACTTTTCTTCGCAAAGTTGTAGAGAATTGAATTTCCTATAAAAACTCGCAAGATTCGAATTTTCTAACAAAAGGGATATTTATTATGAATTATTGAAGTTTTGGGGTTCCAAAATAATCGATTTTTGGAAGTTTTAAATATTTATATTAACAAAAACGTTTTTTCAATGTGTGGGCCTCATTTTGTATGTGTGCAATTGCTAAATTCTGATTCAAAAGTGTGTGAGAGAATTTATAATATATATTATTATTTTAATAAATTTTCTACTTTGGTGTTCTAAGTATTTTCCTATAAATAGGTGCTTAGGTTAGAATTGAAAATCACACCGTAAATCAAGTTTTCTCTCTATATTATCGAGCATATTCTTGTGAGTATTTTGAGTATACTTTGAGTATTGTTATACTATGCAAGTTCGTTCAACGTTATTCCAAATGTAAGCATCGCTTTTTGAGGTAAGTGGATAGTAAGTGGATTTTAAGTGGTTATTATGTTTTTAGTTTCAAATTTTTCCTGAACCTTCAAAAATTCTGAAAAAATTTGAAATGATATTTTGATGAGTTTTTTAGAGTGTGTCCAAAATGGCGATTTTGGGTGTATAGATTAGAGTTATGGATTTTATGAGAAAAGACTATTTTAAAAGTAACTATTTATAACTCCTTGTGATTAACTCCAAAATTGATGAAATTTTTATTGGGAGTACATCTATATAATATCAAGATACCGTGTAAATTTCAGAATTTTTGGATAAAAGTATAATTTATGATAAATGTTTAAATATTCGGTGGTTTTGGCCATATGAAAAATA
The DNA here is from genome assembly GCA_020205615.1 of Panax quinquefolius. Taxonomy (NCBI): domain Eukaryota; kingdom Viridiplantae; phylum Streptophyta; class Magnoliopsida; order Apiales; family Araliaceae; genus Panax; species Panax quinquefolius. Next base: position 80,833,860 of record CM035164.1, on the reverse strand, counting down.
GTAAATGAATTTTTAAAATTTTGAGAAAAATATATGTTCAATATGGGACTATGTTATGCTAAATCCCGTAAAAGAAATATTTTTGGAAATGATTTGGTATTTTTTATGAAAATATTCTAGTTATGAGTAAATGAATTAAATATGTTATGTGAAGTAAGAAAATTGGAAAATATGATTTTATGGCTCGAGAATCATATATGAGGTATATGCAGATTTTTGATGAGGGTTTTGGTTATTGGTGATGAAATCTTATGAGTTTGGCATTTTATGATGATTAAATGCATTAATTAGTAAAGTGTAAACAATTTAATTAAATTGTTTATAAGTTTTAGAAATGATTAAAATATTATTGTAAATATTAATAATATTAGATTATGAGATTTCTAAGTGATTTATAATATTTGGATTAAAGTGTTATAAATATGGATATGAATTTTATTATGAAATTTTATCTTTTCGTGTCGAGGTTACTTACGCACGATACCAAGATTTATGTATTTAACACGGGTACTATTCAATTTACAAATTGGTTTCTTCTCCCACCAAATTATCGTTGATTTATGAATCTTACTCTTGAAATTAAAACCATGTTTTGATTATATTGTTTTTATATAACATTCTTATAACCCTAATGATGATATTTTTCTTCGACTTGAGTGTAAAGATGAGTAGATTATGGTATGATCGTGACTATAGGTTCTCTTTGGCCAAGAGTGCAAAAGTTGAATTGTTGATCGGTACGATGATCATGACCATTGAATTTACAATTGAATATTTTTAGCTTAAGTGCAAAGGTGAATCGATCAACATGGTTATAATTATTGTTATATAACTTTCAAATGATTATGTATTTCTTTGATATATGAATATCTTTGGCTCGTCAGTGCAAAGATGACTTGTTGATGAATATCTTAGCCTCAGAGTAAAAGATGAATTATTGATGAATATCTTTTGCTCAGAATGCAAAGAGATTTAATTGTTGTTGAATATCTTTAGCTTTCAGTAGTGCAAAGATGAATTATTGATGAATATCTTTGGCTCGTAATGCAAAGATGACTGTTGTTGAATATCTTTGCTTTCAGAGTGTAAAGATGAATCTGTTGATGAATATCTTTTCGCCGTGGTGCAAAGATGAATTTATTAGTATGATTATGAACAGAATCGTGATTTGGTATAACCATGATCTTTGATGTTCGTGTAAAGACAGTGATGAAATTATCTTCATCCCGGATAAGAAGAGGAATTTAGAACTACGATTATGATTATGAAGTTATATATGTGATTGTGGATGTGAATTGTTGATTGATGTTACAGGATAAAACATTGTCAGTGGACTTTTAACATGGAGAAGATAATAGATTTTATGGTCTATTCGACTCTTCTAATGGATCGCTTCGTTCACGCAACTATGGTTGAAAAGTTTTATCATCTACCATATGTTCTAAATCGATTCATTACCGATGAAGACTATTGATAATTTATTTATCTTTAGTCATAATATTCTTTATCGAGCTAGTTGTGCTCACCCTTTTGTTTCACAATTCCTTTCGTGTAATAAAAGGGTATTTGGGTCGAAAGTGGGATAACAAGGGAATAGAATCGGTGGTCTATAGTTGTTGAGGTTCTTCCTAAAGAGTATGAAAATAATTTTATTGAGGGCTTTAGTATGTCAGTATTTTATACATCATTTAATAGTTATTTTTGGTGAATTAAATAGGTGAGGCGAACCCAACTTTGGAAGGGTGTTTTGTCACTATCATACAAGATGTCTAATGACATACAAACTCGTGTTATCATAAGACATGGTTGTGCTCATCCACTTCACGAGTATATTTACAAGCACTACCTATATAATCTTGGTGTTTGTTTGGAGTATAATACCCAATTAGAGACAAGTGGAGATAATGATATGTCAAGAGAAGACTCACCATTGGGAAGAATATGATAGTAATCTTCTCGCTTTTTCTTTGGGGTCTATTGGGTCAACCAAGGATAATTTGTGGCCATATGATATCTACCATAACCTAAAAGCATGGCCTCCCATGTACGAAGGTTTTCTTGAGCACTTCCCAAAGATTCTAATTTCTAAAACAGCTTTTTGACTATACCTTTATGTAAGGTGTCATTGTGACGTACATGCTTGGTATATATTTGTATCCAAACTCACAAGAGATATGTGTTGTTGTATTTTGCACGACAATTGTTGTAATAAAGTTGTAGTTGTTTTTTCGCATCATATATTTGGCGACTCAGAATGGGTTGGATGAAATGGACCTATTTTGGGGGCGTTACATTTGGTATCGAGCTTAGGATATGATCTCCGCGAGATCGGATTAGAACTAGGAGGGAGAGATGAGTAAATCCTTCGCTAGTGTATCCTACTTAAGCTTATTTGTTGGTCACCATAATATCGGGATATTATGTGATATGTTAATTTGTTAAATTAACCCTTATTTTGAAGTCGTATTCTAGAATGATATCTCAAATATGTGAGAGATGAGCAATGGAGAAATCATGATGACAGGGGAGATAGAATCAAATGAAAACAAGGTATTCTCAACTCTTTGAAATACTGTAACGAAATTTTGGGACTAAATTTCATAAGGAGGGGAGATTGTAAGACCCCTAATTTTATGAAATAAAAGTATTCAATTTTTTTTTATTTTTATTACTATTCATGAGTTACTATTCACGAAGTTACTATTCATGAGTTACTATTCACGAGTTACTATTCACGAGTTACTATTCATTTAAGTACTATTCATGAAGCATGATAATTTTTTTTCGTAGAAGAAGGCATTACTCAATAATTGTTACAAAGAATTATCGCTCAATATTTTATTTTATCGATTCAATAATTGCTACGTTGATATTTTATATTATTGTTTTAATAATTGTCACTACAAAGTATTTTCCATTATCGAAGCAATAATTCATATTATCTAATAATAATATTATTAGAAAACATTATTGGCAATGTCTAGAAAGTTCGCTTCTAAGGAGAGGTTTGGTCACCTAATCAAGCGCTACCAAGAAAGAGAAATCTTTATCGAAAGCCCCCTCTTTCCGGGAACCACCGGGTTGTCATTATTGTGATTCTGTAATATTATTTGTGAATAATTAATTATTGATTAATATGATAAGGAAAATATTCATTTTATGTGGATATAGATGGAGAAAATTTTAAAGTGACAATTGTTGAAAATTAATATTTTATCTTTTTCTCGATAAAATAATTCATTTAAATATATTATTTTAATAATATAATAATGGTGATATTTTTTATAAATGAATGTGGAATATGTGAGTATATGAGGAGGAAGAGTATTTTTGTGGCATTAAATGATTAACACATGTTTTGTGTGTTTGGACCCCATTTCTCGATCGAAATTTGATTATACCGTAAAATCGTCTGCTTGTGGATTTTCAATGATTTTGCTTGAATTTGGAAAACTTTCTTCGCAAAGTTGTAGAGAATTGAATTTCCTATAAAAACTCAGAGATTCGAATTTTCTAATAAAAAAGGATATTTATTATGAATTATTGAAGTTTTGGGGTTCCAAAATAATCGATTTTTGGAAGTTTTAAATATTTATATTAACAAAAACGTTTTTTCAATGTGTGGGCCTCATTTTGCATGTGTGAAATTGCTAAATTTTGATTCAAAAGTGTGTGAGAGAATTTATATATATATATTATTATTTTAATAAATTTTCTACTTTGGTGTTCTAAGTATTTTTCCTATAAATAGGTGCTTAGGTTAGAATTGAAAATCACACCGTAAATCAAGTTTTCTCTCTATATTATCGAGTTTATTCTTGTGAGTATTTTGAGTATACTTTGAGTATTATTATATTATACGGTGCAAGTTCGTTTCGCCGTTATTCCAAATGTAAGTATCGCTTTTCGAGGTAAGTGGATAGTAAGGGATTTTAAGTGGTTATTATGTTTTTAGTTTCGAAATTTTTCCGAACCTTCAAAAATTCTGGAAAAATTTGAAATGATATTTTGATGAGTTTTTTAGAGTGTGTCCAAAATGGCGATTTTTGGATGTATAGATTAGAGTTATGGATTTTATGAGAAAAGACTATTTTAAAAGTAACTATTTATAACTCTCAGTGATTAACTCCAAAATTGATGAAATTTTTATTGGGAGTACATCTATATAATATCAAGATACCGTGTAAATTTTAGAATTTTTGGATAAAAGTATAATTTATGATAAATGTTTAAATATTCGGTGGTTTTGGCCATATGAAAAATAGTAAATGAATTTTTAAAATTTTGAGAAAAATATATGTTCAATATGGGACTATGTTATGCTAAATCCCTTAAAAGAAATATTTTGGAAATGATTTGGTATTTTTTATGAAAATATTCTAGTTATGAGTAAATGAATTAAATATGTTATGTGAAGTAAGAAAATTGGAAAATATGATTTTATGGCTTGAGAATCATATATGAGGTATATGCAGATTTTTGATGAGGGTTTTGGTTATTGGTGATGAAATCTTATGAGTTTGGCATTTTATGATGATTAAATGCATTAATTAGTAAAGTGTAAACAATTTAATTAAATTGTTTATAAGTTTTAGAAATGATTAAAATATTATTGTAATATTAATAATATTAGATTATGAGATTTCTAAGTGATTTATAATATTTGGATTAAAGTGTTATAAATATGGATATGAATTTTATTATGAAATTTTATCTTTTCGTGTCGAGGTTACTTACGCACGATACTAAGTACTATGTATTTAATACGGGTACTATTCATAAATTGGTTTTTCTTCCACCAAATTATCGTTGATTTATGAATCTTACTCTTGAAATTAAAACCATGTTTTGATTATATTGTTTTTATATAACATTCTTATAACCCTAATGATGATATTTCTTCGACTTGAGTGTAAAGATGAGTAGATTATTGGTATGATCGCGTAACTATAGGTTCTCTTTGGCCAAGAGTGCAAAAAAGTTGAATTGTCGATCGGTATGATCATGACCATTGAATTTACAATTGAATATTTTTAGCTTAAGTGCAAAGGTGAATCGATCAACATGGTTATAATTATTGTTATATAACTTCAAATGATTATGTATTTTTTTGATATATGAATATCTTTCGCTCGTTCAGCAAAAGATGACTTGTTGATGAATATCTTAAATCAGAGTGCAAAGATGAATTATTGATGAATATCTTTTGCTCAGAATGCAAAGACGATTGTTGTTGAATATCTTTAGCAGATGAAGTGATGAAAAAAGATGAATTATTGATGAATATCTTTGGCTCGAATGCAAAGATGAGATGACCGTTATTGAATATCTTTAGCCTCAGTAGTGTAAAGATGAACTGTTGATGAATATCTTTGGCCGTGGTGCAAAGATGAATTTATTAGTATGATTATGAACAGAACCGTGATTTGGTATAACCATGATCTTTGATGTTTCGTGTAAAGACAGTGATGAAATTATCTTCATTCCGGATAAGAAGAGGAATTTAGAACTCACGATTATGATTATGAAGTTATACATGTGATTGTGGGATGTGAATTGTTGATTGATGTTACAGGATAAAACATTGTTGGTGGACTTTTTAACATGGAGAAGATAATAGATTTTATGGTCTATTCGACTCTTCTAATGGATCGCTTCGTTCACCGCAACTATGGTTGAAAAGTTTTATCATCTACCATATGTTCTAAATCTCGATTCATTACCGATGAAGACTATTGATAATTTATTTATCTTTAGTCATAATATTCTTTATCGAGCTAGTTGTGCTCACCCTTTGTTTCACAATCCTTTCGTGTAATAAAAGTGTAATGGGTCGAATGGGGATAACAAGGAATAGAATCGGTGGTCTATAGTTGTTGAGGTTCTTCCTAAAGAGTATGAAAATAATTTTATTGAGGGCTTTAGTGTGTCAGATTTTATACATCATTTAATAGTTATTTTGGTGAATTAAATAGGGTGAGGCGAACCAACTTTTGAAGGGTGTTTTGTCACTATCATACAAGATGTCTAATGACATACAAACTCGTGTTATCATAAGACATGGTTGTGCTCATCCACTTGCCGAGTATATTTACAAGCACTACCTATATAATCTTGGTGTTTGTTTGGAGTATAATACCCAATTAGAGAGACAAGTGGAGATAATGATATGTCAAGAGAAGACTCACCATTGGGAAGAATATGATAGTAATCTTCTCGCTTTTTTTTTGGGGTCTATCGGGTCAACCAAGGATAATTCGTGGCTATATGATATCTACCATAACCTAAAAGCATGGCCTCCCATGTATACGAAGGTTTCTTGAGCACTTCCCAAAGATTCTAATTTCTAAAACAATTTTTGACTATACCTTTATGTAAGGTGTGTCATCACGATACGCACAGCTTGGTATATATTTGTATCCAAACTCACAAAGATATGTGTTGTTGTATTTTGCACACACAATTGTTGTAATAAAGTTGTAGTTGTTTTTCGTACTCATATATTTGGCTTACACTCGTAATGGGTTGGATGGAATGGACCTATTTTGGGGGCGCTACATTTGGTATCGAGCTTAGGATATGATCTCCAATGAGATCTGGATTAGAACAGAGAGGGAGATGAGTAAATCCTTCGCTAGTGTATCCTACTTAAGCTTATTTGTTGGTCACCATAATATCGGATATTATGTGATATGTTAATTTGTTAAATTAACCCTTATTTTGAAGTCGTATTCTAGAATGATATCCAAATACTGTGAGATGAAAGCAATGGAGAAATCATGATGATGATGGGGAGATAGAATCAAATGAAAACAAGGTATTCTCAACTCTTTGAAATACTGTGTACGAATTTTGGGGACTTAAATTTCATAAGGAGGGAGATTGTAAGACCCCTAATTTTATGAAATAAAAGTATTCAATTTTTTTAATTTTTATTACTATTCATGAGTTACTATTCATGAAAGTTACTATTCACGAAGTTACTATTCGAGTTACTATTACTAGTTACTATTCACGAAGTTACTATTCACGTAGTACTATTCATGAAGCATGATAATTTTTTTTCTTAAGAAGGCATTACTCAATAATTGTTACAAAGAATTATCGCTCAATATTTTATTTTATCGATTCAATAATTGCTACGTTGATATTTTATATTATTATATTGTTTTAATAATTGTCACTACACAAGATTTTCCATTATCGAAGCAATAATTCATATTATCTCAATAATATTATTAGAAAACATTATTGGCAATGTCTAGAAAGTTTCGCCTAAGGAGAGGTTTGGTCACCTAATTGCGCCGCCAAGAAAGAGAAAAATTTTATCGAAAGCCCCTCTTCCGGGAACTACTCGTTGTCATTATTGTGATTCTCGTAATATTATTTGTGAATAATTAATTATTGATTAATATGATAAGGAAAATATTCATTTTATGTGGATATAGATGGAGAAAATTTTTAAAGTGACAATTGTTGAAAATTAATATTTTATCTTTTTCTGATAAAATAATTCATTTAAATATATTATTTTAATAATATAATAATGGTGATATTTTTACAAATGAATGTGGAATATGTGAGTATATGAGGAGGAAGAGTATTTTTGTGGCATTAAATGATTAACACATGTTTTGTGTGTTTCATGGACCCCATTTCTTCGATCGAAATTTGATTATACCGTAAAATCGCCTGCTTGTGGATTTTTGGTCGATTTTGTTTGGAATTTGGAAAACTTTCTTCCGCAAAGTTGTAGAGAATTGAATTTCCTATAAAAACTCGCGAGATTCGAATTTTCTAACAAAAGGGATATTTATTATGAATTATTGAAGTTTTGGGGTTCCAAAATAATTGATTTTTGGAAGTTTTAAATATTTATATTAACAAAAACGTTTTTTTCAATGTGTGGGCCTCATTTTGCATGTGTGAAATTGCTAAATTTTGGATTCAAAAAAGTGTGCGAGAGAATTTATAATATATATTATTATTTTAATAAATTTTTTACTTTGGTGTTCTAAGTATTTTCCTATAAATAGGTGCTTAGGTTAGAATTGAAAATCACACCGTAAATCAAGTTTTCTCTCTATATTATCGAGCGTATTCTTGTGAGTATTTTGAGTATACTTTGAGTATTTTTATACTATGCAAGTTCGTTTCAATAAGTTATTCCAATGTAAGCACCGCTCTTTTGAGGTAAGTGGATAGTAAGGATTTTAAGGGTTATTATGTTTTTAGTTTCAAATTTTTCTGAACCTTCAAAAATCTGGAAAAATTTGAAATGATATTTTGATGAGTTTTTTAGAGTGTGTCCAAAATGGCGATTTTGGGTGTATAGATTAGAGTTATGGATTTTATGAGAAAAGACTATTTTAAAAGTAACTATTTATAACTCCTTGTGATTAACTCCAAAATTGATGAAATTTTTATTGGGAGTACATCTATATAATATCAAGATACCGTAAATTTCAAATTTTTGGATAAAAGTATAATTTATGATAAATGTTTAAATATTCGGTGGTTTTGGCTATATGAAAAATAGTAAATGAATTTTTAAAATTTTGAGAAAAATATATGTTCAATATGGGACTATGTTATGCTAAATCCCAGAAAAGAAATATTTTTGGAAATGATTTGGTATTTTTTATGAAAAATATTCTAGTTATGAGTAAATGAATTAAATATGTTATGTGAAGTAAGAAAATTGGAAAATATGATTTATGGCTTGAGAATCATATATGAGGTATATGCAGATTTTTGATGAGGGTTTTGGTTATTGGTGATGAAATCTTATGAGTTTGGCATTTTATGATGATTAAATGCATTAATTAGTAAAGTGTAAACAATTTAATTAAATTGTTTATAAGTTTTAGAAATGATTAAAATATTATTGTAATATTAATAATATTAGATTATGAGATTTCTAAGTGATTTATAATATTTGGATTAAAGTGTTATAAATATGGATATGAATTTTATTATGAAACTTTATCTTTTTTCGTGTCGAGGTTACTTACGCACGATATACAGATTACGTATTTAATACGGGTACTATTCATTTACAAATTGGTTTTTCTTCTCCGACCAAATTATCGTTGATTTATGAATCTTACTCTTGAAATTAAAACCATGTTTTGATTATATTGTTTTTATATAACATTCTTATAACCCTAATGATGATATTTCTTCGACTTGAGTGTAAAGATGAGTAGATTATTGGTATGATCGTGACTATAGGTTCTCTTTCGCCAAGAGTGCAAAAGTTGAATTGTCGAATCGGTATGATCATGACCATTGAATTTACAATTGAATATTTTTAGCTTAAGTGCAAAGGTGAATCGATCAACATGGTTATAATTATTGTTATATAACTTTCAAATGATTATGTATTTCTTTTGATATATGAATATCTTTCGCTCGTCAGCAAAGATGACTTGTTGATGAATATCTTAGCCTCAGTAGCAAAAGCAAAGATGAATTATTGATGAATATCTTTTGCTCGTAATGCAAAGATGACTGTTGTTGAATATCTTTAATTTTGTAGTGCAAAGATGAATTATTGATGAATATCTTTCGCTCAGAATGCAAAGACGACCGTTGTTGAATATCTTTAAATTCAGAGTGTAAAGATGAATGTTGATGAATATCTTCGCCGTGGTGCAAAGATGAATTTATTAGTATGATTATGAACAGAACGTGATTTGGTATAACCATGATCTTTGATGTTTCGTAAAGACAGTGATGAAATTATCTTCATTCCGGATAAGAAGAGGAATTTAGAATCACGATTATGATTATGAAGTTATACACATGATTGTGGGAAAGGAATTGTTGATTGATGTTACAGGATAAAACATTGTTGGTGGACTTTTAACACGGAGAAGATAATAGATTTTATGGTCTATTCGACTCTTCTAATGGATCGCTCGTTCACCGCAACTATGGTTGAAAAGTTTTATCATCTACCATATGTTCTAAATCGATTCATTATCGATGAAGACTATTGATAATTTATTTATCTTTAGTCATAATATTCTTTATCGAGCTAGTTGTGCTCACCCTTTGTTTCACAATTCCTTTCGTGTAATAAAAGGTATTGGGTCGAGTGGGGATAACAAGGAATAGAGCGGTGGTCTATAGTTGTTGAGGTTCTTCCTAAAGAGTATGAAAATAATTTTATTGAGGGCTTTAGTGTGTTGTATTTTATACATCATTTAATAGTTATTTTTGGTGAATTAAATATAGGTGAGGCGTAACCCAACTTTGGAAGGGTGTTTTGTCACTATCATACAAGATGTCTAATGACATACAAACTCGTGTTATCATAAGACATGGTTGTGCTCATCCACTTGTCGAGTATATTTACAAGCACTACCTATATAATCTTGGTGTTTGTTTGGAGTATAATACCCAATTAGAGACAGTGGAGATAATGATATGTCAAGAGAAGACTCACCATTGGGAAGAATATGATAGTAATCTTCTCGCTTTTTCTTTTGGGGTCTATTGGGTCAACCAAGGATAATTTCGTGGCCATATGATATCTACCATAACCTAAAAGCATGGCCTCCCATGTACGAAGGTTTCTTGAGCACTTCCCAAAGATTCTAATTTCTAAAACAGCTTTTTGACTATACCTTTATGTAAGGTGTCATTGTGACGTACACAGGCTTGGTATATATTTGTATCCAAACTCACAAAGATATGTGTTGTTGTATTTTGCACGACAATTGTTGTAATAAAGTTGTAGTTGTTTTTCGTATCATATATTTGGCGACTCGTAATGGGTTGGATGAAATGGACCTATTTTGGGGGCGTTACATTTGGTATCGAGCTTTAGGATATGATCTCCGCATGAGATCTGGATTAGAACTAGGAGGGAGAGATGAGTAAATCCTTCGCTAAAGTGTATCCTACTTAAGCTTATTTGTTGGTCACCATAATATCGGATATTATGTGATATGTTAATTTGTTAAATTAACCCTTATTTTGAAGTCGTATTCTAGAATGATATCTCAAATACGGTGAGATGAGCAATGGAGAAATCATGATGACAGGGAGATAGAATCAAATGAAAACAAGGTATTCTCAACTCTTTGAAATACTGTAATACGAATTTTGGGACTTAAATTTCATAAGGAGGGAGATTGTAAGACCCCTAATTTTATGAAATAAAAGTATTCATTTTTTTTTTTTATTACTATTTGAGTTACTATTCACTTATTACTATTCACGAGTTACTATTCATGAAGTTACTATTCATGAGTTACTATTACTATTCACGAAGTTACTATTATTCACGAGTACTATTCATGAGTACTATGATAAGCATTTTTTTTTCGTAAGAAGGCATTACTCAATAATTGTTACAAAGAATTATCGCTCAATATTTTATTTTATCGATTCAATAATTGCTACGTTGATATTTTATATTACTATTGTTTTAATAATTGTCACTACACAGTATTTTCCATTATCGAAGCAATAATTCATATTATCTGAATAATATTATTAGAAAACATTATTGGCAATGTCTAGAAAGTTCGCTCTAAGGAGAGGTTTGGTCACCTAATCGCGCCAAGAAGGAGAAATCTTTATCGAAAGCCCCTCTTCCCGGAACCGCCTCGTTGTCATTATTGTGATTATGTAATATTATTTGTGAATAATTAATTATTGATTAATATGATAAGGAAAATATTCATTTTATGTGGATATAGATGGAGAAAATTTTTAAAGTGACAATTGTTGAAAATTAATATTTTATCTTTTTCTGATAAAATAATTCATTTAAATATATTATTTTAATAATATAATAATGGTGATATTTTTACAAATGAATGTGGAATATGTGAGTATATATGAGGAGGAAGAGTATTTTTGTGGCATTAAATGATTAACACATGTTTTGTGTGTTTGTGGACCCCATTTTCGATCGAAATTTGATTATATACTGTAAAATCGCCTGCTTGTGGATTTCAATCGATTTCTGTTTGGAATTTGGAAAAACTTTCTTCTGCAAAGTTGTAGAGAATTGAATTTCCTATAAAAACTCGTGAGATTCGAATTTTCTATCAAAAGGGATATTTATTATGAATTATTGAAGTTTTGGGGTTCCAAAATAATTGATTTTGGAAGTTTTAAATATTTATATTAACAAAACGTTTTTTTCAATGTGTGGGCCTCATTTTGCATGTGTGCAATTGCTAAATTCTGGATTCAAAAGTGTGCGAGAGAATTTATATATATATATTATTATTTTAATAAATTTTCTACTTTGGTGTTCTAAGTATTTTCCTATAAATAGGTGCTTAGGTTAGAATTGAAAATCACACCGTAAATCAAGTTTTCTCTCTATATTATCGAGTTTATTCTTGTGAGTATTTTGAGTATACTTTGAGTATTGTTATACTATGCAAGTTCGTTTCAAATAAGTTATTCCAATGTAAGTATCGCTTTTCGAGGTAAGGGATAGTAAAGGATTTTAAGGGTTATTATGTTTTTAGTTTGAAATTTTTCTGAACCTTCAAAAATTCTGAAAAATTTGAAATGATATTTTGATGAGTTTTTTTAGAGTGTGTCCAAAATGGCGATTTTTGGATGTATAGATTAGAGTTATGGATTTTATGAGAAAAGACTATTTTAAAAGTAACTATTTATAACTCTCAGTGATTAACTCCAAAATTGATGAAATTTTTATTGGGAGTACATCTATATAATATCAGGATACCGTAAATTTCAAAATTTTTGGATAAAAGTATAATTTATGATAAATGTTTAAATATTCGGTGGTTTTGGCCATATGAAAAATAGTAAATGAATTTTTAAAATTTTGAGAAAAATATATGTTCAATATGGGACTATGTTATGCTAAATCCCTTAAAAGAAATATTTTGGAAATGATTTGGTATTTTTCATGAAAATATTCTAGTTATGAGTAAATGAATTAAATATGTTATGTGAAGTAAGAAAATTGGAAAATATGATTTTATGGCTTGAGAATCATATATGAGGTATATGCAGATTTTTGATGAGGGTTTTGGTTATTGGTGATGAAATCTTATGAGTTTGGCATTTTATGATGATTAAATGCATTAATTAGTAAAGTGTAAACAATTTAATTAAATTGTTTATAAGTTTTAGAAATGATTAAAATATTATTGTAATATTAATAATATTAGATTATGAGATTTCTAAGTGATTTATAATATTTGGATTAAAGTGTTATAAATATGGATATGAATTTTATTATGAAATTTTATCTTTTTCGTCGAGGTTACTATTACGCACGATACTGATTTTACGTATTAAACACGGGTACTATTCACGACAAATTGGTTTTTCTCCACCAAATTATCGTTGATTTATGAATCTTACTCTTGAAATTAAAACCATGTTTTGATTATATTGTTTTTATATAACATTCTTATAACCCTAATGATGATATTTCTCTTCGACTTGAGTGTAAAGATGAGTAGATTATTGGTACGATCGTGACTATAGGTTCTCTTTGGCCAAGAGTGCAAAAGTTGAATTGTTGATCGGTATGATCATGACCATTGAATTTACAATTGAATATTTTTAGCTTAAGTGCAAAGGTGAATTGATCAACATGGTTATAATTATTGTTATATAACTTCAAATGATTATGTATTTCTTTGATATATGAATATCTTTCGCTCGTCAGCAAAAGATGACTTGTTGATGAATATCTTATCAGAGTGAAAAGATGAATTATTGATGAATATCTTTTGCTCGTAATGCAAAGATGACTGTTGTTGAATATCTTTTTTAAATCAGTGAAAAAAGATGAATTATTGATGAATATCTTTGGCTCAGAATGCAAAGATGACCTATTGTTGAATATCTTTAGCTTTGTAGTGTAAAGATGAATGTTGATGAATATCTTTCGCCGTGGTGTAAAAGATGAATTTATTAGTATGATTATGCTTAATGAGAATCGTGATTTGGTATAACCATGATCTTTGATGTTTCGTAAAGACAGTGATGAAATTATCTTCATTCCGGATAAGAAGAGGAATTTAGAACACAATTATGATTATGAAGTTATACATGTGATTGTGGAAAGGAATTGTTGATTGATGTTTACAGGATAAAACATTGTTGGTGGACTTTTAACATGGAGAAGATAATAGATTTTATGGTCTATTCGACTCTTCTAATGGATCGCTTCGTTCGTTCACCGCAACTATGGTTGAAAAGTTTTATCATCTACCATATGTTCTAAATCTCGATTCATTATCGATGAAGACTATTGATAATTTATTTATCTTTAGTCATAATATTCTTTATCGAGCTAGTTGTGCTCACCCTTTTGTTTCACAATTCCTTCGTGTAATAAAAGTGTAGTTGGGTTGAAGGGATAACAAGGAATAGAACGGTGGTCTATAGTTGTTGAGGTTCTTCCTAAAGAGTATGAAAATAATTTTATTGAGGGCTTTAGTGTGTCAGATTTTATACATCATTTAATAGTTATTTTGGTGAATTAAATAGGTGAGGCTAACCCAACTTTGGAAGGGTGTTTTGTCACTATCATACAAGATGTCTAATGACATACAAACTCGTGTTATCATAAGACATGGTTGTGCTCATCCACTTGTCGAGTATATTTACAAGCACTACCTATATAATCTTGGTGTTTGTTTGGAGTATAATACCCAATTAGAGACAAAGTGGAGATAATGATATGTCAAGAGAAGACTCACCATTGGGAAGAATATGATAGTAATCTTCTCGCTTTTTTTTTGGGGTCTGGGGTCAACCAAGGATAATTTGGGCCATATGATATCTACCATAACCTAAAAGGATGGCCTCCCATGCACGAAGGTTTTCTTGAGCACTTCCCAAAGATTCTAATTTCTAAAAGCAGCTTTTGACTATACTTTATGTAAGGTGTCATTGTGACGTACTACAGCTTGGTATATATTTGTATCCAAACTCACAACATATGTGTTGTTGTATTTTGCACGACAATTGTTGTAATAAAGTTGTAGTTTTTTTCGCATCATATATTTCATGCACTCAGAATGGGTTGGATGAAATGGACCTATTTTGGGGGCGCTACATTTGGTATCGAGCTTAGGGATATGATCTCCGTGAGATCGGGATTAGAACTAGGAGGGAGAGATGAGTAAATCCTTCGCTAGTGTATCCTACTTAAGCTTATTTGTTGGTCACCATAATATCTGGATATTATGTGATATGTTAATTTGTTAAATTAACCCTTATTTTGAAGTCAGATTCTAGAATGATATCTCAAATACGTGAGATGAGCAATGGAGAAATCATGATGACAGGGGAGATAGAATCGAAATGAAAACAAGGTATTCTCAACTCTTTGAAATACTGTGCACGTAATTTCTGGGACTTAAATTTCATAAGGAGGGAGATTGTAAGACCCCTAATTTTATGAAATAAAAGTATTCAATTTTTTTATTACTATTCAGTTACTAGTTAGTTACTATTCACGAGTTACTATTCATGAAAGTTACTATTCACGAAAGTTACTATTCATTTAGTACTATTCATGAAGCATGATAATTTTTTTCGAAGAAGGCATTACTCAATAATTGTTACAGTAAGAATTATCGCTCAATATTTTATTTTATCGATTCAATAATTGCTACGTTGATATTTTATATTACTATTGTTTTAATAATTGTCACTACACAAGATTTTCCATTATCGAAGCAATAATTCATATTATCCGAATAATATTATTAGAAAACATTATTGGCAATGTCTAGAAAGTTCTCGCCTAAGGAGAGGTTTGGTCACCTAATCAATCGCCGCCAAGAAGGAGAAATCTTTTATCGAAAGCCCCCTCTTCCTCGAACCGCCTCGTTGTCATATTATTGTGATTCTCGTAATATTATTTGTGAATAATTAATTATTGATTAATATGATAAGGAAAATATTCATTTTATGTGGATATAGATGGAGAAAATTTTAAAGTGACAATTGTTGAAAATTAATATTTTATCTTTTTTCGATAAAATAATTCATTTAAATATATTATTTTAATAATATAATAATGGTGATATTTTTACAAAATGAATGTGGAATATGTGAGTATATGAGGAGGAAGAGTATTTTTGTGGCATTAAATGATTAACACATGTTTTGTGTGTCGGTGGACCCCATTTCTTGACTGAAATTTGATTATAGCCTGTAAAATCGCCCGTTTGTGGATTTCAGTCGATTTTTGTTTGGAATTTGGAAAAACTTTCTTCTGCAAAGTTGTAGAGAATTGAATTTCCTATAAAAACTCGCGAGATTCGAATTTTCTAACAAAAGGGATATTTATTATGAATTATTGAAGTTTTGGGGTTCCAAAATAATTGATTTTTGGAAGTTTTAAATATTTATATTAACAAAAACGTTTTTTCAATGTGTGGGCCTCATTTTGCATGTGTGCAATTGCTAAATTTGGATTCAAAAAAGTGTGCGTGAGAGAATTTATAATATATATTATTATTTTAATAAATTTTCTACTTTGGTGTTCTAAGTATTTTCCTATAAATAGGTGCTTAGGTTAGAATTGAAAATCACACCGTAAATCAAGTTTTCTCTCTATATTATCGAGTTTATTCTTGTGAGTATTTTGAGTATACTTTGAGTATTGTTATACTGCAAGTTCGTTTCAAACGTTATTCCAAATGTAATCTCGCTCTTTTGAGGTAAGGGATAGTAAGGATTTTAAGGGTTATTATGTTTTTAGTTTGAAATTTTTCTGAACCTTCAAAATTCTGAAAAAATTTGAAATGATATTTTGATGAGTTTTAGAGTGTGTCCAAAAATGGCGATTTTTGGGTGTATAGATTAGGAGTTATGGATTTTATGAGAAAAGACTATTTTAAAAGTAACTATTTATAACTCCTTGTGATTAACTCTAAAATTGATGAAATTTTTATTGGGGGTACATCTATATAATATCAGGATACCGTGTAAATTTTAAAATTTTTGGATAAAAGTATAATTTATGATAAATGTTTAAATATTCGGTGGTTTTGGCCATATGAAAAATAGTAAATGAATTTTAAAATTTTGAGAAAAATATATATTCAATATGGGACTATGTTATACTAAATCCCTTAAAAGAAATATTTTTGGAAATGATTTGGTATTTTTTATGAAAATATTCTAGTTATGAGTAAATGAATTAAATATGTTATGTGAAGTAAGAAAATTGGAAAATATGATTTCATAGCTTGAAAATCATATATGAGGTATATGCAGATTTTTGATGAGGGTTTTGGTTATTGGTGATGAAATCTTATGAGTTTGGCATTTTATGATGATTAAATGCATTAATTAGTAAAGTGTAAACAATTTAATTAAATTGTTTATAAGTTTTAGAAATGATTAAAATATTATTGTAATATTAATAATATTAGATTATGAGATTTCTAAGTGATTTATAATATTTGGATTAAAGTGTTATAAATATGGATATGAATTTTATTATGAAATTTTATCTTTTCGTGTCGAGGTTACTTACGCACGATACTGTATTTATGTATTTAACACGGGTACTATTCACTTACAAATTGGTTTTTCTTCTCCGACCAAATTATCGTTGATTTATGAATCTTACTCTTGAAATTAAAACCATGTTTTGATTATATTGTTTTTATATAACATTCTTATAACCCTAATGATGATATTTTCTTCGACTTGAGTGTAAAGATTAGTAGATTATTGGTACGATCGTGACTATAGGTTCTCTTTGGCCAAGAGTGCAAAAAGTTGAATTGTCGAATCGGTATGATCATGACCATTGAATTTACAATTGAATATTTTTAGCTTAAGTGCAAAGGTGAATCGATCAACACGGTTATAATTATTGTTATATAACTTCCGAAATGATTATGTATTTCTTTGATATATGAATATCTTTGGCTCGTCAGTGCAAAGATGACTTGTTGATGAATATCTTAGCCTCAGAGTAAAAGATGAATTATTGATGAATATCTTTTTGCTCGTAATGCAAAGATGACTGTTGTTGAATATCTTTAATTGTAGTGCAAAAGATGAATTATTGATGAATATCTTTGGCTCAGTAATGCAAAGACGACTGTTGTTGAATATCTTTAGCCTTTGTAGTGTAAAGATGAATCTGTTGATGAATATCTTTCGCCGTGGTGCAAAGATGAATTTATTAGTATGATTATGAACAGAACTCGTGATTTGGTATAACCATGATCTTTGATGTTTCGTAAAGACAGTGATGAAATTATCTTCATTCCGGATAAGAAGAGGAATTTAGAACTACGATTATGATTATGAAGTTATACATGTGATTGTGGACAGTGAATTGTTGATTGATGTTACAGTGGATAAAACATTGTGGTGGACTTTTAACACGGAGAAGATAATAGATTTTATGGTCTATTGACTCTTCTAATGGATCGCTTCGTTCACCGCAACTATGGTTGAAAAGTTTTATCATCTACCATATGTTCTAAATCTCGATTCATTATCGATGAAGACTATTGATAATTTATTTATCTTTAGTCATAATATTCTTTATCGAGCTAGTCAGGCTCACCCTTTTGTTTCACAATTCCTTTCGTGTAATAAAAGGGTATTTGGGTCGAAGCGAGGATAACAAGGAAATAATCCAAGTGGTCTATAGTTGTTGAGGTTCTTCCTAAAGAGTATGAAAATAATTTTATTGAGGGCTTTAGTGTGTCAGATTTTATACATCATTTAATAGTTATTTTGGTGAATTAAATAGGGTGAGGCGTAACCCAACTTTGGAAGGGTGTTTTGTCACTATCATACAAGATGTCTAATGACATACAAACTCGTGTTATCATAAGACATGGTTGTGCTCATCCACTTGTGAGTATATTTACAAGCACCACCTATATAATCTTGGTGTTTGTTTGGAGTATAATACCCAATTAGAGACAAGTGGAGATAATGATATGTCAAGAGAAGACTCACCATTGGGAAGAATATGATAGTAATCTTCTCGCTTTTTTCTTTGGGGTCTATTGGGTCAACCAAGGATAATTTCGTGGCCATATGATATCTACCATAACCTAAAAGCATGGCCTCCCATGTATGCGAAGGTTTCTTGAGCACTTCCCAAAGATTCTAATTTCTAAAACAGTTTTTTGACTATACCTTTATGTAAGGTGTCATTGTGACGTGCTATGCTTGGTATATATTTGTATCCAAACTCACAAAGATATGTGTTGTTGTATTTTGCACGATAATTGTTGTAATAAAGTTGTAGTTGTTTTTCGCACTACCATATATTTGGCGACTCAGAATGGGTTGGATGGAATGGACCTATTTTGGGGGCGTTACAATGGTTCTTCCCACAAGTCGAACATAGCTCCCTTCCTTTCTTATTATCTTCTGTCTTATTACCCGACTGGGTATTCTCACTCCACTTCCTCTTATTCGGGTTACTTCCACCACTGCTTCCTCCATCACTTGTCTTCTTCTTCTTTTCCTGATGAAATCGAGACGCTGCTTCGCTCCCTCCTTCAGCAATTAACGCTTTCTCCATCAAAGCCGCGAACGTATTGATCTGCAATACCGCTACCTTGTTGAAAATCCCCGGCTTCAGTCCATTCTCGAATCTTCTCGCCTTTCTCTCCTCAGTGTCCACTTGATGAGGTGAAAATCTAGCCAACTCGTTGAATTTGGCAGCGTATTCTGATACCGACATGTTCTCCTGCTTTAGTTCTAAAAACTTGACTTCTATCCTGGATTGCATACTCGGCAAAAAGTAGTGCTCAAAGAACAACTCTTTAAATCTTGTCCAAGTCACCACAGTTGTACCAGCCGTCGCTTGATTAGTCTCCCACCAGTAATTGGCTTCTCCCTTCATTAAGTATGTTGCAAAAACTATCTTTTGCTCTTCCGCTACCTTGGCGATAACGAATGCTTTCTCCATCTCTTTCACCCAAGTTTGGGCTTTAATCGGATCCGTGGTTCCCTTGAATTCTGGCGGTCCCACTGCTTTAAAGTCTTTGAAGTTAGTCAATCTGTCAGCTGGCTGTTCTCTCGCTCTTCCTCTTCCCGCGGGAGCTCTATTCCCCATAGCTTCGACTATCATATTTTCAAAGTATTACATCGGGTCAGCTTGACCTCCTTCATTATTCACCGATTGCTCTTCTTGATTTCGATTCTGTCGTCTAGGCGGCATGATCTGATTTAAATAAAAATCTTACATTAATTCTCTTTCTCTACACAAATTCTTAATCACAATAAGAATTCATTACCTAATTCTCATATATAGCGAATATTTATTCAAATAGTTCATAGCATATTTAGTACTTAACACATATTACTATCCCTTTTTATATCATATCAAGATTAACAACACAACTTTACACAAAAAGTTGCAATTCTCCATTCAAACATAGTTATTCCCAGTTCGTCAAACTTACCACACTTATGATTTCAAAAACTTGCCACAATTATATGAGTGTATGAACTTATCCTAGTCAGACCTTTGGCGTCCATTCGCTGAGGGGTTCAAAACATTTCATATAATTATGAGTCATTAACTTACCATAAGTATGTGTTTTAAGAACACACAAATTAATCTTAATCTTATATTCATATAGAAAATAAATATTTCATTCATAAAACATATATATTTACATATGTTCACACATCGTTCTCGATATTACAACACTTAATATCATAATTGTCTACCAAAAGATACTAACGCTCAAACTTAAGCTGTCTACCGTCCACTCCCTTCACCAGTCTTCTTCTTGTTGGGACACTTGTTGAATCCGTGACCCGTTTGCCCACATGAAAAACACTTCCTTATATTCGGCTTAGGACAATGTAGAGAAATATGTCCTTCCTGTTTGCAGTTGAAGCACACGTTCTTCCACATCATGCATTCTCCCGCATAAGTCTTCCCACACTTGCTACAGGCTTGCTTCTTCTTCGAGTTTGACTTTTTAGAATTAGGGCTGTCGTTGTCCCTCTTTCTCTTTTTCTTGCCTTTTTGCTGCTTGATTGTCCCTTCAGACGATCCACCACCTACAGTCTTCATTCTTTCCACCTGTGCCTTGAGCTCGTTCCATTCTTCAGTCATTTCGCGTAACGCTCGCTCTGTCTTCCACAACTCCTCCAAGAGAAATACCTTACTCCGGAGTTCTTAAACTTCTGCAGATAGTTGATCTTGTTCTTTAACTTTAGTCTTATTCCCTTTTTCCATCTTAGCTTGCTTAGACTCTGCCTCCTCATCTCCACTTAGATACATCTCGGGGTAATCGTCATGATCGCTCCCCAGATTGTGTGACACCCCTAAATCCTGGTACTTCATTTCCTCAAGATTTGGTGTTCACTTAATCAACACATTCATTTCTAACAACCCAATCATAATAAAATTGAATAATAAAAACCTGCCCATACAGGATTAAACTTACATAAAAACCTCCCAGGTTATCTAACCTTTAATTATAATCATTCAAATGCGGAAATTAAATTATTACATCATTCAAAAGTCTATAATGATAAAATAAAATTACAAGTCTTCATCACTTGTACATTTTTTCCTTTCCTTTGCTAGTAGTAGGTTCATTGACCTTCTCAACCTTAGCTGCAATAAGTATTTAATATGCAAGAGTGAGCAAACAAGGCTCACTTGAAATAAGAATGAATAACTTTACAACATTACAACATTTGCCAGAAATAGGCTCAATAGAACTGAATGATAGGTTCTACTAACATTTTTAAACATACTACTGAGGGTCTAATGACCACAAATCATGTCCACAGTTATAAGTAATCTTTCAACTATAACTTTAACAGTCATAAGACTACAAGGACTCCACGTACTTAGGGGGATCAACCCTTCGTACAATGTATTGTGCACAACCATTTCAACGCTAAGCGTAAACCTCTAATAAAAGAGTTGTTCATCTCAGTATTTAGAATACAAGTCCACACCAAAGTAAGTTTGGTTTGGATACATTAAAGGGTAATTTAGAATTCAACGGTCATCAACTAAAGATTAGTTGAATACAAAAGAAATAACTGTATGATATGGAATAATCATAATTGAATCGATATTTATAAATTAATATCATGCTTTAGGAATAATCTAATAGCATAAACATTGAATAATCATAACATAATTTTCTTTGAACAATATTAAGTCAAAGTTATTGATAATTGGATACCAAGCATGCATAATGAATAGTAATTTGAATGATAAAGTTGTTCAACACTAGAATATTAAAATATAGCGATTTGCATGCAAAACAACAAGTTACATATAAAAGAAACTTACTCAATACCAAATATACGATTTAGAATACTTGCATCCCTATGAACAATTAGATACAAGAGCTTTCTCAATAATAAACCATCTAGCTCTATGAAAGTGTAGAGTTAGCCACTTGTATAATTGAATTTGAATTAAAAACAATAATGTACTCAACGAAATTGAACTTGCACAATGAAGTTTTAGAGTTAGAAAACTTGCATAAACAACTAACTCAATTAAAGTATGGAGTTAGAAAACTTGCTCAAAAGAGTTTAAATATTCGCACAATTATAAAAGTAGAGTTAGAGAACTTGCCTTTAGCACAAGCTAACCCTTACCACTTGAATCTCAATACCCTATATATATGTCATCATGACATAATTAGTCATTACCAACCTTTATATCTATATAAACAAATATATACATCATGTAGGTTAAATTACCAATTCACATAATCAAACTATGTTAATACTAGTTAACCCTTGATAACATGCTCATTCATAGTTTAATACTACTGAAATCATCATTTAACATTCCTATTATTAACATATAACATTTATTTTCAAACTTTGTGTAATAAACTAAAAGCGTCAGAACGATTACCCTTTAACTAATGACTCATTTCCACGATTTACTTTTGTGGTTGGTAGGTCATATGGCCATGAAAGTTACAAGCCAATGATTGGCAGCATGCGGGCGTATGCTGCGGCGTGACTATGACGTGGATTGTACGTCAATGTCAAGCGTGCACCGACCAATGGCCGGCGAAACTTGTCTTCTTTGATACATTCAATATGCCAAAGTCCAGAACTCGGTGACCAAGCTCGTGCGGCAACAGCATGAACAAAATGCCAAATTGGCCTACAAGCTCTAATCTAACAAACTAACTACATGTAATATATACAGAGACTTTCTGTAAATATATTGTAAAGACTCTAGCATGATTATACACATATAACAACACAATTATCAACTTTACAACACTCAAGCTTTTGGCAAAAACTCCATTTTTGACATTTTAATGAAAATCAACACTGTGATTTTTTTTTCCAATCAAAACAGTAAATTCAAAATACCATGGTTAGGATTATACATACTCTATCAAATTCAATAGTCAATTTATATATATTAACAATTAATCAAACCTTAATTTCATTTTAAACTAAGCCATACTTATATATTTTCATATAAACACTGTAATATGGGTTTCTTCACAAATTGCCTACATACATGACTTAATTTCTCTATAATCACATATAAACTCATGAAACAACCTTTTACAAACAATTATCATACAACACTGTATACATATCAATAATTCATCTTTTATAATTATTTTATAGAGACTTTTTGGGAAGAGGAAAACTAAACTTTTAAAGAAAAAGATTGAGCTCCTACCTTTGATTAAGAAGATGATATCCTAGAGTTAGAAGAAGATAGTTATCCTTTTGATTATCAAGCTTCTTTTCCCCCAATTCCTTTCTCAATTTCTCTAGCCTTCCTTCCGCTCTTCTTTTCTCTCTGTAAACTCTTCTACTGAGTCTTCTTCTCTCTTCTAACATACGTACTAACAATATAACGTATATAGTAATAATATATATTAATGATATAATATAAATATAGATATAACTTATATCAGTTATGTTTTATTTGAAAAACAAAAGCCACAAGGCTTGTTTGGCTAACCACTAAAATATAATCAATTAATCCTTATGCTTTGTTTGGAAAAACACAATTAGAATAAAGAGTTAATAGACATTAGGCTTTGTTTGGCAAAACTGAATTAAACTCCTTTAATTTATTTTAATAACTCCTTTATAGCAAGGTTATTCGTCACACTTCCAATAATTTAAATAATCAATCAATTCAAATATTAATCTATTAAATTACTTTAACACATAAATCATTATCACATAATTATAATTTCCTTTATAATTATAATTTTATTCAATCAACTAACACTTTATTTTAATCACAAATTCCAATTAAAATATTATAATTCATTTAATCATTATTAGCTCTTTAACTTAATTATTAAATTAAATTGGTATATAATCTCATAACAATTAATTTTCTTAACTCCTTAATTATTTATACAACAAATAATTAACTAAACCACATCAACTCAAATTGAA
This sequence comes from Panax quinquefolius, assembly GCA_020205615.1. NCBI lineage: Eukaryota > Viridiplantae > Streptophyta > Magnoliopsida > Apiales > Araliaceae > Panax > Panax quinquefolius. The sequence continues at coordinate 80,809,458 of CM035164.1, read as the reverse complement.
CAATTATTTATTCAACAATAAACATATCCATTAAATACTTATATAAATCAATAAATATTTAATATTATAATTTAAAATTCTGGAATGTTACATCATTCCCTCCTTACAAGGATTCTGTGTTCAGAATCACAACTCAAACAAATCATTCGTTACATTCTTCCCTACTTACAAAGATTCTGTCCCCAGAATCGAAGACACAGATTAAACAAATAACTCAGAGTACTCTTTCAACATTTTTTCTTCGAGTTCCCATGTAGCTTCTTTAGCATTGTGGTTCCTCCATATCACCTTCACAGAAGGTATAACTTTATTCCTGAGCACCTGTTCTTTCCTATCAACTATTTGAATAGGAATCTCTTCATAAGACAAATCTTTCTCGAACTGCAACGGTTCGTACTCGATCGCGTGTTTGTAGTCGGGTTTATATGGTCATAACACCGAAATGTGAAAAACATTGTGAATGTTTTCCAACTCTGGAGGTAGAGCTACCTCATAAGCAACTTCTCCCACTCTTCGCAGCACTTCAAAGGGTCCAATAAACCTCGAGCTTAGCTTTCCCTTTTTATCGAAATAAATTTTCCCCTTCCAAGGAGAAACTTTTAGGAATACATAACTTCCAACGTCAAATGCACGATCTTGCCTGTGTTGATCAGCATACTTCTTCTGTTGGTCTTGAGCTGCTACCAATCTTGTCCTGATGAGTTTGACAAAGTCAGCAGTTTGTTGCACTAGTTTCGGTCCTAGCAGTTGACGTTCACCGACTTCATCCCAGCATAGTGGAGTTCTGCACTTTCTGCCGTACAATGCCTCGTAAGGTGGCATGCCGATGCTCGCGTGGTAACTGTTGTTGTAAGCAAATTCCACCAATGGTAAATGTTCTTCCCAGCTTCCTTTAAAGTCCATGATGCATGTTCTCAGCATATCTTCCAATGTTTGGATTGTCCGTTCGCTTTGGCCAACTAACACTTTATTTTAATCACAAATTCCAATTAAAATATTATAATTCATTTAATCATTATTAGCTCTCTAACTTAATTATTAAATTAAATTGGTATATAATCTCATAACAATTAATTTTCTTAACTCCTTAATTATTTATACAACAAATAATTAACTAAATCACATCAACTCAAATTGAACAATTATTTATTCAACAATAAACATATCCATTAAATATTTATATATCAATAAATATTTAATATTATAATTTAAAATTCTGGAATGTTACAGATTGGCCATAGGTTCATCTTCTCCCACCTTCTCAACTGATTCGCTTTGCGCTGGCACCTTGGCTACTGGCATTGGTGCAACAGCCGCTAGCATCTCTGCACTCGTTTCATCTTCTCTAGACATCCTACAATCAGTTTAAATAACTTGATTAGTACTTCATTAGTACCAACTTCTCACACTATGTGTCCACATATCTCATTATTGATGCACTTCGACAATCCCTCACTTAAAACTCTAAATGAGTTTTCTCTATCTCGTGTATGGTTATAATCCTCACTTAAATGAGTTTTCTCTATCTCGCGCATGGTTATAATCCTAGGGTTTTCCCCCACCCCACCTAAGGTTTATAACCTATAACTCTGCTACCAACTTGTGATACCTTGGTCACTACAGCTTTGATACCAACCTGTGACACCCCCAAATCCGGGTTACCTGACCCCCGAGTTTGGTGTTCACGATCCACAATATAATACTAACTAACTACCCATTCATATAGAAATAGTAATACATATCACATTAACATATGCTGTTAATACATTAGTCCCAGGTTCTCTAACCTTAACATTATAGACATACCCTTTAGATATTAAAAAGGGTTTACAAATACAGCATATTAATAATATTGTTCATTATAACTAATTTATCACTATGCCTTTTCCTTTGTTCTTCTTCGCAGCACCTTCTGCAACTTTGTCCCTAGCTGAAAAGTTTTATTTAGCAAGGGTGAGCAACAAGTTTGCCCCATAAGTTAAGACATACATTAAATGTATATGAATAAATAACAAGTCTTCTCGCCTTCTATACAACAATAATCTGAATATGAAAGAGTACAACGCTGTCAAGGTTTTCTACGATATTCAAATGAATAATCAAGAATTAATTATACGAAATAGCAAAGTGGAATGTTTTCCAGATTTATGCTGAGCGATCCATTGGATCTTGAACTTCTCTTCTCGGGTATATATTAAAGTTTTACTTTGACATATACGCAGGTGTATCAGATAACCATAAAGATTAAATCATACCCCTCTGCAAGTACTTAGAGCCGGCCAACTCCTTGTACCCTATATTATGCATAATACTTAAGTCGCGCGCAATGGTCGAAAATACGACTAAAAATGTTCCCTTTATATAAAAGGTTGCTCTTCTCAGTCTCAAAATCAAGATTTGATTTAACAACAAAATTCAATGATTTCAATATCTAATCACTTCTCTTCTCTTCTCTTCTTAAACCTATCAAGTTTTCTTTTTCAATCTAGCCGATACTACTGGCATTGATCTATCAATAATAATTTAAATTCTCTTCTCTTCTCTTCTCGAACCTATCAAGTTCTAACAAATGTTTGTCTAGCCAGAATAATTAGCTAAGACATTTCTCAACATAATTCGACAATAAACAGGAATTATCTGTACTATCAATTCTATCTTTTACGAATATGAATATCCAACAATAGTTATTCTATAAATCTATATTTTTCGAATCAGTAATTCAATTTGAATTATTAAATATGCACTAACTGTGAATAATCAACAATAAATCCCTGGACATGGTATAATTAACAATAATTAACCACTATAATAATTGAATGAATATAACTCAAGGTTGAGTTAGGAAACTTGCCTTCCGCGTTGATTACAACTACACAATAAACTTATCTGCATTTGAAAGACCTATAACCAATAATATCGGTCTCACAATTAGCACAAGAATTCATAACACGTAACACTGTAATTCATAGTCAAACTTCTCCTAGGCACATTACCACATAGTCACATCAGTGTTTATAACCTATATAAACACTTAACAAGTCTAACTATTTCGGTCTGGTTGGACTTCGGTCCATTCTCCATTCTGTTCGTCATCTCATCCCACAATTAACACGCTTATTGTCAATTAAATTTGGTTTCTAAGCTTCAATATTAATTTAGATAAGTCAATTATCATTAATAATATTTTTTGGAAGCTTTTAATAATTTATAAACAATTATAATAATTTATAATAATTTTTAAACATCGTAATCATTTTAAATGATTTAATTATCAAATAATCTTATCATTATTAATATTTAATAATATAAAATATTAATAGAATACTTGTCACAATATTAAAGTTATTGTTAATAACTTAAAATATTTTCAAATCATCAATATTCTACTTAAATGATTTTTAAATTAATTAAAATCATTTTTAAACCATCACCATTAATATTTAAATATTAATGAAATTATTATCAAAATATTAAAACTCATTAATTATAACTTAAAATATTTTTAAAACATTTTCTCATTTTTAAATCAATAAAACTAATTTAATTCATTTATTTAATATAATAATTAAATAAATCTAATATCATTAATATTAATTTATTAATGAGAATTCTCTAAAAATATTGAAAATTATATTTTATAATTCAAAACATTTTCTAACACTTTGTCAGGAATACGCATGTGAATGATATTCCTATTTACATATGATTTGATTATGTTATATATATGAATGAATAATATGCAAGTATGCTTGCATTAAGAAAAAGTTGTAAAGTCCTTTGATAGATAATAGAAACATGTGTACAAGGACTTAGAATGAATTGATCAAGTATGTTGGTTGATCCTACATAAGCAAAACAGCTTTGTAAAGTCCTTATAAAGAAATGATGTACAAGGACTATAAATATAGAAAGATCAAGCATGTTAGGTTGATCTTATGATGTAATAGATAGGTTTGTCTGATCGTCGAGCATTGCACCAAAAATCGTAGTCTGCCAGGAGAGTCAAGGAGAACTCGAGAGCTGTCGAGGCAGAATCGTAGTCTGCAAGATAGTAGATCTCGGTGTTCGTAGACTGCCAGGAGAGACGAGGAAGGCTCGTAGTGTGTCGAGTACAACTTCCTCAGAGCCAAAGTCTACTGAGAAAGTCATGTTCAAAATCGTAGAGACAACCTGCCTAGGAGCCGACCGAACCTCTGCCGAAGCCAAGTCAGATGTAACGACCGAGAAATTCGGATCCTTTGTAAAAATATTTGAAAGAATTAATTAATGAATAAAATAATATTACTTGTTACTATATGTGTTGGTAAGATGTATGTTGTTCTATAACCTAGAAACTTTGGAAGATCGTAGTATTCGAACCACGTGAGTGAATTAAAGTGTTTGAATTTTCAAGACGAAAATAAATGTTTTTCGAGAAAGATTACGAAAAACACTATTCATCGATTATCACTCGGTAATTATTTTTGAACTTCCGAGAAATATGTAACGTTAGAATATTGAGACGAGATGGATTATGTAATAATAATCTAAGTATGGAAAACGCAATAATTCGCATGCGGACTTAATTTGGGAATATAGGTATTAAAACCTAATGAAATGAATTAAGGTAACTTTGTATGAAATATAAGTCCAATAAGATTAAGGTGTAAACCTATGTGAGATTATTCTTAAGCCCATGTAGTAATGACATAAAGCCCATAATAGTTAACTACTAAGCCCAAAGGATGATCCAATGGGTAAAGCAAGATCCATGGGGCAACCCATGGGTGATGTGGTAAACAAGCACTTGGAGTGATGAGCAAGAACTTTAAATAATGACCAAGGAATGGATAAGAGTTGTGGGCAACAAGTAATGAATAGTAAGGAGGTTAGTTTAAGGAGGTGGGATGACATAATGACCTAATTACCCTAACCTTGAAAGCTCTATAAATAGCAAGCCTTTTTATTCATTTGAGGTTTGTTATTTCATCCAACTTCTCTCAAGATAAACAACTTATTTGTTAGAGCTCAAAAGCACTTTGAAGCTTAAACCTTCCATTGTTAGTTTTCAAAGAAGAAGTACTAGTTCATCAATGGTAAATGATCTTGTCTTCTTCATCTCTATCATATTAGGAGGATAAGAGAAGTGTAATCTAATGAACTTAGATGCTAAGAACATAAGAGAAGTTGATAAGCAATGGACTTAAGCCGAATAAGTTGAATAAGCAACTTGAACTTAAATAAGTTAATAAACTTATGAAGAATTGCCTTTGTTATCATAAACATGAGAATGGTAGTTAATAAATGAAATAAGTCATTGACTTATGAGAATAAGTCAAAACCTACTTTGATAATAAGTTGGTGTAGTAAGTAACTTGAAATGTCTATATGTTGATTAAAATCCACCTAGAATGATTAGTAATGAGGTTTCGCCAAAATTCACACGATTGGACGATAATCGTCGAATTCGTGAAATTCTCGGAATGGAAGTCGTATTTTGTGTTTGACATTGGAAATGTTGGTTTTCGATGGAGATAAGTCATATTTGGCATTATAGAGTCGCAAACTCGAAAATGACCGAATTTCGACTTAGAACGAAGAAACGAGCTTTGAACGTTCACGAACGTTTATTGTTTTCGTTAAAAATGGACTAATAGGTGAAATTTTAGCAAACGAAGTCGAATAGATAAAATTCTTGAATGAACGCATATAATACATGATTTGTGACCCGTAGGCTCTTGAACGAACCAATTCGGACTTATAACGAAGAAGTTACGAGTCCGGGAATCTCACAAAATTAAAAGTCTGTGAAAATTTTCTGGTGCACAGAGCTGGCGCCGCGGCGCCAGCCCAAGGCCATTTAGCCCACGCCGCAACGCCGAGCTTGGCCGAGCAAAGCCATAACCTTCTGGAGAGTGGCGCCAGTGATGTGGCCATTAACATCGAGACTCATGTGCAATGCCGAGTCCGGTTCTAAGCGATAATAGGTGATGCCAGCATACATGCAACACCAAGTGTAATAATAATAATGCCGCAGCCAACCTCAAGACCAAGGCAATAATGAATGTTTACATATAGAGCATGGTTAGTATTTGATAAACAATTAAATGAATATCTTAATGAAACATTGTTAAGACATATTAACTTAAGTATGCACACTTGAGGTTAAGACTAAGTCAATTACTTATGAATGTAAGAATGACGTAACAGAAAGCCGGAACCTATAAAAACAAATCTAATATGTAATTAGATTGAGAAGTAGGGTAAGATTCTTTAGGAACCATGTACGATCATTTATGACCTAATGTTCTATGTTATGCTATCATCTAATGTAGAGACCTTAAAGACGTAAAGTACACGTGTTATAAACCGTAGCAGACGCTAAAGGCAAGTACTCTAACCCTTGTTCCAGTTCGATCTGGGCAAGTCTTTGTGATTCATGTATTCTTCGCATGAGTTAGTATCTGAGGAATGTCAAAGCCAATCCTTTCGGCTAGACGTATGCTATGTTATTCTATCAAGTGTTGATAAGGATTTACCAAACTAATATTGTTGTGGTTTTCAAAAGTAGATTTAGTATGCTAAAATGTTTTGTCGTCAAACAAGCAGCGAACGCGTGAGGTTGCCACAGCTTAAACGTATACACGTTTAATGAATGTAGTGTTGATCAACATAGAGTACTATAAGCTGATCACCTAGACGTGCTCGTAAGCTATACCGGACTTACGGACTTAGTGCCGGGATGTCCTTTTCAAAGTACTTATGAAATGCTTACGGTCTTGAACCGGAACTGATGTTGTACTGAATATTATTGTTGTAAAATGTTTTGGATGAAAAGAAGTGCTATTTTAAATTATCAATAGTACTTCGTAACTATTGTTCAGTTATCGAAGATATATGATTCCTATGTTTCAAGCATGCTATTTTCCTAGAAATGTTATACTTGCTGAGCTAGTTAGGCTCATTCTTGCTTGAACCATATGAATGCAGCTAAGACAGAACGAACCGATGGATCCGGCAAGGATAAAGGGAAGGCGAAAGCGAACCCGTAGATTTCATATGTAATAGTATAGATTTTGTAAGGAATAATATTGATATTATGAAAAAGACAATGTATTGGTTGTAAAGAACCTGGGGAAATGTAAATATTATTTTGATATATATAAGACATATCCGTTCTCTTGAGGCATTTCAATTGAATGTTTATGTGAACTGTAGCACCGTGTAGCACTATCTGTCGGGTTGGAAGATACCCGGATTTGGGGGCATCACAGGTTGGTATCAGAGCATTATGTTATAAAACTTAAGGAGAAAAATAAAAACCTTAAGTCATAACCTTAAGAAAAGTAAAAGAATAAAAGATGGAAGTTAACCTTATAAAAATGCATCATATATGTTATGTGTTTTATTATACTAACGTTTACTAATCAACTTTTTGTGTTGTTGTAGATGTCAGGTGAAAATAGAGATGTACAGGTAGTCAGCGAAGGGTCGGTAAACCAGATAGAAATCATACCGAACCCCATAGCAGCAGATCTTGAGATAGTTGTGGTGGAGTCTGGAGACTCCGAAAGCTTAGACCTCATGTCTATATTTGACGGCATGTTGGAAGAAGAAGTGGAGGTAGTATCCTTCAATCCAGTGGCTATAGTAGCAGAGATAACTCCAGAGGAGTCGATGATGTCACTGTTCATCTCAGCGATAGATAGGAATGTACATTACTGTCAGGAGGTCAAGGAGCTGAAGGCGGAGCTCCAAGCGGTTATAGAAGACAAGACGGACGTGGAGTCCATGCGGGAACAGGAATATGACGAGAGAGTTTTGGCTAAGTACAAGGTCCATTAGCTAAAACAAGAGGTCTTTGAGCTTAAGAGCGAGCTAAAGACCAAAAAATAGAAGATAGGGACAATGTCCTATATTCATAGGAGTTCTCATGAGGATTTCAAGTTGCAGGTAGCTGGGTATCCTGTAGAGACAGGGCAGACGCGGCATACTATCAATCGTGATATTATTGTCGGTCTTGCCAAGGTAGATTTTGAGAATGCCTTAAGGCAGATATGATTGAGTAGTTGTTAGAGTAGTTAGGTATGTACATATTTGTGTATATAGTAGTGATGTAAAGCCCTCTTTTGTATAATCAAGGGTAGTCTTTTGTAATTCCCAATTTTTGGAAGGCAATAGCGGGAAAGTAATGTATCCAGCTTAGGCTGTGTTATGTAACCGATGTAGTATTATACTACAATGAATAAATATAAGTTTTCTTTTTCAAAAAATGTTGAGTATTAAATGTTTAAGTTATTTTTTAAATATGGAATAAAAACTAACTGACAGGAATGCATAATAACCAAACATGTGTTTATTGTAATAGCAAAATGCCGCCAAAAAGAGTACCACGTACCCAAGGTGCAAACACGAATCAACCGGAGGGAGATCCGGTTCACCCTATGCAGGAATTTTTGAACCTTTTAACCGTAACGTTTAACCAAATTGGGGCTAATATCCCTGTAAATCCAGGTGTAGTACGAGCTACTACATTTAAGGACTTTAAGAGTGTGGGTCCGCCGGAGTTCAAAGGAACTATGGACCCTATTAAAGCCCAAACGTGGGTGAGGGAGATCGAGAAGGCATTTGTGATAGCAAATGTCGACGAGGCCCAAAAGGTTGCTTTTGCAACCTACATGATGAAGGGAGAGGCCAACTTTTGGTGGGAGGCCAATCAAAGAGAAGTAGGAATAGATGTGATAACGTGGGTGAGGTTCAAGGAAATATTCTACGAGAACTACTTTCCCACGAGCATGCAGAGGAAGGATGGAGATGCGATTTTTAGATTTAAAACAAGGGGACATGACGGTTCCCCAGTATGCCGCCAAGTTTAATGAACTGGCAAGGTTCGCTCCACATCAAGTGGATACCGAGGTGAGGAAAGCTCGACGGTTCGAGCAGGGCTTGAAACCCTGGCTCTATAATCGTATCTCTGTATTCCAAAGTACTTCCTTTGGGGTTGTGTTAGAGAAGGCAATAATTGCCGAAGGTGGTAGCGAGGCGTTGAGCCAATACCACAAGGATAAGAAAAGCAAGGGGAAGGTGGATGGAGGAGTGAAGGTTGAAGGTGCCAGCGGGAGTGGCGAAGGGTATAAAAGGAAGGTAGTTAGCTCGGGGAATACCGGAGTGAAACAAGGAGACCCTAAGAGGAGGATGGAGGCCTGTAAAACCTGTGGGAAGACTCACCTAGGAGTCTGTCTCAAAGGAAAGGCCGTGTGTTATAATTGTGGACAGGAGGGGCATATTGCGCCAAACTGTCCAAGTCCGAAGAAGAATCATGGGTGCTTTGTATGTGGATCTACGGACCACATGGCAAAGAACTGCCCAAAGAAGGGGACGGACGGGAATAAGGGCGCCAATAGTGGTAAGTTAACTATTGAGGGTCCAGCGCAGCCGGGTAGACCGATGGCCCATACCTTTAATATGATCGTCCAAGACGCGATGGCCTCAGGGGACGTAGTCGCATGTATTATTCCGATCAACAACTTAAATGCATACGTGCTGTTTGACTCGGGTGCTACTTGTTCGTTTATCGCATGTGATTTTGCTAGACGACTAGGATTACTTCCCGAAAAGTTGCTTATACCTTTGAACATTAAGGTAGCAACCGAAGAGATAATTCCTGTTGAAGATATTCATAGGAGTTATTGCGTAGACATTCGAGGTTGTAAATTATCGGTAGATCTGATACCGATAAAGTTAAGAGAATTCGATGTAATTCTAGGAATGGATTGGTTGATAAATCATGGGGCAATTATAGATTGTCAAAAGAAATGTGTTAGTATTAAAACATTAAACCAATCTCATGTAATATTTTACGAGAATAAATCACCGGGACGTTCGTGTTGTCTTACCATGACACAAACTAGGAAATTATTGAGGAAGGGGTGTGTAGGCTATTTGTGTCATGTGGTTAATACCCAGAGAGTGGGAGCGACCATGGAACAAATTCCTATAGTGAGTGAGTTCATGGATGTATTTCCAAGTGAGTTATCGGGTCTTCCACGGATAGGAGACCGAAGTTCATCAATAGATATTGTGCCGGAGAGCGGCACCGGTTTCCGAGCATCGTATCGTATGGCGCCAGTGGAGATGAAGGAGTTGATGGTACAGCTGCAAGAATTGTTGGACAGGAAGTACATTCAACCAAGTGTTTCATCGTGGGGAGCACCGGTGTTGTTTGTCAAGAAGAAGGACGGATCGTTGAGACTTTGTATCGACTATCGAGAGTTGAACAAGTTAACAATAAAGAATAAGTATCCATTGCCCAGGATCGATGATCTTTTGATCGATTGAAGGGAAAAAATATTTTTCCAAAATAGATTTAAGGATGGGGTATCATCAATTTGAAGGTTAGGAATGAAGATGTGCCAAAGATAGCATTCAGAACTCGTTATGGTCATTTCGAGTTTCTGGTTATGTCATTTGGGTTGACTAATGCACCGGCTGCATTTATGGACATGATGAACAGTGTTCAAACAATATTTGGACAAGTTTGTCGTGGTGTTTATTGATGATATTCTAGTCTACTCTAAGATGCCGGAAGATCATCTTTGAACACCACGAAGAATAGTGTTGGAGACATTAAGAAAGGAGAAGTTATATGGGAAGTTCACTAAGTGTGAATTTTGGTTAGAGAGGGTACAGTTTTTAGGTCATGTTATTGACCATGAGGGGATTTCAGTAGATCCAGCAAAGGTGGAAGCCGTGATGAATTGGGAACAATCGAAAACACCGATTGAGGTACGGAGTTTCCTAGGGTTAGCGGGTTACTATTGAAGGTTCATTCAGGACTTTTCAAAGATAGCTACTCCACTGACTAACTTGACGAGGAAGACGGTGAAGTACGTATGGACTGAGAAATGCGAAGATAGTTTTCAAGAACTGAAGAAGAAGTTGAGTGAAGCGCCTGTTTTGTCATTACCCGATGACACAGGAAATTTCGTAGTTTATAGCGATGCTTCGCATAAAGGACTGGGTTGCGTGCTCATGCAGCATGGCAAGGTCATTGCGTATGCATCTAGGCAGTTGAAGGATTATGAGAAAGTTTACCCTACTCATGATCTGGAACTGGCCACGGTGGTGTTTGCCTTAAAGATATGGCGACATTATCTTTATGGGGAAAAGTGTGAGATATACACGGACCACAAGAGTCTAAAATATATCTTCACACAGAAGGAGTTGAATATGAGACAGAGGAGATGGCTGGAGTTGATAAAGGATTATGACTGTGAAATCCTGTATCACCCTGGAAAAGCCAATGTAGTGGCCGACGCCTTGAGTAGAAAGGGTAGGGAGAAGTTGTCTTTGCTAACAGCTCAAACTGAGTTAATAACAGAGATGGCTAGGATGGAGTTGGAGGTGAAGTTGCCAAGTGAGGCGGAGCAGAGACTTTTTGCGATAGAGATTCAGTCTACCATTGTAGAGAGAGTTAAGGAGGTACAACTCAATATTGATGAGTGTGACCAGATGAAGGAGCGGTTAACCACTGAAAAAGATATTAGATTTAGTCTTGATAATAAGGGATTATGAAGATTTGAGGGAAGAATTTGGGTTTCGAATGAGATGGAATTAAAGGAGCAAGTTTTATAAGAGGCTTATAGTTCGAGGTACTCGATTCATCCTGGTAGCACTAAGATGTATCAAGACCTTCGACAGAGTTTTTGGTGGCCAAACATGAAAAGAGAAATAGCTGAGTATGTGAGTAAATGTTTAACTTGTCAAAGAGTTAAAAAGTTAAACATCAACGACCAAGTGGCTTATTCTGATCATTGGAGATTCAGGAGTGGAAGTGAGAGCATATCACGATGGACTTCGTGGTGGGACTTCTAACGACTCAGAAGGGATATGATGCGATTTGGGTAATAGTGGACCGATTGATGAAGTCAGCTCACTTTTTGCCAATTCGAATTAAGTATAACTTAGATCAGTTAGCTACACTCTATGTTAAGGAAATTATTTCCAGACATGGAGCACCTGTTTCGATAGTGTCAGATCGTGATCCACGATTCACATCGAACTTTTGGAGAAGTCTTCAAGCAGTTGGGACGCAGTTGAAGTTGAGTACGACATATCATCCATAAACAGATGGACAGAGCGAGAGGACAATTCAGACGTTAGAAGATATGTTGAGATCTTGCGTCATGGATTTCAAGGGTAGTTGGGATGATCATCTACCATTAGTAGAATTTGCGTATAACAACAGTTATCATGCAAGTATAGGTATGCCGCCGTATGAAGCTTTGTATGGAAGGAAATGCAGAACGCCGTTGTATTGGGATGAAGTGGGAGAACGCCGAATGCTAGGACCAGAATTGGTGCAGCAAACAGCAGAAGTGGTGAAGTTGATACGTATGCGTCTCGTCGCAGCTCAAGATAGACAGAAGAAATATGCGGACTTACATCGAGAGAATAGAGAGTTTGAGGTAGGCTCGTACGTATTTCTAAAGGTATCTCCCTGGAAAGGAAAGATACGCTTTGGAAAGAAGGGAAAACTAAGCCCAAGGTTTATAGGACCTTTTGAGGTATTAGAACGGGTAGGTGAGGTAGCTTATAGGGTAGCGTTACCTCCAGACCTAGAGCGAATACATAATGTATTTCACGTTTCAGTGCTACGTCCTTACAAACCGGATTACAAGCACGTGATAGAATATGAGCCTATTCAAATTGAGAAGGATATAACATATGAAGAGATGCCGATTCAAATTATCGATAGAAAAGAGCAAGTTCTGCGAAACAAGGTAATACCGTCAGTAAAGGTGTTATGGAAGAACCACGATGTGGAGGAAGCAACGTGGGAACTTGAAGAAAAGATGAGAAAGAATTATCCTCTTTTGTTTGAGTAAGATAGGGCGAGATTCAGGGGACATAATCTTTATAAGGGGGGAAGAATGTAACGACCGAGAAATTCGGATCCTTTGTAAAAATATTTGAAAGAATTAAATAATGAATAAAATAATATTACTTGTTATTATATGTGTTGGTAAGATGTATGTCGTTCTATAACCTAGAAACTTTGGAAGATCGTAGTATTTGAACCACGTGAGTGAATTAAAGTGTTTGAATTTCCAAGATGAAAATAAATGTTTTCCGAGAAAGTTTACGAAAAACACTATTCACCAATTATCGCTCGAGAATTATTTTTGAACTTCCGAGAAATACGTAACGTTAGAATATTGAGACGAGATGGATTATGTAATAATAATCTAAGTATGGAAAATACAATAATTCGCATGCGGACTTAATTTGGGAATATAGGTATTAAAGCCTAATGATATGAATTAAGGTAACTTTGTATGAAATATAAGTCCAATAAGATTAAGGTGTAAACCTATGTGAGAATATTCTTAAGCCCAAGTAGTAATGACATGAAGCCCATAATAGTTAACTAGTAAGCCCCTAAAGGATGATTCCAGTAAGCCCAAATATGAGCAAGATCCATAAGCAAGATCCATGGGGCAACCCATGGGTGATGTGGTAACCAAGCACTTGGAGTGATGAGAAAGAACTTTAAGTAATGACCAAGGAATGGATAAAAGTTGTGGGCAACAAGTAATGAATAGTAAGGAGGTTAGTTTAAGGAGGTGGGATGACATAATGACCTAATTACCCTAACCTTGAAAGCTCTATAAATAACAAGCCTTTTTATTCATTTGAGGTTTGTTATTTCATCCAACTTCTCTCAAGATAAACAACTTATTTGTTAGAGCCCAAAAGCACTTTGAAGCTTAAACCTTCCATTATTAGTTTTCAAAGAAGAAGTACTAGTTCATCAAAGGTAAATGATCTTGTCTTCTTCATCTCTATCATATTAGGAGGATAAGAGAAGTGTAATCTAATGAACTTAGATGCTAAGAACATAAGAGAAGTTGATAAGCAATGGACTTAAGCCAAATAAGTTGAATAAGCGACTTGAACTTAAATAAGTTAATAAACTTATGAAAAATTGCTTTTGTTATCATAAACATGAGAATGGTAGTTAATAAATGAAATAAGTCATTGACTTATGAGAATAAGTCAAAACCAACTTTGATAATAAGTTGGTGTAGTAAGTAACTTGAAATGTCTATATGTTGATTAAAATCCACCTAGAATGATTAGTAATGAGGTTTCGCCGGAATTCACACGATTGGACGATAATCGTCAAATTCGTGAAATTCTCGGAATGGAAGTCGTATTTTGTGTTTGACATTGGAAACATTGGTTTTCGATGGAGACAAGTCATATTTGGCATTATAGAGTTGCGAACTCAAAAATGACCGGATTCCGGCTTAGAACGAAGAAACAAGCTTAGAACGTTCACGAACGTTTATCATTTTCGTTAAAAATGGACTAATAGGTGAAATTTTAGCAAACAAAGTCGAATAGCTAAAATTCTTGAATGAACGCATAGAATACGTGATTTGTGACCCGTAGGCTCTTGAACAAACCAATTCGGACTTATAACGAAGAAGTTACGAGTCCGGGAATCTCACAAAATAAAAAGTCTGTGGAAATTTTACGGTGCATGTGAGGAAAGGCCTTGTGGCCATTAAAAGGCCATTTTACCTTTATGCAAACAATGCCGAGCTTGGCCGAACAAAGCCATAACCTATAGAGTGGCACCTTGTCACGACCATTATTAACTTGAGACTTCGCGCCTGCATTAGCCGAGTCCGGTTCTAAGCGATAATAGTGTGTGATGGCATGTACACGCAGTGTAAAAAAAGTGCGGCAAGCGCTTGACCTCAAGACCAAGGCAATAATGAATGTTACATATAGAGCATGGTTAGTATTTGATAAATAATTAAATGAAGATCTTAATGAAACATTGTTAAGACATATTAACTTAAGTATGCACACTTAAGGTTAAGACTAAGTCCATTACTTATGAATGTAAGAATGCCATAACAGAAAGCCGGAACCTATAATAACAAATCTATTATGTAATTGGATTGAGAAGTAGGGTAAGATTCTTTAGGAACCATGTATGATCATTTATGACCTAATGTTCTATGTTATGCTATCATCTAATGTAGAGACCTTAAAGACGTAAAGTGCATGTGTTATCAACCGTAGCAGACGCTAAAGGCAAGTACTCTAACCCTTGTTCCAGTTCGATCTGGGCAAGTCTTTGTGATTCATGTATTCTTCGCATGAGTTAGTATATTCGAGGAATGTCAAAGCCAATCCTTTTCGGCTGAGCGTATGCTATGTTATTCTATCAAGTGTTGATAAGGATTTACAAAACTAATATTGTTGTGGTTTTCAAAAGTAGATTTAGTATGCTAAAATGTTTTTTGTCGTCAAGCAGCAGAGCACGTGAGGTTGCCACAACTTAAGCGTATACACTTTTAATGAATGTAGTGTTGATCAACATAGAGTACTATAAGGTGATCACCTAGGCGTGCTCGTAAGCTATACCGGACTTACGGATTTTGTGCCGAGATGTCCTTTTCAAAGTACTTATGAAATGCTTACGGTCTTGAACCGGAACTGATGTTGTACTGAATATTGTTGTTGTAAAGCATTTTGGATGAAAAGAAGTGCTATTTTAAATTATCAATAGTACTTCGTAACTATTGTTCAGTTATCGAAGATATATGATTCCTATGTTTCAAGCATGCTATTTTCCTAGAAATGTTATAATTGGTGAGCTAGTTAGGCTCATTCTTGCTTGAACCATATGAATGCAACTAAGACAGAATGGACCGATGGATTCGGCAAGGATAAAGGGAAGGCGAAAGCGAACCCGTAGATTGTTTATGTAATAGTATAGATTTTGTAAGGAATAATATTGATATTATGACAAAGACAATGTATTGGTTGTAAAGAACCTGGGGAAATGTAAATATTCTTTTGATATATATAAGACATATCCGTTCTTTTGAGGCATTTCAACTGAATGTTTATGTGAACTATAGCACCGTGTAGCACCATCTGCCAGGTTGGAAGATACCCGAATTTGGGGGCGTCACATCAGAAATGTAGACTACACTCGGAGTCATAGAGTCTACTAATGCCAAAGCCAAGTCAAGGATCGTAGATTACACTCTGAGTTCGTAGAGTCAATTGATTACATGTAGAGACCGTAGTCGAGCTATATCAAATGAAGACATCGAGCAGGAAGACAAAAATCGTAGAGTGTCAAGATTTGATCCCGAAGTCTTAGTGTCTGCACAGCCGAAGCTGAATCGTAGAGTGCTAAACTACGACCTCAACAAATGTGCTCACAATGCCAAGGCAGAATCGTAGAGCAAATACGATTCTCAACTAATGAGCATACCCAGAATATCCAAAGGAACAAAGCCTTTGGTTGGCACTACAAAAATACATCCCACCTGAAGGGAACCAGAGAGCACTCGACGAGTGGCATACAAGCTAAACAGAAGATTTAAGGACCAACCCAATCAGCATCAAGATTGAGTTGTGAAGCCATTCTAGATGAAGTATTCCACAAGGAGATCAGAAGAAGACTTCAGTAACTGACTAAGGAAAGTCAGCAAGTACAAAAGCTGTCAAGTGAACAGAAGACAACGATCTTGGAACCAACCGAGATCGTAGTGTTTTCCAAACAAAGAAAGAAATGATGGAAAGTGAACCAAGATACTGGTTAGTCTCTGAAGAACCAGGCTAAAGTGATTAAGTGTAGGGTCAGTCCATTGATGATAAGTGAACGGGAGATCACAAGGAGAAAGCGAGTTAGACGCGCAACAAATTTGAAGTGTCTTTCTATTCAAAGGGGACCAAAGCAAGGAGTTAGGCCATCAGTCTCTGAGAACATTCGAAGCAAACAGAAGTGTTGAAGCACTGCACAATAGAAGGAGGAGGAGTTCTACATTGGAGATCCAATCAACACTCTTCAAGATCATAGTGTTAACTTTACCAGTCAATGAGCAACACTCAACAAGACACTACGATTATGTCCTCGAAGACATGCATTAGTAACGTAGAGTTCGAATAGCTGAAGACTGAAGCATTGGCAACGGTTTAATCTGAAGGGTAATATTCGAATAGGAGCTTATTGAGAGCATCGATGCAAAAGGACAACCTCTGATCGAGAAATCAGAAGGAGGAAATAAAGTCTTCGACCTACCCAAGACATTAAAGTGACAACTCTAATGTGGTAGGTGAAACAGTAGACTGCAATATCAGATAAAGTATGACATGTCACATCAGCAGTCTACCTCTGTCAACTCGAGATCTGTAAAGATATTTGAATAGCCTTCAATGGCTACTTTCCAACGGTAGGATTTGGAAGGAGTACAAATTAGGAAGAGCTTCAAAGATCGAAGGTTGCTGGAGTTGCCGAGTTTGGAGTAATGGTGGACTGTTTTAAACCATGTGAAATAGTAAGTCCGAAGGCTCACTCTACGATCCACAAAGAACACTCAGATACATGCAAAGGAAGAAGTAGAAGTGAGAGTTCTACTATGTAAAAGTGAGAGTTCTACAACAAGAAGAGTGTTCTGAACTGCCAAGAGAAAGAAGAGAATCATGTCATCTTGGTGTCCATCATGGGAAGACTCTAAGTACCATAGAAAAGAGCTAACAGTCATCCTAGCAAGTCCATCATGAGAAGACATCAAGTATCAAGAAGGGAGATCACAAACGTCATCATGGTGGCAAGCATGAGAAAGTTTCTAAGTACCTAGCGAGAAGAACTACGATCATCTTGAAACCCATCATATGCGACCATCGTGTATCAAGAGGAACGATCTTCAAAGAGGTCATTAAGGGGTCATCCAAGAGGTTGGTTAATGGCGAAGAAGTTGAGCATCATGCAACACTCAATTGCACTTCAAGGATGATCACGCCAGTCGCTAAGTATAGAAGATGTTCGAGAGCATGAAGATATCTTAGCGACTCAAAGACCAACTCCAATAATAAACAAACAAACAACTCAAGAAGCGAGGGCTGAGGGGTCCTTGTCCGGAGGACTAAATGAAGTTCAAGCTCTCTTTGAGCTTGAAGAGTTTCTAGGGAACTAGAGGAGTTCCAAAAGTGCTTGGCCTTGAAGAGTTCTTAGTGAGTGAAGTCCAAGGCTGCTTGGCCTTGAAGGAATCTTAGTGATTCAGGTCTTGCCCTTCCTTAGTGGAAATCTCGCTAGTTGAAAGTAGAAGAGTGGATTAGGAGCTTGAGTCTCGAACAACTTAAAACCCCTTGTGTCTTTTACATTATGTCATTTACATTATGTCTCTATATTATGCTATAACTATAACTATGTATGTTTTAGCGCTTACAACCAAACTAACTCTACAAACAATGTATGTTTGATTATGAATATATCCATGAAGGGGATCTTTTACTTATTCCGCTGTGCTTGAAAAGATTCTTATGTTTGTGATCTGCTAATGTACTAGCAATACTTAATAAAAGAGAAAAGTATTTTGAAATAAAAAAGGATCTATTCAACCCCCCCTTCTAGATCTATTGTGCCTACTGGGAACTAACAATTGATATCAGAGCAGGTTCTCATGATATATTCAAAAGCTAATCGCTTTGAGTCTGATCCCAGGCACAAACATTGTTCTAAACTTAGTTTACTAGTAAGTAACTTGTTATATGCAGATGAGCTCACACGTTGGAAATATTATGTATAGGTTAAATGTGTATATACACCTGAAGCTGCTCAGATTGGTCCATGTTCTTGATTGTCACATCAACAAGACCAATCCTTGCCTGCAGTCAATCTTGTAGTCTGAAGAACAGACGAGAGAGCTCAAAAGACATCAATGACAAAGAGTCAAGCATCCACTAGTCTGAAAGATGAAGATACCATACATGCTTATCAAGAGAAGAAAGAAGATCTTCTCAAACTTATGTCTGGCCAACCAGCAGCTGGGTGAAAACTTTGTAAACTAAAGGACGTCAAGATTTTAATGCTGAGATTCTCTTGGCCTAAATCTTCAAGACCACGACTGATTGATTAAAGGCCAACGCGAGCAATAAGCTGTCAGGAGCAAAAGTGAAGCTAAGCACATCAATGCCTAAACTGAGTACATTAAAGATAAATGACAGTTAAGTAACTGACAATAAAAAGGTATGGTTCCTCACTATTACATGTGTTCATCATAAAAGCCCCCTCTTATGAACCATAACAAATTTCAGTCAAGAAGTCATAATCTACCTAAAAAGGTGAAGAGAGAAAGTGCTTTGAGGATGTAAACTCAAATGTCTATAAACTTTCTCTCCATCCAAGTCTTAGGTTGAAGATGACATCTTGAAGGAAATCTGAAATGGGTCATAAGAACATCACAGGTCAAATGAATTTTATGTGAAATAATCTTTGCTGATGGGTTAGTATGTATATACAAATCCTTGTTCTAAGTGTTTGATAACACATAGAGTATGATCAGTTCTAAAAGAGTATCTTGATGATGTGTAGAAACTGATCACCTCCATGAATCAATTAGATACTCCTAAATCGTAGAGTTGATTCTCACTCTGTGAACATTTAAACATTGTGAACATAACCCAACAAATGATGAAACCATCAAAGATAAAGAGTGTGTTATTAAATGTCAACTCTTACACACACTTACCTTCATGCATATCAAAATGTATTATCTAAAACTAGTTTTATGCATGAATATGATGTTGGTGATAAATGTGATGATTATCCAAATATAAGAGGAACAGGGGTTTAGAAAACTAACCTAGCAGGACCCATTTAATTATGGGTACCAAAAATAGAAATACATTTATACTGCGGTACTCAGTGCAATCGACCACACTAAGGAATCTTGAAGCGAGGAGACTTGAGTCAAGAAGACTCAACCAGCAGAAGGCTAAGGACTGTTTAGAAGTGATTCTGATAAAATTCCTATATGTCCAAGCCTGTCTTTGAAGACCTATTGAGCTAACCTGAGTGAAGCTCACATGGTCGCAAATCTGTATGGGGAGCAAGCCATGCAACCAAAGATGAAAAGGGTCTATATGCTCAAATCAAGAAAGGCATGCTATATGAGAAGAATCCTCAAGGAGCTCACATGAGAGGATCATTGAGCATCGGTCAAGAGGAAATCATTTAAAAGTAGAACCTCACAAACACAAAGATCATCAAAGAAGACTACGTCAGTAGTCTTTGTCAAATGATCGTAGAGTCATCGATCCTAAAAATATCCATGCCTACCAACTGAGGAGATCTAAGTGATAATGGTGATTCGGTCGGAAGGAGATTTGCAAGGTTGCCTTCTAATATGAATGAATATAAAGAAAAGAGAATCACATCTGTGAGAAAATAACATTAACCATGGGTAGCAGTGATCTGTTGAGAAACAACAACACTGAGTTTTACTATGAAGAAATGTACCAGCTACAGAGTCCCAAAACTTTATGGCTGATGAACCAAATGAAGATCCATAGTCAGTAGAAACGTCTCAAAACGTACTACTGATAACCTTTTAGCCACCAAACTCAAAATCGTGAAGTGACTACGATCAAACATCTGATCGCAGTGTAGAAGTAAAAGGACACCACGATTACAACAAATGCAATTGTCCAAAGTTGGTAGAGGACCTCCCCACCAGAAAAGGTCAAATGAGATATCATTGCAAATCACTTCCAAAGTATTTCATCTGGAAAGCGCCTCAGGGACAAACCTGACCCTCAGCTCACTCTAAGAGGTTGGCCCTTCCTGAGCTACCTTAACCCAAGAAGAATTGCTTGATCAAATTCATCTCAAGGACCAAGTCAGTCAATGATCGTAGAGTCGAGGTAGAAGAGAACTCCGCGATCGTAGTACAACCTCAGCGATCGTAGAAAACAACTCGACGATCGTAGTCCTACCAAAGGGTACTCTAGTTCACAAGGAGCTTGGAAAATGAGACAATTGCTCAACCATTCAAAATGAGGAGATAAGTTTGAATATATCAGTAATCAAACTATACTGCATCAAAGTGAGGATAAAAGTCAAAGCCATGCACTGCAACATCTCTCAAAACTTAATCGTTGAATCAACAAAGGAAAACGTAGAGTCCACAGCTGCCTTACCATGCTACTCTACGAATCAAAAGGTCAATGGTTAAAGCCACGTCGTTTAAACATCTACTCTTCAAAAAGGAAATATCTAACTGAAAAGTTATGGGGAGTTACAGCTCATTACTGGGCATCGTGAAACCAATGGTCGGTTGACACATCACTGGTTATGCAGAGTTAGAAGGAACTACCATAAAGACAATTTCAAATCTGCAGACAGTTATCAAAAGCTATTGAACCTTTCTCCCTCCCATTTTCAAACCCTAAAATCCTCTCAAGAGCCAGAACAGACTAACACTCCAGAGCTTTATCAAATCACAATCAGCCATCTCTCACAAACCTCTCTAAATCAAATACCCACATTCTTGAGCTCGCTCAAATGGAAAACTGGCGAGTTATCTTCGGCATTGACTCAGAACCAAGTCGTTTGAGAAATCCGAAAAGAAGTTCAGAGACATTCTAGAACTTGTGAAGAAAGCTGGATTCTCAGAATGCCTTGAGGCTAGCACTCGAGTGTATGGTGACCTGGTGAAAGAATTCTACTCAAATGCTTCCATAAACTCCGGAACCCTTTCTACCAAGGTCAATGGTCAGTCTCTAAAGCTGAAATCTTCTGACCTCAATCAATGCCTAGGTTTTCCTAACCAAGGACTAAAGAGCCTTGATGATGTCGATACGGAACAAGCAAAGGAGATCATGGGGTACCAAAGAAACCCTAGTCTGAAAGACATGAAGAAGAAGGAGTTTCCAGAGGAATACGAGTTCCTTCTTTGAAATAGTTGGAAAATGCATCTTGTCTTGAGGATCATGCACATGACACAGTGCTTGACCAATAGTTGAAGATAATGTCAGTAATAGTTCTGAAGAAATAAATCAACTTTGGAGCTATCTTGTTCGATCAAATTTCCAAGTGGGTAGAAAAAGCTGAGTTGAAGAAGTCCACCAAAAAACCCCTGACTAAGGTGTTTCATGGTAGATTGCTGAGTATTGTGATGAAGAAGAAGCTAGGAGGGAAGATCAAGGATAATGGGGGAGAGCCTTTGAATGTTCACAAAGTGATGTCTCCACAATTATTTGTGAATTGGAAGAAGAACCCCAAGGAGAGGCAAGACGGTGACAAGCTGGAGCAAGCGGCGTGAGGCCTCTGCAAAGAAGAGGAAGATAGAAGAGGCAGAAAGCTCTAAGTCTGATGACTCTGTACTAGCAAAAATCACACCAGCCAGAAAGAAATTTAGAGGTGTGAAGAAAGCTGGTGATGTGAAGAAAACCCAGACCCCATCAAGAAGAATCTCCACCAAAGATAAAGATGAAGAAGAAAAGAGCCTAACTACTGAAACAACAAAGAAGAGAAGTAACAGATTACTTCAAGGCCTATTCATCAAGAAAGCTAAGGTGGAAAACAAACCAGCCTCAGCTTCCCAAAACAGTACATCTGATGAAGAGAAGGATGTAGAGTCAGCAGAGGAAAAGGAGACAGATGTCAAGGCTGAGTCCTCACAGACCAAATCTAGTAGGGAAGGTAAAGCTGGATTAATGAATGAAAATTCAGCATCTGCTGATGAAGAGGAATGCTCAAGCCTTGTGGCTAATCCTCAAAGCATTCACTCTGAAGATGAAGAAGAAATTCAAGATGACCCCACTACATCCAAAAATGCAACTGCCCTAACAAGCCCAGATAATGGGTCAAATGATGCTGATTCTAAAGAAGAAGAACAAGCCCCTTCCAATCCTGAAAGCACTCAAAATGACTCAAAGGGTGATGAGTTTACAGAAGAAGGGACTGCCCCTACCAGTGTTGAACCCCAAGGAAGGTTGTCTATTGAACCAGAGGAGTCAGAGTCTGAAGAAGAAGAAGAGTCCAACTCTCCCAAAACTAAACCTCCAAGAAGAAGGAAGAGCTACAGACTGCAAGCCAAGTTTGCCTCCAAAAGGAGCAGTGATCAATCAAATGCCATCATTGAATTAAGTGATGATGAGTCTGTATTGCAAGAAGAAAGTGCTGAGGATAGGACCAACAATGAAGAAGATGAATCAGAGGAAGATCTTGCTGAAGAAGGTTCTAGAAATGAAATGCAGTAAGTGGAATTCACTGCTAGAAGTGATCAAGATGGTTCAGGCTCCGAGAAAGAAAAAATGGAGAATGATTCCAATTCTAAAAATCAGGAATCAGAGGAGACAGAACTCTATCTTGTCCTCTCACCAGCAAGATTCAACATAAGAATACTGGTGGAAGTCTCAAATGAACTACCAGAAGCTCCACCAGAAAGATGGGTGAACTATGGAAATGAACAACTCAAGGTAGTAAGAATGACTACCTTTGACATAGCTAAAAACTGGAACAACATAGAACTAGACTTCTCGACCATTCTCTACAATCCCGACGACTTGCTGATGAGATGGTTCTTCCAGTGGATGCAATGGCTAAAGGCCCATACTGAAGGAGATGGAAGCTACCTCAGCTGGTGCTACTCTCACTTTCCACGCATGGAGCTGGTAGCACAAAACTTCCCAAGGGTAAAAAGTTTTGCTACAAAGATGATCACAAACCAGCCCCACTTCAAAGTCTATCGACATGCTGGAAATCACTACATTCCCTACGATCGTAGAATAGACTCTCAAGGAAGAAGGAACATGACAAAGGAGGTGATCGTAGAGTCTGGTCACTCTACTGCTGAGATTGTTCAAATTCAAAATCAGAAGCTTCCAACAGCCCAAACACTGCTATCTGACATTCCCTCATCCTCAACCAGCAATTGGTACTCAACGATTATTCAGATTCTCCAAGGTTTCGAAAATCTGTCCAAGAATGAAAATCGTAGAGTCCAATCTGATGCTCAACCCGAAGCTGCCCAACAAAAGGATCAAACTATTTTGGAGCAGGAACTATTGAAGAGCTCTGATGAACTAAGTGAGAAAATATCTCTACTCGCTGAAGAGTCACAGAAAGTGACAATGAGAGAGAGGAAATTCACTTTAGAACAAACTTGACTACTCTATGGTGATGTATCTCTCAAACTCAAGAGAGAGATAACATCTATCGGAAAACCATACAAGATCAAAAGCGAAGCTCTACAAGTTTAGAAGGCCAATGAAGAGCAGACCCAAGCCCTCTCTGACAAGATTGACGACCTAAAACAGTCGTTCTGAGTGCAAATTGAGCTAGGCCAACAGGAACTCAAGTTTGAAGTTGTCAACTCCTCCTACATAATGGGGCGACTTATGTCCAACATGGGCGGCTCTCACAAATGATTAATGACAAAAAGGGGAAAAAGAGGCATAGAAAGAAGAAGAGCAAGAGGAGCAAGAGGCACTCTCAAAGAAGAGCGAGAGGATAGGAGAGAAGAAGTCAAAGAAGAAGACGGCATTGCGAGAAAAAGAATTATCATCGAGGAGGCGAAGATGATGATAACATGATCGTAAAGTCTGAGGGGGAACATGTTCAGGAAGAAGCTGAAAAGGAGCAAAGCAAAGACAGAAGGTCATCATCCCAGGGGGAGAAAAAGCAAAAAGAACAAACAGATGAATAGCTGATCAACAGATATCCCGGAAACATAAATCGAGCCAAAGAGGTACATCTCTAACTAGTTAGGTATGTTCTGGATCCAGGATGTAAAATGTCTTAATGTATAAATTGCCATATCTTTATAAATGACATTCATGATCTACCTGTTTTAGAAATACAGCTGCTCACTGTATATAAGATTCATTCATAACATGCATATGCACTTATTATTTTTGTTATAATAAAATAGGGGGAGATTGTCAGGAATAAGCATGTGAATGATATTCCTATTTACATATGATTTGATTATGATATATATATATGAATGAATAATATGCAAGTATGCTTGCATTAACAAAAGCTGTAAAGTCCTTTGATAGATAATAGAAACATGTGTACAAGGACTTCGAATGAATTGATCAAGTATGTTAGGTTGATCCTACACAAGCAAAACAGCTTTGTAAAGTCCTTATAAAGAAATGATGTACAAGGAATATATATATAGAAAGATCAAGCATGTTAGGTTGATCTTATGATGTAATAGATAGGCTTGTCTGGTCGTAGTCTGCCAGGAGAGTCAAGGAGAACTCGAGAGATGTCGAGGACGAATCGTACTCTACAAGATAGTAGATCTCGGAGTTCATAGACTTCCAGGAGAGACGACGAAGGATCGTAGTGTGTCGAGTAGAACTTCCTCAGAGCCGAAGTCCACTGAGGAAGTCATGTTCATAATCAGAGAGACGACTTTGCTTCTGGTGAGTAGAACCTCTCTTGAAGCCAAGTCGAAACATAGACTACACTCGAATTAAGTAGAAATCTGATGATGCCGAAGCCAAGTCAAGGATCGTAGATTACACTCTAAGTTCGTAGAGTCTATTGATTACATGTAGAGACCGTAGTCGAGCTATATCAGATGAAGACATCGAGTACAAAGACATAAATAGTAGAGTGTCAAGATCTGATCCCGAAGTCGTAGTGTCTGCACAGCCGAAGCTGAATCGTAGAGTGCTGAACTACGACCTCAACAAATGTGCTCACAATGCCAAGGCAGAATCATATAGAAAATACGATTCTCAACTAATGAGCACACCCAAAATATCCAAAGGAACAAAGCCTCTAGTTGGCACTGCAAAAATACATCCCACCTAAAGGGAACTAGAGTGCACACAAGCTAACGAAGTAAGCATACAAGCATCAAGATTGAGTTGTAAAGCCAGAGAGAAGTCTTCCATAAGGAGAGGAAGAAGACCAACCCAAGAAAAGATCAAGATCGAGTTGTAGTGAACTAAGATCTTGGAAATCTTGGTTAGTGTTTCCGAAGAAAGAAAGGCTAAAGTGATTAAGCTGAGATGGTTGGTTAGTACGAAGAATAAAAGGCTAAAGATGATAAGCGTAAGGGTCGATCCATTGATGATAAGTGAGCGAGGAGATCACAAGGAGAAAGCGAAATTTGGACGCGCCACAAATCTGAAGTGTCTTGCTATTTAGAGGGGACCAAAGCAAGGAGTTAGGCCATCAGTCTCTAAGAACAGTCGAAGAAAACAGAAGTGTTGAAGCACTGCACAATAAAAAGAAGAGGAGTTCTACATTGGAGATCCAATCAACACTCTTCAAGATCATAGTGTTAACTCTACCAGTCAATTAGCAACACTCAACAAGACACTACGATCAGGTCCTCGAAGACATGCATCAGAATCGTAGAGTTCGAATAGCTGAAGACTGAAGCATTGGTAACGGTTCAATCTGAAGGGTAATATCCAAAAAAGAGCTTATTGAGAGCATCGATGCAAAAAGACAACCTTTGATCGAGAAATCAGATGGAGGAAATAAAGTCTTCGACCTTCTTAAGACATTTAAGTGACAACTCTAATGGGGTAGGTGAAATAGTAGACTGCAATATCAGATAAAGTATGACATGTCACATCAGCAGTCTACCTCTGTCAACTCTAGATCTGTGAAGATATTTGAATAGCCTTCAAAGGCTACTTTCCAACAGAAGGATTGGGAAGGAGTACAAATCAGCAAGAGCTTCAAAGATCGAAGGTTGCTGGAGTTGCCGAGTTTGGAGTAATGGTGGATTGTTTTAAACCATGTGAAATAGTGAGTCCGAAGGCTCACTCTAAGATCCACAAAGAACACTCAGATACATGCAAAGGAAGAAGTAGAAGTGAGAGTTCTACTATGTAGAAGTGAGAGTTCTACTACAAGAAGAGTGTTCTGAACTGCCGAGAGAAAGAAGATCATCATGTCATCTTGGTGTCCATCATGGGAAGACTCTAAGTACCATAAAGAAGTACTAACAGTCATCTTAGCAAGTCCATCATGAGAAGACATCAAGTATCAAGAAGGGAGATCACAAACGTCATCATGGTGGCAAGCATGAGAAAGTTTCTAAGTACCTAGCAGAAGAGCTTACAGTCATCTTACAAACCCATCATGTGCAGCCATCATGTATCAATAGGAACGATCTTCAAGGCAGTCATTAAGGGGTCATCCGAAGAGGTTGAGTAACTGAAGAAGTTGAGCATCATGGAACACTCAACTGCTCTTCAAGGATGATCACGCCAAGCTGCTAAGTATAGAAGATGTTCAGAGCATGAAGACATCTTAGCAGCTCAGCACCAACTCTAACAAACCAATAAACAAACAACTCAAGAAGCCAGGGCCTGAGGGGTCCTTGTCCGGAGGGACTAAATGAAGTTCCAAGCCTGCCGGGCTTGAAGAGTTCCTAGGGAACTAGAGGAGTTCCAAGGTGCGGCCTTGAAGAGTTCTTAGTGAATCAAGTCCCAAGGCTGCTGGCCTTGAAGGAATCTTAGTGATTCAGGGTGCTGCCATTCCTTAGTGGAAATCCTGTTAGTTGAAAGCAGAAGAGTGGATTAGGATCTTGAGTCTCTGAACCACTTAAAACCCCTTGTGTCTTTTACATTATATCATTTACATTATGTACTATAACTGCTATAACTTCTATGTATGTTTTAACTGCTTACAACCAAACTAACTCTGCGAACAATGTATGCTTGATTATGATTATATCAATGAAGGGGATCTTTTACTTATTCCGTTGTGCTTGAAAAGATTCTTATGTTTGTCATCTGCTAATGTAATAACAATACTTAATAAAAGAGAAAAGTATTTTGAAATCAAAAAGGATCTATTAACCCCCCCCCCCCCCTTCTAGATCTATTGTGCCTACTGGGAACTAACACATTTTATTCTCATTTAAAATGATTTTTAAATTAATAAAATCATTTTTAACTTATTTATTTAATTTAATAATTAAATAAATCTAATATCATTAATATTAAATTATTAATGAAAATTCTCTAAAAATATTAAAAGTTACATTTTATAACTCAAAATATTTTTAAATACTTTATTCTTATTTAAAATGATTTTTATATAATTAAAATCATTTTTCTCTAATTTATTTAATACACTAATTAAATAAATTAAATAGCATTAATATTCAAATAATTATAAATATTAAAGAAAAATATTCCAATTGGCCAAAAATTATTTTTCATAATTTAAAATAATTTTAAAAACTAATTTTAATAATTTTTATAATTTATTTCTATTTTTTAATAATTTTCGAAAAATCAGAAATTAAAATAAATGAAAACCGTCGCTATAGCCTATAGCGACACTTATCTGTCATCTTAGGTGTTCTTGAGCTTCAAGAACACTGTCAGACAGTTAACTAGTGTGCACGTTTGACCGGCTTTGATTCTCAGTAAATTCAAGATCTGGGCAATATTATGCATCGATAATGTAGTTTACATGTAGTACTACAATAATCAAGTATTATCTCGATCATACATCAACAATTATGCCTGATCCAGATCTTCAAAGGAGTTGTCAGACCAATTCTGGGTTTTCTGGGTAACCCAGAAACCCAGACAGTGTCGAGTTGACACTTTAGAGCTCACTTTAATCTATGCTCTGTTCATCCAATTAGTTATGTTATGGTGAAAATCTATAGTACTAGTGTCAAGGTACATTTAAATCACAACAGATCAGTTAAACCACATCTAAATCTCCAGATATGATCCGGTCAAGCATGGTCAGAAGTCATGTTCATACACTTTCTGGAATTTCCAGAAAAGTGATTCGTGATCAGATGGGCTATTTTGACAACCCCTTAAAACCAATCCATTTGATGTTTATGGAATCTAAAGGCATGTACTTGGAGTCCATATTACAGGCTACAACATGTATATAACAACATCCATAAACAACTTAAAAATTGACAGATATTAAGCCCAAAAAAGGTTGTCAGACGTTGATCAAGGCTTTCTGGGTTACCCAGATTTGGCCCGGTCAACGTCGGTCAACGAGTTTTGACTGTTAATAAAATTAAATCTAGCCATTCAATCACTGTTATTCCACTTCCAGATTGAAGAAAACATAACAGGCTACCTATAACAACTTTAAAACATCAAAACCATAAACATATCAAGATCTACGGCTACTGACATTTCTTGTAAGACCATGTTTCAAACTCAAGAACAGTTTGTGAAAAACTCAACTTTTACCCACTTTGATGCTATGGATCTATGTTATATCAACATAGATCATCATAAAACATCATCTTGCAAAGATCTAAACACATAAACACATATTTTTTTCTTAGCAACTTGGATCAAAATAAAAGTTAGGTTTATACCTTCTAACTTCAAATCCTTGATCTTAATCTTCCTAATTGATCTTGGTTGATCAAGGGCTGTTTAAGTGACTAGTCTACTTGATAAATTCGGAGGTTTTTGTGTGAGAGGGAGTTGGTAAGAGCTTGGTTGAAAAATAAGCAAATTATGTGATTTTCTCTCTCCCCAAATATATATATATATATATATATATATTGCTTGACATGTTGCTAGATCTGATAATTACGGCTGGTATTGCTGGATTTCTATGTCACAAAGTCAATGTGGTTGCTTACCAACTAAAGTTGCTAGCAAAATTACAAGTTACATAATAAAATATACTAAAAGGGCATTTTGGTCTTTTTTTCTTCTAAATTTAATGGCATTCTTGACAACTGCACAAACCCTTAGGGTTTAACCCTAAGGTTTTACAAACTCCAATTCTAGAATTTTCTAATTATGGTTTAAAAATAGAAAATTAAGAATTTTGAAAATGTAATTAAGGTTTTAAATAGAAATTAATATTTCTAAAGTATAATTAGGGTTTCCTAATTATATTAACACATAATAATCACTTTAGACTTGCTAATTAGGATTAGGGTTTCCTAATTAGGGTTTTCTAATTAGAAAAATAAAATTTCTAAATTAGGGTTTGTAAAATAGAAATTAAGATAACTAAAATATAATTAGGGTTTTCTAATCATATTAAAGTTTAATAAACACATTAGGCTTGCCAACTAGGATTAGGGTTTCCTAATTAGGGTTTAGGTTCCCCAAATTTAAAATTAGGGTTTCTCGACTTTCGATAGGGTTTCTAACGGTACGTTAGGGTTTCTAATCCTAAGATTAGGGTTTCTAATCCCTTATTAGGGTTTATAATTTTAAACCTTATCTGATCAATCATTGATCAATAAATCTATTCGGTACAAACACATACTCATTTATATAATTATATTTTCTATCGAATCCCTTTCCAGAAATTAGGGTTAGGGTTTCTAAACTGTTAAGCACAACTCTACTCTATATTATTAGTCAATACACAAATTGACCTTCTCGAGACTCGTATCACAAATACTTGGCACAAAATTGATAGTTAATATTAATATTAATTAAAAAATAAATTTATTCGCAAATTTTGGATTATTAGAAATCCCGGGTTATCACAGGATACCTATACCAAAAATGTATGTATAGTCTGCATAGACTGTACATACATGTTTTGTTATATGTATCCAAATCACACCCAAAACACTGTATTAGGTAAAAATTTAAGTTCCACATTTTTTATTTATTTATTTTTAGTTTAAAAAAAAAGAAAAAAAAAGGTCCGAATTTTGGTCCGATCCGGGAGTCCGGAATTGATCCAGCCTCTCTCTCTCTCTCTCTATATATATATATATATATATATGTTTTATTTCAATATCGTCATTATGCAGGATATTCATATGATATTATGTAAGCCTAGGAGCCACGGGATCTAAGATCCAGCTGACGTATCTAGAACTGGTTCCCATGATGGACCTTTTTAGTTGTAAAGTTAACTTGTAAATCATATTTGTAGTGTTTGGACATCCTTCGATGGCTTTCATGCCCATAAGAAGCCCAATACTTATATGTATATTATTTTATCAAAGATGTTTCGCATCTCGAGAATAAAATCAAAACCAGCCGAATACGAAATAAAATGGAAGTATAAAAGGCCTCATTACTATGTGAGCATAAGGGTCTGAAAACCTATTTTCAAAACATCAATGCTATATATATTGCTTAAAATTGAACTTTTATACAAATTAAAACCTTTGTATATAGGTGCAAACGAGGCATATCACTACTTCCAAATAATGCACTTCGGCCCAATCAGCACACACACATACACACACTTTAAATAAATTAGGGAATTGAAAAGACGCGGTAACCGTGTTTTCAAAGAAGTCGGGGGGGGGGGGTGCCTAAAACCTTCCCCCCACTTAATCAAGCCCCCAAACTCTATGAATCTTGGTTTTCAAGGCCTGTTAAACAGAGTCCAACAATTGGGCCTTTGTGTAAACCTTTTCAAAATCGGTTGAGTTAGTACAACAATTTCAAAACTACCAACTGGCGACTTTGAATTTTCAAATCGTCGACATTTTGTGTCGGACTCTTTTCAAACTCGCCCTTTCAAATAAAATTTAACACATAGAAAACATAAAGGGTAAAATGAGGAATTCCAAAAAAGGAATTTTTTTTTGACGTTGACAGATGGCGAATCTGCTGGGGACAATAGAAGGCTTAAGCCGCATTTTAAACTTTTCAAAAATCCCTTTTGCTTGTGTGTGAATGTTGTCTTTACATTGAATGGATGTGAATGAATGCTTTATTTACTGCACTTTAGTGCCTCGCACAATCTCTGCATTTTGTATTAGTTCCTCGTACAATGTCATCATTTCATATGGTGAGACACGTTGTTGTTAGGTTTGTAATATTCATAACGCAATCAAATTGCATAAAAAGTGCGGAAGCGTGGTAAAAATCAGAGTTTAAAAAATTTACAAACCATATACCCGGATCATCCTTTATGCATAATTATTAATTAAACGAAAAGATAAAGAATAAATCATACCCTTGAAGATCGAGCTTCCTCAGGTACAAGTTCACCTCCAAATCCTTTCGCGTTCAATCTTGAATCCACCGGGTTTGGTTCCTTCCTTTGATCAACGTTAGCCACCCAAATGTTTGGCCTCTAGAGGTGATCCACCAAGGAAGAAGAAAATTCAAGAAGATGGGTATTTGGCTCAAACCCTAGTTTTCTATCTCTATAGAAAGGGTGTACTCTCCCAACAATTGGAATTATTACGTATGTTGAAAAAATCAACAACCCATACACACCCATAATAAGACTCCTCTTATTAATAGATGTGGGCAACCCACCTTAACAATTAAGGAATTGGGTTTTATTTAATTAATTAAATTCTTTTAATTAATTAAGCTCCCTAATCTTATTAGGGATAATTAATTAAACTCCTTTAACTAATTTTCCCTCCTATTAGGAATAAATGAGAGTACTTATATTAAATTAATTCCTAAACTCTTTTAGAAATTAAAATAATAATAATTATAATAATATTAATAAGACTCCTCTTATTAATTTATATTTAATATTTCTAAAATATTAAATAATAAATATTAAGCTATTTAATTTATTCTATCACCATAGATTAAATTAAATATACATAATATATTATTACGATTATGCCATTAACTTCTTAAATAATTATTCTTCCTTTTATGGTGTGACCCTTTAGGTTCTCCATATTAAACCGGTTGTGAATAAATCAATTAGAACAATTCTAATCTTATTTAAATAAATAAATTAAATAATTAATTTATTTAAATAATATTTATTCTACAATAGGGATAAGCCTCTCAATGCGATCAACGACTTTCCGGATAATATAGATTTCAACATTAATCATTAAAGAACCTTTGAGTAAATAGTTACCAGCACAATTCAATCCTTCCACCATACAATGTCCCAATTAAATATAAGACATGGAATTCATCACAAGTCTTATTTTATTTAATTATATGTATTTCGATCCTTAAATGCACAACTCCAAATAATGCAAATTAGAAACTCCTTTCTAATTTCATTACGCCGCCAAGGACTCTTTGGGTTGTCATTTATCGAATCACGTAGGACATTCTCTTCTTTATTAGAAGTGGTAGATTCTTTATTGATCATACATTATCTCCATGTACAACTTGTTATACCCAAGCATACCCTTTGATATACCCTAAGGGTCTTAAGGAATAAGTCAAAGTATAACTCATCATACACAAGATACTATGATGATCTCAAGTCCAAGGATCACTTGTACTACTATCACTACTGTGAATTCCTATTGATGAGCAAATAAAACTCCATTAGGTATTCCTTAGCGAGCCCACGTCAAATGAACTTATTCTCTAATAAGCACCTACATACTTGCTTTAGTGTCTCCACACAAATGATCATGAGATCAATCATCCTCATCCAATGAGCAAGCAACGTATGTACCAATCTATCCGGATTCACTAATCCCCAATTTAGTAATCCAATGATTGGGAACTATTTTAGTTTTAAGCTTTCTAAGAATTTAGATCTCATTAGAATGATCATCATCATTATTCTAAAAGCATTGCTTAAAACTATGGGTTTATCACATATTTTAAAACAGCATCATGTAGATAATTAAAAGCCTTTAATTAATTAATACTTTTTATTAATAAATGAATAAGATTGTTACAAAGTATATGCTTTATCATCAAACATGATTGGCTTGTGTGCATACTACTTTCAATCTCCCACTTGCACTAAAGCCAATCGTCATGGTATCTTATACTCTTCTTCTCTAAGTGACGATTATCCTGCTGTTGGATAAGCTTTAGTTAATGGATATGTAATGTTGTTCATGAGAGGTCACTATCTCTATAGTGATTTCCCATCTTTCAATGATTCTAATAATCAAATGAAAGTGCCACAACACATGTTTAGATCCAAGATGAGACTTAGGAACTATTCCTAGTTCTGTAATGAACTTTTAATCCAAACAATCAACTTGTAGCTTCATTTATAGCTATATACTTTGTCTTTATCACTAAACCAAAGAACTCTTCTTTTGTTTGGAACCTTTCAATTCATCGCACCAATCGTTCAAGGTAACCCTTTACCTTAAAGTGGATTTTTTGTCATCTTGGTCTATCTGAAAAACTTGAGTCTGTTAAGCCCTCTAGTTTTAATTTAGACCCATCATGAATATGATCACATCCTTAGTGCCGGTTAAGCACTTTAAGATGTTTTTCACTGTCTTACAGTGATCTTCTCCATAATATGACCGATCAACATCAGGTCTCGTATATTTCATTGCATACATGATTGTCACTCATGCGATCTCTCTTCTTTGGAGTCTATGGGGACTATTAAGAGAGATACACTCCATAGCTCATCGACATGAGACATCTCTTGGAGTTTGCCATGCTAAACGACTTTAGCATCAAATGAATATACGTTTCTTAGGTTAAGTTGAGCATCCTGTTGTATCTATCTATATAGATTTTATCCCCAATTAAGATACTCTTCCCAAATCATTCGTGGAGGAATGTTTAGACAACTTTATCTTTACTGATTGTAGCATTGGAATGTCATTCCTTATCCGTAGTATATCAACATATAATATTAGGAATGTCATGACGCTCTCACTGACCCTTTTGTACACACTAGAAGTCTTACCTCATCGAATATAACTCTGGATCATCATCTTCTATGATGCGTACCTCATCATCATCATCCATGATGAATCCATACCTCCTAGGTATCTTCGGTACTATTCCAGATTTACAATTCGGTTGTGGTACATTAGGTCTATCTATAGGTTTCTCTTATTTGACTTATAGTGTTTTGTGGTTCTTGAACTCTTCAAGATCTATTATCCTCCCATTAGCCCTTTCAATGATAAACACCTTTATCTTAGAAGGCAAGGTGTTTCGCAACAAACACCTTTTGCTAAGTAGAATTATAGAACATATACCCTAAACTTACTTTGGGATGTCCCACAAATTGTACTTGTCAAATCTTGTCCCAAACTTATCCTTTGAAACCTTTTCACATAAGTTGGACAACCCCTTATCTTAACATACTTAAGATTAGGAATCCTCCCTGTCCATAACTTTTATGGAGTCTTGGGGCCGGATTTTGAGGTTACCCTTTCGTAGATATGCAGCCATTTTTAGGACATGATCCTAGAAGGATACTGGAATGTTGGTAAAATCATTATGGACCGCACCATGTCCAACAAGGTACGATTTTTCATTCAGATACATCAATCAATTATTACGCATCATGAGGTGTCCATTATGAGAAAAACCATTTGAGATGATCTAGAAACTTATTGTACAAGTATTTATTCCTTGATCTAATCAAAGAATCTTAATACTTTGCCAATTTGTTTCACTTCCTCAATTCTTTGAACCTTTCAAATAATTCACACTTGTATTTCAAATAAATACACACATTCAACTCTTTGAATGATCATCTCCTTTTCTTATACTAATTTGTTCAATATGCAAAATTATTTTCATGTAAGTCAAGTATACAAAATTTATTAAGTAATATATTAGGTTCTATACAAAACATTATTATTATAAATAGAACAACAATTGTTCTTTATTATAATGCCAAAGATTTCATTGTCCAACAATAAAATGGAAATAATATTTTTAACAAGAATCGGAATACAATAACAACTTATTGACTTAATAGATTTGCCTCGTAGGCAATGCTAAACTATAAGTTTCTATGGCTAATGTTGCAACCTTTGCTTCATTTCCCACACATAGGATTACTTATATTTGTTTAGCATTCTACTGCTTGGTCCTTTCATAAATCTATATTTATGATAACCAAAGTTGGTATCCAATACCCAAGTAGAACATTGACTTAAAGAAAATTTATTTCAAATCATGAACAAAATTGTATTTGTAACCAAAACTTCACTAAGCTTCTTTGGTTAGCCCTCGCAAGATGCTTCTTGATTTCTTTCCAAATTGTCGAAGCTTATTGTAGTGGAAGCAAACTCTTTTGCTATCCGTGTCGATTTTGTTCTTATTATCCTTTGTTTATGCCTTTCTATATACCTTCTTTGAATCGTTCTTCTTTTCGGAAGATCCTTTGGCCCCTACCAAGAAGACTTGGTCTTTCTTGGTTTGAAAGTGACTCTCATCATTTTTCAACATGTTAAGCAAATCGTGGCGATATCTAGCTTGTTCATATGAAAAATTCACAACAATTGTGAAAGGAGTAAGGGAGTGAGTGCAAGATCAAATCTTGGCTCAACTCTCCATCCATGACAAAACACATATCCTAATTGATCAATCAAATTGATAATGTTTAGGACTTTTGTTCGCATTTATAGTGTCATTGGTCATTCTAGATCGGAAGAGCTCCTTAGATATCTCGATATCTATCGGTCTTACTTTCCTCACCATCAACTACTTGATGTGCGGGAATATAGTAGGAGCATCCATAGTTTCATGCCGTATTTCAAGCTCGTTACTCATGGATGCGAGCATGATGCATTGAGCCAATGTGCATCATCTTGCCACTTTCTAAAAGTAGCAATCTTTCCTCGAGAGAGGCATCATTCTGCAACCATTGCGAGGATAGGCGTATTAAGGACATAAGATAGCTTTTCAAATATGAGAACTATTCTCAAATTCCTTAACCAATCCATTTAATTGATTCGTTAATTTAGCATCTAATATGCTTCGCAGATGATAGTAATTTTAGACATTGTAAAATTACGTAAATGAATTTGTAATTAACAACATTTTAACATACATTCTTTTATTAATTACCAAAATAATTTAGGTCTTGTTTTAAATTGGTATCTCCCACTATTTTCTTCAAACTATATTACCTCACTTATATAGTTCGGCAAAATCTAATTAAAGATTTGCTAGTGAGAATAAGGATCCCATTTCAAATGTATATAGCCTTGTGGTGACACAACAAACTATATATAAATAAATAGGTAGACAACTTTTGTCAATTACATCAACTATGCAACTCCTCCTTGTTTTTGCCTCTTAGATTATTTTGATCAGTGGTGGCACATCCGAATCAAAATTATCCAAGTTAAGTGCAACCTAGCACTCCATATATTCAAAAAGAAAAATATCATCCTTGTGGTGACACAACAAAACAATATTGTTCAATTTTCTTTATAAGCATCAAATGTGATAAATTAACATCTTAAATACTTAATACTTGCCTTGTGGTGACACAACAAACTCATATTAAATATTTAATACTCTATTAATTTTATCATGCTAGAAGGCGACGTTCGATATTCCAAATATCTTTGAACGCTTAGGACTTAATATAAAAATTGAGGGTTTGTTATTAATTTGTCTCATCTTGTTTAGCGCATTTGCATATATATATATAAAATACGCGTTATATTAATGAACATGCGAAGCATGTTTGCATAATATATATATATATATATAGTATAAGCATGCACATATAGAATACTATATTCTAGGATTGATTATGGACTTTTATTCTAGTTTGGTTCACTAGAGCCACCAAGTGAACCAAAAGGTCAAACCTAGGGGTGCAAGAAATAATATTTAAATATAACTATTACATTTAAAACTAGGGCTCCATTACAAATGGGTCTTCAAGCGCTCCTTGCTTCTTGATCTCCAATTTTTCAAAATTAATTCTAACTATTCCTATTACAAAACTATTTTAAAATAAATAGAAACCTTGATCGTGATCGAGGGAAGTACATAGGAGGAGATAGAATTTACATTAAGAAAAATTAGAGAAGATTTAGACGCTGTAGAACCCCATTTAATAAAAACCCATACATTCACGCATCCAACTAAAATAAAATCCAATCATATTAATTCGAATGGTCCATAGTCAATCCCATTTATTATCATACACATCACCATACGATCAATAAATAACATTCATCTCATGAATAATAAATATTTAATATATATATTGATATCATTTAATGGGCAAATTTAGTTAGTATAAAATCTATTTTTGAATCAAAATAAACTCCTTTATTTTAATCCAAATTTAAATCAAAATAAAACTATTTTATTTTAATTTATCCAATTTTGAATAAAATAAACTATTTTATTTTAATCAAAAATTTTAATCAAAATAAACTCCTTTATTTTAATTAATTATGGAATCTAATTCCATGTATATAAAAAAAATCTTTAATTAAAATAAACTCTTTTATTTTAATTAATTATAGAATCCAATTCTATGTAAAAAAAAAAATATTAAAGGAAACACGGATATTCTTTTTCCTATTCACAAATAAACTCCTTTATTTTGAATAATATGAAATCTTATTCCATATTTAAATAAACTCCTTTATTTAAGGAAACACGGATTTTCTTTCCTATTCACAAATAAACTCTTTTATTTTGAATAATATGAAATCCTATTTCATATATAAATAAACTCCTTTATTTAAGAAAACACGGATTTTCTTTCCTATTCACAAATAAACTCCTTTATTTTAGGAAAAATAAAATCCAATTTCAACTCCAATTAGTTAGCATGAAATTCTAATTTTAAAATTAAAATAAATCTTATATTTTAATATTAAAATAAACCTTTTATTTTAAGATTAAAATAAATTTTTATTTTAATAATAAAATAATTAAAACATATTATATATATATATATATATATTACCGTAATTATATAACATGGCAGCGAATTCGTATTTAACAGGAGATCAAAGTGCTGCCGGTTTTCAATTATGCCACCAAGTGTTTCCATGCATGGTATATATAGTATATTATATATATATGATAACAGAGGTATCATGCCTTGATAATATATATATATATACTCCTGCCTTGATCCTTTTTAACAAATGACACCTGCGTCCCTTGAATTCCATGATTTCCTGTTCCTTTCCGTGCATTCCTTATTCTTAATTTGCGTGCCACGTGATTTAACATGGTGCCGAATTCAACAGGTTTTCGGATTTTTTTTTTTTTATTTAAATTTTATACAATAAAATTATGCCCAATTAAATTGTTTTAAACACATATCAATATATAAATTAAATTTAAACAATTAATAATTCGCATAAAGGTTTGGCTACGATCGCCATCGTTAGGTTTGTAATATTCATAACGCAATCAAATTGCATAAAAAGTGTGAGCGTGGTAAAAATCGAGTTTAAAAAATTTACAAACCATATACCCCGGATCATCCTTTTACGCATAATTATTAATTAAACGAAAAGATAAAGAATAAATCATACCCTTGAAGATCGAGCTTCCTCGTGCAAGTTCACCTCCAAATCCTTTCGCTCAATCTTGAATCCACCGGGTTTGGTTCCTTCCTTCCTTGATCAACGTTAGCCACCCAAATGTTTGGCCTCTCAGAGGTGATCCACCAGGAAGAAGAAAATTCAAGAAGATGGGTATTTGGCTCAAACCCCAGTTTTCTATCTCTATAGAAAGGTGTCTCCCAACAATTGGAATTATTACGATGTTGAAAAAATCAACAACCCATACACACCCATATAATAAGACTCCTCTTATTAATAGATGTGGCAACCCACCTTAACAATTAAGGAATTGGGTTTTATTTAATTAATTAAATTCTTTTAATTAATTAAGCTCCCTAATCTTATTAGGGATAATTAATTAAACTCCTTTAACTAATTTTTCCTCCTATTAGGAATAAATGAAATATTTATATTAAATTAATTCCTAAACTCTTTTAGAAATTAAAATAATAATAATTATAATAATATTAATAAGACTCCTCTTATTAATTTATATTTAATATTTCTAAAATATTAAATAATAATATTAAGCTATTTAATTTATTCTATCACCATAGATTAAATTAAATATACATAATATATTATTACGATTATGCCATTAACTTCTTAAATAATTATTCTTCCTTTTATGGTGTGACCCTTTAGGTTCTCCATATTAAACCGGTTGTGAATAAATCAATTAGAACAATTCTAATCTTATTTAAATAAATAAATTAAATAATTAATTTATTTAAATAATATTTATTCTACAATAGGGATAAGCCTCTCCCTAGCGATCAACGACTTTCCGGATAATATAGATTTCAACATTAATCATTAAAGAACCTTTGAGTAAATAGTTACAGACAATTCAATCCTTCCACCATACAATGTCCCAATTAAATATAAGACATGGAATTATTGTCAAGTCTTATTTTATTTAATTATATGTATTTCGATCCTTAAATGCATTAACTCAAATAATGCAAATTAGAAACTCCTTTCTAATTTCATTACGCTTTGCCGAGGACTACTTTGGGTTGTCATTTATCGAATCACGTAGGACATTTCTTCTTTTATTAGAAGTGGTAGATTCTTTATTGATCATACATTATCTCCATGCATACAACTTGTTATACCCAAGCATACCCTTTGATATACCCTAAGGGTCTTAAGGAATAAGTCAAAGTATAACTCATCATACACAAGATACTATGATGATCTCAAGTCAAGGATCACTCAGTACTACTACTATCACTACAGAATTCCTAATGACAAAAATAAAACTCCATTAGGTATTCCTTAGCGAGCCAGCCGCGTTCAAAGTGAACTTATTCTCTAATAAGCACCTACATACTTGCTTTAGTGTCTCCACACAAATGATCATGAGATCAATCATCCTCATCCAATGAGCAAGCAACGTATGTACCAA
Organism: Panax quinquefolius; assembly: GCA_020205615.1. Lineage (NCBI taxonomy): Eukaryota > Viridiplantae > Streptophyta > Magnoliopsida > Apiales > Araliaceae > Panax > Panax quinquefolius. Next base: position 80,769,069 of record CM035164.1, on the reverse strand, counting down.
TCTATCCAGATTCACTAATCCCCAATTTAGTAATCCAATGATTGGGAACTATTTTAGTTTTAAGCTTTCTAAGAATTTAGATCTCATTAGAATGATCATCATCATTATTCTAAAAGCATTGCTTAAAACTATGGGTTTATCACATATTTTAAAACAGCATCATGTAGATAATTAAAAGCCTTTAATTAATTAATACTTTTTATTAATAAATGAATAAGATTGTTACAAAGTATATGCTTTATCATCAAACATGATTGGCTTGTGTGCATACTACTTTCAGTTGTATGTGAATGTATGATGTGTGATTCATCCTCCAAGTGGCAAACCTATCGGTGTTTGATTACTGGACTCAACAGAGAATAATCCCGCGAAGCTCAGGAAAGGTACCACTCAGATTTACTCCAATTGAATGATCAGATTAACTTCTCATCTAGTAAATTGTGATGATCTGGGGACCTTCATGCCGAAAACCCGCGAGAGTAGCCTAAGATAGGTCAACCTCTGATAAACCAAACGCGAAGGGGAGTCTCTTCTTACATTTTCCTTTCAATTCCATGTAAATTTCGATTCCATGTAAATGTAAAGGAAACAAAAAGAAAAGAAAAATGTAAATATACATTCCATTCCGTATTAAAACCTGTCATGCTATCCTTTCATCAAAATAACTAACATCTGTTTTACAGGAAAACATTAAAAAAAACCCTAAACAGACACATTTTATAACATGCAGACTATTATTGTTTATCAAGATTAAACTACCCACTCTTCTTATAGGTAATATTAGTATCATTACTATATCAAAATCTATAAAGGCACAAAGCCTATTCACCGACATGGCTGAAAAATGCCCAACACGAATCGGGTTCTATATCTCGAAAGGAGTTTGAGGGACTTAAGAATCAAATAGTAGAGTTGGTTATCTTCCTAAAAGAACAAAGTAAAAGCACTCAAGGCCAGACAATGCCTACTCAACCAGAGTCATTCACATAAGGGTGCAGACATGGTATTGACAGAAAGATGGAAACCCATATACCTGAACCTCATTCTAATAAAGGAACCAACAAAACCCTTGAAATCAAAAATATCAGGGATGATCGAGAAACTGAGGATATAAGAAAGAAAGTCCAACAAATGGAAGAAACCATCCAGTCAATGAAAGGGACTGGAAACCTTAGAAGTTTCACCTATTCAGATCTCTGCATATTCCTAGGGGCTCGATATCCTGACAAATTCCAAGTTCCAAAGTTTGAAAAGGACAATGGGGCAGGCGATCCCTATACACACCTAAAATTATACATTGGCGAGCTGGGGTCTTATGCTGAACATGAAAGCCTCATAATGCAGCTTTTCCAAAAGAGTCTCACTGGAGAGCCTTGAGCCTGGTATGCCTGACTTGACAATGCCAAAATCTATAACTAGGAAGAGTTAGCCCACGCCTTCCTAAATTAGTATACCTTCCAGTCACAAATGGCTCCAGACAGATATCAAATTACCAAAGTTATAAAGTAGAACAATGAATCTTTCCATGAATATGCCCAAAGGTGGAGACGTCTGGCAGCGCAAGTCATTCCATTAATGAAAGAAACTGAGATGGTAATGACATTTATTGATATCCAAGAGGCACGTTACTATGAGAGAATCCTAGCAGGCATAGGAAAGTCATTCTCAGAGATGATCAAACATGGCGAAATGGAAGAGATAGGCCTGAAGGCAGGCAAGATTAAAGATCTCACGGCCTTGGAAGTAGTCGCCGAGCATATACAGTCTAGAAACTATGCAAGCTCTCCCAAGAGGGAAACTAATAAAGGTAATGAAAATGTATCCCTCATTTTACAAGGGCAAGCTAGGAGACTAACCTATAGTCCCCCCCTATTTGGAAGAAGCAAGGCAATCTGTCATTTCAACAACATACTGCATTTAACCAATGCCAGGACAGAAAGAGAAAATTTGACAAAAATAGAAAATCGGTTGTTCACTCCACTGGGTGATTCCCTTGAAAATATATTGGTGATGTTAATGGATCACAAGAAAATTACCGAACTGGATTCATCTCTGGATCCAGGAAGCAAAAGATACAATCCAAGCCAAAGATGTGCTTACCACTCAAGGTCTCTAATGAGTGTGTTTTATACCTACGAATCAGGTTCATATTTGGACTTAAACAATGTTTATTCTATCTATTTTAGTACAGTTTTATGTGTTTTGTGTTTGTTTTATTTGTAGGTTTCATTACGTGTTAGTGTTCGTATAATGGTGGCGATGTGGCGAAAACTAGCATAGAAAAACAAGGAATCAGCAAACTACAATTTGATACCCCGCCGGGGCGGGCAATTATAAAGAAATTGTGACACCCCCAAAATAGGTGTACATCACCTATTCTGAGTTGCCAAATACATAGTACAGAAATTAAATACAAACTTCTTTTATACAATACGACAAAAGCGTAGCTAAGAGTTTTTACACGAATATTGTCTTTTGGACAGTATTCAAACTCAAATGGAGTCCTAATTACATTTATTATCACACTATTTCATAGAATAGTGAGGACTACTATAACCACCATCTCGGACCATCACTCTATTCCCCGACTAGTCCCGGCTACGTTCTCATTTCCCGAAGAGAACAATGAAAGCAAAAGGGTGAGCTTAACTAGCCCAGTAAGAAATATTTTGACTAAGATAATGCAGAATAAATTATCGTTAGCCTTCAACAGTGTTAAACTGATAAAATATAATAAACATCAAGTTTTAACTGCAGCGGAACAAGAAATCCATTAGAAGATTCAAGTAGAACATGAAATCTAATATCTTCTATGATTTAAGAGTTTATCATCAATTTTATCGCTGAGACTCAGCTTAATAAAGAATCCATATCACTGAATTATCCATGCACTACGGGCCAAGGATATTTATTAGTATCACATCCACGAATTATCCAAGCATTATGGGCCAAAGATATTCGTGTTATCACCAATGGTAATGATCATACCAACAACTGTCCATCAATGCACTATGGGCCAATGAGGACTTTTACCACATCATTTGTAACATTATAGGTCATGATTATACCGAATGATCCCTGGTCATAATTATACCAATCAACAGTCCATCTGTGAACTACGGGCCAAAGATGACTTTCATCACAATATAAGCATGAAGATGATGACAATGATATAAGAATTTAATTAAATGAAAGCAAAGGATAAATTTTAAAGATTTATAATTTAATTTATCCATAATTCAATAATGTCCAAATTGTCAACATGATACTGTTTTGTGGAGTAAAATTCAAGAATAATATTGTATCAAAAATGATTTAGACCGAAAAGAAATCAATTTTTGTTATGAATAGTACCATGGGTGAATAGTATTCGAGTGAATAGTACTTCGGGAATAGTAACCCGTGAATACTACCCCGACATGAAAAGATTAAAAATTATGAAGAATGCTCAGAATTATATTTCCATGAAAAGATACTGGATGAAGCGCAAATATCAAGGATATTCTACTAATTTCATGGAGTATAGAAGCAATACTTATCAACATAAGTGTAGAATTAGGAATATGAAATGAAATAATATTACTTGCATACTACAAAGTTTGGAAGAAAAATATCACTTACGAATACGAAAGAAATAATACCCCTTACCTTAGTAGGAGATTGGATACTACAATAGTGTAGTAACATAATACTTTTTTCTTTCTCTCTTATTCTCTCTATAGCTTGAATGAATTGGTGAAAAATAATGAAGAAATGAGCTTCTATTTATAGGCTTGGCAGAGTAAGGCTAAAATAGTCTTTTTGCCATAATTTATGACATCATCGCTTACATCATCGATCATATGACATCATTGCTTACCTCATCGTTCTGATGACATCATTGCTTACATCATCAGAATTCAAATTCAATTTGTTCTCTTCCACGTCATTTTACTTTTATACCATGAATTTACTATAATAATGCTACCATTCAAATTAAAAATCATACTATTATATAATCACATCATAATACTATAATGTAATATTATAATAATATATTTGAATGAATTATTTTATCGGAAAAAATAAAATACCAACTTTCAATAAATGTCACATGCTAAAAATTCCTCCGTTTAAATCCATATTAAATAAATATTTTCTTATCATATATATCAACAATTTATTATTCACAAATAATATTATAGAACTACAATATTGAAAACCGGTCATTCCCGTAAAAGAGGGGGGGCTTCGATAAGGATTTCTCCTATGGCGCGTTGATTAGGTGACCAAACCCTTTCCTCGATGTAACTTTCTAGACATTGTCAATAATGCTATCTAATAATATTATTCAAACAATATGAATTATTGATTTGATAATTTGAAATATTGTGCAATGACAATTATTGAATTAATAATATAAAATATCAATGTAGCAATTATTGAATCAATAAAATAAAATATTGAACAATAACTACTGTAGCAATAATTGAGTATAACTGAATGACTTCTCACATAAGCATCAATAATCAATACCGTGTGCTACTATGCCCCCACACGTATTACTGTACTTTTATCACCGGGTATTTCAACAGTTAACGATAAAACTTTTGACATTATTTTTATAAAAAGTTTTTTCTGTCGTTTTCTAACTCCGACAACAATTCCGTTGTGGGGTCCACCAATGAATGTGACGTCATACGGATATTCCCTGACAAAAAGAATATTCTCCGACCAAACGAATATTTTATAACAACTTGCTTACTTTGCAAAATTTATAAATATTACCCACAACTATAACATTATATTAAATCCACACCATAATATTCAAAAATATATTGTGAGAAAAAATTAATCTTTAGTCATAAAAGTTGGGGTCTTACAGAAATTACCCCGTAGAAGTGGGTACACGTCTTGAAGAAAGCGACACCCTCACAAGGCACTCTCAAGGCTTAAACCCTCACTGGGGCAGGGGTGAGCAGACAGAAAGGAGAGTTTGGATGCAATTCAATCACTGCTATGGCATGGACTGAACGAGTTTGGTTTCAATTGAGACTGGATTGTGGTCATTTTTATCAACTATGCAAACTAGGTCAAAGAAACCATATTTTCTTCCTTACGATGAAGACATCGAACGAGGGTTTCAGAGACTTAATAAGTGGATTAAAGAAAATAAAGAGAATTTTGATAAACAATAGAATATGGTTGCAGAGGATCAGAAAGCATTGAGGGACTATGCTACTCCCAGAGTAATTGAAATTCAGTCCAGCATTAACATGCTGTTAGGTTTTTGTGAATATCAAAGTAGTAATCAAATTGAAAAATAGCGGAAGCATGATAAAATCAGATTTTAAAATTTTCACAAACCAATTACCCGGATCATTCTTTATGCATATTATTAATTAAACGAAGAATAAGAAATTATGAAATCATACCCTTGTAGAAACGAGCTTCCTCAGGTACGAGTTCACTTCCTACTTCTCCGCGATCTCCTTGAATCTCCGGGTTGATTCCTTCCTTTGATCAATGTAAGCCACCCAAATGTATGGCCTCTAGAGGTGATCCACCAAGGAAGAAGAATTTTCAAGAAGAAGGGGTATTTGCTCAAACCCTAGTTTTTCCTATCTGTATAGAAAAAGGAGGCGTACTCTTCAACTCTAGGAATTACGTATATTAGATATATGATATAAGACTCCTCTTATAAAGATATCATGTAACCCTATTTTAATTAAAATAAGGTATTATTCATTTAATTAAACTCTTTTAATTAAATGGGCTCCCTAATCCTATTAGGGGTAATTAATTAAACTCCTTTAACTAATTTTCCTTCCTAATCCAATTAGGAATAAATGAGAGTACTTATATTAAATTAATTCCTAAACCTTTTTAGAAATTAAAATAATAATAATTGTAATAATATTAATAAGACTCCTCTTATTAATTTATATTTAATATTTCTAAAATATTAAATAATAAATATTAAGCTATTTAATTTATTCTATCACCATAGATTAAATTAAATATACTTAACATATTATTACAATTATGCCATTAACTTCTTAAATAATTATTCTTCCTTTTATGGTGTGACCCTTTAGGTTCTCCATATTAAACCGGTTGTGAATAAATCAATTAGAACAATTCTAATCTCATTTAAATAAACAAATTAAACAAATAATTTATTTAAATAAATAATATTTATTCTACAATAGGGATAAGCCTCCCTAGCGATCAACGACTTTCCAGATAATATAGATTTCAACATTAATCATAAAAGAACCTTTGAGTAAATAGTTACCGTACAATTCAAATCCTTCCACCATACAATGTCCCAATTAAATATAAGACATGAAATTACTGTCAAGTCTTATTTTATTTAATTATAAGTATTTCGATTCCTAAATGCACAACTCCTAATGAATGCAAATTAGAAACTACTTTCTAATTTCATTCCACCTTGGCCAAGGATTCCTAGGTTGTCATTTATCGAATCACATAGGACATTTCTCCTTTTTTTACTAGAAGTGGTAGATTCTTTATTGATCATTCATTATCTTCATATATAACTTATTACACCCAAGCATACCCTTTGATATACTCTAAGAGTCTTAAGGAATAAGTCAAAGTGTAATTCATCATATATAAGATACTATGATGATCTCAAGTCTAAGGATCATTTGTACTACTATTACTACTGAGAATTCTATTGACGAATGTAAGTAAAACTCCATTAGGTATTCCTTAGCGAGTCACGCTCAAAGTGAACTTATTCTCTAATAAGCACCTACATACTTGCTTTAGTGTCTCCACACAAATGATCATGAGATCAATCATCCTCATCCAATGAGCAAACAACGACGTACCAATCTATCCGGATTCATTAATCCCTTTTTAGTAATCCATTGATTGGGAACATTTTATTTTTAAGCTATCTAAGAATTTAGATCTCATTAGCATGATCTCATCATGATTCTAAAAGCATTGCTTAAAACTATGGGTTTATCACATATTATTAAAAGCGACACCATGTAGATAATAAATGCCTTTAATAAATAATTCTTTTATTAATAAATAAATAAGATTGATTACAGTATATGCTTTATCATCATACATGATTGGCTTGTATGCATAATACTTTCAATCTCCCACTTGCACTAAAGCCAATCGCCGTGGTATCTCATACCCATCTTTCTAAGTGACGATCAAACCGCTATTTGTTGTGTTAACGCTTTAGTAAATGGATCTCGCAATATTGTCTTGAGAGTCCCACGCTCTGTGGTGACGTCTCCTCTTTCAATGATCTCTCGATCAAATGAAATCGCATGCAACACATGTTTGGATTTCGATGAGACACGGGTTCCTTAGCTTAGCATGCAATGCTCCAAAGTGTTGTCACGTAATAAAGGCATTTGGTCCTTTAATGCTAGGAACCACACCAAGTTCTAGAATGAAATTCTTCATCCAACGACTTCCTTTGCAGCCTTCACTTGCGCCTATGTACTCTGCCTTTGTCATTTGAATCAAAGAATCGCTTATCGCTTGGAACTCTTCCAACTCATTGCGCCACCGTTTAAGGTAAACACATACCCAAAACGGAGTTATTGTCATCTTGGTCATTTGAAAACTTGAGTCTGTGAAGCCCTCTAGTTTTAATTCGGACCCACCATAGACAAGAAATACATCCTTAGTTCTTCTTAAGTACTTTAGGATATTTTTCACCGCCTTCAAAGTTGTTCTTCTCCGGATTCGATCGATATCTCGCTTGTTACACTAAGTGCATGAGCGACATCCGGTCTAGTACATATCATACTCGTACATGATAGATCCTATTCTTTCAAGCATAAGGAATCTTACTCATATGGTTTCTCTCCTCAGGTGTCTTTGGGGCTTGTTTCTTGGAGAGATTTATTTCATGGCTCATCGGCATGAGACCTCTTTTGGAATCTTCCATGCTAAACCTCTTTAGCATCAAGTCAATGTACGTTCCTTGGGACAAGCCAAGAATCCTTTTAGATCTATCTCTATAGATCTTTATCCCCAAAATATAGGATGCTTCTCCCAAGTCCTTCATGGAGAAGTGTTTAGATAACCGATTTTAATTGATTGCAAAGATAGGAATATCATTCCCTTTCAAGAATATATCATCAACATATAATACAAGGAATGAAACATAGCATCCCACTAACCTTCTTATACATACATGGTTCATCCTCATTTTAATAAAATCAAACTCTTTGATTGTCTCATCAAAACGGATGTTCCACCTACGAGAAGCTTGCTTTAATCCATAAATGGATCGTTGAAGCTTCTGAGACTTGATTTGTTCCAACCTTTGAAACAAATCCTCTCGGTTGTGTCATATACACATCCTCCTCAAGTTTCCCATTGAGGAAAGGTCGTTTTCACGTCCATCCGCCAGATTTCGTAGTCATGGTAAGTCGCTAATCGCAAGCAAAATCCGAATGGACTTGAGCATTACATTGTTGAGAAGGTTTCGTCATAGTCAACTCCTTGTCTTTGTTTGAAACCTTTTGCAACCAGTCGGGCCTTATAGGTCTCTACCTTGCCGTCTGCTTCAGTCTTTCTTTTAAAGACCCATTTACACCCAATAGGCTTAATGCCTTCAAGTGGTGAGATCAAAGTCCATACTTGGTTCTCATACATGGAGTCCATCTCGGATTTCATGGCTTCTTGCCACTTCTCTGAGTCTTTACTACTCATAGCCTGTTCGTAATTCAATGGATCATCATCATCTATGATGCGTACCTCATTGTCATCTTCTATGACAAGTCCATACCTGTCTGGTATCTTTGGTACTCTTCCGATTTCTGAATAGGGTGTGTATGAATGAATCTCTACTTGATTAGGTACCTCACTTTGATCTGTAGTATTTTTTGGTTCTTGAACCTCTTCAAGATATATCTTACTCCCACTAACCCCTTCAAGGATAAACTCCTTTTCCAAGAAGGCAGCATGTTTCGCAACAAACACCTTTTGATCAGTTGGATGATAGAAATAATACCCCGATGTTTCTTTAGGATATCCCACAAATCTACATTTGTCGATCTAGTCTGCAGACTTTATCGCTTTTCAAACTTTTTGACATAATTTGGACAACCCCAAGTCTTAACATGCTTAAGATTTGGTTTCTCCCCGTATCCATAACTCATATGGAGTCTTGGGATGGATTTTGTAGGTACCTTGTTAAGTAGGTATGCAAATGATTCTAGGGTATATCCTCGTAAGGAACTGGAAGGTCGGTAAAACTCATCATAGATCGAAGCATGTCCAACAATGTTCGATTTTCATTTCAGATACACCATTCATCCGTGGCGCCCCGGTGGAGTCCATTGTGAGATTATACCATTTTCTTTGAGACAATTGAGAAACTCACCACTTAAGTATTCTCCTCCTCGATCGATTGAAGAATCTTAATACTCTTACCAGCTTTGCTTCTCAACTTCACTTCGAACTCTTTGAACTTTTCAAATAATTCAGATTTGTATTTCATTAAATACACATATCCAAATCTTGAGTGGTCGTCGGTGAATGTAATAAAATAAGAATACCCTCCTCGTGCAATTCGTTGTCATAGGTCCCACATACATCATGTGTACCAACGCTAACAACTCAGAACTCTTTCTCCTTTTCCACTAAAAGGAGATTTAGTCATTTTTACCCATGAGACAAGATTCACGGGTTGGATATGATTCATAATCGAGATAGCTCTAGAGCCCATCTTTATGCAACTTGGATAATCTTGTTTCATTAATATGACCGAGTCTACAGTGCCACATGAAGGTATAATTAACATCATCTCTTTTCCTTTTCTTAGTTTGTTCAATTTGAAATATATTTTCATGCAAGTCAAGTATATAAAGTCCATTTCGCAAATTACCAACACCATATAAAACATTATCATTATAAATAGAACAACTGTTGTTCTTTATTATAATATTAAAACCATCCATATCCAATACAGAGATAGAAATAATGTTTCTAATGATATTTGGAACAAAATAACAATTATTTAAATTAATGAACTTGCCCGTAGGCAGTGCTAAACAATAAGTCCCTACAGCTAATGCAACAACCTTTGCTCCATTTCCCACCCGCAGGACGACCTCATCCTTGCTCAGCTTTCTACTTCTGACCAGTCCCTGCATATTATTACATATGTGAGAACCACATCCGGTATCCAATACCCAAGTAGAAGATTGACTTTCAGAAAAATTAATTTTAATCATAAACAAACCTTGATTAGGATTCGAAGCTTCTCCAAGCTTCTTCTACTTTTGTTCTGCAAGATAATCCTTGTAGTTCCTCTTCCAGTGACCCGACCTATTGCAATGGAAGCAAATTCCTTTTGCTAGTTGGATCGTTTCTTTTGATCCTTCACTTTTCGCCTTTCCTTAGCCTTCTTGGATTTCTTCTTTTCGAGAAGATACCTTGGGCCTCTTCCTTTTTTTGGAAGAATCATCCACCGAGAAGATATGGTTCTTCTTGGATGGGAAGTGACCTTCAAAGAGTTTTCAACATGTTAAGTAATTAATTGCAAGTCGACATCCAACTTATTCATGTGAAAATTCACAACAAATTGTGAGAAGGTGTCCGGAAGTGACCGCAAGACTAAATCTTGACTCAATTCCCCATCCATGACGAATCCAAGTCAGTCCAAGACGCGTTCAATCGATTGATCATCTTTAGGACATGAGTCTTAATTCAGTAGTGCCCTCGGTCATCTGAGATCGGAAGAGCTCCTTAGATATTTCATATCTAGCAGTCCTACTTTGCTCACCATACAACTCTCGAAGGTGCAGTAGCATAGTAGGAGCATCCATGTTTTCATGCTGACGCTGAAGCTCGTTACTCATGGATGCGAGCATGATGCATTGAGCCACAGATGCATCATCTTGTCATAGTTTAAAAGTAGCAATCTCTTCCTCGGAGGTCGCCTCTCAGAAACTTTTTGCAGTGCAGGCGAATTTAGGACATAAGAAATCTTTTCAGCAGTGAGAACAATTTTGATTCCTTAACTAGTCCGGTGTAGTTCGATTAGGTCGGTTTGTTAAGATCAAGTATGCTACGTGATGAAATTAGTGAATGTGACATTTTCAAAATTCTGAATATAAAAAGACAATATTTTAGCAAACATTCATTTAATTAATTACCAAAATAAATTAGGTCTTATTTTATATTGGTATCTCCCACTATTTTCTTCAAACTATATTACCCTCATTTATATAGTTTAAGAAAAAAATCTAATTAAAGTTTTTCCTAGTGAGAATAAGGATCCCATTTCAAATATATATAGCCTTGTGGTGACACAACAAACTATATATAAATAAATAGGTAGACAACTCCTTGTCAATTACATCATCATGTAACTCCTTATGTTTTGCCTCTTAGATTATTTTAATCAAGTGGTGGCACATCCGAATCAAAATTATCTAAGTTAAGTCCAACCTAGCACTTCCATATATTCAAAAAAGAAAAATATCGCCCTTGTGGTGACACAACAAAACAATATTGTTCAATTTTCTTTATAAGCATCAAATGTGATAAATTAACATCTTAAATACTTAATACTTGCCTTGTGGTGACACAACAAACTCATATTAAATATTTAATACTCTATTAATTTTATCATGCTAGAAGGCGACGTTCGATATTCTAAATATCTTTGAACGCTTAAGACTTAATATATAAAAAACTTTGAGGGATTTGTTATTATTTGTCTCATCTTGTTTAGCGCGCATACAAATATATATATAAAATACGCGTCATATTATTAAACATGCGAAGCATGTTTGCATAATATATAATATATATAATACTAGCATGCACATATAGAATACTATATTCTATCCGGATTGATTATGGACTTTTATTCTAGTTTGGTTCACTAGAGCCACCAAGTGAACCAAGAGGTCAAACCCTAGGGTGCAAAGAATAAACATTTAAATATAACTATTACATTTAAACCCGGGCTCCATTACAAACGGGTCTTTTAGCGCTCCTTGCTCCTTGATCTTCGGTTCTTCGAAAAATTCTAACTAGTCCTATTACATAAACTATTTAATTTAAATAGAAACCTTGATCAGTTATCAAGGGGAAGTACATAGGAGAGAGATAGAATTTACATCAAGAAGAAAACCGTAAAAGAAAAGGCAGTCTGTTGCAGACCCCATTTAATAAAACCCATTCATTCAAACATCCAACTAAAATAAATCCAATCACATTGGTCAATTGTCCATAATCAATCCCATTTATTATCATACATATCACCATATGTATCAATAAATAAAATCATTCCATATATATATGAGTATCATTTAATGGGCAATTTTATGTTGCATGAAATCCAATTTCAAGATTAAAATAAACTCTTTTATTTTAATTATAAAATTATTAAAATATATTATATATATATATATCTATTATATATATATAATATTAATCCGTACGCGTGAACAATGAATCACGGTCAGAGCACCTGAAATCCTTTATAAAAAGAACGTGATTCCTTGAAGATGCAGGATGCTTACAATATTTAAAATATAATATAATAACATAACATCACGCGGAAAAGACCAAGAAAAACCGGAAAGAGGAAAAAAAATCGGCAGTTTTTTTTTTTAAATAATAATTTTATACAACAAATTATGCCCAATAAATTATTCTAAATACATACCCATACATATGTGGAATCAAAATAATTAATAATTCACATAAAGTTTGGCTCATGATACCACTGTTGGGTTTTTGTGAAAATCAAAGTAGCAATCAAATTAAAAAATAGCAGAAGCATGATAAAATCAGATTTTAAAATTTTCACAAACCAATTACCCGGATCATTCTTTATGCATATTATTAATTAAACGAAGAATAAGAAATTATGAAATCATACCCTTGTAGAAACGAGCTTCCTTAGGTACGAGTTCACCTCCTACTTCTCCGCGATCTCCTTGAATCTCCGGGTTGATTCCTTCCTTTGATCAATGTAAGCCACCCAAATGTATGGCCTCTAGAGGTGATCCACCAAGGAAGAAGAATTTTTCAAGAAGAAGGGGTATTGGCTCAAACCCTAGTTTTTCCTATCTGTATAGAAAAAGGAGGCGTACTTTTCAACTCTAGGAATTACGTATATTAGATATCTGATATAAGACTCCTCTTATAAAGATATCATGTAACCCTATTTTAATTAAAATAAGGTATTATTCATTTAATTAAACTCTTTTAATTAAATGGGCTCCCTAATCCTATTAGGGGTAATTAATTAAACTCCTTTAACTAATTTTCCTTCCTAATCCAATTAGGAATAAATGAGAGTACTTATATTAAATTAATTCCTAAACCTTTTAGAAATTAAAATAATAATAATTGTAATAATATTAATAATACTCCTCTTATTAATTTATATTTAATATTTCTAAAATATTAAATAATAATATTAAGCTATTTAATTTATTCTATCACCATAGATTAAATTAAATATACTTAATATATTATTACAATTATGCCATTAACTTCTTAAATAATTATTCTTCCTTTTATGGTGTGACCCTTTAGGTTCTCCATATTAAATCGGTTGTGAATAAATCAATTAGAACAATTCTAATCTCATTTAAATAAACAAATTAAACAAATAATTTATTTAAATAAATAATATTTATTCTACAATAGGGATAAGCCTCCCTAGCGATCAATGACTTTCCAGATAATATAGATTTCAACATTAATCATAAAAGAACCTTTGAGTAAATAGTTACCGTACAATTCAAATCCTTCCACCATACAATGTCCCAATTAAATATAAGACATGGAATTACTGTCAAGTCTTATTTTATTTAATTATAAGTATTTCGATTCCTAAATGCACAACTCCTAATGAATGCAAATTAGAAACTACTTTCTAATTTCATTCCACCTCGCCAAGGATTCACTGGGTTGTCATTTATCGAATCACATAGGACATTTCTCCTTTTTTACTAGAAGTGGTAGATTCTTTATTGATCATTCATTATCTTCATATATAACTTATTACACCCAAGCATACCTTTTGATATACTCTAAGAGTCTTAAGGAATAAGTCAACGTGTAATTCATCATATATAAGATACTATGATGATCTCAAGTCTAAGGATCATTTATACTACTATCATTACAGGAATTCCTATTGACAGGTAAGTAAAACTCCATTAGGTATTCCTTAGCGAGTCACGTTCAGTGAACTTATTCTCTAATAAGCACCTACATACTTGCTTTAGTGTCTCCACACAAATGATCATGAGATCAATCATCCTCATCCAATAAGCAAACAACGTACGTACCAATCTATTCGGATTCATTAATCCCCTTTTTAGTAATCCATTGATTGGGAACATTTTAGTTTTAAGCTATCTAAGAATTTAGATCTTATTAGCATGATCTCATCATGATTCTAAAAGCATTGCTTAAAACTATGGGTTTATCACATATTATTAAAACAGCACCATGTAGATAATAAATGCCTTTAATAAATAATTCTTTTATTAATAAATAAATAAGATTGATTACACAGTATATGCTTTATCATCATACATGATTGGCTTGTATGCATAATACTTTCACATGCCTGCAATTATAGCGAATAACTTTGAGATCAAGCCTGGGACAATTCAAATGATACAGAATTCAATACAGTTTGGGGGATTAACTAATGATGATCCAAACGAGCACCTAGTTAGCTTTCTAGAGATTTGTGATACCTTCAAATACAATGGGATATCTGATGATGCAGTTAGACTTTGGTTGTTTCCGTTCACACTACAGGACAAAGCAAGAGTTGGTTACATTCTCTACTGCCATGGTTAATTACTACGTTGGATGACCTTGCTCAGAAATTTTTAGCTAAATTTTTTCCACCAGCGAAGACTGCTAAGATGAGGAATGAGATTACGATGTTTGAATAGTAGCATGGGGAGTCACTGTACGAAGCTTGGGAAAGGTACAAGAAATTTTTTAGGAAGTGTCTGCATCACGGACTACCCAAGTGGATGTAGATGAACACTTTTTATAATGGGCTGAATGGTATTCTCCGTACGAGTATTGATGCAGCGTCTAGGGGAGCTTTTATTTCTAAAAGTTTTGAGGAAGCATATGATTTAATTGAGATGATGACGGCTAACAACTACCAGTGGCCCACAACAAGAATGACACATCCTAAGGTAGTTGGGGTGTTAGAAGTAGATGGAGCAACAGCTCTAGCGACATAGATTTCAGCGTTGTCAAAGAAGATGGATGCCCTCACAGGTGTACCAGTTTAGCAGGTGGCGTTTATTTGTGAATTATGTGCGGGGGAACATCCGACAGAGCAGTGTGCCATCAATCCAGCGATAGTTCAGTTTGTAGGCAGCTATAATAGAATTCCTCAAAATCCATACCAGAATGCCTACAATCCGGGGGCAAGGAACCATCCAAACTTTTCGTGGAGTAACAATCAAAATCAGCATGCTCCACGACCAATTTATCCCCCAGGTTTCCAAAAGTAGCATCAACAGACAACTTCACATCAAGAGAAAAAGTCTGATTTGAAGGAGCTATTGTTGAAATACATATCCAATAATGCAGCAGCTATGAAAACGTAAGCGGCATCGATTAAGAACTTAGAGAATTAGATGGGAAATCTTGTGTTGGCTTTAAACAATAGACTACATGGGACATTGCCGAGTGATACTGAAAAGAACTAAAGGGGAAATCATGAGCAGTGTAATGCTATCACACTTAAGAGTGATAAAGCTTTGGTTTCTGACTGTGATAGGAAGGCAAGCAAAGGGGAGGATTATGAAAATGGCGGGATTGATTCGACAAGGAAAACTAAGAAAAAAGTTGTGGAAAAGCTGAATGAAGACAAACAGAATAGAGTCACACCACCTGTACCTTTCCCCCAAAGGTTGGAAAGTCAAAAACTCAAGGATCAGCTTTCTAAGTTTATAGACATAATTCAAACAGTTGCATATTAACATTCCGTTCGTCGAAGCACTAGAGCAGATGCCACACTATGTCAAGTTTATGAAAGAGATTATTTCAAATAAACACAAGTTCAATGAATTTAAAATAATGGCGTTAACAAAAGAATGCAGTGCAATTTTGCAGAAAAAGCTTCCCCCTAAACTAAAATATTCGGGGAGTTTTACTATACCTTGTGCAATTGGTAATCAAGACGTGGGGAGAGCTATATGTGACCTAGGAATAAGTATAAACCTTATGCCACTATCCATATACAGAAAGTTAGGTTTAAAGGAAGCAAAGCCAACCAAAAATTAGTTTACAACTTGCAGATAGATCAATCACGTATCCATTGGGGATAGAAGAAGATGTGTTGGTAAAAAATGATACATTGATATTTCCAGCTGATTTTATGGTATTAGATTTCGAAGAAGGTAAGAACATCCCGATCATCTTGGGGCGACCATTCCTTGCAACGGGATGAACACTAATTGACGTGCCTAATGGAGAATTGACCATGAAAGTGTTCGATCAGGTAGTGAAAGTGTTCAAAGAAGCTCCAATCCCTACTATAAGGAGGAGAGTAATTTGATCGAGGAATCTATATGTGTCAATAACAAGGATTGTAGAGAGGTTGGTGGTCTAAAAGCGCTGATTGAGGATAGTAAGTCAACTTTATTCCCAGAAATGTAGATGAACATGCATGCAGTAAAGTGTTGATGATTATGTGCGATAAATAAAGAACATGCCAAAAATATCTCAAGTGATCTAGGCTAGACACATGGAGTAGTCAGGCTGAAAGACTCAAAAACAAGCGCTCATTGGGAGGAAACCCAATTTTATTGTCTAATACAATATTTTAGTTTTATATTGCTTAATTTGTAGCTTAGTTAAGAATTTTAGTAGTTCGTAGTTCAAGTATGTTCAATTCGTAGTTAAAGTATGTTCAATTCGTAGGTACTTAGTTAGTTATTTTCAGTATTTTTCAACATGCTTGCTCAAACTACATGAAATTATCTTATATATTGGGTTTTTAATGGTTTCAGGTACCGTCGACGTCGAGATTTTTAGTTGTCCCTTTCCGTTGTTCTTTGGTGTTCTCATTTTAGGTGAGATTTGTTTGAAAAAACAAGTGAAAAAGGTCCGACATGTATAATGTCGACGATGGACTGTTTAGAGTCACTAGTTGATTTTTTAAATGGATGTACCAACACAACCGACAAAAGGTTTGCAAATTGACTCAGTGATGTGACACTGCTAAACGGGTCGGTGAAACCAAGATTCATTAGGGCCTGGGGACTTGGTTATGCAGAAAGAAGGTGTTAGGCACCCCCCGACATCCGTGTTACCACGATGACCGCCTCTTTTCAAGAAACTATTATCTGAATGTGTGTGTGTGTGGGTCAATGTGCTGTTATTTGGAAGTAGTGCGAGGCCTCGTTCGCACCTATATACACAGGGTTTGAATTTATATAAAAAATTCAGTTTTAACAAGATATAGCAGTGATGTTTTATAAAAAAAGGTTTTTTCAAACCCTGATGCTCAATAGTAATTGAGATCTTTTACACCCCCATTTTATTAAGTGTTTGGCTTGATTGATTTTATTTTACAGATGCGAGGTATCCGTACGAAAATAATGTACAAAATAATGCCGACTTCCTCGTGGGTATGAAAACCATATGAAGAAATTCAGACACCGCAGAATAATTTACAAGCTGTTTACAGCTGAAAAATGTCAATCACGGGAACCGAATCTAGATCCAATAGGCTGAATCTGTGATCACATGATTCCTAGGCGCACATGATACCGAAATTTGTATGAAAGCAGTAAGTAGGTATATATATAAAAGCTATAAATATATATATACAAACATGATCACCAACCACGAAGCACCTCCATGGGGGATCAAAAATGTAAATAAAGCTGTAAAAGCTATCAACCATATACTGGGGAACTCAGTGGATTTGAAACATAAATAAAGTCAGAAGCTATCAACAACCATGAGAGGAACTCCAAAGGAAAAAAAATATAAATAAAGCTGTACAAAGCAATCAACTACCACAAAGTAAACTCTAGCAGAATCGAAACATAAAGAAAGTCGTAAGCGATCAACCACCACTTAAGTAAACTCTGTGGGACGTAAATATATATATATATATATACACAGAATGGATTAGGTCCAGAGTGGGACGATCAAAAAAACGGACCTTTTTTTTTAAAACAACTAAAAAATATTTAATATTTTATGGGCGAAATTTTTCCATAATACTGATGTTTTAGGCGTGTTTTGAATAACTATACCAAAAGTGGTGGTACAGATGCAGACATTTGTACATACATGTTTTGTTATACGTACCCAAATCACACCCAAAACACTGTATTATGAAAAAAATTTCAATTCCATAATTATTTATTTATTTTTTAGTTGTTTTAAAAAAAAAAGCAAAAAAAAAAAAAAAACTCGGACGTTAGCTCCGTCCGGATGTCCGGACTGGATCTTGCCCCTATATATATATATATATATATATGTATATACAAACTAAAATAAAACCACGGACCGAAGTCCGGGCAAACACACGCAACACGACTCTCAACGTGAAGAAGCGAGTGTGCAAAGATGAAGAGAAAGACTTTAAAGTGTGTGAGAAAGATTATAGTGGACTGCCAAAGAAGACTTCTATATCTTTAAAGTGGGTAAACACTGGCTTTTGTAGGTACAAAAGTAGCTATATATAAGCTCATAGGTGTTTAAAATGAGAAAGTACTCCGTATGGGGTGAGTACAGAGCAAATTGGGCAGGGCTTCCTTGCCGTTTTCTCTTGCAAAATGGCAACCCCAAGCCCTCTATTTATAGAGGGTGGAGCCACAGGTGTACCTGCGGCTGAGCCGCAGGTGTACCAGAGGCTACCCGGGTTGCCCCGGGTTTTTTGGGTCGGGTCGTCTCGTAGTACGTGCACTCAGGCACTGTAATGTCCGCTCAAACTTTTAGAAGTGCAATTCGGGCATCCGATTGAGGTATACAGGACCTATTTCGGACCGCATTTGTCGAGAGTTATACAATGGCATGGGATTAGAGTTTGTACAAAGTCATTGAAGATGGGACGATGCCCTCCGGTTTTCAAGCTTCAAATTCTATCTGTTACCCCGCACAATAGTCACTCGGGATTGGTTTTCCTTGATTCTTGTGGGACATCGTTGTGTAGAGATGTGTATGAAATGTTGAGACGACGTGGCATGGCATCGTGTTGGCGAGATGACGATGTTGCCCCTCACCGATGTTATAGCCGGTTTGGGCTGATAAAGCAGACGTTGCTCAGGGCTTCGCTGAGATTGGACTGCTGCCATTATTGAAGGTCCTCAGTGTCATCTCTGAGGTGTGCCTATCCTCCCGGTGTTATCTCTAGGTTGGTACTGAGTATCTTGTTGTGAGCGTCGAGATTGAAGTTGGTTACATTTGAAATAAGCATTTCCGGGGTTATCGCCGAAATTGCATTCCTTGGGGTGATCACCAAGGTTTGTGGCTATTCCCATGATTGGGACTGAGACTGGATACCTCAGGGTTATCTCCGAGATTAATCGATCTACTCCAGTGTGTGTTCCGATATTGGATCTGCACACCTCAGGGTTATATCCGTGGTTAGAATTGTTACTCCCAGTGTGTATCCGAAATGGATATGAACTATCTTCCAGGGTTCCCTCTTGAAAGACGAATTTGTCCTCCTGCAATGTTAGTGACAGGTGTACAGAAAATTTTGAGTGTCTACAGATGCCCCTCTTTATCATACTCATGCAAGGAAATGCATGGGTAGGATAAAGAATCCTAGACACTTGAAATACAACAAGACAAACATGGTACTATATGTAGCACATGATGCAAATGTATGATGCATGTGTACGGGGTTGTAGCGCAACATGCTGGGGATGATTGCTGGCTCTCTGTTGCTTCAACTGGGGATCGGCAATGATGACCAGATTTAATGTGTAATCCGAATCTGTTAGGATATTGATGTTTGGGGTTATCACCAAATTCCTGGGTCTTTGGTAACGACTTAATCCTGAAGATGTACCTCTTATGTGTAAGAGATTTTTGGGGATAAAGCTTGGTCTATTTAAGGATGTGTTTAACATATTCCATCATCGATCCTCCTTGATAACATTGACCTTTCCTGGTTGGAATTGCCAGGACATGTCAAGTTTTTGTCGGATTTACTGCCAACAGCAAATGCTGTCAGGGATGCCTGACCTTCGTTGACGTGTACTTCACTGACTTGTGAATCAACGGCTGAAAAACCCTGTGGGATATATTGTCAAGGTTGCTTGACCTTCATTGACGTGTGAATCAACAGCTGATACTCTGTGGGTAGATTGTCAAGGTTGCTTGACCCTCGCTGACGTGTGGATCAATGGAACATTGCGTTGTGACCCCTGCCTGGGATCCGCTGGGGAATATGAGTAATCGAGCATGAAATCCTCGAATAGCTCTAGAGCTCTGATAGGTTTAATCACCATCGGCTAAGATAACGTCAATGTTGTTTGACCTTCGTTGATATGTGTGTCAATGGCTGAATGTGCGTTTTAATCCCCTGCCAGGGCTTCATGTTGTAACCCCCGTCAGGGATCTACGTTGTAACCCCCGTCGGGGATCACGTTGATCTTTTAGGTAATGACGGAGAGTCATGCATTGGACTGTCATAAGGTATTGTCGGATGTGATTTATAACAAATGAGATCATTGACAGGGTATACCTTGTGTTCGGGTGACTACCAATGAGCGATATACAGACTCAAAGTTTCATCTGAGAAGACCAGGATTGCATGCTATTTTGCTCAATCGTGTGGCATTTTTATTCCCGATTTGACCTTTCTAATCCACAAGAACTCCTTTGCAACTTGAACTGGACCAAGCCGGATGGGTGGGGCCCACATAGGGGTGTCGCAGGTGCACCTTCTTCAGCCGTAGATGAGCCTGCGACCAACTGTGGATGATATAATCCAGCAGGTTGGTATCACAAGTCACTTTCAACTTGTTTCGCCAAGGAAAATCCGAGAGCCTCCTTTAGATCTGCTGACTTCGGGCTACTTTATGTAAATTTTGTCACCGTACAAGTGTTCTGCACTATCCTGGTAACGTATGAATGTATTTTTTTCCAGTTTTTATCCGTTAAAATTTGAGTTATCGCATGAAATGCATCTAAACACATAGTAGTGATTATGTATGCACAAATGACTTGATAAAAAATATTCAACATAGTAAATGCTAGTATTAAACCATGCTGAACATAATGATGTGAAAAAATTTGACTTTTGAGACAGTCAAAAGGATACCTTTTTCTGCTATTTTTTGTCTTATTTGAGGTCCAATGAGCAAAAGTTAGAAAGGCAAAGTACTCCTGATATTGAGGTTAACCTTATGCATGGATGATTTTTATTTTTTATGCATATATTATGTATATGACTTTGAAATTTGGTGTCTTCTTGAATGGCCACCTAGACATGCCTATGTGCATGTGGATAGTCCTATTTTCAAAGGGGACTATGGCAAAAAAAATTTCAAAATATAGGCATTGGGTAGTCATGCATTTTAACTCTATTGTATGTTAAAGTAAATGCATGCATGCATATAGTCATAAAATGCATTCTAGAAAGCTCCAGATAAGGAAATACCACACCCTTTCTGAGGTGATTTGGAGACTTGTTGTCCAGATATTATGGATCCAGATCAGCCGAGTAGTTCCCGTAGGACCACTTCTGGTATACGGAGGAGCGTTTCTGAAGTGTCTCGACCCCTGATTCGTCAAACAAACCTCGCCATCGATTGGTGGAGGAAGTGATTAAATCGGTCCCGGCCGATGTTCCAGGACGTTGAGGACGAGGATGAGGATATTCCGATTGAGGATCCCGCTCCTGCTGCACATATTCCCCGTAGGGAGCTCCCTTGTATTCAGGTGGCAAACCCAGAGCTTCTGGGTGATTTGAGTAGACATCCCTCGATGTACTTGAATGCTAACGAGGTATGACGTTAGATCTTAATCTTCCTTCGTTCCTATTGACGAGGATTAAAGGATTCTGATGTTGATCTGTATTTCATGCAGGTTCCCGACTTCACACAGCCTTGTGGGAATTGGTTTAGTATACACTCCAGGTACCAGGCTCTTCATCCTAATTACAGAGCGGTAGTGCAGGATTGGGGATTCAGGGCATTCTTCTCCATCCTTCCCCGTCGTTGTCCCTGGGGTTACCTCAGGGCATTGTCTGAGCGATGGTTTCATCAGACTTAGTCCCTCCATCTGTTGGATTACGAGTTAATGATGACGTCGATGGATTGGCAATTTATCACAGGTATGGAGTTTGGAGGGGAGCCAGTGCCTTGCATGGCGAATATTACCCCTACTGCCGTCAGATCCTTGTTAGGAGTTCCGGCGGAGGCACTCAAAGGCATGACTGTCCGTTCAGGTCCTTTGAGTGTAGATACTATGAGCGGGCTTTTGAGTGAGCCCATGCCTGATGATGTCAGAGTCAGGGATCACATTCTTTGGCGATTATTCCTGATGATCATTAGAGGCTGCTTCATAGCAGATAACTCTTCTATGGTGTCATTCGCTTTAATCAGCGCCACGCGTCATGTGGACCGTATTGGAGAGTATGATTGGGGTTCCTACACCTTTGCCTATTTCCTTCGGGGCATGCGTATGCGCTCATAGGGTTTGACCTAGGCTTGGCTAGGCTTCTACCCATTTCTGCTGGTGAGTATTTCTCTTATCATTTTCCATTTATAGGTTAAGAGTATTTACTGATCGCAGATGTTTTGCCATTATGTTGGCAGTTTTGGGCCTACGAGATGCTCCCATGCTTGCGTCCTGTGAGTGTGTTAGGTGTTAGGTTTAGATACCTATCCACGAGGACGACGATGGAATCATTCCATTTCACGGAGGTCCTCTGTGAATGAGGGTTTCACTCTCGCCGCCGATGCATCATTGGAGTTGTCGACACATCGATACCATCACATGGATTCCCTATTCAGGGGAACACTTGACCATCGATATTGAGAATGGATACCTGACTGGAGTCGAGTACGTGATTTCTACCAGGAGAGTTCCTCTCTTCACAAATGGAGGCTGGGAGCTCTATTTAGGAGAGCGTGCTATTAGGAGCACCACATGGGAGATTCGTATGCCGATCTTGCCTCCTGTCAAGCATCATTGGCATATATCGCAGTCACCCATCCCTGATATCCCATTGTTGGGGTTTGATGGCTTTATATTATCAGAGGGTCCTTGTACTCAGGAGACGTTTCAGCGTTGGTGGTTCCCTCGTACTATCGGATCCCAGTCCCACGCCATATAGTTTATGGGGGATATGGTTCCAGGATCCGTGATGATGACAGATTGGATAGCTTGTGTCCGAGATCCAACTCATATGACACATATTGATAGTTTGACCCGACAGTTGGACCAGGCACACATATTTATCCGGCATTTGGGCAGAGATCTGGCAGAGGCTGCTTCGTTTGATCCTTCCAGCTCAGGCGCTGGACCCTCAGATGACCCATTCGGTTTTATCGGTGCAGATCCCCCTCTATATAGGCCTGACATCCCTGTTGATAGAGATCCAATGACTCAGGAGGAGTTACATCAGGTGGACAGGATTGATGATGTAGACATAGATACCATTGTCTTCTTCTGATGTGTATTCTCGTTATATCTTTTGATAGGCCTTTGTTAGATATTGGGTGGTTGTGCCCCATTCTCGCTATATCTTTTGATAGGCCTCTGTTAGTAGTAGGGTGTCTGTGCCCCATTTCCCTGTATTTGTAGTTGTACAGAGATGATGTATTAGATGATGATATACTTAGGAATGTATGCACAGTTTTTCATTCCCTATATCATATTGCCATCTATTATCTACTATGCATGTATCATGTTATGCATATGTATGTATGTCCAGAGATATTCAGTATTGACCCCTGGATGGTCTTATGACACGGCCTTCGCTGAGATGTCTTCTTCGATGACTAGTCAGATTGATCATACCCCACCATCATTGGTGGCATCGGGTATGCGATCGTGGTATGATAGCATGTCACCATCAGATAGGGTGACCGTAGAACATTTGCTGCAGCATACCATGACCTTATTGATGTTTCAGGTTCCTGCAGGGTTTGTGGATGGCATGCTAGAGCATTGGGTATCAGATAGGCATGTTTTCCGATTTGGGACCCATGAGGTGACTCCTATTCTGGAGGAGTATACACGATTGACGATGCTGCCGTTGGACAGACCTTGCGTGCATATGGCTTTGGGAGACATGAGTCGACGGTTCATGACTCTCACTGGATTGCGGCGCAGAGTGGTGCAGGATGAGCTTACATCGAGCCACGTTATATCCCAACATTTTCTGTTTGACAGATTTGGCTCTGAGGATAGTTATTCACGACATTCCGGGGATTTCACCGCACCGGAGGATCATTGGTGTTTAGCCAGGGTTGATGTACTGCTGTTATGCGTACTGTCGTATATCTATATGTCACGATACATGGATGAGATAGACATTGGTATCATCATGGTAGTGAGAGCTCTCAGGGAGGGTCGTACCATTATACCTATGATCATAGCAGAGAGACCTACGCACAAGATCTTCTTCTTCTTGCGACTTATCCGATATTAGTGTTCACGGGTAGCTCGGTCATGCTATATGTGTGGTTTATGTCCCACTTGAGACCGATTGGCACTCTTAGACGGCATGGGTACTGGTTCACCCACGATATAGCCATGTCATACTCCTTTCAGCCATCGGAGTGTATAGATGTTATGTCTTAGTCCACATTATTGGCGGATATCAGAGATCCATTTGTCATATTGCCGTGCTCGGGGCTTAGCTCGCCATATAGCTTTATTACTCATGCTCCGGGCATGGACTACCTCCTAAAATTTGGTTTGAGGGCGTGACTACTTATCACCCACCGGCCGTGATGTCGCAGTTGACGGGCCAGGATTTTCAACCTTTCGAGGGGGCGATAGGTCAGCGTTTAGCTTCTCGCTATCGTTCAGTAGAGGACCGATCCCGTGTGTACGCTTGTTGGGATCAGCGTGAGATAGCTGATTTTTCCATTAGTCATCCAGGTTGTTCTGTAGAGTATTTCGCATGGATGGAGATAAAGATTTTATCGGCTGTAGTAGTATCCACAATACCGGATAATGAGTCAGGTGATATAGAGCCCATGGAGGACATCGATTCCCACATCGAGGATGTAAAGCCCCCAAATCCAGGTACTTGAAACCCAAATTCAGTGCTTCACAATACCATTTCTATGAGCGGAATAATACTAACAATAATAACAATACTATAAATATTAAACTTAATTTACATATCTATCAAAGTCTAGCTCCCAAGTACGTAACCTTTAATCATTCCTTACAATACATGATAATAAATATATAACATTGTCATAATAATATTAAACTATCCCACAAGATAACATTGAAATCATTCAGCACCCTTTCCATTTCCCTTGTTTCCAGCAGAGCCTTCAGATTGCTCGCACTTAGCTGAAAACATTTAAATTAAGCAAGGATGAGCATTTGAGTGCCCAGCAAGTAATAAAAATTATATATATAAGCTGAAAGAATTGAAATGTTTTCTTTATACTATCCTTCTACAAAAAATCAATAGTTGTGAAGAAATCTGAACCGATAATAATAACATAACAACCCTCTTTCAAAATTTTGAAACTACGTACTGACTATAAATAGGGTAAAAGGGACATACTATGAACATTGTTTTCATTTTCGAAAAGGTTAAACAGAACTTCATCTATAAACCGTCATAACTTACGGGGACGAGGGTGTACATCCCATGGACCCTGTATTGATCAACACTGCATACAAGAACGATAGGATCGTTCACTCTGTCCACCTTGGGCGCATAAAAGTTTACCCATGTAAGGGATGTTCATACTTGTCGGGGTTCCAAACAAAAGCAATTCGGTTGGATAATAATAAGATTTTATCTTGTTCAACAATAATCTATAATTCAACATATATATATATATACCGAAAATTAACAAAGGTGTATCAACATGTGATTAAATGCAATGATTATCCAAGTGGGGACACTTGTATAACCATTTATAGAAATTAACGAATAGAATATATATCTGAATTACCATATACTAACATGTTGATAATCAATGAGCGTATATAATATAGGGTTAATAATGCACAAAGATAATAATATAATTCTGAAACATTCTTACTCATGTCCATTGCATAAAGGAAATGCAAAGGTAGGATACTTGCCTGATGCGCTGCTTACAATACGTAACTTAGTTTTATCTCTTATATCACGACCTATCATTAATCAGATCATTCGTTCGATTAAAACAACATACTATAACATATAGTACTGCATTTCACAGTCAGCACATAACCTAATCACATTATCACACATGTTCAACAGTCATTACATCACAAACAAACATTAATACGATACCAAAATATCTAAGTCAGACCAATTTCGAAATATGTTTGGTGTCTGCAAACTGACTTTATCGAGTAATTATCGAGTTTAAAACTCTCTCATGCGATTCAATACTATCCCGGATATTTTAAATACCAATCATATTATTTTTAAATGACTTATAATAATTTCTAATTAATTATTATAATTTATCTTGATTTTTCAAACTTTAGAATCATTATTAAATGATTTAAATATTAGATAATTCTATTATCATTAATATTAAAATAATATTAAAATATTATCGCAACCATTGCCAAAATATCAAAGTTATTTATAATAACTCAAAATATTTTAAAGTATTAATATTACCCTTAAATGATTTTTTTTAAAACATTTAAAATTATTTTAAACAATTACCATTAATATTAATATATTAAGGTATTATTCACTAAAATATTAAAAGTCATTTATAATTACTTAAAATATTTTTAAACCATTTATATCCTTTTTAAATGATTTTAAATCAATAAAACAATTTTAAAACTATTTATTTAATATTATTATTAAATAAATCTAATATCATTAATATTAAATAATTAATGAAATTTATCTCAAAATATTAAAAGTTATGTTTTATAACTTAGAATATCTTTAAACTCTTTATTTTCATTTAAAATAATTTTTATAATATTAAAATCATTTTTAAACTAATTTATTTAATATATTTATTAAATAAATCTAATATCAATAATATTAAGTAATTAATGAAATTTACTTTAAAATATTGAAAGTTACATGTTATAACTTAAAATATTATTAAATACCTTATATTAAAATAATTTTAATATAATAAAATCATTTTTAGTTAATTTATTTAGTGCATTTATCAAATAAATAATATTCAAATAATTACTAATATTTATGGAAAATATGCCAAATTATTAAAAGTTAATGTTTATGACTTAAAATAATTTTTAAAACTGATTTTATAATTTTTGGAATTTATTTATTATTTTTAAATGATTTTTAGAATTTATTTCTATTTTTAAATTATTTTCTGGAAATTAGAAAATAAAAATAATAGGAACCGTCGCTATAGGCTATAGCGACAAAATCTGTCGCCTTAGGTGTTTTTGAGCTCAAGAACACTGACAAGGCAGTTAACGAGGGGGTACGTTTGACCAGGTGCCAATCCGTTTGTGTTGTGTTTCTGGACTTGTTTTTGGTCCGATCGTGTAGTACTAATACAATACTACAAGATCGAACAACAAACAGAATCATATCATGCATAACAAAGGAGATCTATGAACCTAAAATAGCTGTCAGAGGCTGTTCTTCATTTCGGGGTTACCCAGAAATGAAGAACAGTTCGAGGGTCACACTTTGAGCTCCCAATACATGTTGATCGTGTATTGATTTTATGATCTATAAGATGCAGTGTGTAACCCTCATGTAAATGAAGAGATCTAACACAAAATATCAACATACCAAGAAGATATAGCTCGGTCAAAGAATGTAAAAGGCAGTGTTCATAGGTTTTCTGGGTTACCTAGAAAACCGTTTTCAAGCTTGACCATGCTACTTTGACTGGCCACTACTTTCATCCAGTTTAATGTTTAGGAGCTTTCAAGGCATAACCATGGAGTTCATATACCAGACTACAATCTAGATGCAACACAGACAACAAAAATATTTAAAGATCACAAAGATAGAAGGCCTGACATTCGTTGTCAGACCACCAAACACAAATTTTCTAGATTTTGTAGATCTTCAAATCCGAGCCCCTAGATGTTATGGATCTAACATCTAGCAACCCAGATCATCATTATACATCATATACAACATATTTAACACTAAAATTTTAACATCAAACAACAGATCAAAGGTCAGATTTTGAGTTAGGGTTTTATACCTTCTTTGATCAATTCTTGTTTCTAGCTTTCTGATTTGATTGTGGTGTTAGTGGGGCTTGGTTTATGACTGATATATCTTGATATTTTCGTTGGTTTAAGAGAGAGAGAGTCTAGGTTGAAAGTTGATACAAAATGAGCTAGCAAATGACTTAGTTTCTCTCTCTAATCTATTTATAGAACTTATGTGCAAATGTATGTGGGATTTAGCTATTATCCCCAATATTTGTGTTGTCCATTAGACAAAACTCCTTATCTTGATCTTAAGTATGCTTAGTGAGATTCCCAACCAATGAGGTGTAGACAACATTGTACTTTGTGTAAGAAAGTAATGTCATTAGCTATTTAAGGAAACTTGATTAGCCTAATTTGTTGCCTTAAAAGGCTTATTATCTCACTAATTCCTTTATTTAGCTTTTATTTTAATGCCTAAATTAGATAAATCAAAGGTCTAAAATACCCTTAATCAAGTGGACTAAGAATGGGCTTGTATTTTATTTCCTTTGGGCTTCTCCCATAAATGTTTTGGGCCATGTAATAATCATAGTCTAACAATTTTAATATATGTTACCCAAATTATTTATTTAGGTTTTAAAAATAAAATACAATTAGTTTGCAAAACTTATAATTATGGTTTTCTTAATTTGATTAGGGTTTTAATTATACATGAACATTAGGGTATTATATAATAATTATAATTATCCTTGCTAATTTAGCAATTAGGGTTTATAATTTTGGTAATTAGGATGACCAAATCACAATTAGGGTTTATACTTAATAATTAGGATTTCAAGAACTTAATATATAAATGCTAATTAGGGTTAACCTAGTTAATTGCAAAATCATACAACACAGTTATATAATAGACTTAAACTCACAATTGAGTTTTAAATTAGGGTTTCCCACAGTAAACTAGGGTTTGACATAATACACTATAACTGACCAATCATTGTCAATCCATATTATACATACAGTATATAATTATACCACTGAAAAATCAAAGTATAAATGATATTATATTATTGTTCTCATTCCTTGATCAAAATCCAAAATTAGGGTTTGGATTCCATATTTGATTTATCTGTCATACCTAACATTATTTAATTAAGTTAAAATAATTAACTTAATAATCTATACAAAGATTCATATAATAAAATAATTATTATAATAATTCCAAAAATCATTTCATATATTATATAAATAATATATGATTATATTTTCATGGAAAATAATTAATAAAATATTTCTATTATAAATTTAATTATGATAAGAATATAATTTATAATGATCAATAATTCTAAAATAAAATTAATTGTAATTATTCATATTTTTATTTATCACATAAATACATATACATATTATCTTGGCACATATTCCCAATATTTATTTTTTTAAAAAAATTTATACGCAAAATTTATAATTTATTTGTATAGAAAATATCGGGTTGTTACATTCACTCTCCCTTATAAAGTTTCCGTCCCCGGAATCACCGTTTTAAAATCTACACATAAAGTGTACGTAGCATATACAATCATTACAAGTAGATATTGATCATAAATGATTGTACTGATCTTTAACCTATTCACATAAAGCTTGTGTAGCTGATTAAACGGAAATTTGATTTCTAAAAGAACTCAAATTCCTCCTTCAAAATTTCTTTATAAATAATTTATTATATATATGAAAATCATGCAAAAGAAAATAAAAGCTATACGAATAATACCTGGAATTGCACCATCAGTTGCTATAGTATCCTGGACCGTCATGTTATAGACCCTTGCTGTTGATTTCGTCGGCTTGCTGAATGACGTTGGTCCCGTGATTGCCAGAGTTCCACTACCATTGCCAGTATTCACACTCCCTGCCTCCGTCCTCCTCTTCGAACAATCCTTCACCTTGTGCTCAGTCGATCCACACAGAAAACACCCATTGTTTATCCTAGGATTGGGGCAGTTGGGAGAGATATGGCCCTCCTGCCCGCACTTGTAGCACATGAACTTCCCCTTCAAACATTCCCCAGAGTGGTTCTTTCCACAATTCCCACACTGCACAGCTTGCTTCTTAACTCCTTCTTGTTTTACCTGCACACTTCCAAAATTGCTTCCCTTCCTTTTGCTACTACCACCGCTACTCCCACTATTAACTTCCACCTTCCTAGTTCCTTCGACCTTACTCTTGTTCTTTCTTTTCTTGTTGTAGAGGCTTATGGCCTCACTCCCCTCCTCAGCTATAATAGCTTTCTCCATGAGTGCTGCAAATGTAGGAATCTGCAACACCGCCACCTTGTTATAAAGCCAGGGTTTTAATCCCAGTTCAAACCTTCTAGCTTTCCTGGCCTCCGTATCAACTTGATGCGGAGTAAACCTAGCCAACTCATTAAATTTTGATGCGTATTCGGACACCGTCAAATTCTCCTGCTTCAACTCTAAAAATTTTTCCTCCATCCTAGCCTGCATACTAGATGAAAAATAGTTTTCGAAGAACAGTATCTTAAACCTATCCCAAGTAACAACACCCTCTCCTGCCCTCGCCTGATTCGCTTCCCACCAAAAATTTGCCTCACCCTTCATCATGTAGGTGGCAAAAGCGGTCTTTTGCCCCTCAGCTATCCTAGCTACCACGAATGCTTTTTCAATCTCTTTAACCCAAGGCTGGGCTTCAACAGAGTCAGTTGTCCCTTTAAATTTGGGTGGTCCCACAGCCTTGAAATCTTTAAAGTTAGCTAGTTGGTTGTCCGGCTGGTTCCCTGGGACTGGAATTCCTTGCTGCATTGCTTGTGTTACCATATTTGCAAAGTGCTGCGTCGGGTTTGCTTGATGTTATCCCTCAACGTTATTGACAGACTCTTCTGCCCTTTGGTTTTGAGTTTGACATCTTGGCGGCATTATCTGGTTAAGTAAAACCATAAATTATTCTTTACATTCTAAATCTTATCATATAAGTTTAGTATATTAACTCATTTTATTACTCAAACTTTAGCTTCATATTCATTTAGCGAATACATTACATAGCATAACACATACTGCTTTAAACATCATTCATCCCTTTGTGACTACAAAAGTCGGGATTTACAGCCTTGACTAATACCAAAAGTTGGGAACATTACATTACACAGACATAATTAACATTAAACAAACCTACACAACAGAACCTATACTACCTATTCACTACGCCTTTTTCTTGGACAACCTCTCGCCTGATGACCTTCTATCCCACAGATAAAACATGTTCCTGATTTATAGTCGGAACAATACAGAGTGGTATGTCCCTCACAGCCACAAAGGTAGCATATTCTTTTCCCTTTCTTCTTATCGGATTTTCCTAAGTCATGGTCTTCTATCTTTCTTTTCCCCTTATTACTCGGAGCTGCACACGATGTGTTGCATGTGCCTCCCATATGATCAATTTGGAATTTAAGCTTATCTTGTTCTTCCATTGTTTCTATTAACGCTTGACGCAGTTGACTATTTAACAGCTTTTATATTTCCCACAGCTTTTCTAGAGAAGAAACCTTGTTCCTCAGATCCTGCACCTCTGTTGATGCTTGTTCAGCTTCAACTTTAGTGTCCGAATCACTATCTCGTCACCTCCACCATCTCCGGATGCGGTACTACGTTTTCTACAATAACCACTTAAATAAAGTTATTTTCATTGTGAGCCTCTATTTCACTATTGGCTTCGATATTAGCTCGGGGGTATGGATTTGATCCTCCTTCATGCTATAAGCATATAACAAGCCTTTTCCACCAGACATCTACACACATAAATTATCCTGATAAGCATATAGTATACACACACAACAAATAATAGTTTTATATAAGTTATCTTTTATTTTGATTGACGATGAATTTAGTCAATTCATCTCTTTATAAACTCTATATGAGTTATTTATATTTTCAACGTTTCCCTTTGTTCTAAGGTTATAGCCTAAGGTCTATCCCACCTAAGGTTTTTAACCCTAAAGCTTTGATACCAACCTGTAAAGCCCCCAAATCCAGGTACTTGAAACCCGAATTCAGTGCTTCATGATACCATTTCTATGAGCGGAATAATACTAACAATAATAACAATACAATAAATATTAAACTTAATTTACATATCTATCAAAGTCTAGCTCCCAAGTACGTAACCTTTAATCATTCCTTACAATACATGATAATAAATATATAGCATTGCCTTTATAATATTAAACTATCCCACAAGATAACATTGAAATCATTCAGCAACCTTTCCTGTGACAACCCCAAAACAGGTCCATACCATCCAACCTATTCTGAGTCACCAAATACATGGTACGGAAAACAACTACAACTTTATTACAACAATTATCGTACAAAATACAACAACACATATGCTGTGAGTTTGGATACAAATATATACCAAATTTGACACATGTCCCAACCGTGGACAACACCTCGCGATGACACCTTACATAAAGGTATAGTCAAAAACTGTTTTAGAAATTAAAATCTTTGGGAAGTGCTCAAGGAAACCTTCGTACATGGGAGGCCATGCGTCTAGGTTATGATAGATATCATATGTCCACAGAATTATCCTTGGTTATCCCAATAGACCCCAAAGAAAAACAAGAAGATTACTATCATATTCTTCCCAATGGTAAGTCTTCTCTTTGAAAGTAGTATGCACACAAGCCAATCATGTTTGATGATAAAGCATATACTTTGTAACAATCTTATTCATTTATTAATAAAAAGTATTAATTTATTAAAGGCTTTTAATTATCTACATGATGCTTTTTTATAATATGTGATAAACCCATAGTTTTAAGCAATGCTTTTAGAATAATGATGATGATCATTCTAATGAGATCTAAATTCTTAGAAAGCTTAAAACTAAAATAGTTCCCAATTGTTGGATTACTAAATTGGGGATTAGTGAATCCGGATAGATTGGTACATACGTTGTTTGCTCATTGGATGAGGATGATTGATCTCATGATCATTTGTGTGGAGACACTAAAAGCAAGTATGTAGGTGCTTATTAGAGAATAAGTTCATTGAAGCGTGGCTCGCTAAGGAATACCTAATGGAGTTTTTTACTTGCTGTCAATAGGAATTCTGTAGTGATAGTAGTACAAGTGATCCTTGGACTTGAGATCATCATAGTATCTTGTGTATGATGAGATATACTTTGACTTATTCCTTAAGACCCTTAGGGTATATCAAAGGGTATGCTTGGGTATAATAAGTTGTACATGGAGATAATGTATGATCAATAAAGAATCTACCACTTCTAATAAAAAAGAAATGTCTATGTGATTCGATAAATGACAACCCAAAGTAGTCCTTGGTTAAGGCGAATGAAATTAGAAAGGAGTTTCTAATTTGCATTATTTGGAGTTGTGCATTTAAGGATCGAAATACATATAATTAAATAAAATAAGACTTTGACGGTAATTCCATGTCTTATATTTAATTGGGACATTGTATGGTGGAAGGATTGAATTTTACGGTAACTATTTACTCAAAGGTTCTTTAATGATTAATGTTGAAATCTATATTATCCGGAAAGTCGTTGATCATTTAGGGAGGCTTATCCTATTGTAGAATAAATATTATTTATTTAAATAAATAAATTATTTAATTTATTTATTTAAATAAGATTAAATTATTCTAATTGATTTATTCACAATGGGTTTAATATGGAGAACCTAAAGGGTCACACCATAAAAGGAAGAATAATTATTTAAGAAGTTAATGGCATAATCGTAATAATATGTTATGTATATTTAATTTAATCTATGGTGATAGAATAAATTAAATAGCTTAATATTTATTATTTAATATTTTAGAAATATTAAATATAAATTAATAAGAGGAGTCTTATTAATATTATTACAATTATTATTATTTTAATTTCTAAAAGAGTTTAGGAATTAATTTAATATAAGTACTCTCATTTATTCCTAATTGGATTAGGAAGGAAAATTAGTTAAAGGAGTTTAATTAATTATCCCTAATAAGATTAGGGAGCTTAATTAATTAAAAGAATTTAATTCATTAAATAAATCTCAATTCCTTAATTGTTAAGGTGGGTTGCCCACATCTATAAATAAGAGGAGTCTTATTATGGGTGAGGTGGTTGTTAACTTTTACAACATACGTAATTCCAATAGTTGAGAGACGCCCCTTTCTATATAGATAGAAAACTAGGGTTGAGCAATACCCTTCTTCTTGAATCTTTATTTTCCTTGGTGGATCACCTCCAGAGGCCAAACATATGGGTGGCTAACGTTGATCAAAGGAAGGAATCAAACCCGGTGGATTCAAGTTGAAGCGAAAGGATTTGGAGGTGAACTTGTACACGAGGAAGCTCGATCTTCAAGGGTATGATTTTATTCTTTATCTTTTCGTTTAATTAATAATTGTGCATAAAGGGTGATCTAGGGTATATGGTTTGTAAATTTTTAAACTCGATTTTTACACGCTTAGCACTTTTTATGCAATTTGATTGCGTTCTTGAATATTACAAACCTAATGGTGGCATCGAGCCAAACCTTTATGCGAATTATTAATTGTTTTAATTTGATATGTATATTGATATGTGTTTAGAACAATTTAATTGGGCATAATTTTATTGTATAAAATTTAATAAAAAAAAATAAAAAAAAAATGTAAACATGCCTAACTTAACAAATAACAGAGTGTGTAGTTATTGTTAAGCATTATATGTAACGTATGAGAATTAAAGCTACTTACATGTAATTAGTATGTTTCGTGAAACAATTGCAAGTTCTTGTTAAACCAGTATATAACATGTACGGTAATATAATATATATATATTATATATAATATTTACGGTAATATATATTATATATATAATAATATTTATTTGTAATATATATATATATATATATATATATATATATAATATTTTAATAATTTTAATTTTAAAATAAAAGTTTATTTTAATCTTAAAATAAAGGTTTATTTTAATATTAAATAAAAAGATTTATTTTAATTTTAAAATTAGAATTTTATGCTAACTAATTAGAGTTGGAATTGGATTCCATAATAACTAATTGGAGTTAAAATTGGATTTTATTTTTCCTAAAATAAAGGAGTTTATTTGTGAATAGTGTAAGACCCGAATTTTATGAAATAAAAGTATTCATTTTTTATAATTACTATTCATGAGTTCTTATTCATGAGTTCTTATTCACAAGTTACTATTCATGAGTTCTTATTCATGAGTTACTATTCACGAGTTACTATTCACGAGTACTATTCATGAAGCATGATAATTTTTTTTTTTTAAAAGAAGGCATTACTCAATAATTGTTACGGTAATTCTTTGTTGATATTATATTTTATTGATTCAATAATTGCTACGTTGATATTTTATATTATTGTTGTTTCAATAATTGTCACGGTACAGTATTTTCCATTATCGGAGTAATAATTCATATTATCTGAATAATATTATTGGATAACATTATTGGCAATGTCTAGAAAGTTTTGTCTAAGGAGAGGTTTGGTCACCTAATTGCTTGCTGGTAAGAAGAGAAATTCTTATTGAAAGCCCCCTTTCTCAGGAAGCGCACTGGTTGTCAATATTGTGATTATGTAATATTATTTGTGAATAATTAATTATTAATTTTTATGATGAGAAAAATATTTATTTTATGTGGATATAGATGGAGAAAATTTTTAAAGTGACAATTGTTGAAAATAAATATTTTATCTTTTTCTGATAAAATAATTCATTTAAATATATTATTTTAATAATATATTAATGATGATATTTTTACGATGAATGTGGAATATATGAGTATATGTGGAGGAGAAGTATTTTTGTTACCAAAATATTTAAAACATGTTTTATGTGTCGGTGGACCCCATTTCTTGATTGAAATTTGATTATAGCACGTAAAAATCATGGTTTGTGGATTTCGGTCAACTTCTGTTTGGAATTCGGAAAAACTTTCTTCTGCAAAGTTGTAGAGAATTGAATTTCCTATAAAAACTCGCGAGATTCAAATTTTCTGACAAAAGGGCTATTTATTATGAATTATTGAAGTTTCGGATTAATTAATTATTATTTTTTTGGAGTTTTAAATTAATTAATTATGAAAAACGTTTTTTGTAAGTTTTGTAAGGTGAGATACTTGTGTTGCTGAAGTTTGAACAAAAAAAAAGTGGGCGTAGGAATTCAAATTTATTATATTAATAATTTATTAAATTTTCTGCTTTGGTGTTCTAAGTATTTTCCTATAAATAGGGTGCTTAGGTTAGAATTGAAAATCACACCAGAAACTGAAGTTTTCTTTCTCTATATTATCGAGCATATTCTTGTGAGTATTTTGAGTATACTTTGAGTATTGCTATACGGTGCAAGATTCAATTCGGCGTTATTCGATCGGAAATCTTTGCTCTTTTGAGGTAAGGGATAGTAAGGGATTTTAAGGGTTATTATGTTTTTAGTTTCAAAATTTTTCTGAACCTTCAAAAAATTCTGAAAAAATTTGAAATGATATTTTGATGAGTTTTGTAGATTGTTTCCAAAAATGGTGATTTTTGGATGTATAGATTAGGAGTTATGGATTTTATGAGAAAAGACTATTTTAAAAGTAACCGCTTATAACTCCTTGTGATTAACTCCAAAATTGATGAAATTTTTATTGGGAGTACATCTATATAATATCAGTATACCGTGTAAATTTCAGAATTGTTGGATAAAAGTATAATTTATGATAAATATTTAAATATTCGGTGGTGTTGGCCATGTGAAAAATAGTAAATGAATTTTAAAAATTTTGAGAAAAATATATATTCAATATGGAACTATATTCTGTTAAATCCCAAAAAAGAAATATTTTTGGAACTGATTTGGTATTTTTCATGAAAATGTTCTAGTTATGAGTAAATGAATTAAATATGTTATGTGAAGTAAGAAAATTATAAAATATGATTTATTGGCTTGAGAATAATATATGAGGTATATGCAGATTTTTATGAGGGTTTTGGTTAATGATGATGAAATCTTATGAGTTTGGCATTTTAGATGATTAAATGCATTAATTATTAAAGTGTAAATAATTGGATTAAATTATTTATATGTTTAAGAAATGATTAAAATATTGTAGTAGTATTAATAATATTAGATTATGAGATTATTAAGTGATTTATAACATTTGGATTAAGGTGTTATAAATATGGATATGAATTTTATTATGAAACTTTATCTTTTCGTGTCGAGGTTACTATACACGTATACGGTACTATGTACGAATACGGGGTACTATTCATGACAAATTGGTTTCTTCTTTGACCAAATTATCGTTGATTTATGAATCTTACTCTTGAAATTAAAACCATGTTTTGATTATATTGTTTTTATATAACATTCTTATAACCCTAATGATGATATTTCTCTTTGACTTGAGTGTAAAGATGGGTAGATTATTGGTATGATCGTGACTATAGGTTCTCTTTGGCCGTAGTGCAAAAAGTTGAATTGTTATTTG
The DNA here is from genome assembly GCA_020205615.1 of Panax quinquefolius. NCBI lineage: Eukaryota > Viridiplantae > Streptophyta > Magnoliopsida > Apiales > Araliaceae > Panax > Panax quinquefolius. Next base: position 80,731,244 of record CM035164.1, on the reverse strand, counting down.
GTATGATCATGACCATTGAATTTACAATTGAATATTTTTAGCTTAAGTGCAAAGGTGAATTGATCAACATGGTTATAATTATTGTTATATAACACGAAATGATTATGTATTTCTTTGATATATGAATATCTTTGGCTAGTAGTGCAAAGATGACTGTTGTTGAATATCTTTGCTTTTGTAGTGCAAAGATGAATTATTGATGAATATCTTTGGCTCGTAATGCAAAGATGACTGTTGTTGAATATCTTTAGCTTTGTAGTGCAAAGATGAATTATTGATGAATATCTTTGGCTCGTAATGCAAAGATGACTGTTGTTGAATATCTTTTGCTTTGTAGTGCAAAGATGAATTATTGATGAATATCTTTGGCCGTAGTAGTGCAAAGATGAATTTATTAGTATGATTATGAGCAGGGCGTGATTTGGTATAACCATGATATTTGATGTTTCGAGTAAAGGCGGTGATGAAAATTATCTTCGTCCCCGGATGAGAAGAGGAATTTAGAATCACAATTATGATTATGAGTTATTCATATGATTGTGGAAAGAAAGGCTGTTGATTGATGTTACTGGGGGGATAAAATAGTGTTGGTGGACTTTTAACGTGGAGAAGACAATAGACTTTATAGTCTATTTGACTCTTTTAATGGATTGCTTCGTTCTACCGCAACTAGGGTTGAAAAGTTTTATCATCTACCATATGTTCTAAATCTCGATTTATTCTCGATGAAGACTATTGATAATTTATTTATCTTTAGTCATAATATTCTTATCTTGAGCTAGTTGTGCTCACCCTTTTGTTTCACAATTCCTTTCGGGTAATAAAAGTATAATTTGGGTCGAAGTGGGATTGCGAGGGAATAGAATGGTGGTCTATAGATGTTGAGGGTGAGGTGAATTTAACTTGGAAGGGTGTTTTGCCACTATCATACAAGACGTCTAATGACATACAACCTCGTGTCATCATAAGACATGGTTGTGCTCATCCACTTGCTGAGTATATTTACAAGCACTACCTATATAATCTTGGTGTTTGTTTGGAGTATAATACTCAATTAGAGACAGTGGAGATAATGATATGTCAAGAGAAGACTCACTATTGGGAAGAATATGATAGTAATCTTCTCGTTTTCTTTTGGGGTCTATTAAAAGGTCAACCAAGGATAATTTCGTGGCCATATGATATCTACCATAACCTAAAAGCATGGCCTCCCATGTATGAAGGTTTCCTTGAGCACTTCCCAAAGATTCTAATTTCTAAAAGCAGGTTTTGACTATACCTTTATGTAAGGTGTCATTGTGACGTACTACTGATTGGTATATATTTGTATCCAAACTCACGACATATGTGTTGTTGTATTTTGCACACGACAATTGTTATAATAAAGTTGTAGTTGTTTTCACGTACCATATATTTGGCGACTCGAGAATGGGTTGGATGGAATGGACCTATTTTGGGGGTTATTTAAATAGGAAGTAAATCCATCTTTCCTTAAATAAAGGAGTTTGTTTAGATATGAAATAAGATTTCATATTATTCAAAATAAAAGAGTTTATTTGTGAATAGGAAAGAGAATCCATGTTTCCTTAAATAAAGGAGTTTATTTAAATATGAAATAAGATTTCATATTATTCAAATAAAGGAGTTTATTTGTGAATAGGAAAAGAAAACCGTATTTCCTTAAATAAAGGAGTTTATTTAAATATGAAATAAGATTTCATATTATTCAAAATAAAGGAGTTTATTTGTGAATAGGAAAGAAAATCCGTGTTTCCTTTAATAATATTTTTTTTACATGGAATTGGATTCCATAATTAATTAAAATAAAGGAGTTTATTTTGATTAAAATTTTTGATTAAAATAAAAGAGTTTATTTAAGATATGAAATAAGATTTCATATTACCCAAAATAAAGGAGTTTATTTTGACTTGGAATTGGATTCCATAATTAATTAAAATAAAGGAGTTTATTTTGATTAAAGATTTTGATTAAAGATTTTGATTAAAGTAAAATAGTTTATTTTATTCAAAATTGGATAAATTAAAATAAAATAGTTTTATTTTTATTTAAATTTGGATTAAAATAAAGGAGTTTATTTTGATTCAAATTAGATTTTATACTAACTAAATTTGCCCATTAAATGATATCAATATATATATTAAATGTTTATTATTCATAAGATGAATGTTATTTATTGATGCATATATGATGATGTGTATGATAATAAATGGGATTGATTATGGACTATTGACCAATATGATTGGATTTTATTTTAGTTGGATGCATGAATGTATGGGTTTTATTAAATGGGGTTCACAGTGCCTCGTCTTCTCTAATTTTTCTTAATGTAAATTCTATTCCCCTCCTATGTACTTCCCTCGATCACGATCAAGGTTTCTATTTATTTTAAATAGTTTTGTAATAGAAATAGTTAGAATTAATTTTAGAAAATTAGAGATCAAGGAACAAGGAGCGCTTGAAGACCCGTTTGTAATGGAGCCCGGGTTTAAATGTAATAGTTATATTTAAATATTATTTCTTGCACCCCTAGGGTTTGACCTTTTGGTTCACTTGGTGGCTCTAGTGAACCAAACTAGAATAAAAGTCCATAATCAATCAAGGGTAGAATATAGTATTCTATATGTGCATGCTTATACTATATATATTATATATTATGCAAACATGCTTCGCATGTTAATTAATATATGACGCGTATTTTATATATATATGTATGCGCGCTAAACAAGATGAGACAAATTAATAACAAACCCCTCAATTTTTATATTAAGTCTAAGCGTTCAAAGATATTTGGAATATCGAGCGTCGCCTTTCTAGCATGATAAAATTAATAGAGTATTAAATATTTAATATGAGTTTGTTGTGTCACCACAAGGCAAGTATTAAGTATTTAAGATGTTAATTTATCACATTTGATGCTTATAAAGAAAATTGAACAATATTGTTTTGTTGTGTCACCACAAGGATGATATTTTTCTTTTTTGAATATATGGAGTGCTAGGTCGGACTTAACTTGGATAATTTTGATTCGGATGTGCCACCACTTGATCAAAATAATCTAAGAGGCAAAAGAAAAGGAGTTGCATAGTTGATGTAATTGACAAAAGTTGTCTACCTATTTATTTATATATAGTTTGTTGTGTCACCACAAGGCTATATACATTTGAAATGGGATCCTTATTCTCACTAGCAAATCTTTAATTTGATTTTGCCGAACTATATAAGTGAGGGTAATATAGTTTGAAGAAAATAGTGGGAGATACCAATTTAAAACAAGACCTAAATTATTTTGGTAATTAATAAAAGAATGTATGTTAAAATGTTGTTAATTACATATTCATTTATAGATTTTTACAATGTCTAAAATTACTATCACTGCGAAGCATATTAGATGCTAAATTAACTTGAGAATAGGATTAAATGGATTGGTTAAGGAATTTGAGAATAGTTCTCATGCTATTTGAAAAGCTATCTTATGTCCTTAATACGTCTATTCCTGTAATGGTTGCAGATAATGCCTCTGAGGAAGACATTGCTACTTTTAGAAAGTGGCAAAATGATGCACAGTTGGCTCAATGCATCATGCTCGCATCCATGAGTAACGAGCTTGGCCACAAGATGAAACTATGGATGCTCCTACTATATTCCCGCACATCAAGTAGTTGATGGTGAGGAAAGTGGGGTGATAGATATCGAGATATCTAAGGAGCTCTTCCGATCTAGAATGACCAATGGAACTATAGTACAGACAAAAAGTTATTAACATAATCAATTTGATTGATCAATAAGGATAACTGGTTTTGTCATGGATGGAGAGTTGAGCCAAGATTTGATCTTGCACTCACTCCCGGACTCCTTTCACAATTGTTGTAAATTTTTCATATGAACAAGCTAGATATCAGCTTCGCTGATTTGCTTAACATGTTGAAAAATGTTGAGAGTCACTTTCCAACCAAGAAAGATCAAGTCTTACTAGTAGGGGCCAAAGGATCTTCTGAAAAGAAGAACGATTCAAAGAAGGTAAATAGAAAGGCGTAAACAAAAGATAATAAGAACAAAACTGATACGGATAGCAAAGGAGTTTGCTTCTATTGCAATAAGCCTGGACACTGGAAGGAAACTGCGAGAAGCATCTTGCAAAGGTTAACCAAAGAAGCTTAGTGAAGTTTCGGTTACAATACAGTTTTTGTTCATGATTGAAATAAATTTTTCTTTAAGTCAAGGTTCTACTTGGGTATTGGATACCGACTTTGGTTATCATAAATATAGATTTATGAAGGGACCACGCAGAAGTAGAAAGCTAAACAAATATAAGTAATCCTACAATATGGAAATGTAACAAAGGTTGCCATATTAGCCATAGAAACTTATAGTTTAGCAATGCTACTACGCAAATCTATTAAGTCAATAAGTTGTTATTGTATTCCAGTTCTTGTTAGAAATATTATTTACATTTTATTGTTGGACAATGAAATCTTTAGTATTATAATTAAGAACAATTGTTGTTCTATTTATAATAATAATGTTTTGTATATGATGGAATATCACTTAATGGATTTTGTATACTTGACTTATGTAAAAATTATTTTGCAAATTGAACAAACTAGTATAAGAAAAGGAGATGATCATTCAAAGAGTTGAATGTGTGTATTTCTTTGAAATACAATTGTGAATTATTTGAAAGGTTCAAAGAATTGAAATGAAACAAATTGGCAAAGTATTAAAATTCTTTGATTAGATCAAGGAATAAATACTTGTGCAATAAGTTTCTAGATCATCTCAAATGGTTTTCTCATAATGGACACATCGATACGTAATAATTGATTGATGTATCCGAATGAAAAATCGTACCTTGTTGGACATGGTGCGGTCCATAATGATTTTACCGACATTCCAAAGATCCTTCAGGGTCATGTCCTAGAAATGGTACGCATATCTACTTAAAAAGGTAACCTCAAAATCCAGCCCCAAGACTCCATAAAAGTTATGGACAGGGAGGATTCCTAATCTTAAGTATGTTAAGATAAAGGGTTGTCCAACTTATGTGAAAAGGTTTCAAAGGATAAGCTTGGGACAAGATTTGACAAGTGTCGATTTGTGGGACATCCTAAAGTAAGTTTAGGGTATATGTTCTATAATTCTACTTAGCAAAAGGTGTTTGTTGTAAAACACGCTGCCTTCTAAGATAAAGGTGTTTATCATTGAAGGGGCTAGTGGGAGGATAATAGATCTTGAAGAGTTCAAGAACCACAAAACACTATAAGTCAAATAAGAGGAACGTAGATAGACTCTATTGTACACAAACCGAATCATAAATATGGAATAGTACCAAAGATACCTAGGAGGTATGGATTCATCATGGATGATGATGATGAGGTACACATCATAGAAGATGATGATCCAGAGTAACATTCGATGAGGTAAGACTTCTAGTGTGTACAAAAGGGTCAGTGGGAGCGTCGTGAAATTTCTAGTATTATATGTTGATATACTATGGATGAGGAATAACATACCAATGCTACAATCAGTAAAGATAAAGTTGTCTAAACATTCCTCCACGAATGATTTGGGAAGAGTATCTTAATTGGGGATATAAATCTATATAGATAGATTTAAGATGATGCTCGACTTAACCCAAGGAACGTATATTCATTTGATGCTAAAGTCGTTTAGCATGGCAAACTCCAAGAGATGTCTCATTCGATGAGCTATGGAGTGTATCTCTCTTAATAGTCCCCACAGACTCCTGAAAAGAGAGGTCGCATGAGTGACAATCATGTATGCAATGAAATATACGAGACCTGATGTTGATAAGTCATATTATGGAGAAGTTCACTATGAGTCAGTGAAAAACATCTTAAAGTGCTTAACCGGCACTAAGGATGTGATCATATTCATGGTGGGTCTAAATTAAAACTAGAGGGCTTAACAGACTCAAGTTTTTCAAACAGACCAAAATGATGTAAAAATCCACTTTAAGGTAAAGCGTTATCTTGAGCAAAGTGGTGCGTTGAATTGGAAAGGTTCCAAACAATGAAAGAGTTCTTTGGTTTAGTGATAAAGACAAAGTATATAGCTATAAATGAAGCTGCAAGTTGATTGTTTGGATTAAAAGTTCATTACAGAACTAGGAATAGTTCCTAAGTCTCATCTTGGATCTAAACATGTGTTGTGGCACTTTCATTTGATTATAAGAATCATTGAAAGATGGGAAATCATTATAGAGATAGTGGACTCTCAAGAACAACATTACATATCCATTAACTAAAGCTTATCCAACAGCAGGATAATCGTCACTTAGAGAAGAAGAGTATAAGATATCATGGCGATTGGCTTTAGTGCAAGTGGGAGATTGAAAGTAGTATGCACACAAGCCAATCATGTTTGATGATAAAGCATATACTTTGTAACAATCTTATTCATTTATTAATAAAAAGTATTAATTTATTAAAGGCTTTTAATTATCTACATGATGTTGTTTTATAATATGTGATAAACCCATAGTTTTAAGCAATGCTTTTAGAATAATGATGATGATCATTCTAATGAGATCTAAATTCTTAGAAAGCTTAAAACTAAAATAGTTCCCAATTGTTGGATTACTAAATTGGGGATTAGTGAATCCAGATAGATTGGTACATACGTTGTTTGCTCATTGGATGAGGGTGATTGATCTCATGATCATTTGTGTGGAGACACTAAAGCAAGTATGTAGGTGCTTATTAGAGAATAAGTTCAGTTAACGTGGCTCGCTAAGGAATACCTAATGGAGTTTTACTTGCTTTCGTCAATAGGAATTCTGTAGTGATAGTCGATAAGTGATCCTTGGACTTGAGATCATCATAGTATCTTGTATATGATGAGTTATACTTTGACTTATTCCTTAAGACCCTTAGGGTATATCAAAGGGTATGCTTGGGTATAATAAGTTGTACATGGAGATAATGTATGATCAATAAAGAATCTACCACTTCTAATAAAAAAAGAGAAATGTCCTATGTGATTCGATAAATGACAACCCAAAGTAGTCCTTGGTTAAGCGAGAATGAAATTAGAAAGGAGTTTCTAATTTACATTATTTGGAGTTGTGCATTTAAGGATCGAAATACATATAATTAAATAAAATAAGACTTGATGGTAATTTCATGTCTTATATTTAATCGGGGACATTGTATGGTGGAAGGATTGAATTGTCACGGTAACTATTTACTCAAAGGTTCTTTAATGATTAATGTTGAAATCTATATTATCCGGAAAGTCGTTGATCGCTAGGGAGGCTTATCCCTATTGTAGAATAAATATTATTTATTTAAATAAATTAATTATTTAATTTATTTATTTAAATAAGATTAGAATTGTTCTAATTGATTTATTCACAACCTAGGTTTAATATGGAGAACCTAAAGGGTCACACCATAAAAGGAAGAATAATTATTTAAGAAGTTAATGGCATAATCGTAATAATATGTTATGTATATTTAATTTAATCTATGGTGATAGAATAAATTAAATAGCTTAATATTTATTATTTAATATTTTAGAAATATTAAATATAAATTAATAAGAGGAGTCTTATTAATATTATTACAATTATTATTATTTTAATTTCTAAAAGAGTTTAGGAATTAATTTAATATAAGTACTCTCATTTATTCCTAATTGGATTAGGAAGGAAAATTAGTTAAAGGAGTTTAATTAATTATCCCTAATAAGATTAGGGAGCTTAATTAATTAAAAGAATTTAATTAATTAAATAAATCCCAATTCCTTAATTGTTAAGGTGGGTTGCCCACATCTATAAATAAGAGGAGTCTTATTATGGGTGAGGTGGTTGTTGACTTTTTACAACATCGTAATTCCAATAGTTGAGAGTACGCCCTTTTCTATAGAGATAGAAAACTAGGGTTGAGCCAATACCCTTCTTCTTGAATCTTTATTTTTCCTTGGTGGATCACCCAGAGGCCAAACATATGGGTGGCTAACGTTGATCAAAGGAAGGAATCAAACCCGGTGGATTCAAGTTGAACGCGAAAAGATTTGGAGGTGAACTTGTACCTGAGGAAGCTCGATCTTCAAGGGTATGATTTTATTCTTTATCTTTTCGTTTAATTAATAATTGTACATAAAGGGTGATCCGGGTATATGGTTTGTAAATTTTTTAAACTCTGATTTTTACACGCTTCCGCACTTTTATGCAATTTGATTGCGTTCTTGAATATTACAAACCTAACACTCTTGACATATCATTATCTCCACTGTCTCTAATTGAGAATTATACTTCAAAAAAACACCAAGATTATATAGGTAGTGCTTGTATATATACTCAGCAAGTGGATGAGCACATCCCTGTCTTATGATGATACGAGGTTATATGTCATTATACATCTTGTATGATAGTGACAAAACACCCTTCCAACATTGGGTTCGCCTCACCCTCAACAGCTATAGACCACCATTCTATTCCTCTTTTATACCCCACTCAACCCAGCTACACTTTTATTACCTGAAAGGAATTATGAAGCAAAAGGGTGAGCACAACTAGCTCAGTAAAGAATATCATGACTAAAGATAATTAAATTATCAATAGCCTTCATCAGTAATAAATCAGAGATTTAGAACATATGGTAGATGATAAAATTTTTCAACCATAGTTGCAGCGGAACGAGCAATCCATTAGAAGAGTCGAATAGACCATAAAGTCTATTATCTTCTCCATGTTAAAAATCCACCAACAATGTTTTATCCCTGTAACATCACTCAACAGTTCCTTTCCACAATCATATGAATAACTCATAATCATAATTGTGGTTCTAAATTCCTCTTCTTATCCAGGACGAAGATAATTTTCATAACCTATCTTCACCTGAAACATCAAAGATCATGGTTATACCAAATCACATTTCCTGTTCATAATCCTACTGATAAATTCATCTTTGCACTACGGGTCAAAGATATTCGTCAACAGACCATCTTTGCACTATGGCCAAAAATATTCAACAACATGTCATCTTTGCACTACGGGCCAAAGATATTCATCAACAAACCATCTTTGCACTACAGACCAAAGATATTCCTCAACAGTTCATATTTGTACTACAGGCCAAATATATTCATCAACAGATTCATATTTGCACTCTGCACCAAAATATATTCATCAACAGATTCATATTTGCACTCTGAGCCAAATATATTTATATCTCAAAGAAATATATAATCATTTTGAATTTATATAAACAATAATTATAACCATGTTGATTATTTCACCTTTGCACTTAAGCTAAAGATATTCAATTATAAATTCAATGGTCATGATCATACCAGTCACAATTCAACTTTTCACTACTTGCCAAAGAGAACCCTAGTCATGATCATACCAATAATCTACCCATCTTTATACTCAAGTGAAAGAGAATTTCAACATCAGGGTTATAAAAATGTTATATATGATAATAAAAATAATATGATCAACAACTGCACTTAATCTTAAGAGCAATATTCATAAATCAACGATAATTTGGTCAGAAAAAGAAACCAACTTTGTCGTGAATAGTACCCGTGAATAGTAACTCGTGAATAGTAACTCATGAATAGAATTTCGTAAATAGTAACTCATAAATAGTAACTCGTGAATAGTAACCCCGACTCAAAAAGGTAAAAATTCCACAATAAAATCCATACCAATATTTTGGTATAATGATATTGAAAGAATAACATTTCTTAAACTTATAAACAATTTATTTTAATTGTTTACACTTTACTAAATAATGCATTTAATCATCCTAAAATGCCAAACTCATAAGTTTTCATCACCAATAACCAAAAATCTCATCAAAAATCTGCATATACCTCATATAGGATTATCAAGCCATAAAATCCTATTTTCCAATTTTCTTCCTTCACATAACATATTTAATTCATTTATTCATAACTAGTCCATTTTTATGAAAAATACCAAATCGGCCCAAAAATTTCTTTTACGGGATTTAGCATAATATAGTCCCATAGTGAACATATATTTTTCTCAGAATTTTTAAAATTCATTTACTATTTTTCATATGGCCAAAACCGCCGAATATTTAGACATTTATCATAAATTATACTTTTATCCAAAATTCCAAAATTCACAGAGTATACTGATATTATATAGATGTACTCTCAATAAAAATTTCATCAATTTTAGAGTTAACCACAAGGAATTATAAGCGGTTACTTTTAAAATAGTCTTTTCTCATAAAATTCATAACTCTTAATCTATACATCCAAAAATCACCAGTTTTGGACACAATCAATAAAACTCGTCAAAATATCATTTCAAATTTTTCCAGAATTTTTGAAGGTCTGAAAAGTTATGAAACATGAAGAACATAACAACCCTTAAAATCCCTTACTATCCCTTACCTCAAAAGTGCAGCACTTCTGACTGGATATCAGATATGACGCTGAAGAAAACTTGCACTGATGAATAGGAACTCATCAAGTATCTAAATACTCACAAAATACACTAGATGATCTAGAGAGAAAAAGAGAGAAAGCTTATGTTTCTGGTGTGTTTTTTCAATTCTAACTTAGCCCTCTATTTATAGGAAAATGTTAGCACGCCGAAACAGACTTGACCTGCAACCTGATGGCTTTACCTGGTACTATTCCACCCACCAAAAATTAGCCACCATCCCCAACAACCAAAAGTGGGGCCCACCCATTTCTAGAATTTTCCACCAAAATCATTTATAAACATAATTTCTGAATCTGTCACCTCTTAAAATTCATAACAAATCATTCGTTCATTTTTAACGGTTCAAAAATTGTGAACATATACTCAACTTATATATGTATAACATATCCAAAAATTACAACGATCCAACGGTCGGATTAAATATTATAACTCACACAATAAAGCAGTAAGAACACCGATTTGATCTTTTAATACCTCCAATCCGATAAAATACTGATAAAATACCTCAACATTAATTCCTTCATTTATAACCACATAAATAAATCCATCATTTATACCCACATCAAACAAATATTTCCTTATCATATAAATCAATAATTAATTATTCACAAATAATATTACAGAATCACAATAATGACAACCAGGCAGTTCCCAGGAAAGAGGGGGCTTTCCGATAAGGATTTCTCCTTACTGGCGCGCAATTAGGTGACCAAACCTCTCCTTGACAGAACTTTCTAGACATTTCCAATAATGATATCTCATAATATTATTCAAATAATATGAATTATTGATCCGATAATGGGAAATACTGTGTAGTGACAATTATTGAAACAACAATAATATGAAATATCAACGCAGCAATTATTGAATCAATAAAATAAAATATTGAACAGTAATTACTGTAACAATTATTGAGTAGTGTATTCTTACGTAAGAATCAATAATTCAAAAATACTATGCAATATCGTGTGCTACTGTGCAATAACGCGTATTACTGTATTTTAACCACCGGGTATTCCAACAGTGTTAATGGTAACAACTACGCCGTTATTTATAAAAACTCAATTTTGTCATTTTCTTCATCCGACAATTATTCGTTATGGGGCCCACAAATGGCTGCGCCGTCGTACGAATATTCTCTGACAGAAAGAATATTCCACGACCAAACGAATATTCCCCGACAATTGAATATTTTATAACCACTTGCGTATTTTGAAAAAAAAATTTATATCTCACCCTTAACTTTAAACTTTTAACAATTTAATCATTTACTGAATTGTAATTATAAGAAAAATTGAATACTTTTATTTCATAAAATTCAGGGTCTTACATTTCCCTTTCCCTTGTTTTTAGCAGAGCCTTCAGATTGCTCGCACTTAGCTGAAAACATTTAAATTAAGCAAGGATGACCATTTGAGTGCCCAGCAAGTAATAACAATTATATATATATAAGCTGAAAGAATTTAAATGTTTTCTTTATACTACCCTTCTACAACAAATCAATAGTTGTGAAGTAATTTGAACCGATAATAATAACATAACAACCCTCTTTCAAACTTTTGAAACTACGTACTGACTATAAATAGGGTTAAAGGGATATACTATGAACATTATTTTCATTTTTGAAAAGGTTAAACAGAACTTCATCTGTAAACCGTCACAACTTACGGGCACGAGGGTGTACATCCCATGGACCCTGTATTGATCAACACTGCATGCAAGAACGATAGAATCGTTCACTCTGTCCGCCTTGGGCACATAAAAGTTTACCCATGTAAGGGATGTTCATACTTGTCGGGGTTCCAAACCAAAGCAATTCGGTTGGATAATAATAAGGTTTTATCTTGTTCAACAATAATCTATAATTCAACATATATGTATACGGGAAATTAACAAAGGTGTATCAACATATGATTAAATGCAATGATTATCCAAGTGGGGACACTTGTATAACCATTTATAGAAATTAATGAACAGAATATATATCTGAATTACCATATACTAACATGTTGATAATCAATGATCGTATATAATATAGGGTTAATAATCTGTACAGTAATAATATAATTCTAAAACATTCTTACTCATACCATTGCATAAAGGAAATGCAAAGGTAGGATACTTACTGATCTACCGCCATAATACGTTAACTTAGTTTTATCTCTTATATCATTCACACTATCATTAGTCGGATCATTTGTTCGATTAGAACATACTATAACATATAGTACTGCATTTCGCAGTCAGCACATAACCTAATCACATTATCACACATGTTCAACAGTCATTGCATCACAAACAAACATTAATATAGTCAAAATATCTAAAGTTCGTAGACAATTTTAGAAATACGCTTGATTGTCGGCTGACTTTATCGAGTAATTATCGAGTTTAAAACTCTCCTATGCAGTTCAATACTATCTTGGATATTTTAAATACCAGTCATATTATTTTTAAATGACTTATAATAATTTCTAATTAATTATTATAATTTATCATGATTTTTCAAACTTTAGAATCATTATTAAATGATTTAAATATTAGATAATTCTATTATCATTAATATTAAAACAATATTAAAATATTATCGCAACCATTGCCAAAATATCAAAGTTATTTATAATAACTCAAAATATTTTTAAAGTATTAATATTACCCTTAAATGATTTTTTTAAAACATTTAAAATCATTTTAAATAATTACCATTAATATTAATATATTAAGGTATTATTCACTAAAATATTAAAAGTCATTTATAATTACTTAAAATATTTTTAAACCATTTATATCCTTTTTAAATGATTTTAAATCAATAAAACCATTTTAAAACTATTTATTTAATTTTATTATTAAATAAATCTAATATCATTAATATTAAATAATTAATGAAATTTATCTCAAAATATTAAAAGTTATGTTTTATAACTTAGAATATCTTTAAACTCTTTATTTTTATTTAAAATAATTTTTATAATATTGAAATCATTTTTAAACTAATTTATTTAATATAATTATTAAATAAATCTAATATCATTAATATTAAGTAATTAATGAAATTTACTTTAAAATATTGAAAGTTACATGTTATAACTTAAAATATTATTAAATACCTTATTATCATTTAAAATAATTTTTAATATAATAAAATCATTTTAGTTATTTTGTTTAGTGCATTTATCAAATAAATAATATTCAAATAATTACTAATATTTATGGAAAATTTGCCAAATTATTAAAAGTTAATGTTTATGACTTAAAATAATTTTAAAACTAATTTTATAATTTTCATAATTTATTTACTATTTTTAAATAATTTTTAGAATTTATTTCTATTTTAAAATCATTTTTCGTAAATTAGAAAATAAAAATAATAAGAACCGTCGCTATAGGCTATAGCGACAAAATCTGTCGCCTTAGGTGTTTTTGAGCTCAAGAACACTGACAAGGCAGTTAACGAGGGGGTACGTTTGACCAGGTGCCAATCCGTGTGTGTTGTATTTCTGGACTTGATTTTGGTCCGATCGTGTAGTACTAATACAATACTACAAGATCCAACAACAAACAGAATCATATCATGCATAACAAAGGAGATCTATGGACCTAAAATAGCTGTCAGAGGCTGTTCTTCATTTCTGGGTTACCTAGAAATGAAGAACAGTTCGAGGGTCACACTTTGAGCTCCCACTACATGTTGATTGTGTATTGATTTTATGATCTATAAGCTGCAGTGTGTAACCCGCATGTAAATGAAGAGATCTAACAAAAAAAATATCAACAAAATATCAACATACCAAGAAGATATAGCTCGGTCAAAGAATGTAAAAGGCAGTGTTCATAGGTTTTCTGGGTTACCCAGAAAACCGTTTTCAAGCTTGACCATGCTACTTGGACCGACCACTACTTTCATCCAGTTTAATGTTTAGGAGCTTTCAAGGCATAACCATGGAGTTCATATACCAGACTATAATCTAGATGCAACACAAACAACAAAAATATTTAAAGATCACAAAGATAGAAGGCCTGACATTCGTTGTCAGACCACCAAACATAAATTTTCCAGATTTTGTAGATCTTCAAATCCGAGCCCCTAGATGTTATGGATCTAACATCTAGCAACCCAGATCATCATTATACATCATATACAACATAGATAACACGAAAATTTTAACATCAAACAACAGATCAAAGGTTCTATTTATAGAACTTATGTGCAAATATATGTGGGATTTAGCTATTATCCCCATATTTGTGTTGTCCATTAGACAAAACTCCTTATCTCACTACAAAAAAATGGACCTTTAGCAACGATTTTTCGGGCAACGACTTTATAAGTCTTTGCTAAAAGTATATGTTTAGCAACGAAATTTGTCCTTCGTTGCAGATTGTGTCAGGCTTTCATTTTTTGCAACGAAATTCATAAGTCGTTGCAAAAATTCGTTGCTAATTCATTGGCGGGAAAAAGTTTCGTTAGAAATTCGTTGCAAAATTTTAGGCCACTTGATTTCCCGTCATCGTGGGCAACAAAGATTTTTTGTTGCTAAAAATGGGGCTTTAGCAACGATTTTTCAAGCAACAACTTTATAAGTCGTTGCTAAAAGTGTATGTTTAGCAACAAAACTTGTCCTTCGTTGCAGATTGTGTCAGACTTTCACTTTTTGCAACGAAATTCATAAGTCGTTGCAAAATTTGGAAACAAAATTCGTTAGAAATTCGTTGCAAAATTTCTAACCACTTGATTTCTCCTCATCGTGGGCAACGCAAATTTTTTTGTTGCTATATTTCGTTGCCTAATATGGACCACATTCATTGGCAACAATTTTTATTTTCGTTGCATATCGTATACAACTTTTTACAACGATTATTAAAATGTTGCCTTAAATTAAGATAATCCCAATAAGCATGTTTTTGTAAGACCATATTCGATATTCGGAGAATTGTGAAAAAAATATTCATATTTAGTATTTAAAAATTATATCCAAATGCGAAACATATTCAAACCTGTGACCTATCATTTGGAACTTTGGTCATTTGACCACTGGAGCAACACAAGTTATCTATTAATATCTTGCAAGGATTAATATTTATATCAAAACATGAGATTTCCCCCATATAAGTTGCACCAATGGTGTGTAAGTTTTTTTTAACTCCCAATTTTCAAAATCTCCTTTTTCTTGACTTGTAATTTGTTTTATAATCAAATATTAATTTCTCTTTATATCTTGTATTAGAGGGTGTTTGGTAATGACTTATAAGTTGGTTAAACTAAGTTATAAGTCATTTGTTATTATTTAATGTTTGACAATAACTTATATTTTAACTTTTTTTTTTACTTATAAGTCATTATTAAATTTTTTTATGTTTCATGTGCTATATTTTTTATTATTATTACTATTACTATTACTATTATTATAATTATTATTATATTTACTATTATTATTATTATTACTATTATTATTAATTTTATTATTATTAGAATAATTATTACTAATCTTATAATTATTATTTTATTATTATAATAATTATAATTATTACTATTATTATAATTTCTATTATTATTATTGTTGTTGTTGTTGTTGTTGTTTATTATTATTATTTTTATTATTATTGTTACTATTATTATAATAATTATTATTGTTACTATTATTATTGTTATTTTTGTTATTATTATTGTTATTATTATTACTATAATAATAATAATAATAATAATAATAATAATAATAATAATAATAATAATAATAATAATTATTATTATTATTATAATTATAATAATTATTGTAATTGTTAGTATTAATTATAATTATTATTATTATTACTATTACTATTACTATTACTATTATTATAACTACTACTATTATTATTATTATTACTATTATTATTATTATTATTATTATTATAGTTATAATTGTAATAATAATTATTACAATAATTATAATAGTTCTAATAATAAAAAAGCTTGGCCCGACCCGTGGGCTTTTTAAAAAATAAAATAAAATAATGCTCTCCTTGAGAATTAAACTCTAGACCTCCCACTCTCCTTAAACAAATGCTCAAACCAACTAAGCTATAAGGATTTTTTTATTATAAAGTCAGTTATCCGACACTAAAATACTAAAAATACCAAATTCAAAAATACTAAATTCAAAAAATACTAAAATAATATAATTCAAATTATTTTGTTAATTAATCAAAACAACAAAAATTCAAATTGCATCATTAAAATACTAAAATCATAACATATTTACATCATTTACATCATAACATAACATATTATCATATTTACATATTTACATCATTTACATCATAACATATTTACATCATTTAATCAAAATACTAAAATTCAAATACTAAAATTTTACTCAAATACTAAAATTTTACCATAGTTGTATAATATATCAAAATACTAATAATAATAATAACAATAATATAATAATAATAATAATAATAATAATAATAATAATAATAATAATAATAATGGTACTTAATAATAATAATAATAATAATAATAATAATAATAATAATAATAATAATAATAATAATAATAATAATAATAACAATAACAATAACAACAACAACAACAACAATAATAATAATAATAATAATAATAATAATAGTAATAATAATAATAGTAATAATAATAATAATAATAATAATAATAATAATAATAATAATAATAATAATAATAATAATAATAATAATATTATAATATATTATTATTATTATTATTATTATTATTATTATTATTATTAGTACTATTATTATTATGACTATTATTATTATTATTATTATTACCGTTATTATTATTATTATTATTATTATTATTATTATTATTATTATTATTATTATTATTATTATTATTATTATTATTATTATCACGCAATTAGTTATGTACATTTATGTATGTACGTAACATATCTAAGGAAAGGAGATCTGTTTTATCTCGAGAGAAATGATTTGTTCAATTATAAATACTAATCCTTGCAAAATAATAACAACTAGACCCATTTTTTTGGGTGGTTATTGGATCAATATTCCAAACTGGAGGTCTTGGGTTCAAATCTGTGCATCAACATATTTTTTGGGATGAAGTTCAATGTTCGCCACGTCAGCCCGTCCACGTATAAAATAAAATAAAAATTGCCCACGCAGATCTCATATATTTAATTCACATCCATTTGGTATTATATTAAATATTATACCATTTTATGCTACACTTTATTATGATAACATAATTTTCATCATTAACTAATTAAAAAGAAAATCGTTTTCTTATTCATTTCACTAATTTTTAAATAGTGAACTAATTATACTTTATTTAAGAAATTTAGTTCATAGTAACACCTTTGACATTTAAGGCTTATTATTCAAATTATATCATTCATAATATATTCTTAACTTTAATCTCAATTAATTAATATTGATTGATTTTCTTTATTTACATCTTTCATTTCGTAATTAGCTCAAGCTAACTAACTTAATAGCTTAATCAATTATTAAATCTTAATTTCCACATATATGTATATATATTTCACTCTTATATATACATATTAAATTCTCCACACAAATCACATAAATATATGTATATAATATATATATATATATTAATTATTATTATTATTATTGTTATTATTATTTTAATTATTATTATTATAATTATTACTATTATTATTATTATTTTAATTATTACATTTATTATAATTATTATTATAATTGTAATAATAATAATAATAAGTAAAATAATAATAATAATTATAATTAAAATAAGAGTGATCCAAACAAATTGTTTGTATTAAATGTCAAATGTATATGAATATATGAATTGAAAAAATTAAAAGGACTCACACATCATTATTCTATCTTATCCATTAGAGTTTAGTTGTAATATGACCTTATTATGAAATTTAACTATAAATATATTGTTTAAAAAAAAAAACTAATTGTAATTGTAGTGACTATTTTAATCATTGAACTCTGGAAAATCTTTTTAGTATAAATATTTGTTATTCGCTAATGTACTCATCTTTGTAATTTATTAGATCGATTCTTACACTTACCCATGAGTAAATTTAATTTGATCGAGTCGTATAACAATAAAAAGAAAAATCTGTCAAAATATTAAATTTTATTCGAAAAACATTGATACCCACGTGACTAGTATAAGAAAAAAACAAAATAAATTTTGATTCAAATTGGTTAAAAAACTTTGAATGTAATTTTATATTTAGGTATTTAATTTGTAAATCGCTTTATATTATTTTAGGTATTTTAATTATTATTATTATTATTTTAAGTATTTAAAATTTATTATTATTAATACAATAA
Source organism: Panax quinquefolius (assembly GCA_020205615.1). Classification (NCBI taxonomy): domain Eukaryota; kingdom Viridiplantae; phylum Streptophyta; class Magnoliopsida; order Apiales; family Araliaceae; genus Panax; species Panax quinquefolius. The sequence goes on along the minus strand of CM035164.1, from coordinate 80,712,454 downwards.
TATTTATTACAATTATTATTATTATTATAATTATTACAGTTATTATTATTATTATTATTATTACAATTACTAGTACAGTGGCCAAAAAGTGTATTATCTCATCTTCACATGCATAGAAACGATGCTAGGTCATTTAAATATTAGTGTTATATAAATTGTAGTATGATAGGTAGTTGGTGTAGTGGCTTTTGTTGGAATATAAGGTTTCTAGTTTGGAGTTGTTTGGAGTTTGATACTTGTGAGCAATATTTTTTTTTAAAATTTTTTCTTTAAGTTCTTAAATTCAACAGTTTACATTGAATATGTGATTTTTTTTTAAATATTTGATTAAAACATTAATAATATGCTTATAGTTTGTTTCATTTATTATTTAACCTCAATATATATTACTTTATTATATTTTGTTATACGTAACATTTATAGAGAGTTTCAGCTACGAAGAGCTCTAGAGGGAAGTGTATACAAGTATTAGGCTATATTTATTTACGTCTGAATGAGTTTGAATTTGACCGAATAAGTCATTTCAGACTATTTATTTTATATTTTTTTAAACTCTAAATGTGTCTAAATGATTCAGACAAAAAATTGTGGCTAAATTAGTATTAAAAGTTATTCCCTCCGTCCCACAAAAGATTCACATTTATCATTTATTTTTATTCTAAAAAAAGAGTGCTATTTTTATAAATAACAATATAAAATAATATAATATATTAAGTTTATCATTATATTTTAAGAGTTTGCTACATATGACAAGAGATAGATTGAAATTAAAATGACCACACTTTAAATTATTCTATTTTATCATATAAAGTTTCACATTAATTATAATTCAACTTTGTTATAAATTATTCTATTTTATCACATAAAATTTCACTTTATTTATAATTTAACTTCGTCGTAAATCTGTCAACGTATAAATATCATGTCACTACCAACTAGTAAGTTATCAATTTATAGGAATAAACATATACCGTAATACATATTTGTCAACGTATACATATATGTTTTATTTAATTTTTTTTTTAAAAAAACAAATTTGTAAAAAGAAGAGTAAGATGCAACGTCACTTTAATTGGCGTTAGAATTTTTATTTTTATTTTTTTATATCTGAAGTCTTATATACTCCTTCATTTCCAACACCAATGACATATAATAAATATACAAAAATATTAATATTTGTAAACAAGTACAAGAGATCAAAGAAATAAAAAAAATATTAAAAAAAAAGAGATTCAACGTCAGTTAAAGCGATGTTACATCTTATTCTTCTTTTTTACAAATTTGATTTATAAAAAAATTAAAAAAAAGTTATAATGCCGGTTAGTTTGACACTGGATCACATTTTTATTTTTATCAAATTTCTTTTAAAAAATAAAATCGTTTTAAAAAAAATTAAGATATATTTTTTTAAAATTCGTTTTAAAATTTGTTTTTAAATGAGACAGCACCTGATTCGAACAGCCAAACCTGTTAGGGTTTAAATGACTCATAGGTTGCTAATTTATTCTCACTTTCTATCTCTTTATTTGTACTATCAGAGCCACCCAAAATGGGAGACCAAACGCTGCCGGCGGTAGAACAACTTAAGATCAATGACGCGGCCTAGAAAGCTCAGTTTTCACAAAGGGTCCTGATCAAGACCATCCTCGGTCACCGATTCGCGACGACGTATTTGGACTCACTAGACAGACGGTTTAAAGTGGGTGGCTGGGTCAAGACCGGCCAGGAGGCTAACAAGGGTGATTTAAGCCTTGATATGGGTGATAGCATCAAGGGAAAGGGAACAATTCAGGTGGATTTTTACTTTATTGATTTTTTTTGATTTGTTATTACATTGAAGGGTTGGTTGAAGAGGATTAGAAGCTAAAAGTTGGGGATTGTAATCTGGTTGAAAGAAGATAGTTTAGATTTTTGTAAAATTCCCACCTTTAATATTTAAAGAATATTGATACTTTGGAATTGGATTTGTCAAATTGAATTGGATTATAAATTTGATTGAGAATTGAAGGTTTAAAGTCCAGATATTTGATAACAGCCAAGCTATTTCTGCTAAAATTAGTTGTTACTTTGATTGTTTGGTGTTAATTTGCACAAATTGTAGTTAATTGGAAAGGATGGTTGGGACTAATGCGGCAGCTGTTGATTTTGTGTACACAAATGGGTCAAATCAGAATTCTAATGGGTCTATCAAGCATAAGGTTGATGATCTTCGCCGGCTTTTGGGAAAAGCAGAAGGCGATTCTTTGAGAATTGTCGGTGTTGGGGCCGGTGCATGGGGTAGTGCTTTCATGACAATGTTACAAGATGGCTATGGTCAGTTTCGTGAGAAAGTTCAAATTAGGATATGGAGAAGACACGGAAAAGTTTGTTGATAGAGCTACAAATTGAACACCTTTTGAGGTGATCAATTCGAGGAAGATGTCTTTGAGGAGACTGATTAGGCGATGTGCATACTTGAAATATGTGGAGGCAAGATTGGGTGATAGGTATTATATTCGGATGAGATTTTGAAAGATGGGTTTTGCAACTACCTAATTGATAATTTAAAATTCATGATTCGTGCATGATCGCCTTTATTATTTTCAACATCTTGAGTATTGCATTAATAAGCATTTCATTAGAACAATGATATAAATAATGCTGCAATATTTTGAAAAAGTGCTTCAATCAATCCCACACTTGAATGTCCTAACCATCTAGTAAACATATGACATGAACTTGGGCTTTCCTAGTTACCATGGAGTATTTTCCTTAAGTACAACATTCTGAGTCTAACAATTTGTGTTCGTACTTATTATCTTTCTGTGACACATGGTGTAACATTGAAATCTTTTGTGGAATAGACAAGCTTGGCCATGTGGGGACCTTGATGTTTTTATTCAATTTATTATGTCATTTCACCCCCATTGGGGCTTAACTATGAGATTACATCTACATGTCTATAATAACTTCTATTCATTTCCATGCTTAGTCTCCTAAAATTATTCCTAGGCGTACTTAGACCTCAGCTATGTAGAAGCCACGAAGGACTTGCCTTTTCTTGGGGGTGGGGGTGGGGCAGGGGTGAGGGGTAGATGCCTGCAATCTGGAAATAAAATATAAGACAAGAATGTATTCTGTTGTCAGAATTACATCTAAAACATATATTAGAAATAAACTTTTGGACCTAGTTCTCTCTTTGAAGTAGTCATATGTCCATGACTCCATTAAAGATACTTCATTTACTATGTAGGTTCTATACCTGCTGAACTTAAAAGCTTCCATACTAATAAGTAGTTTCAATAAAGTTGGCGCGTATCTAAATCAATGTTGATGACAGGAAAATCAAAACTAGTAGATTGACTCTAAAATAGTTTCAGAAAATCATTTGAAACATTTTTGTTCTCACACATTATAATCTTCTGCATTGACTTATGTTTGATCTACCGTTAGAATTTAGCAGGATCTAGTTCACTTTGTTGAACATGTGTATCGGCTATAACGTTAATATGTCAAAATCTTTTTTACTTATTTTTTCTCACCTCACTTGGTTTTTATAACATGTGTAATGAAATTTCTACAAATTGATAATATGCCATTGGTGTAGATATTTGACAAATTATGCCAAAGTTTTGGTGGAGATGTGTTAGAGACCTTGTTCAATTCCGCAGACGGGCTTGCAAATTATTCCCGAGAAACCATGAGTTACTGGCTATGGAGATTTATATTTGATGAAGCTAAGTTGTCGGGCTTTATCCTATTCTGTTCCTTTGCCTTTGCCTTCATCTTCTCCTTTATCTCTTGCATCTTTTAAACATTTCAGTTAGTAAGTCATGAATAGGGTTGATTGATGAGGTTGTTAATTCTATTACAAATAAAAAAAATCCTTAGATATGGTAATACTTTTGCAATTTTTTTTTTTTTGTGGTTGTTATCCTATGGTGTAAGTAGGTTGGAACTTAACTGTTACAAGAATGTCTATTATACGTAATTGCAGAGTTGCTAGCACATGTATAAGTTTAAGACAATACTCTATTGTTTTAATTTCTTTGGGCAATACTCTATTTTTTAGTTGTGTTTCTTGCGTTTCTTCACTGACTAATTAGTAGTTAATCTGTACCAACTGTATCATTTCTAATGAATTCTTCATCATAAAGGTTAATATTTCTATACATTTCGTGTTGAAATTCAATCTTTAGGAAGATGGTTCCTGCAAGCAAAATAGGTTTGTTCCAGCTAATTCTCATACTTCTCTATATGCTCTGCACTTCTAAGGTTTGCATTGGAAGTGACACAATCTCATTAGGTCAATCTCTGTATGTAAATCAAACCTATCTCAAATCTTCTGACCTTTCTTTAGAAAGTGAGTTTCCTTTAAACGATAAATGTTGTAGTGTTGTCTTTTTTGTCTATGACTTTTGTTTTCTGAGCATAAGGTGATTCAGGAAATAAAAAAACAGTTACAAAAAGTGAGATGCTTTCAAATGGTAAATATTGCAGTGTTGTTTTATTGTCTAACACTTTTGTTTTCTTTTTTCTGATCCTCAGGTGATTTTGGAAATAAAAAAGCAGTTACAAAAAGTGAGATGCTTTCAAACGGTAAATGTTGCAGTGTTGCTTCATTGTCTAACACTTTTGTTTTCTTTTCGATCCTCGGTGATTCAGAAACAAAAAAAGTTGCTTGTTTGTTGCCTCAAGATCTTGTCCATTACCCTTCCGCGTTTCTATATTGCATTTCTTTATCAAAATGAGAGATGGTCGACATTTAAGATGTGATCATACCAACCCTCGGGGACTATTCTTCATCAGGGACTATTCTTGTAGGACCCAATTATGAAGGGGAGGAACTTATCTCGCTGACCTGGGTATGTTCTGTCCTTACCACTTAAAAATTCCCAAGTTATCAATAAATGTGTCTTTCCAATGTCTGTTGCAACATGTTGAATTCTTGGTAAATAAATCTATGATGTCTGTGATTATAGCTAGCATCTTTGGGGCATATACTGTATGAAAATTTATCGTCTCAAGAAAAGTTTTTCCACATTGACTAATAGCCTCAACTTTTCCATAATTGTTATCCTTTCTATATAGAAATGAGAAATCTAAACATTGGTATTTAAGATTATGTGATGGTATTTAAGATTGTGTGATGCTTGTGGTTGTTGAATGTGACTGAATTCTTACTTGAGGTCAACATATAATAATAATCTACAAGTCTTGTAACAAAAAATATGTTTATAACTATGCTTACTAAAATTAATTCATGAAATGGCTGATTAAGATTTCAATTTTTTCTTGTAACAGAGCAGTCATATAGTCGCACTGAAGGTTTTTTTTTCTATTTGGATTTGTAGCAAATGATATTGTGATTGCCTATTTGTCTTTTTCTGCTTATGAGCAATACGGTGTATATTAGTACCACGTAGCAACTTTATTGTCTTTGTGTATTGATTTTGGCACCAAGTGCCTCTGGTGACCTATTTATTTTATTTTTCTAACTTACTATTATTTTAAAATATGTGCAGGAAAACTGCTTATACGACCTGTCTTACAATACTGGCTATCAAATTTCCGTGCTACGTTTACGGAAGACAAGGGACAAAATTATGAAGTGTACTCTCTCTATGTATGTAGATATATACTTTGATTGAAGAACTGTGGTAGATTTAGATGGTTAATTGTAAATATAATGAATTATTATGTAGTGGATGATTTTATTAAGTTAATAATATTTTAGTTTTTTGTATTTTTGTCATTATTTACTATGGGGACATTGAGTCAGCCAGGTACACAAAAAGAATGTCAAATTTTGATTTGGCAATAATATAATTCGTTACCAAAGCATTGAACAAGTTTTAATATAGCAACAATTTTTTATACATTTAACAACAAATTTTTGTTGATAATGACATTAAAAATATAATATTTGGCAACGAAAAATTAACCTAATAACAACTGATAGGATATTGTTGCTAATACTAAAATAAAAGGCAACATTTTTTATCGTTGTAAATCATATCAACTTTGGTTGCACGTATAAAGAAACGACAACATATAATATCATTGCTAATCGAAGACTTTCGTTGTTATTGAAAAATAACCAGCAACAAATATTTTCGTTGCTGATTCAACATAATGTCGTTGTCAAATAATATAATCAGTAACGAAAATCGTTGCTAAAAACTTTACATTCCGCAACGAAAGCAAGCTTAGGCAACAATTTTCATAATTTACTGTAACGAAAAATGTCGTTACAAAATGGTGTCAATTGCAATGAAAATGCATGGTCGTTGCAAAAAAAAAAAGAATTCATTTCGTTGCCAATTAGAAGGCTTTTGCAACGAAATGGGCTTTTTAGCAACGAAATTTAAATTATTCTGCAACAATACATTTTGTTGCTAAAGGATTGATGTCTCTGTACGAAACCCAAATTTCGTTGCAAAATATATTACTTTTGGCAACGAAAAAAATACGTTCGTTGCGGAACAATTAGCAACGCTCATTGCTCAACGAAAGACGCAACGACAGTAAAGTCGTTGCCAAAACCCTTTTGTAATGAAATTTGGCACCTTTAGCAACGAAAATCGGTTATTGCTGAAGCCCCATTTTTTTGTAGTGTCTTGATCTTAAGTATGCTTAGTGAGATCCCCAACCAATGAGGTGTAGACAACATTGTACTTTGTGTAAGAAAGTAATGTCATTAGCTATTTAAGGAAACTTGATTAGCCTAATTTGTTGCCTTAAAAGACTTATTGTGGCCAACCATATATATCCCACTAATTCCTTTATTTAGCTTTTATTTTAATGTTTAAATTAGATAAATCAAAGGTCTAAAATACCCTTAATCAAGTGGACTAAGAATGGGCTATTATTTTATTTCTTTTGGGCTTCTCCCATAATTGTTTTGGGCCATGTAATAATCATAGTTTAACAATTTTAATATATGTTACCCAAATTATTTATTTAGGTTTTAAAAATAAAATACAATTAGTTTGCAAAACTTATAATTAGGGTTTTCTTAATTTGATTAGGGTTTTAATTATACATGAACATTAGGGTATTATATAATAATTATAATTATCCTTGCTAATTTAGCAATTAGGGTTTATAATTTTGGCAATTAGGATTACCAAATCACAATTACGGTTTATACTTAATAATTAGGATTTCAAGAACTTAATATATAAATGCTAATTAGGGTTAACCTAGTTAATCGCAAAATCATACAACACAGTTATATAATAGACTTAAACTCAAAATTGAGTTTTAAATTAGGGTTTCCCACAGTAAACTAGGGTTTGACATAATACACTATAACTGACCAATCATTGTCAATCCATATTATACATACAGTATATAATTATACCACTGAAAAATCAAAGTATAAATGATATTATATTATTGTTCTCATTCCTTGATCAAAATCCAAAATTAGGGTTTGGATTCCATATTTGATTTATCTGTCATACCTAACATTATTTAATTAAGTTAAAATAATTAACTTAATAATCTGTACAAAGATTCATATAATAAAATAATTATTATAATAATTCCAAAAATCATTTCATATATTATATAAATAATATATGATTATATTTTCATGGAAAATAATTAATAAAACATTTCTACTATAAAATTAATTATGATAAGAATATAATTTATAATGATCAATAATTCTAAAATAAAATTATTTATAATTATTCATATTTTTATTTATCACATAAATACATATACACATTATCTTGGCACATATTCCCAATATTTATTTTTTTAAAAAAATTTATATGCAAAATTTATAATTTATTTGTATAGAAAATATCGGGTTATTACAGAGGAGGAGCCTGCTGCTGGGTTGCCAGCATTTCCTCTAGATTCTCCCAAGACTAACATCTGTTGTGATTCAAAGACTCAAAGACAAAGACTTGATCGTAGTCTTCATCTGATGACCTTCGAGAGAGATCAGGCTCGATCTTTGATGTTGACTGCCCTTGATGTGAGAGACACAACTCTATTAGAGAGAGATGAGGTATTAGCTCGCAGAGATGTCGCTGTTGTTGAGCGGGATGAGGCCAGATCAACCAGAGATGCAGTGATAGTTGAGCGGGATAGTGCCATATCTGCACAAGATGTAGCCGTCACAGATAGTACTGCAGTGAGGTCCCTTACCACTGGTATGATTGAAGAGATGAGCGCTTACATTGATGAGCATATGATCACCATGCAGATAGCTGCAGATCTGTTGGGTCATGTGGATATTCTCGTACAGGAGACCATAGCTTCGCCTCCTTCTTCTGAGAGGGACGCCATGTTGGGCTTGTTAGCTCGCATATACCCTAACTTGTAGATGAGCTTGTATTTTCCTGCACAGACTAGCTTAGCCATTTTGTCATGTACAGTTTACATTGTATATATCAAACAACATTATATATATGACATGGAAATATAATTTTGGATCACTTCCCTTTTAGATATGCTTTGCTACTTGCTTGATATTTTGCCTGCTGATTCAGGGCTTGCGATCCTGATGTATTCCGAATTCCTCCTAGGTGGATGGACATTGAGTTGTCTCTGGAAAGTTCAGAATGGATCATCGATCCGTATGTATCCCTACCATCTTTGGTGTCTTGGGACTGGTTTCTGAATGAAAATGTGGAGAGGAGTGTGGCTTTACTCTCTGAGATTGATCACACCATAGATGGTCGCCAATACTTCTATTTAGGAGAAGCCTAATTAATTCCATCTCTTATGGATTGGTGTTGCTCTTCAAGGTATGACCGCAGCTTAGATGGTCACCGAATCTCCTATTTGGGAGGAGTTTAGGTAATTCCATCCCTTTGGTCTGAAGCCGATGAAATGTAGTGGATTGATATTTGAACCCTGTACCAACTGACAAGGGTTTGTGTTTTGGTAGGGGGTGAGACCGAACCATGAATGGCTGCCTACGTACTCCTATTGAAGAGGAGATCAGGTCTGCGTAGTTCGAACCTGGTGTAAGAGTTTCAACGTTGTATATGGCAGAAATGGTGTAGGAATTTGTTTTTTTTTGTTTTTGTGAAGAGAAGAAGGTAGAAATGTTTTTGTTGTTTTTGTTTTATTGCGACCAGGCCAGATGAAATGGTTGCCTACGTACTCCTATTGAAGAGGAGATCAGGTCGACGTAGTTTGCCCCTCAGGGCGAGATGAAAAGCGTGATCCCATGTGCAGATCAGATTGCGGGGAGGAGAAAGTTTAATCCTAGGTTGAGGATAAACTACAGGTATGAGAAGTTTGATCCCATGTATGGGTAGCTAAACTACAAATGCGATAGGTTCAATCGGTAGTGGAATGACCTAAGTCATAGGAACGCGGAGAAGCCAGGCTGCTGGCTTGAAAATTATGTTTCCCTGAGGGGCAAAGTGTGGAAGAGTTGTATGTGGTAAAGGGGTAAAGAACCGGAATGACTGGTGATCTGATGGTCCAACACCAAGGTGCTTGCTTGATGGTCACTTCAGACATAGTACCGTTTCACGGCGTTCGAATTGATGAGTTGTGGAAATTCATCGTCATCCATTTCTTGCAATCTGAGAGTGCCTCCTGTCAATACTTCCTTGACAACAAACGGGCCTTCCCAGTTAGGAGCGAATTTTCCCTTAGATTGATCTTGGTTGCCAATGATCTTCTTTAAAACCAAGTCATGTTGTTTAAACTACCGTAGCTGGACTTTTTTGTTGTAGGATCTGGCGATCATTTGTTGATATAACTGACCATGAAAGATAGCCGCGGTTCGCCTTTCGTCTATTAGAGACAATTGGTGATACCTGTCTTGTACCCATTGGTCTTCATCCAACTGAGCGTCTATCAACACTTTGAGGGATTCCATTTCAAATTTTATGGGGAGTACTGCTTCCATCCCATAGGTTAATGCGTAGAGGGTTGCCCCAGTGGAGGTACGCATTGAGGTTCTGTAGGCTAACAAAGTAAGAGGCAATAGGTCAGGCCAATCTTTGTGGTTGGCGAACATCTTTTTCATAATCTTCTTGATGTTTTTGTTAGCCTCTTCAACAGCACCATTCATCTTCAGACGATAGATGACAGAGTTAAGATGTTTGATGTGGAATTTACTGCATAATTCCTCCATCATTTTGTTGTTGAGGTTCTTAGCATTGTCTGACACAATCACCTCTGGTTGTCCGTATTGACAAACGACATTATTTCTGATGAAAGCAATGATGACTTCTTTGGTAACCCTGGGGAAGGAGGCTGCCACTACCCACTTGGTGAAGTAGTTGATCATGGTGAAGATAAATCGGTGTCCATTACTGGCTTTAGGCTCAATGGGCCCGATAACGTCTATTCCCCACATTGAGAAGGGCCAAGGTTAACTCATGTTGTGGAGTTCCCTTGGAGGGGCGTGTATAACATTCCCATGAATCTGTCACTGATAGCATCCCCTAACGTGGTCATTGCAATCAGCTTTGAGAGATAGCCAATAATGTCCTGTCCTGAGGACTTTCTTGACAAGGAGGGGGCCACTCATATGGGGGCCACAGACTCCACCATGGATTTCATCCATAAGCCTTTGGGCTTGATCTTTGTCTAAACATCTGAGGAGACCTAGTCTTGCATATATTTTATAGAGCGCATCTCCACTCAGGTAGAATTTCATAGCAAGTCGATGGATCCGCCTTTTCTCAGTCGGGCTCGCTTTCGCTGGTATAGATCCATCACGTAGATATTCCTTGATATGCTAATACCAAGGATGTTGGATGGGAGGTAGCTCATCCGATTCTTCTCCAACATAATTCCCATAGGCTGGGGCCTTGTGCAAGGAAATTGTGATGCTTGGCAAGTGTTCCTTGTCTGATATGCGAATCAAGGAGGCCAAAGTTGCTAACGCGTCCGCAAAGTCATTCCTATTACGAGGAATGTGTAGAAAGAAGATTTCTTCGAACTCCACAACTATCTGTAAAACTTGCAGATGGTAGGGCAGCAAATGTAGTTCCTTGGTTTGATAGATTCCGGTGGATTGTCTGATTACCAACAACTCAATCTCCAAAGACAAGCTTAACCACCGATGCCCATTGAACGGGTAAGTTTTAGCCCCATGAGAAAGCCTTCATACTAAGCTGTGTTGTTGGTGCCGATAAACCGCAATTTGATTTGATGACGGATACTACTCCCCGCATCGTATACTAGAACGCGCTCCACTCCAAGAACCTTCCATATTAACAAACCCCATCAAAATACATCTTCCATGATCGACGCAGATCGCATCGATGGTGTTGCTGAACTGTCATTATTCCTTCATCGGGGAAATATGTTTCCAAGGGTTTGAAATCCCCTGAAGGTGCGGTGGCCAGTTGATCCGCAATTCCTTGACCTTGGATGGACTTTTAAGTCACATATACGATGTCAAATTGTTGTAGGATCAATCGCCATCCGGATAAAAAACAATTTAACATGGGTTTATTGAACACGTATTTGAGAGGATCCACGCGGGATATGAGATGGGTTATGTGACCATGGAGATAATGATGTAACCTCATGGAAGCCCATGCTAAAGCATAACAAGTCTTCTCAATCAGAGTGTACTTGTGTTCACCGTCACGAATCTTTTCTTCGAGGTAATAGATAGATAGCTCGCTTGGCCTCTATCGTCTTTTCTCGTCCCAAAGATGCAAAATCCCATGGCATTGTCACTTATGGACAGATACATGAACAGGGGAACATCATCCCTGGGTGGTACCAACACGGGAGCTTTGACTAGCTATTTTTTGATTGTGAGGAAGGCATTCTGGCACTCATCATTCCATTTCATGGAGGAGTTCTTCCTTAACAACTTGAAAATTGGCTCATAAGTTGCTGTGAGTTGAGAGATAAACCTGCTAATGAAGTTGATTCTTCCCAAAAATCCTTGTATTTCCTTTTCTGTTTGAGGAATGGGCATTTCCGTGATGGCCTGGATTTTAGTAAGATCCGGCTCAATCCCTTTGTGGCTGACTAGAAATCCTAGTAACTTGCCTGATTTAACTGCAAAGGCACATTTAGCTGGATTCAACTTCAAGTTATACTTACGCAACCTGTTGAATAACTTTCTGAGATGGTCTATATGGTCATCCTCCTTCCGGGACTTGACAATGATGTCATCCACGTAGATCTCGATCTCTTTGTGCATTAAGTCGTGGAGAAGAGCCATCATAGCTCGTTGATAGGTGGCTCCGGCATTGATGAGGCCGAATGACAACCGTCTATAGCAAAAGGTTCCCCAAGGCGTGATGAAAGAAATTTTTTCACGATCTTCCTCAGCAACCATGATCTGATGGTACCCCACAAAGAAGTTAGCAAAGGAATATATGTCGTATTGCGCAGTATTGTTAATAAGAATGTGGATAAATGGCACGGGAAAGCTATCTTTTAAGCAAGCTTTGTTCAAGTCCTGGTAATCCACACAAACTCGCACCTTCCCTCCGAGTTTAGGCACGGGAACAATGTTGGATATCCACTCAGGATATGTGGACACCATGATGATGTCAGCTTGAAATTATTTCATAATTTCTTCTTTCACCTTTAAACTCCACTCATGTTTCAATCGCCTGAGCTTTTGCTTGACTGGCTTAAATCCTTCTTTAATGGGAAGGCGATGAAGGACAATGTCAGTGGAAAAACCCACCATGTCTTCATGAGACCATGCAAACACATCCTGGAATTGGGTTAATAGCGTAACCATGTCATTCCTTCGCTGGTTTGGGGTAAGGTCCGAACCAACTGGATTAACTTAGGGCTTTCTAAGGTTCCGAGATTGAAAGAAGTGGTTTGATCAAGGTTGGGTTTAGGTTTGTCTTTGACCCATTCTTGAATTTCTGGAGGCACCTCAATGTTATCCTGTATTTCCATCAAGGCTGAATTCATCTCTACATCAAAGGTACAATCCTTGTGGAGAAGAGGCATCGTATCAACAAGTACATGCGCATCTAAATTAAGGGTCCTGAAACAAAATATGATTTCACTTAGTATATATGAAATGTTTTGATCATACACAGTGTTAGCATATACTGACAAAATAAACTACTAATACTGTACAGAAAAGTAAGCAGTTATTATATCTACAGGGCAGAAAGAGTTTCTGCCCACTTTATACTTGATGACCAATGCAAGGAGTGTTGTTCCAATTGGCAAGGGCAAAGTCCGGGTGGACTGTAGTGATGGATGGATTGTCATCATCCTCCCTATCCCGAATAATGGCCATTACATCTGGGCAATCATCGTCTGGGGTGTATCTATTGGTATGTTCATCATGAACGATGATGCGTATGCCTGACATCATTCGGATGACGTCTCGCTTGATTTTTCATTCCTCCTCTTCCACTGCAGGATTTGGAACAAAGACTTCTTTCTCCTTCACCGGTACCGGCTTGGGAAATAACATAGCCATTACATTGGCTGGCACCTTTACAGGAGGTTGTGCGGACTCAGAGTTTGAAGGCGAAGATAAACGCCGCATGGTTGAAGCTGAAGGAATCTGCTGATGCTTATGAGGATTCCTGTGACTAGAACTGGCAGAATAGCCTAGTCCAGCTATTCCAGTTTGCTTGGTTAATCGAATTGGGTACTTGATACCCTAGTAATCTTTACCCAACCCTTGTCCCGGTTTATGACCCAATGACATCATTTCTTGAGTAGCCGATATTACCTCGACAAAAATCTTGGGTTCGGGTAATGGCATTCCAATAGCATGGTATTAGGTATTGCTTACTTCTAAGGCATAAAAATTTATTGGTTCAACATCTGCATTGGCATTGATGAATGGCATGTCCCCGTTTTGAGGACACTCTAGTTCATCGTTGACCATGACCAGGCTATTGTTGATAATGTATTTTAGTTGCTGATGAAGGGTGGAGGGGACTGCCCCTGCCATATGAATCCAAGGTCGTCCCAAGAGCAGGTTGTATCCCGAATCTATCTTGAGAACGTGGAAAGATATGCAGAATGTATGGGGACCAATTTCGATTGGCAGTTCAATTACTCCGATCGAATTTCGGTGGGCTCCATCAAAAGCTTTGATAACGGTATGGCTACTCCAGAGTCTGTTGGGATTGATATTCATCTTCACCAAAGTAACGTATGTACAGATATTCAGAGATGAACCTCCATCTATCAAGACTCCAGCTAGCATGTATCCGGAGGATAAGACCGCAATGTGCAACGACTTGCAATGACCGGTCCCCTCGGGCGGTATGTCATCATCAGTAAAGGATATCACATTGTTGTTAAAAATGTGATCAACCATATGTTAAAATTTTTCTGTATCAACTGATATTGGTAGATAGGCTTCTTCTAAAACCTTCAGCAAGATCTTTCGGTGATCCTCGAAAGTTAGGACCAAGTCCAAAATTGATATTTGTTGTGGAGCTTCTTTTAAGCTTAAAACCACCTTGGCTTCGTTTTGACCCATAGTGTGGAGGAATTTTTCAATCTTCTCCATGGGTATTTTCCCCTTTGATTTGATGGTAAGCTTCATCACCCGTTGGGGAAGACACAGTGGATTTTCTTTCGACACTGTAGTAGTGGTATGTGAGGTGGATCCTTCACCTTCTCCATATTTCCATGGAACCTTGCTCAAGCTAACAATAGGATATTGTGCTCGGTATGGCAAGTTGATTGGCTCGGGAGCGACCACTTTCAAAGGACTGTTGCTTCCCTTGAGCTGAATTGTTGGCATTGTGAATGATTGGTTAGTCCCATCAGTCTCAGTGGATATAACTGCTACCAAACTCTTCCACTTAGTAGGACATGTATTCTTACTTGCACGTAACACAGAATCATCGTCCGCTAGGTGCAGGACACCACTGTCAATTAGATTTTGGATGAGGTGGCGGAGTGCCCAACATTCTTTCGTCATCTTGTGACCATGAGAATGGGAGTGATATTGACATACTCCATCAGAATTGTACTGTCCTAAACGGGGTTGATTGGAGGTAGAAGGGAACTGATCCTTCCTTCATTAATTAACATCTGAAGGATTTCCTCCATAGTTTGGCCTGAATAGGTGAATTCCCTTTTGTTGGCAAAATCCCTACGGGCTTTGGCATTTGCTCTCTTTGTCACTTTGTCTTCCAGCATTTCAATTTCTGAAAGTGACGAGGGAATATTCATGACAAGAGGTAGGAGACTAGCATGCTCCTGGCTGATTAATTGACGTGTCACTTGATGATGATAAGTCACCAATTCTGCTAATTATTCAATTTGCTTGCATAGAGCTTTCATCTTTCGTTCCATTGTGAACTGGAACTTGGCATAATCCCATTTGTCAACACCGTCTTTGAGGGTCTGGGAGGATTCACAGTTGAAATTGGAACTCTTCCTATTAATCCAATTGATCATGTTGACCTCTTCTTCTTTGTGTTGAGAAAGAGGGTTGTCTTGAACGTGAGGTTGATCTGGTTTGGTGACCAGGATCTCACCGTTGTCTATTAGGTCTTGGATTTTGTGCTTCAAGGCCCAACAATCCTGAGTATCATGTCCAGGTGCCCCGACATGATAAGCACATTTCCGAGCAACATTGAAACCCCGTCCATTAGGGCTAGCTGGTGGAAGAAGATGTGTAATTTTCTTTTGTGTTGTCAGAAGAGTGAGAATATTCTCGAGTGTGTCCCCTAGGGGTGTGAACACTCAAGGGCGTTTGACTTCTCCACCTTTTGGTATAGGAGGGTTCGCAGACTGTGCTTGAAAGGGAGTGTAGTTTCTCCTTTGAATATGGATGTTCTGATTGCCTTTTTGACCCAGTAGTATCAAGGAAACATCTCCTTCTTTCTTTTTATGGACCCTCCGGGGGTTATTTCCATAATTTCTGGATTGCATGTGATCAGCAACAGCTTTGAGGGCAGCTAGGTCTTGAATCTTTCCAGACTTCAAACCCATCTCAGCCATCTCCCCATGTTTGACCATCTCAGAAAATGGTTTACCGATGCCGGTTAAAACTCTTTCATAGAAAGGAGCTTCTTGTATGTCTATGAAAGTCATGACCATCTCTGATTCTGTCATGGAAGGACTAACTTGGGCGTACCAAAGCGTCTCCACCTTTTGAGCATACTCTCTCCGAATGACTCGTTAGACTGCTTTTGATCTTGGTAATTTGATACCGATCAGGAGCCATCTGAGATTAAAAGTTGTATTGAGTGAGGAAAACATGTGCTAGCTCTTCCCAGCTATGGATCTTTGAGTTGTCTAATCTTGTGTACCACGAACGGGCTTCTCCAGTTAGACTTTTTTCGAACAATTGCATTATGAGCTTTTCGTCGTCCTCGCATAAGATCCAAGTTCTCCAATAAACACTTTTAAATGTGTGTAAGGATCTCCTAACCCGCCCTATTTTTCGAAGTCAGGAGTTTTAAACTTTTCTGGATAATGAACACCAGGGAAAATGCAAAGATCAACATATGAAACACTCCCGTGTGTTCCAATTCCTTTGATAGCACAAAGGGTCTCTTCCATTTGGAGGACTTTCTATTTTATGTCACCAGTGTCTGGATCTCCAGTGGGATGGGCAACATCATAGGTTTTGTTGTTCATATCCAACTGCAGTTCAGGTATTGTAATGACCTGGGTTCCCCCTTGTGTGGAGGATTGAGCATGCACGGGTCTTTTTGGACCCTGAGTAGACTGGTGTAGTTCTTTGAGTAGAACAGCCAAATCTGTAATTTGTTTGCTTAATCCGTTGAATTCTTTGCGAGAAACTGGATTAAGTTCAGTCTGGTCGAATGACGACATGATTGACTATAGGCCTGTAGCCTTTTTGGATTTTGACTGGGTAGCAGGTCCGATTGGTTCCCTGCAAAAGACTTGCATAGTTTAGTCTTTAGGGAATGTGTATAATAACATGCTATGTGATGTGCCCATTTTAGGAATTTTATCTTGCAAAAATGAATATCAACTGTTTGTAGCATGTTAATTAAAATATGTATGTGTACACATTACTTCATATTTCTCATTACATGGAGATAGATATGGAATGAAATTACAAGTAATTGTGTTTACAAGTAATTGAAATGAGAGAGCATGAAGAGACTTTCCTCCATTTTGGGTTTATCAGAGGCTAACCTATCTTAGGTTACTCTCGCGGCTTGTTTGCATGAAAGTTCCCAAATCATCGCAATTTACTCAACGGGAAATTAATCCGTTCTTTTAAATGGAGTGAATTTGGGTGGTGCCTTTCCTGAGCCTCGGGGAATCAGTCTTCCCACAAGTCCAGTAATCAAACACCGACAGGATAGCCTCCTGTTGGAGGGACCACACAACATACATTCACATACATCGCGTCTCACCGTATGAAAATGATGACATGTGCGAAGCACTAATATCACAAGCAGGTATGGTGTGAGGCACTAAGTGCAATAAGAAAAATGCATTCGTACACATTCATCATAAATATAAATGCAACATCCACACACAAGCAGATAATAGTTTTGAAAAGATTGTAATAGCGGCTTAAGTCCTGTTATTGGAGTTCCCCAGCAGAGTCGCCACCTGTCGACATAGGGACTTTTAGTTATCCCTTTCCGTTACTTGTTCTTTGGTGTTCTCATTTTAGGTGAGATTTGTTTGAAAAAATAAGTGAAAAAGGTCTAACATGTATAATGTCGACGATGGACTGTTAAGAGTCGCCAGTTGGTTTTTTAAATGGTTGTACCAACACAATCGAGAAAAGGTTTGCACATTGACCTAGTGATGTGACACTGCTAAACAGGTCGGTTAAACAGAGATTCATTAGGGTACGGGGACTTGGTTATGCGGAGGGAAGGTGTTAGGCACCCCCCGACATCCGTGTTACCACGGTGACCGCCTCTTTTCAAGAAACTATTATCTGAATGTGTGTGTGTGGGTCAATGTGCTGTTACTTGGAAGTAGTGCGAGGCCTCGTTCACACCTATATACACAGGGTTTGAATTTATGTAAAAAATTCAGTTTTAACAAGATATAGCAGTGAGGTTTTATAAAAAAAGGTTTTTTCAAGCCCTGATGCTCAATAGTAATTGAGACCTTTTACACTCCCATTTTATTAAGTGTTTGGCTTGATTGATTTTATTTTACAGATGCGAGGCATCCGTATGAAAATAATGTACAAAATAATGCCGACTTCCTCATGGGTATGAAAACCATCTGAGAAAATTTAGACACCGTAGAATAACTTACAAGCTGCTTACAGCTGAAAAATGTCCATCACGTGAACCGAATCTAGATCCAAAACGCTGAATCTGTGATCACATGATTCTTAGGCGCACATGATACCGCAATTTGTATGAAAGCAGTAAGCTGGTATATATATAAAAGCTGTAAATATATATAAACAGATATGATCACCAACCACGAAGCACCTCCATTGGGGATCAGAAATGTAAATAAAGCTGTAAAAGCTATCAACCGCCACGGAGGGAACTCCAGGCGGGACGAAACGTAAATAAAGCTGTAAAGCTATCAACCGCCACGGAGGGAACTCCAGGCGATACAAAATGTAAATAAAGCTGTACAAAGCAATCAACTGCCACGAAGTAAACTCCAGGTGGGACGAAATATATATATATATATATATACATATAAGCAATAAATGCACTGGATGTAAAATCCAGGCTCATCGAAATGCACCAGATGTAAAATCCAGGCTCATCGAACAGAGTCCGAAAACAGTTCATATATATATACATATATATATATATATATAAAAGCGAGTAAACGCACCAGATGTAAAATCCAGGCTCATCGAACAAAGTCCGACACACAGTTAATATATATAAATGTATATATATATATGTATATACAAACTGAAATAAAACCATGGACCGAAGTCCGGGAAAACACACACAACACGACTCTCAACGTGAAGAAGGGTGTGTGCAAAGATGAAGAGAACGACTTTAAAGTGTGTGAGAAAGCTTATAGTGGACTGCCAAAGAAGACTTCTATATCTTTAAAGTGGGTAAACACTGGCTTTTGTAGGTACAAAAGTAGCTATATATGAGTTCATAGGTGTTTAAAATGAGAAAGTACTCCGTATGGGGTGAGTACAGAGTAAATTGGGCAGGGCTTCCTCGCTGTTTTCTCTTGCAAAATGGCCACCCCAAGCCTTCTATTTATAGAGCGTGGAGTAGCAGTGTACGACTGACTAAGCCATGAGGTGTCGTCTTGGTGAGCCATTGCAGTGTAACAGAGGCTACTCGGGCTACCCCGGGTTTTTTGGGTCGAGTCGTCTAGTAGTACGTGAACTCGGGCACTGTAATATTCGTTCGAACTTTCAGAAGTGCAATTCGGGCATCTGATTGAGGTTTACAGGACCTATTTTGGACCGCCTTTGTCTAGAGTTGTACAATGGCATGGGATTAGAGTTTGTACGAAGTCATTGAAGATGGGACGATGCCCTCCGGTCTTCAAGCTTCAAATTCTATCCGTTACCCCGTACAATAGTCACTCGGGATTGGTTTTCCTTGATTCTTGTGGGACATCGTTATGTAGAGATGTGTATGAAATCTTAAGATGACGTGGCGTGGCATCACGTTGGCGAGATGACAATGTTGCCCCTCATCGATGTTATCACGGCTTCAATGATAAAGTAGACGTTGCTTTCGTGGCTTCATTTGAGATTGGATTCTTCGCCATTGTTGAAGGTCCTCGGTGTCATCTCCGAGGGTGTACTCATCATCCGGTGTTATCTCCGGGTTGGTACTGAGTATCTTGTTGTGAGCGCCGAGATTGAAGCTGGTTGCATTTGAAACAAGCATTTCTAGGGTTATTGCCGAAACTGCATTCCATGGGATGATCACCAAGGTTGGTGGCTATTCCCATGATTGGGACTAAGACTAGATACCTCGGGGTTATCTCCGAGATTAATCGGTCTACTCCGGTGTGTGTTCTGGTATTGGATCTGCACGCCTCGGGGTTATATCCGAGGTTGGAATTGTTACTCCCAGTGTGTATTCTGGGGTTGATGCTGAACTTCCGGTAGTATACGAAATGGATATGAACTGTCTTCCAGGGTTCCCTCTTGAAAAACGAATCTGTCCTCCTGCAATGTTAGTGACAGGTGTACAGAAAATTTCAAGTGTCTACAGGTACTAATGATGAAGTTTGCTACGCGTGTGGGTCAAAATTTGATGAAAAAATTGAAGTCTTACAGAAGAGAGACCCCCTCCCCGACGGGCCCTTCCACCACCTAACACACCCACCACCGTGGGAAGGGGGTTCTCAGATATGCTTGTCCCGACGGGCTTCTTAGGCCAAAATGACCACGTCCCAGCGGAGGTACGGGTTTCAAGTATTTTTTAAAATGTCTACAGAACATGGCTACACTACTTCTAATCCTTATAACCAAACCTAACCTTCCCCAAACCCACGAACTACTCCCATAACCCTCATTCTATCATCAATTTCGCCCATTACTACAATCCTATATAACCCTAACTCCAATTCCCATCCATTTTCCATTACATAGCCATCAGTTCCTTTCATTTATAAACACCAAAACCTAGGGTTTTCTAAATGTTCAGATTTACAGCAAGGGAAGAAGATGAACTTTAGAAATTGGGCAACATCACTGCACTATCATCATTCAGTTGGACAATCAGTGTGGGTAGGTCATGTTTTCATCAATTTTTCACCATACTTAAATGACATTGTTTAATTTTGGGAAATTGTGAGTGGTGCACACCAACTATTTATGAAATTTCCAAGAAATTTTTTTGGGGGAATTGTACTGTCACAGTGATATCATGGCACGGAAAACTCCTGTGAAATGCCAACGTGGTGAGGGTTGATCGCCACCAACTCGAAGCTTTGACAAGCGCAAATTCGTGAGTGCTAATGCGACAAACAAATATGATTATCTAATGCCTAAAGAACTGACACCGGAAAGGGGCTTGAGGAAGGATGCGTTCGATGGACAAATATAGAGATAGATTCATGAACATGGTTGAGAGGTATTCACTGATGATCCAAATCCTACTATTGTGAATGTTGTGAAAGAATTCTATGCCAACGTAGAGGATAGGGTACCATTTGTGGCATTTGTGCGGGGAAAATAAGTGACATTCAGTGCAGAGGCAATAAATGAATATTATAGTGTGCGAGCCCCAGCAGTGTCTCAATATGCTCAACTTAGAGACAACAATCCAAATTATGACTAGATCCTCATGGAGATATCAAAACCTAGCACTGTATGGGCGAAGGGGAGAAAAGGAGGCAACTTGTTCATGAGAAAGGATTTGAGCTTATATGGAAAGATCTGTTATGCATTCCTGTGTGAGAAGTTATTCCCTTCGACGTATACTAGCGAAGTTACTAAGGAAGGTGCTATTTTTGTATGGTATAGTGAAGGACTTTGACATTGATATTGGTGCAATAATCAGGTTCTTCATTTGGCATTGCCTACGCGGGCCATTTTCAAGAGGACTGCCACACCCATCTCTTATTTATGGGTTGTGTAGGTAGTCATGGGTTCGATGGTCAGGTGATGAGCCCGTGCATCAGCCTCTCCAGCTGCTTGATTCTAAAATAATTGCTCGATATTAAGTTTGGGCTGGAGGGGAGTTGCATCCTCGAGGTTTAGGTTTTTTATTTCCCGACGCTCCTGAGGAGGAGGAGGCAGAATGTGAGACCCCAGATTTTATCAATAAAGATTTAAATTTTGTCGAAATAATTTTTAATATTATGGTGTGAATTTGAGATAATATTATAGTTGTGGGTAGTATTTATAAATTTTGCAAAGTATGCAAGTGGTTATATTATATTCGATTGGTTTGGGAATATTAGGTTTAGCGGGGAATATTCGTACAAACGGCTCAATCATTGGTGGACCCTAATGTAATTATTGTCGGATTGAGAAAACGACAAAAATATTTTATTGAAATAACGGCGGAAGTTTTACCGTTGATACTGTTGAACTACTCGGTAGTAAAAGTACAGTAATACGTGTGGTTGCATAGTAGCACACGGTATTGATTATTGATGCTTATGTGAGAAGTCACTCAATTTGATTCCATTATTGTCGATTAATAATATGAATTATTATAGCGATAATGACGTTTTGTTTTATTCGTATTATTAACGTAATAAAACAGAAACATCTTTTTATATAAAATAGAATACTTTATTAAAGTTATTCTATAAATAGAATATATTATATTTTATTATGCATAGTGTTGCATAGTGTTTTGCATAGTATTGCATAGTGTTTGCATAGTAAAATATTTTTATATAAATAGAATATATTATATTTTATTTAAAAGATTTTTCTTTAAATATGGACCGTCAGATTAAAGTAAATCAATCTGGACCGTTCATGGATTAGTTACTATGCATTCCTTTTTCCTATAAATAGAAGCTCATTCCTTCATTATTTTCTACTTAATTCATTGAAACTCAGAGAGAGAAATTATAGAGAGAAGCTATAGAGAGAAAATTATAGAAAGAAGAAGAGTATTCTCGCTACTTCATTACTTCTATATTCAGGTTCTTTTACGGTAGTGGGTGTTATTCTTTCTTCTTGAAGAGAACTTCATTATTCCATTCATTATTATTCATTGGAATAACTTTTGTAAAAGTGGTATACCCTATACATAACTTTGTATATGCGGCATACCCTATACTTGGTGAAATCCTTATGTTATTCCATTCATATTTATTACATTGGAATAACTTTTGTATCTGTGATTTACCCTATACTTGGTGACATTCTTCTATTATTACATTGGAACATCACATGCATGTGTTTTACAATCAACCCGGGTTCCGTCTTTATTATTCTCGTTGGAACATCCCGTCATGTGTTTTACACCGGACTGGTTAAAATCTTTATCATTCTGTTGTAATATCCTATCATGTGTTTTACACCGGATCCGGTTCCATCTTTATTATTCTGTTGGAACATCCTGTTGGTGTGAATTTCACCGACACGTTCCGTTATTATTATTCTCATTGGAATAAACTGTCGAATGCGGCATCGCATGCATGGTGATTTCTTTTGTTATTCCATTCTTTATTATACCCAAATTGGTTAAAACTTTGACTTCTATACTCCATGAAATTAGTAGAATATCCTTGATATTTGCGTCTCATCCGAAGATCTTTTCACGAAATATTCTTCTCGATCATTCTTGAATTTTACTCTCTGAAACGATTATTATGTTGACAATTTGGACGTTAATAATTCATGGATTAAATAATTCTTGAACTTGTTTTATTGAATTATTATGTCATTGTCATCATCCTCATGTTATATTATGTTATCTTTGGCTTACGTGCATAGATGAACTTAGTATGATTATGACCGAGGATCAAATCGGTATAATCATGACTTGATATAAATGATGTGACAAAAGTCCTCTCGGTTCTGTAATGCGGATGATGGATAGTTTTTGGTATGATTATGACCGGGGTGATTCGGTATAGTCATGACCATTGATAACTTGATGAAAATCCTTGATCGTGGTGCGGGGATGATTAGATGTGGTGGGTTATTTATTTGTGAGTCTCAAATGATAAAAATTGATAAAAACCTTTTAAAACCTAAAAGATAGTAGACTTTATTCTCTACTTGACTCTGTTAATGGATTGCTTATTCATTGCAGTTAAACTTGTTGCTCTATCTATTGTATTTTATCGGTTTAACTTTGTTGAAGGCTAATGATAATTTATTACGCATTATCTTAGTCATAATATTTCTTCTTGGGCTAGTTGAGCTCACCCTTTCTTTCACATTGTTCTCTTCGTGAAATGAGAACATATTTGGGACGCAGTCGGGGAACGAAGTAATGGTCCAGAGGATAGCATTCCTCACTATTACGTAAAATAGTGTGATAATAGTTGTAATGAGGACTCCTTTTGAGTTTGTATAATATCTAGTAGACAATATTTTATTCAAACTCATGATTTATGTCGTATTGTATACGACGAGTTATATTAGTAAGTTGTATTTGAATTTATGTACCATGTAAGTGGCGACCCAAGATGGGTGACGTATACCTAATTTTGGGGCGCCACGGTTGGTATCGAGCTATAAGTAAAGAGCCCCGAGCCTCTTCTTGGTGACTTCTTGTTGATGGGGGATGCAAAGCGGACTCTCCGTAGGGGGACGCTTCTCATGGTGGCAATCGATAAGTACCCTTTGTGAGGTGTTTGTCCACGGTTGGGACATGAGTCACGGTTGGTATCGAGCTTAGGATATGATCCACGGCTAAGATGCGAGATAAGAACTAGGAGGGAGAGGCGGGAATTCCTTCGCTAGTATGACCTACCTAAGTTTATTTGGTATTTGATTGGTTCATCGTGAGTATAGTGATAATATGTTGTATGTCAATTAACCCTTATTTTGTGGCGGTGTTTGAAAATGGCATCCGAGAATGTTGAGAATAACAATGGAGCACAGGAGACCATTGATTCTCCACGGATCAATAATCGGGACAATGTCTGTGGGATGGCGATAATCCTCCGTAAACAACAACACCGATCAATCGATTAACGACGACAGACGCGTTTAAAAGGTTTTAGAATTCACGCAACATCAAAGTAAAGCGACTCGTCCAAAATGTAGGTGGAAAACACGGAAAACTCTGAGGCGATCACCGCTAAACAATTCAAGGAGCTGGGACCACCGGAGTTTAAGGGAGAGCCAAAACCACTTATGGCGGAAGCATGGATAAAACAGTTACCAAGATATTTGATGTCTTGGGATGCTCGAGGAGCAAAAGGTTCCTTTGCCGCCTTTTATGTTCATGCTTGAGAGAAGGAGATTCTTGGTGGGAATTCCAGAAACGACTCAACCTGTTGTCTTGAAGATATCTTGGGAGAAGTTCCAGAGTCGTTCAACGACAAATACTTTCACGAAAGTATTCGCCACATGAAGGAGGTGGAGTTTATCAAGTTGGAACAAAACAATATGACCGTGTCGCAATACGAGGCAAAATTTGCGGAGTTATCACGGTTTCGCCCCACTTGGTGGATAATGAAGAGAGAATGGCGCGAATGTTTTTAAGAGGTTTGAAGCAGAGATACGTCAACATCTTATTTCTCATAAAGCGTGTTTTTATTCGGATGTTGTAAATAGGGCTCGATTAGTGGAGCGCGATAACGAGTCAACGCTTAACTAAAAAGAGAGTAAGCAAAATTATAATACTAGCGAGAGTAGTCATCTTGCGGTGGTGACAACAAGCGGAGGGAATCAACGGGCGGATATGGTAACCACTTCGGTGGTAATCGGGCCAATATAATAAGAATGGACATTTCAAGAAAAGGAGACTCAACAATGATGGAAAGACGTCAAGACCAAAGATGCACTGTTGTTAAGGAAGGAGAAGGACCACCTATCAGTATGCTTCAAATGCGGAGGAGAGGGACACATTAGTCCGAATCGCGCCATGTCAATCAAAGCATGTTATAATTGTGGAAGAGAAGGTCACTTAGCTCGATTTTGTCGCCATCAAGACAAATTCAACTAGGATGGAGGCACCAAAGGGTGTCCCCACAAACCAAAGCCGTGAGTTTAAAGAGAGCGTTTTTTTTCTCGTGACGAGGAACCTGAATAAAATTATCACGGGTAAGTTAATCATAAGCTCTTGCGAAGTCTATATCGTGTTAGATACCAGTTCTACCCACTCTTTTATTTCACCTAGTTGTGTCAACGTTTAAATTTGACTCCGAAGAAGTTAAACTTTGACTTATTGGTTGAAACTTCGTTAGTAGGAGCCTTCATTACCGCTACTATTTTTAAATCTTGTTGATTCAAATAAACATTTTCACGTTACCTGTCGATCTTATCTTTTTGAAAATACTTGCCTTTGATATGATTTTTAGGAATCAATTGGTTAGCTAATCATCATGCTTTTCGTAAGGTTGTTAGCTTTTATATTCATAACCAACCTGTTATACGAATTCAAAGTAACCAAACCCTAAAGTTAATCACTGTTATATCAAGCCATAAGTAAAGAGCTCCGAACCTTTCGTTGTTGACTTCCTTGTGTGGAATGCAATAGAAAGTGGACTTTACGTAGGCGACATCGTGAATGAAGATGGCAAGTTTATAGGTATCATTGTGAGGTGCTATCTAGGTTAAGGGATAGAAGTCACAGTTGGTATCAATGTGACGTACTATCCAAGTCTTGGATAAGAGTAATAGTTTTGAATGATATTTCTATCATTAATAAATTTCTTGACGTATTCTTGAAGATTTCCCAGCCTACCTAGGCGTGAAATCGAATTTTGTATTGACCCCAAAGACAAAAACCCATTTCTTAAACCTCAAATATTTCTTCAACTAAAATGAGCAGGTTTACGTGGTTTATGATGAAAGTCATAATAAAAGCATTGGAATAATGAAAATCATGGGTATTCGTGGTATTAGTAAGTTTTATGATGAGTTATGTTGGTTAGTATGTAAAAACATGAAAGTTTCTTAGAAATCACAAAGAGTTGAAAATCAGATTTTGGTGAAAAACGTAACTTGAAATTCAATTGACCATATCTCTTATTATATTTTGAATTTTTGAATGTGGTCAAGTCCTAGAGTTAGATCTATGAGTTACCTAACTAATCCAAGTGGAATTACTGGAAAAGGTGTTGTAGATTTTTGTGTGAACTGATTTTAGCAAAGAAGGCCAAAGTTGTAAATTTCAAAATGCTATCGCCTGTGAAACTTTAAGGGCTGTTTCGGCCACTTAAATTATGAGAAAAATTCTGACCTTTTGGGACATGAAGGTATATGGTATAAAGTATCTCCTGTCCAAAAAATGAGCTCATTCGACTTAAAATGAGCAAGTTATGACTATTTCAATATTTAGGTTTTTCGATTTAAAAACGCTATAACCGGAGTTCTATAACTCAGATGACCATGGAATTTAAACTAGAAGCTCACGTTAACATGTGTAAGGTCCTGCCAAGATTTGGGAATTTTGCAGTTAAACTTGTGGTAGCTAATTTCTTAAGGAATTAATTAGAAATTGATTTTGAAAAATAGTAAATGAATTTTAAAATTCGAGAAAAATATATTTTCATTATGGGACTATATTATGCTAAATCCCAGAAAAGAAATATTTTTGGGACTGATTTGGTATTTTTCATGAAAATAGTTTAGTTACAAACATATGAGTTAAATATGTTATGTGAAGTAAACAAAGTTGAAAATAGGATATTATGGCTAGAGAATCCTATATAGAGTATATGCATATTTTTGAGAGATTTGATAATTGGTGATGATATCTTATGAGTATGGCATTTTGAATGATTAAATGCATTATATGGTAAAAGCGTAAACAATTAAGATAAATTGTTTATAAATTTAAGAAATGATTAAAATATTGTTATAATATTAATGATATTAGATTATGAGATTATTAAGTGATTGATAACATGGGGATATTCTTGAATCTGGATAAATTATATTATAAATGTTTAATATTTATCCTTTATCTCATTTGATTGATTCTTTATATCATTATCCTCATGCTTATATTATGTTGAAAGAAAGTAAATACGTGGCACTGTAGTGCATAGATGGACTTGGTATGATTATGATCGGGATTGTTCGGTATAATCATAATCAGTAATTGAAAACACAATTATCTTCGTCAGTAGTGCATGGATAATTTGTGGTCGTGATACTAATGAATACACAATTATCTTTGGTAGTAGTGCATGGATAATTTGTGGTCGTGATACTTAATGAATACACAATTATCTTTGGTAGTAGTGCATGGATAATTTGTGGTCGTGATACTTAATGAATACACAATTATCTTTGGCAGTAGTAGTGCATGGATAATTTGTGGTCGTGATACTAATGAATACACAATTATCTTTCGTAGTAGTGCATGGATAATTTGTGGTCGTGATACTAATAAATACACAATTATCTTCGTCAGTAGTAGTGCTTGGATAATTTGTGGTCGTGATCTTAATGAATACACAATTATCTTTGGTAGTAGTGCATGGATAATTTGTGGTCGTGATGATAATGAATGAATACGATTATCTTTGGTAGTAGTGCATTGATAATTTGTGGTCGTGATACTAATGAATACACGATTATCTTTGGTAGTAGTGCATGGATAATTTGTGGTCGTGATACTAATGAATACACAATTATCTTTGGTAGTAGTGCTTGGATAATTTATGGTCGTGATCTTAATGAATACACAATTATCTTTGGTAGTAGTGCATGGATAATTTGTGGTCGTGATCTTAATGAATATATCATTGGCACGTAGTGCGGTGGATGATTCGATGATATGAATTAATTATTGAATTTGAGTCTCAAGAATGAAATATTAATTCATGGATGTGGTAAAAGTCATCTTTCGTCAGTAGTGCATTGATAGACTTGGTATGATTATGACCAAGGATTATTCGGTATAATCATGACCAGATTGAAAAAACACGAATATCCTTGGCCGATTGGTGCATGGATAATTCGTGGTCGTGATACTATTAAGTCGCTGTCTCAAAGATTATTGGTTTTCTGAGTTGTATATCTTTAGCTTTGTAGTACAAAGATGAATTGTTAATGAATAGCTTTGGCGATTTCAAAGATGAATTTAATATTTTTAAACGATAAAGGTATTCAAGGTATCCTCATCTCTTTATCATACAGTGTATCGTACCCTAATTTCGAGGAGAAATTCCATAAGGAGCGGAGATTGTGAGACCCCAGATTTTATCAATAAAGATTTAAATTTTGTCGAAATAATTTTTAATATTATGGTGTGAATTTGAGATAATATTATAGTTGTGGGTAGTATTTATAAATTTTGCAAAGTATGCAAGTGGTTATATTATATTCGATTGGTGGGGAATATTAGGTTTAGCGGGGAATATTCGCATAACGGCTCAATCATTGGTGGACCCCCATAATGTAATTATTAGCCGGATCGAGAAAACGACAAAAATATTTTATTGAAATAACGGCGGAAGTTTTACTGGTTGATCTTGTTGAACTACTTTCGGTAATAAAAGTACAGTAATACGTGTGGTTGCATAGTAACACACGGTATTGATTATTGATGCTTATGTGAGAAGTCACTCAATTTGATTCCATTATTGTCGATTAATAATATGAATTATTATAGCGATAATGACGTTTTATTTTATTCGTATTATTAACGTAATAAAACAGAAACATCTTTTTATATAAAATAGAATACTTTATTAAAGTTATTCTATAAATAGAATATATTATATTTTATTATGCATAGTGTTGCATAGTGTTTTGCATAGTGTTTTGCATAGTATTGCATAGTGTTTGCATAGTAAAATATTTTTATATAAATAGAATATATTATATTTTATTTAAAAGATTTTCTTTAAATATGGACCGTCGATTAAAGTAAATCAACTGGACCGTTCATGGATTAGTTCTTATGCATTCCTTTTTCCTATAAATAGAAGCTCATTCCTTCATTATTTTTTCACTTAATTCATTGAAACTACAGAGAGAAATTATAGAGAAGCTATAGAGAAAATTATAGAAAGAAGAAGAGTATTCGCTACTTCATTACTTCTATATTCAGTTCTTTTTTACGGTGAGGGTGTTATTCTTTCTTCTTGAAGAGAACTTCATTATTCCATTCATTATTATTACATTGGAATAACTCGTAAAAGTGGTATACCCTATACATAACTCAGATATGCGGCGATACCCTATACTTGGTGAAATCCTTATGTTATTCCATTCATATTTATTCATTGGAATAACTCAGTATATGCTGGTTTACCCTATACTTGGTGACATTCTTCTATTATTCTCATTGGAACATCCACATGCGTGTGTTTACAATCGAACCCGGTTCCGTCTTTATTATTCTGTTGGAACATCACGCTCGTGTGTTTTACACAGGACTGGTTCCATCTTTATCATTTTGTTGGAATATCCTATCTGTGTGTTTTACACCGGATCCGGTTCCATCTTTATTATTCTCGTTGGAACATCCTATCGGTGTGAATTTCACGACTGGTTCCGTTATTATTATTACATTGGAATAACTTTGTCAATCGCAATCATCGCATGCATGGTGATTTCTTTTGTTATTCCATTCTTTATTATACCTAGTTGGTTAAAACTTTGACTTCTATACTCCATGAAATTAGTAGAATATCCTTGATATTTGCGTCTCATCCAAAGATCTTTTCACGCGAAATATTCTTCCGATCATTCTTGAATTTTACTCACGTAAACAAAGATTATGTTGACAATTTGGACGTTAATAATTCATGGATTAAATAATTCTTGAACTTGTTTTATTGAATTATTATGTCATTGTCATCATCCTCATGTTATATTATGTTATCTTTGGCTTACGTGCATAGATGAACTTAGTATGATTATGACCAGGGATCAATCGGTATAATCATGACTTGATATAAATGATGTGACAAAAGTCCTCAGTGGCCTGTAATGCAGTGATGGATAGTTTTTGGTATGATTATGACCAGGGGTGATTCGGTATAGTCATGACCATTGATAACTTGATGAAAATCCTTGATCGTGGTACAGGGATGATTAGATGTGGTGGGTTATTTATTAAGCTGAGTCTCAGCGATAAAAATTGATAAAAACCTTTTAAAACCTAAAAGATAGTAGACTTTATTCTCTACTTGACTCTGTTAATGGATTGCTTATTCCGCTGCAGTTAAACTTGTTGTCTATTGTATTTTATCAGTTTAACACTGTTGAAGGCTAATGATAATTTATTCTGCATTATCTTAGTCATAATATTTCTTACTAGGCTAGTTGAGCTCACCCTTTCTTTCACTGTTCTCTTCGTGAAATGAGAACATAAATTGGGAGACGAGTCGGGGAACGAAGTAATGGTCCGGAGGATAGCATTAGTAGTCCTCACTATTCGTAAAATAGTGTGATAATAGTTGTAATGAGGACTCCTTTTGAGTTTGTATAATATCTAGTAGACAATATTTGTATTCAAACTCACGATTTATGTAAATATTATTATACATACAATTATATTAGTAAGTTGTATTTGAATTTATGTACCATGTAAGTGGCGACCCAAGATGGGTGACGTATACCTAATTTTGGGGGCGTCACACAGAAGATACCTCGGAGGATGGCGAGTTCAAAGCTGACGAGGTGTCTGGTGAGGAGGAAGCTACGAGGGGTAGTAGGTCTACCAAGTATATGTTCAGTACCCAGTTTCGCAGTCTGCAGAGGCATATCGATATGAGAGATAAAGAAGAAGATAGAAAGTTGAAGCAAATTGCAACGAGGCAGGATCACATGTTTACCATGATGAACAACTACCATGCTTCATTAACTGAGGAATTTCAACGAATGAATCTTGCCGCTGCCGATCAGTTTCAGTTTCCTACTCCAGAGCCATTGCCACAGTATCCATCGTCTGACTCTGATGTGGAGGAGTTTTCAATCCCACATCCAAACCCACCACCACTGGCTTAACATGCTACAGGGAAGTCCTCTTTTACTTTAATGCATTATTTTCACAATGAGGACATTGAGTTTGGGGGAGTTAGTTTTAGTTATTTGTTTAATTTTTTAGTTTCTATTTTGTTAAGTATGTTTAGTTTGCATATGTTAGTTTGCATTTAGTTTTCATGCCAATTCATGTTTGCATTCATTTAGTTGCATCTTTATTTTAATTTAGTAGTTTAGTTTTCTGTTCTATTTTTGTTAAGTCATATCTATATATATAAAAAAAAATAAAAAATCTCAAAAATATTTTTTATTTTTACTGTTTTTATATTGCATTTAGTTTATATCTGCATGATTCCAGCTATTAGATGGTTAAAGTTTTTTTTGGCCAATGATGAGATTGGAATTACATAGACAAGCATAGTATTGACTGTTAAGGCTTTGATGTGATTTCTTATCATGATTAGATCTTTTTCTGTTCGAAAATGGTATAATCAGGATAACACGTTAAAAAATAACTATGTTGACTGATTGAGTCTAAATTTACACATAATAGAACTCTTAAGGAAATGTTAGCTAAATGAAAGAAAGTCATGAATAGGTAGTGATGGATAAGATTAGACAGGAACCTAAGTTTGGGGTAAAAATTGGGATATATGCTAAAAAAAGTAAAAAGAAAAAAAAAGATATTTTTGTTTATAAAAAAAGTATGAATAAACACCGTGGCTAGTTTAGTTTTGTGGCCTTTGTTACTTGAGTAAGTATACCCGAGGGGATGCCTCTACACCTAGCACCCTAAAGCCTGACGGTTTAGGAGTTGTTGGTTGAAAGCTCGCTAAGGGGTATTATTGAAAAGCCTAAGAGGACTAGACATTGCATAACCATGAGAAAAATAAAAAGTGAAAAATGGGTAAAAGAGCAAAAAGCCCCCGTATGTGAATAAATAAAGCAAAAGTATCCCATTTTGACCTTTGAATTTGGTAACTGTTTGATTTTAGTCGGATCTTGCTTGTTTTTGGATTTCTTGACTTTATGTTGTATGATTCCTTTAAAGAGGCCTATTATGTGTTTTATTTGACTTTAGGTCAGTTAGCATGGTGTTGAGCACACACACACACACACTATATCAGTTATAACATATTAAGATTTGGTGATTGATTGAGAAGTTATTGATCTGTCTTAGTTGATATATTGTCATGTCTATTGTGATTTCTCTGAGGCCATGTGAATGGACTTTGTTTTGTCTACAGCTGGATTCGTAGGCATGTAGTTAGTTGCATTACATTGCATGTTTTTGTGCTCGACGACTAGTACGTTTTAAGTTTGAAGGAGATTGATGAGTGAGTTTTATACCTACGAATCATGTTCTTATTTTGACTTAAACAATGTTTATTCTATCTATTTTAGTACAATTTTATGTGTTTTGTGTTTGTTTGTTTGTAGGTTTCATTACGTGTTAGTGTTGGTACAATGGTGACGATGTGGCAAAAAACAGCATGGAAAAGCAAGGAATCAGCAAACTACAGTTTGATACCCCACCGGGGCAGAAAATTACAAAGCAATTACCCCCGCCGGGGTGGGGGTACACATGGCAGAAGAAACAGCACCTCTTTGGGGCGGGCACTCTCAAGGCTTAAACCCCCGCCGGGCGGGGGTGCGCGGATAGAAATGAGAGTTTGGATGCAATTCAATCACTGTTGTGGCATGGACTGAACGAGTTTGGTTTCAATTGGGACTGGATTGTGGTCGTTTTGATCAACTATTACAAAGACTTAGACTGAGGAATTAATCAATCAATCACACAACTATCACTCATAACTTTGGAACCCTAATTTGGAGAAAATCGTGGAGGAGCGGATTAAAGAGCAAGATCACGAAGATTTCAGATTTGAGCGTGGAAAAGGGCGGTGTTTTTCTATTCTTAATCTTTATTTTAATTTTTGTAATTGGAAGGATGTATTGTTTTATCTATTCAATTGTTAATTCATTAGTTATGAACTAAATTTTTATTAAGCTTGTAATGGATCATTAATATGGAACAATGATTATCATACTTTGATTTCAGTTTAATAAAGTTATCTTTACAGTTCATCTATTGTGATTTGTGCTTAATTTATAAATTGCTTGATCACCAATTTTATGTGGATTTGTATGGACTCGAGAGATGATATATGAATCTAGACTTAGTCATAATAGCATGTGTTCATGATTTTTGCGTTTTGATGAAATTCTTGATGTATTTTTAGGATAGAAATATACCTAACATCGCATGTAATCGTGTAAGAACTTGGAATTTTAACCTTCTTTAATGGTAATTCACATAGAGATATAGTGAATTAGTTAATTAGGGTGTTTGGCTTAATTCTATCAATTGTGGATTTAAGTTAATATGGTTTTAGTGCATTGAGAGATGACTAATACTATTTTTGTCTTCTTGATTAATGAACCGAGATAGTTAATTGAATTGAAAAGAAGTGTGATAATCAGAGTGAAGCTTAAAGTGAAATTGTAGGCTTAATTCTCCATTATCTGATTAGAATTTGCGGTAGCGAGTTGAATTGATTTGTTTTGATTTCTAGTTTATTAGTTTTTTTAATTGCAATCATTAATTCGAATAGTTTAATAAAATTGAAATAATATAAAACTGGTAATTGTTAGATTAAAATTAATACTTGTCTCTGTGGGAACGATACTTGACTTATCATTATATTACTTGTTGATCAAGTATACTTGTGTGCAGTGCGTAATTAGATTACACCCAACAATCTTTGGGACATGATATACAAGATTCTTCGTTTTTAAAGCATAAAATCCAAAATCTGATTGAAAATGGCAATATTATGGTCCAACGACCTGACCAGCAAAATGTCAACACCAACCATCCGTTGCAGCTTGATACGGAGGGAGTGAACATGATCGGGTCAGGGATCACTGAGATGCACTTAAATCGTAAGTACATACGAAGGACGGAGGAATATTCTCAAAGGAACATAACAAATGTCCTAGAGTGGGAAAATTCGTAGGAATATAGGACAGTAAATCAAAAATTGTAAACGATCCAACAACAAGTAACTCTGTTGGTTAATCTGATAGTGCACCAGCATTAGGTTACAGGGCAAATTTTTAATCAATTATCAAAAAGCCAAGAGAAAAAAGAAGTTAACCAGAATTCAAGCCTATATCCCTCCAGGATGAGCCAACTAAATGATGAAGATCAAAGTAGGCTGAAAGGAAAAGAAAAGTGGAATGATAAATTACTAGAAAATCTCGGTAGTGGAAAAATCGCTCGGGAGAATGCGAATTCTCAAAGAAGAAAGATCAAACAACCTCCAAAAGAGACCAAAAATTCACCCCTCTGAACAAATCAAATGAAGAGATGCTACACTTTCTAATAAGCAAAGGAAGGATTACTGAGTTGCTGCTTCTTGTAAATCCTGAGATGAAAAGTTATGACTCCGTCAAGATATATCTTTACCATTCTAACTCACTTGGACATGCAACTGAGGAATGTTGGTCTCTAAAGCATAAAATCTAGTATCTCATTGAAAATGGAGAACTGAAGATATAAGTCTCCATAACCAGAAAAGGCGAAAAGGAAATGAAGAGCTTAAGATTTCCACTTGAGACAAACAGCTCAAAGGAGGTGAAGGCTATGAGCACCAATCCTGGCAGAACACAAGGTGGACTAATCCTAATGTTGGGAGTGACAGAGGAAACAAAACAACCCCCTATGGAAATTCCTCTGCAAATATCAAACATCTTTTTGCCCAAAGTCAGGAACCACATTCCTGATTTACCCTCATGAGTGATGAGGAGGAAATACTGATCCTTCCCAGTGTAGAAAAAGTCAAAAAGGAAAATTCCTTACAAGAAATACAACAACAGTTCGGGGGAGATTTCATAGTCAAATTCTCTCAAACCCATTAAAAAGATGAAAGAACAGAAGAAGATAAAGGTGGTAAGGTTGTCGGGGAAGCCAACCCATCAAGGAATCAAGAGTTCATCCTTTTTTGCGATGAGTCAAGTTTAAGCATCCTTGAGGGATGTGTTGAATCAGGAGGCGATCAAGTTATGGCAGTAATTTAAGATATTCACGACCAAGAGGTAACCTCTATCGCGAGCCATGAAGGAAACATAACCAATGGCAACTGGACTATCAGACCTTAGCTAGCCATGGAGATATAGATCTAGAGGGAAGTTGAGAGTTCCAGTACATGTTGGGACGATATCACTTTCTTAGCATTATGCCTTTTATTTTCCATGCATGTGAATATTGAAAAAAACTAAAAAATCAAAAAAGTAAAAAAAAATCAAAAAAAGCAAAATATCAAAAAAATAATAATTAAACTACGTAAGACCTTATCCCTCATCTAGGGGAGTATGTAGGCAACCATCTATGGTGCGATATAACCCTTAAAAGAAAAAAACCAAACACTTTAACTCTCAACCCAAAATCCAACCCAAATAAAAACCCAAAGACCAGTCTCAAGACACCAAATCAAACTTAAAAGCCTACACCTAAGAAAAACCCTCAAAGCCAGCGACCCATGTTGAAAAGACCCAACGACACCTCAATGTCATTCCATCAAATCTGGCATATGTCCTGGAAAGGAAGAAACATCGATACATCAAGACAACCAACAACATCGATTAAATGGCCATCATCATAAGATGCAACTCGTCAGCAACTCACCACTCCTGAAGTGCGAGAAGACTTGATCTCTTTTGACCTTCAGAAGTACATGGGAAACCATCGTGGAAAAATTTATCTCATACCTGATGACCTGTTCCCCAGATTAAGACAACAAATTAAACCTTGTAGATCAAATCAAACTCGGGTGAACTCATCACCAACCAAGCTGAGATCTTTGGGCCAATTTAGTGGAGTCTGAAGGCCTTTCGACATCCATCATCAAAGTTAAAACAACAACACAATGTATATCAAGCAGGTTCATCAACAAGGACCTTCAAAGAGCCGACACCCTCAATCACAAGTCTTCATCAAATCAGAAGAAAGTCATCAAGGTCAATTACGCCAACAAGTCAAAAACAACGATTGAGGGCATCCAAGCATCTAATCCCAAATCCACTACTTATTCACCATATGGTCAAGAGGTAAAATACTCTTGAGATCTCAACATCTTATCAACCCATTTTCCAAAGAAACTATCTCAGACGACAAACAAGGCTGGGGCAATTTTAGAATCGATGACAACCCGATATTGGGACCCTTACATCGAACAACACTGGGGCAATGGCGAAAATAGGGACAACTCAACACTGGGGCATTCATCGACCATCCTAAAAAAGAAAATGCACCAGTTGGCATCATTAGCATGGTCCATCATCAGAGCTTCCCTCATATCATCTCACTAGCGATCTGGTACGATCATGTGATCTTTTCCAATCATACGTTTCTTAGAATAAATAATTCATATGTGAGGTATGACTCTTTCATCTCTTTATGTGCTTTCAGTCTCCATTTACATGCATTAGCGATAATATACAAGTTAAATATTCTTAGAAAAAGGTTTTAAAAGAGAAATTTTTTTCTTAACTTGTTATGAATGGGATTAATCCTGATAAGCTTCCATGGAGAAAGAATCACAGGAACGATTAAAGAATTAAGATTATTCAACCTTTTTTGATTAGGCACGACATTCTAGTTCAAAGCGCTTTTTGGAATAGATTTGATCTCAAATGCATGTCTGCACTTTGCGATTGTCCTGACTCTTAGTTGTTGGGTATGAAGCTATGGCAAAAAAAAATTAGAAATTAATGAAAAGATAAAAGATAATTCTCCAACCTAATGTCTTGAATCGTGGCCTAGGTAGCTCGAGTTATTAAGCATGAGGGGTGTCTTTACATCTGGTGCCCTAAAGTCATCTGGTTTGGGAGTCATTGGCCCAACACTCGTTACATGGGTAACTTAGCGCCTAAGAAAACCAACATTGACAAAAGAAAAGGTAAAACTTGAGCAGATCCGAATCGTGGTCTAGGTTACTCGAGAAATTAATCATGACGGGTGTCTTCACACTTGGTGCCCTAAAGCCGTTTGGATTGGGATTCACCGGCCCAACACTCGCTACATGGGTAATTTAGAGCCTAAGAAAATGGACCTTGCAAATGCTCAAGCGAGGTGAAAATAGAGTGAATGCTTGACTTAGCTCGAAGTTTGACCTTTATTACTCGAGCCAATAAAACTGAAGAGGTGTCTTAACACCTAGTGCCCTAAAGCCGTTAGGTTTTGGAGTCATTGGTCCAAAACTCGTTAAATGGGCAACCCTGAATAGCCTAAGAAAACGCAACAAGTGAATTGAAAGAAAAAATAAATAAAATTTGGAATCATCTAAAAGTCATGAAAATGAAACCCCTGCTAAGAGTTACGTCACTCATAGTACGTGTGTCATATGAAATCAATTCTGCGAAGAATAACGTCTAGAGCAAAGATGAAGTATCTCTGATATAGGGAGATAATTCTTTTGAATCTAATCCTACCAATGAATAATGACGATGAATGCTTCAAAATTTCCTTGTGATTTCATAACTCATTCAAATTCATAAACTTTTACTTCAAATGCCTTATTCACAAGAGTGTACTAATCTTGACGGCTCGATGGCCAAACCGTCAAGCTTTTGGTGCATTTTGTTCTTTTGATATGCAGGATATTGGTCACTCGCGATTTGGTCAAAAAAGATAGTTTCTTATATGAATCCTCGCCAACAACATGCGAAAGGAATGGGGCATTTTCTGATTCCAAGAAAGGGAAGCAGTCTAAGGCAGGATCAAGCCTCTCATCAAAAGAAAAGGGAGAACTCTTGAAAGAAATCATGGCGACATAAGCTTGCCCCTACAAAAGAAGGGGAAAATTCTCAAGAAAGTCTTTAACTTAAAAGTAGAAGCCAAACTACAAAAGGTCTAGTGAATGAAATTTACACTATCAAACATGTCAACCTGCGCCAAGTCCTGATAAGTCGACGTCTCTACACCGAAGTTCAAAGCGGGGCAGTGAAATAATGGGCTGCACCCTCCAAGGACGTCAGTGAGACCTAGATCATTAATCCAGCTGGGTCGCGAACAAAAAACACAAGGAAATGGGGCACAAACACCCAACAGCTAAAAAAAACTCCAAATCGCCTCAGAAAGGGTGAGGTATGTTTCTATATCTAGTTAAGACAATTAATTATGTGCATCAACCTAGGATAATAGACTCCTAAGATCATCATATGGTCTTCACATGTACAACTGCGGTATATCAGTGCACATCTCCATTAAAAAGTTGATCATGCATCCCCAACAGAGTCAAATATACATACACATTAAATGCCTGGACTTGAGAAAAAATTGCGTTGTTAAAAACTACCGTTCGAGTAGGCATCAAGACAGTCCAGTGATCAACTGTTGTCAAGTACCAACATGGTAGGCACCGTTGTCAACTACCAGCAGGGTATGCACTGTTGTAAACTACCAGTGTATACATCAGGAAGGTACGGTGATTTCAGAACATCATCCCCAGCAGAGATTTAGAAAACTTCTTAATTTATCTTCATCAAACAAGCATCAGAAACACCGACAAAATTTAAACCATTGAAGTTAACACCATCATAGGAATCAATAATAACTGGTAATGGTAAAGCGATTTGTGATGTGCGAAGTGCGATTTTCAAAATGAGATGTGAAATTTGCGAAGTGTGATTGACCAAATGTGAAGTGCGAAATACGATCCACAATTTGGAAAGTGCGATTTGCGAAAGCATTTTCACATTTATCATAACATTCATTGCATTGCGGTTTGCATCATTAAATATACCTTGTCATATTTCAAGTGTCTAGTAATCTTTATCATGTTCATTCCATTACATTGCATAAACATGACAAAAAGGGGCATCTGTAGACACTTAAAGTTTCATTTTACTTTTACTAACTATGCAGGAGGGCAAAATTGTCTTTTTCACACTCCAAAGATAACCCTGGAGGACCACAACATCAAATTTAACCACGGAGACATCCCCGTGGAACATCAAATCAACCTTGGAGATCAACCCTAAGGAAAAGAAACGTTGGCAACAATTAAACCTTGGAGACAACCCCGAAGGACAACCTAAATCCCCGTCAACCTGAGAGACAACCCTCAGAAGGAAAAAATAGTCATTTTGACAAGTCAACTTCAACAAACCTAATAAAGATTCAAATAGGGTCACAAAGAGCCATTGCAGCACTTCCAAGCAGAAACTAGGCAAAACATCTCAATGGACTGCCTGCGAAGACCTGAAGATGCCATTTTGGTCATGGACCCATCTTCCCTGATTCAAAAAAAGGCAAGCCCTAAGTCATTGCATAGCTCTCGGAAAGCGCTTTTTGGAATGGTATGGCACGCCTCCATTGGACTCCCGGATTGAAAGTTATGAAAGTTCAAGTAGATAACGCGTTGGCCGGAATGCACGTACTTCGAGATGATGGGACCCACCTGGGCAGCCACAAGTAGACCCGTGGCTATTTTGATCTATAAATAAGACCCCCTATCAACAATAAAATGTAGAGAAAAAATTAAAAAGCAGAGAACACTCTGTCCATTTCAGCTCTTAACCTTTTCTATAGTGTTCCAAATTTTAATATTCTTCTTTCTAAACACTTGTACACATATATACTACGACATATCAAATTTTAACCGGTGGAAACTGAGTTTCCAAGCTCCAAAAGCAGTCTGAAGCCTTCTTTTCAGCACATTCTAATATTTTTTTAGATTTGAAGTTTTCTACTACTTTGATATATATATATATATACACACTAGTAATTGCATGTGCCTGAAGGCATGACGTAATAAAAAATTAGGTTAAAATTCAAAATATATTAAAATACTACATTACCTAATGACTTTTTACAACCTGAAATAACTTACAATTACAAATAACAATTATCATAATTCACCACACCATCACAATAATTAATTTTCCTTTAAAAATAGATATCCAAAAAAATTTAAACCTGTCTCCAAAACTTACAAATCATCAATAATAATTTTCATAATTCATCACACCACCACAATAATATTATTATTATTATTATTATTATTATTATTATTATTATTATTATTATTATTATTATTATTATTAATATTATTATAATTATTGTTATTATTATTGTTGTTGTTATTATTACTATTATCATAATTATAATAATAATAATAATAATAATAATAATTATTATTATTATTATTATAATTATTATTACTATTATAATAATAATAATTATTGTTGTTGTTATTATTATCGTTATTCTTATTATTTTTATTATTATTGTTTGTTATTGTTATTGTTGTTATTATTATTACTATTATCATAATTATTATTATAATTATTACAATTATTATTATATTATTATTAATATTACTATTATAATTATAATAATATAATAATAATAATAATTATTATTATTATTATAATAATTACTATTATTATTATTATTATAATTATTATTATTATTATTATTATTATTTTTATTTTATTATTATTATTATTATTATAACTATTGTTATTATTATTATTGTTGTTATTATTGTTTTTATTATTATTATTATTATCATAATTATTATTATTATTATTATTATTATTATTATTATAAATATTATTACTATAATAATAAAATAAAAATTATTATAATTATTATAATTATTATTAATTATTCTTATTATAATTATTATTGATTATTATTATAATATTACTATTATTATAATTACTATTATTATTATTATTATAATAATTATTGTTATTATTATTGTTGTTATTATTGTTGCTATTATTACTATTATTATTGTTTTTATTATTATTATTACTATTACTATTATCATAATTATTATTATAATTATTACTATTATTATTAATATTATTATTATAAATATTACTCCATTCGTCCCAAGATAAAAGTCCTTATTACTATTTTGGATAGTCTCGTGTTAAATGTCAACATTCCTTTAATAACCAAACTTTTACATACATTTTCCTATAATACCCTTAGTATTAAATATCTTATACTTTCTTTATTCTAATTCTCTATCCATATTTAATAAGTATAATAAGTCACTCTCTCACATACATTGGAAATGATTAATGAAATATTATTATGGGCAATTTTGTCATTTTATTTCTCTTCTTAATATGCGTGAAAAATTCACCAAGACTTTTATCCTGGGACGGAGGGAGTATTACTATAATAATAATAATAATTATTATTATAATTATTATTACTATTACTATTACTAATATTATTATTATTATTATTATTATTATTATTATTATTATTACAATTATCATTATTATTATAATAATAATAATAATTATTATTATTATAGTAATTATTATTATTGCTATTATTATAATAATAATAATTATTATTATAATTATTATCATTGCTATTATTATTGCTATTTGATTTGGGGGGGAGTTTTTTGGGGTAAATTTGATTTGGACGGAAATTTTTAGTGTAAGATGAAATGTTAGCCTTTAGATTAAGTTGAAAGAATTAAGATGAAATCTGAACCGTTCTTGTGCTTTGTCAAATGATAGATTCAAAATGGGTTCTGTTTTATTATTATTATTATATATATATATATATATATATATATATATAAATAGACTTGAGGCTAAAGCAGTTGAGCCTGGATCGACTATATGTGGCTTTTACGTATATATATATATATATATATATATATATATATATATATATATATATATATATATACACACACACAACTAAGCATTTCATTGTGTTTAAATATACATTTTATTTCAAATTATCCTCATTATATAGGATATTCATATGATATTATGTGAGCCTAGTAGCCACAGGATCTAATATCTAACTGACGGATCTAAATCTGGTTCCCATGATGGACCTTTTCAGTTGTACAGTTAACGTGTAAATCATATTTGTGGTGTTTAGACATCCTTCGATGGCTTTTATGCTCATAAGGAGCCCAACATTTATAAGTATATTATTTTGTCGAAGATGCTTCGCATCTCGAGAATAAAATCAAAACCAGCCGAATTCAGAATAAAATGGAAGTATCAAAGGCCTCAATTATTATGTGAGCATAAAGGTTTGAAAACCTATTTTTAAAACATCATTGATGTATATATTGATTAAAAGTGAACTTTTATACAAATCAAACCCTTTGTATATAGGTGCAAACGAGGCATAACACTACTTCCAAATAATGAACTTAGGCCCAATAAACACACACAGTTCAAATACATTAGGGAATTAAAAAGACGTGGTAACCGTGTTTTCAAGGAAGTCCGGGGGTACCTAACACCTTCCCCCCCGCTTAATCAAGCCCCCAAATTCCATGAATCTCGATTTTCAAGGCCTGTTAAACAGAGTCCAACAATTGGGCCTTTATGTAAACCTTTTCAAATTCGGTTGAGTTGGTAAAATAATTTCAAAACTACCAACTGGCGACTCTGAAATTTTAAATCGTCGACATTTTGTGTCGGACTCTTTTTAAACTCGCCCTTTCAAATACAATTCAACACATATAAAACATAAAGGGTAGACAAAGGAATTCCAAAAAAAGGAAATTTTTTCCGACATCGACATTACCTTTTGACTGCTAATTTCTTGCATTGAAGCAATAAATTACCTTTTGCGTCAACACTTTTGGTGGCCAAATATGAAAAGAGAGGTTGTAGAATGCGTCAGCAGGTGTTTAACTTGTCACAGAGTCAAAGCAGAGCATCAACGACTGAGCAATTTATTACAGCCGGTAGAGATTCTGGAATGGAAATGAGAGCACATCACGATGGATTTTGGGGTGGACTTCCAGCAACACAAAAAGGGCACAAGACCATATGGGTGATTGTAGATCGTCTTACTAAGTCAGCACACTTTTTGTCGATCAAGATCAGATATAGTTTGGATCAGTTAGCCAAATTGTATATCAAAGAAATTATTTCGAGACATGGAGTGCAGATATCAATTGTGTTTAATAGGGATCCGCACTTCACGTCAAACTTTTGGAGGAGTCTTCAAGAAAGAATGGAGACACAACTAAGGTTGAGTACCGCGTATCATTCGCAGACCGATGGGCAAAGGGAGAGAATTATTCAAACATTAGAAGATTTGCTCAGAGCATGTGTGATGAACTTCAGGGGAAGCTGGGAGGATCATCTTCCATTAGTAGAGTTTGTATATAACAATAGTTATTATGCATGCATTGGTATGCCACCGTACGAAGCACTGTATGGGAGGAAATGCAGAACGCCTTTATGTTGGGATGAAGTTAGTGAACGCAGACTGTTGGGGCCAGAATTGGTGAAGCTAACCGTGGAGATCATTAAGGTGATAAGAACTCGACCGGTAACAGCT
The DNA here is from genome assembly GCA_020205615.1 of Panax quinquefolius. Classification (NCBI taxonomy): domain Eukaryota; kingdom Viridiplantae; phylum Streptophyta; class Magnoliopsida; order Apiales; family Araliaceae; genus Panax; species Panax quinquefolius. The sequence continues at coordinate 80,668,715 of CM035164.1, read as the reverse complement.
CAAGACCGTCAAAAGAAGTATACATATTTGCATCGGAAGATAATTGACTTCAAAGTGAGGAGTTATGCAATTTTGAAAGTATCTCCCTGGAAAGGGAAGATAAGATTTGGAAAGAAAGGTACACTGAGTCTGAGATTTATTGGACCATTCAAGATACTGAAGAAGATAAGTGAAGTGGTGTACGAGGTAGCTTTACCTCTTGAACTGGAATATATTCATAATGTTTTTCATGTGTCAGTGTTGAGAACATATAAGATTGACTACAAGCACGTGATATCGTATGAACCAATTCAAGTCGAGAAAGACCAATCATACGAAGAAATTCCTGTAGAAATTTTAGATAGGAAAGAATAGAAGTTAAGAAATAAGGTTATACATTCTATAAAAGTTCTTTGGAGGAACCACAATGCTAAAGAAGCTACGTGGGAACTCGAGGAAGATTTATCCAAATCTTTTTGAGTAACCTTATGTGTAATTCCAGGGTCGGAAGTCTTATAAGAAGGGGATGATGTAATAACCAAGAATTTTAAGTCACTTTGTAAGTAAATATATTATTAATATTGAAAAATTTGTGGCATATAGTGATTAAATATGTATGATGACTATGTGATAGAAGACTATGGCTAAATACATATATATTATGTTCATGGATATGTGAAATTGCTAGTTATGTAATTAGAATTAGAAAGGAAAGCTACATAACCTAATTATACATTAGGTGTGGTAATTAAATAACCTAAGGGTTATGGTATTTGGAAAATGTTAGTATTTAAAATTTATACTAACCTAAGAGATTAATTTTATTATCTCATGTGACTATTTATTTTAAACCTAATTAAAGTAAGTCTATTTGGGTTATAAGATTAATTGGACATGAGTAAGTATTTAAATTCCAAAAGATTGGGAATAGAAATCCTAAATAAATAATTAGGGTAAGTGAAATTAAAACTAATGAACTATGTTACTCACATGACCCAAATAATTAAATTAGAAAGCCCAAAAGAATTAAATTGAAAGTCCAAACTTTAGCCCATTTGATTAGGGACTTTTTGGATAATTGGTTAATCAAATTTGGCATTAAAAATAAAGCCAAAATGGGGCAAAAAGGGGAGAGAGGACTGGCCCCTTATGGCCATATTTGGCCTTGTGATGTGATGCTTAAGTTATCTTTTATATTAAGTAATCTCCATATCTTCTTAATCCCCTTATGTGTCAAGCTCCCATTGGTTCAAAATCTCTAAAGTAGATTACATGTAATCCTAAATGATAAGATAAGGGTAATTACCCAAAGGTTAAAGGAAGTATGGGGGATAATAGTATAGATATAGATTTTATATCTATACTAATTCACTAATACCTCCATTTCATCTCATTTCCTTTTCATTCCATCTCATTCTCTTCCAAGTTAAAAGAAAGAAAAACAAAGAGAGAAAAGAGAGAGAGAGTGGCCGGGGGTGAGGGAGGAAAAAGAGAGAGGATGGTTCAAGTTCATGCATCCAAAGTTCATCCATTACCTTGGAAAGACAAGGAGGATAACAAATAAATCAAAGTGAAGTCCTATTCTAGTTCCTTTCCTTTTATTTTGTTTTATTTTCAAAGTTATTGAGAGGTTATGTTCTAAGACTCAAGAATCCTTAGATCTTTATTTTTCATGTAAGGATCTAACCTTCTTCAGTGTTAGAATGAGGATCCAAAGGAAGAAAATGGACTTCAGTTTTTTAAGGGTGAAAAACCCTAGCTTTTCTTCACTTGGATCACCCATAACTTGAGATCTAAACCCCTAATTTGTGATCCATCAAAGGGCGGTGCTAGATATATAAGTTACCTAGTAAACCCAAGTGGTAGAACCCCAAACCACTGATGTTTCTAGTCATGGTGGCCGGTGGAGCACAAATAGTCCACTATGGAACAAAACTAGTGGACAATTCCTGTCCACTTGCTACCAAGGGCAGTTTCGTCCAGTTTCTGTATTTTAACATTTCTGGGAAAAATCTGGAAGGTACTTTTAAGAGTTATCTACATTTACGAAAAAATAATGGACTGTTTTGGATGTGTAGAATGAGAGACATGGTCTTTACAAGAAAGAACTCTTTTAAAAGTAAACATGAATAACGCTTTGTGTATAACTCCTAAAATGGTGAAATATTTACTGGACGTACATATATATAACAATAAAATACCCTAAATATTTCATGATTTGTGGACAAATACTCGATTTATTAAAAACGTGGCAACATCCGGATGTTTTAGGCTCTTTAAAAATAGTAAACCAAGTTTTAAAATTCCAAAAAAAATTGGCAATCATCAAGAGACTAGTTTCTGTCTATTTTCAGAAAAAAAAACATTTTTTGGAACTGTTTTTGTATTTTTCTTGAAAATGGTTGTGTAATGAATAAATGGAAATAAATAAGTATATGTTGTCATAAATGGTAAAAATGTGATGTTAAAACTTGGAAACCCTAAATATATTGTATTCTGATTTTGGGAGGGTATTTCGTTAATTTTTGTTGACAACTAATATGTATGACCTTTCATGGTTATTAAATAAATGTATTATCAAAGGGTAAACCATTAAAATAATTTGTTAATTAGTTTTATAAATGATTAAAATATTATTATGATATTAATAATATTAGAATAAGATATTTTAAATAATCAATAATATTTAGATCAAGATTGAATTTAAAATATTATTAAATAATTAATAATATTAGATTAAGGCATTTATAAATGATTAAGATATTATTAAATGACTAATAATATTAGATTAAACTATTGTTAATGTAATTAATAATATTAGATTAAAATATTATTAAAAGATTAATAATATAATATTAAATTATTATTAGATGATTAAAATATTATTAAATAATTAATACTAATCAAAATTAAATAAAATGTTATTAAAAGGTTAATAACATTAGTGAACAAAAGAATATTATTAAATGAATGATAATATTAGAAAATAATTAAAATATTATTAAAAGGTTAATAATATTAGTAAAGTAATAAAATATTATTAAATAATTAATAATATTAGTTAAGGATTAAAATATTATTAAATGATTAATAATAATAGAAAAAGGATTTAGTCTGCTAAGAACATTAAAATTGATTAAAATATTAAGAGGTTAATAATATTAATAAGTGAATAAAGTATTATTAGTTGATTAATAATAATAAGAAGTAAATAAAATATTATTGTAGACACACTCAAATTTCGCACTTTTTATTCATCGACATTGCGAAGAAATGATTAAATCTCTTCGAGAGATAACCACGGAAGGCATTTCATATCAATCTGATACTCTTGGAAGTTTAGTCTCAACCCTGGAACACACACCGGGAGTATCAGTTCTAACCTCGAAGATAACCCCGAGGCATGCAGTTCCAATACCTTAATTTCCATCGGAGAAGACCGATCCATCTCGGAGATAAACCCGAGATATTCAGTCTCAGTCCCAACACTGGGAGTAGCAGTTACCAACCTTGGAGATAACCCCAAGGAATGCAGTTCTGGAGATAACCCCGAAAATGCTTGTTTCAAATGCAATCAACTTCAACCTCGGCACTCACACCGAGGCACTCAGTACAAGACCCAGAGATAACACCGGGAAGACAGGCACACCTCAGAGATGACACTGAGGACCTTTAACACTTGCAGCAGTCCAATCTCAGAGATAACCCTGAGTAATGTCTGCTTTATCAGCCCAAACCAGCGATAACCCCGGTTAGGGGCAAAGTCGTTATCTTGCCACCTTGACGCCACATCGCGTCATCTCAAACATTTCGTACATACATTTCTACACAGCAATGTCCTACAAGAACCAAGGAGGTCCAATCCCGAGTGACTATTACGCAGGACAACAAATAGAATTTGAAGCTTGAAGACCGGAGGGCATGGTCCCATCTTTCTGACTTCGTACAACCTCTAATCCCATGTCATTGCGTAACTCTCGATAACGGCGGTCCGAAATAGGTCGTACATACCTCAGTCGGATGCCTGGATTGCAATTTTGAAAGTTCGAGCAGACATTACAGTGCATATGTGCACGTACTTCGAGACGACGGGAGTCGCAAAGCCCGGGGCAACCCGGCCAGTCGCGGTACATCTGCGACCTAGTCGCAGATACATCTGCGGCCTCCCCCCTCTATAAATAGAGGGCTTGGGATGGCCATTTTGTAAGAGAAAAAGGCGAGGAAGCCCTGTCAAATATGCTCTGTATTCACCCTACACTGTGTGCTTTCTCATTTTAAACACTTATGAGCTCACATATAGCTACTTTTTGTACCGGCGGAAGCCGAGTGTTCACCCCTTTAAAGATATAGAAGTCTTCTTTGGCAGCCTACTATAAGCCTTCTCATGCACTTTAAAGCCTTTCTCTTCATCTTTGCACACACCATTCTTCACGTTGAGAGTCGTGTTACGTGTGTTTACTATTGGCTAAAATCTATATACGCACAACACGCAAGTATACGTGGTCAACAAGTAATATAGTAATGAATAGAGTATCGTTCCCACAGACATAACTTAGTAAGAAATTTAACTTCATAATTACCAATTTTCTATTAATCCTAATTCTATTAAACTATTCAATTCAATGATTTAAAATTATAGAAACTAAATTAATAAATAAACAAATTATCACAAAACAATCACAAATATCAAAATATGGAATTTCAACCAAATAATGGAGAATTAGACTTATGATTTCACCCTAAGTTCCACTCTGATTTTCACACCTTTATTCCAATTCAATTCACTATCGCAGTTTATTAATCAAGAACACGAATGTAGTACTACCCACCTCTTGATGCACTAATATTGTATTAACTTAAATCCACAAAGTAGATAGAAACAAGCTAAACACCTTAATCAACTAACTCACTATATCTCTATGTGAATTATAATTAAATAAGGTTTACGATTAAGTTCTCTATCCGATCACATGCGATGTCAAACATATCTCTACCTTAACATTCATCAAGATTTTGCTATTCACAAAATTCATGAACACAAGCTATATTAACTAAGTCTAGATTCGAATATACTTTCTCGAGTCCATACAAATCCACAATGAATTGTTGATTACGCAATTCATAAATTCACGCTCAAATTAATTTAGATAAACTATAAAATAGCATATTGAACTGGAAATCAAAGTTTACAAAATCATTGTTTCACTTAAGGATCCATCATAAGCCTAAAAAGTGAATTAGTTCATAATGAATGAAATAAAAACAAAATAATTTAAAGATAACATTCTTTTAATTACAAATAAAAGACTAAGGAGAAGAATAGTGAAAAACACCCTTCACGTAGCCTAAATTTGCAATTGTCCCGAAAATCTCTTCAAAATCTTCCTCCAATGCTTGCTATGAAAAACTGGAATTGATCTTCATATTCTTCTTTGTGTGTTGTTTAATTCATTGATAATTCAGTAATGAACATCCAACACACATTTTTTCTAAGTAATCCCCCACTCATTAGAGTTCAATTGCCACCCAAATACTAGAATCCATGTCTCAGCACAGTCCAAAACCAAACAAAAGACTTCACCAATCGAGACCCCACGCCCCGGCGGGGGTATGTAGGCCAAACAAGCCCGCCCCGACGGGCATCTATTCTGCTAATTGATTTTGCCTGCTTCAAGAATACTTCTATAAATGCTCCAAATGACTCCAAATCTTGTCAAATCCCACTATAACCACCCTACACATAAAAGAACACCAAAAACAAATAAAAATGAACATGGAAACAAGAAAATAGCAACAATTAAGCGTGAAATGGACAACAATTCGTGGATATGAAATCCACTTATCAAAATCCCCCAAACTTAAATCGTGCTAGTCCTCAAGCACAAAATAAACTGCATGCTATGCAATGCAATGCAATGAGATGGAATGAATATAATATATATGTTTTCGAATCCAACAGTATCGCAGAATCAAAATTATCCCATCGGCCTCAGAGATAACAAGCAAACTCTATAATATGAATCACCAAAACCAATCCACAATTCTGTATTAATTCTCAAATCTTAAACCACCATCACTGGTATAGTGTGCGTGTGTGTTCAACATCCATGATAACTGACACATACTCAAATTCAATACATAATCAATTTCTTAGAAGGAATTATACAGTGCAAACTTAAAAATTTCAAAAATAAGCACATTCCAACTAAAACTAAGCAATATCAAAATCAAAGGTTCATGCAGGGTACTTATACTTTATTTATATTCAATTTTTTTTCACAGGGGCCTTTTGCTCTTTTCCCATTTTATTATATATATATATATTACTAATTTTTTTTATAGATACACACATGACTGTGCAATGTCTCATCCCATTAGGCTAACAGTGCTACCCCTTAGCGAGCTTTCGACTAACGACTCCCATACCATAAAAGACCTTAGGGCGCTAGGTGTAAAGACAATCCCCTCGGGCGTACTTGCTCAAGTAACAAAGGCCCCGAAACAAGACTAGCCACGATGTATAATCTCTTTTTTTTTATTTTTTAGATAAAGCTTATATACCCCACATATAATTCCCCAAACTTAGGATCTTGCCTAATTTTCGCCTTAACTGCCTATCCTTGTCGTTTTCTCATTTACCCTAGCATTGTCCTTTAGAAACTATTTATGTATCAATTTGAACTGACCAGTCAACAAAGATGTTATTAGCGTGCTAACCTTTTTATAACAGTTTCAAACAAGTGCAAGATTCGATTCATAATAGAAATTATATCACAGTTCTAATAATCAATATTGTATTGGTTAACTTATTCTCAATCTCATCATTGGCCCACAAATAACATGAACTACAACACTGTTGGATATATGCAAACACAATATTTAACTATTTTTTTTTTTCATTTTCTTCTTTTTTTATAACATAACAAAATGCGATAATAACATGATTAAAAACAATGCAATAACAAAAATAACCTAAGCTACTATGTATGCACTTAAGCTATCATAACATAACAAAACCTATATGCAACATCATAATTCCTAATTAATATGTAAAACTGGAATGCAATGATAAATTTAAACCTAACTACAACATATGCATGAAAACAAGAATTTAAATCCCCCAAACATAAGTAATACAATGCCCTCATTGGATGAATAAACATAATTAAGTGTGTGAGGACTTCCCTGCAATCCCCTAAGTCTGGGGAGGTGGTGGTTGATCTTCTTCTTCTGAATCCCTTGGTAGAAACCTCGGCATTGGCATCGACTGCTGATAGGAAATTGCGCAGCTGGATTGAAACTCTGAAGTGTCCCGTTGAGTGAAGCAAACGACGTGTTCATAGCGTCAAAGATATGGTCTTGCCTCAATGCGAGTCTCCACATCTCTCGACGTGCTACCTTATTGTGCGTATCCATTTGATGTTGAAATGAAAGAAACTGAGGGTTAGATATGACGTCAGACGTTGGTTGTGCCTCCGTTCCTGCGTCTCCCATAGTCTCATCCTAATCATCCGAGGTGTCTTCAACGTCAACTTCGTCCTTCGCAGCTGATGGAAATACAAATCCTAAACCTCTAGGATTAGATTCGCCCCCGACCCACAATGAATACCGAGCTATCATTCTGTTGTCTAGTAGCTGCATCGGCATCTGAATGGGCTCATCATTAGACCATCGAACTCCTACTTGACGACACAACCCATAAATGAGGGATGGGTGTGGCAAGCTGCCCGAAAAATTGCCCCGTAGACATCGGCAAATGGAAAAACTGATTATGGCCCCGACGTCGATGATGAAGTCTTGCGCAATAGCATATAGGAGCAGTGCATTCTCTTTGGTCACGTCCGAGGTGTGCGTGGATGGAAATAATTTTGCACATAAGAAAACGTACCAAATTTTCCCATATCGACTGAGATATTTATTATGAAACATCGTGCCTCCCTTCCGACCTTTGATCCACGTTGTACCCGGCTTGGTCATTTCCTTGAGAACCTCCTCAAAGTTAGGGTCGAAATCCCTCAAATGAGCATACTGACACTAACGAGGAACCCACAACTGATAATCCGTATTGATGGCATCAGCACTGAACGGGACCATTCGACCCCGCACAAAAGCATTGAACGGTGCCTTGTCCGTGGCGTTCGCATAGAACTCTCCTTGACCACATTAACGGCGGTGGGCTCGGGCTCCTCAATGAACTTGACCCACCCTTTCTGATAAATTTTTTGCATTATTTCACCGTCGTGATCATCCGGTGCCAACCCCCACTCCGGTGTAAGAGCTTTTGTCAGCATATAATCATACCGGTCGGCGGCATCGACATTCACCAATTTTCGGCGATCAAATGTCCGTGCCGGTTGTGCGGGCCTTGAACTCTCTCCCCTTTGGCGTTTTGATGTGGGTTGCAAAGCCATTTGCTCTCTATTGCATTAATCATAGTATCTTCCCCTAAACTTGGTTCACACCCACTGACGAGCACTTGGTGTGCGCAATGATTTCTTCCCCCACTTTGACGAGTTTGTTGCAAATATGGTGAATGAAGATGACGAACTTGAAACTAAGGTACTCACTCTCAAATGCAAGATGAATTCCCACAATAATACCCCAAATTTGTGGATTCCTGAGCTCAGTTTGCAAGTAATTGATGAACTTGTGTTGTGAGGGTGTGTTTATATAGAGGTGATGTGATGTAGAGCCTTAGTAATAGAGGGGTGATGGAGTGAGGTAGTGGGGTAGTGGTTTGGAGTTATGGGGAAGAGTATTTGATGGTGGCACAATCGTGGGTGAGAAGTAGGAGTAGTGGGAGGTTGGGGTTATTAATGAAGTAGTGGAGAAGTGGTGGAATTGAGAAGGAGCCACATAACTGCCAAATAAGTCTGTCAAGTTTTAGGACCCCCGCCCGGGGGGGGGGGTATAGTTTATTTTGAGCCCGCCCCAGTGGGCATGCCTTCTGCTAAATTCCTCTGTTTCTCAATTTTTTTTCATGGTAAGCCAATCAATATTCCTTTTCCCATCCTGCAAGACATGAAACATAATAATTAGTAGATTATTGATAAAATAGAGTATTGTGGATAGATTAGCAAGACTTTTATTATATAATACTACCTAATAACTTAAAAAAAATTATATGCTAACACTTATGAATGAAAATACGAAAAATAAACGAAAGATTGGGTTGCCTCCCAATTAGCGCTTAATTTTAATTTGTTCAGCCTGACTACTTCCTGTTCATGGTGCGTCGGACAATGTGATGGCGATGACATCAGTGTTGGACTCGTCACCCTAATAGTACTTTAATCGTTGACCGTTAACTTTGAAAGTTTCTAATAGATTTCGACTGTAAAGTTCAACGGCGCCATGTGAGAACATCCGCTTTATAGTGAATGGTCCCGACCATCTTGACTTGAGCTTTCTTGGGAACAATCTCAGCCATGAGTTATACAAAAGGACTGATTGTCCCGGCTCGAATGTTCTTTGCATAATTTTCTGGTCGTGCCATCTCTTGACCTCTTCCTTGTATAACTTAGAGTTCTCGTAGGCTTGAAGGTAAAATTGATCGAGCTCATTTATTTGAAGTAATCTCTTTTCCCCTACAGCTGCTTGATCGAAATTGAGTTTTTGAATTTCTTAATAAGCCTTATGATGTAGCTCGACTAGTAAGTGACAAGCCTATTTATATACTAGTTGATATGGTGACATCCCGATCGGTGTCTTGTACGTAGTTCGGTATGCCCATAATGCATCATCCAACCGGATCGACCAATCCTTTCGATTCGGGCTCACCACTTTTTCCAAAATTTTCTTGACTTCCCTGTCGACACCTCAGCCTGCCCACTGATTTGGGGATGATAAGTCATCTCTACCTTGTGGTTGACCCCATACCTTGCCAATAGAGTTGTAAATGATTTGTTACAAAAGTTGTGACGCCCCCAAATTCAGGTACTTTAAACCCGAACTCGGTGCTTCACGATACCATTTCTATGAGCGAAATAATATTAATAATAATAACAATAATATAAATAATAAACTTAATTATATATATCAGAGTCTAATCCCAAGTATGCAACCTTTACTATAATTCCTTACATGATAGATAATATATCTCATTGCCTTAATATTTTCTAACTATTACAAAAGATACCATTACACATATTCATTTTGCTTTCCTTTTTCACTTGTTCTTGTCTGAACCTTCAGGTTGATCACGCTTAGCTGAAAATATTTAAATTAAGCAAGGATGAGCATTTGAGTGCCCAACAAGTAATAACAATTATAATTATATTTAGCTGAAAGAATTAAATGTTTTCTTTGTACATCACTTCTACAACGAATTTATAGTTGTGAAGTAAAGCTGAAAACAATAATAACAACATAACAATTCTATCTCAAATTTTTGAAACTACGTATAGACTATATATATATAGGGTAGTCGACATACTATGAACATTGTTTTAAATTTTTGATAAGGTTTAGCAGATCTTCATCTACAAACCGTCATAACTTACGGGCGCGAGGGTGATCATCCCAATGAGCCCTGTATTGATCAATACTACATTGTTAGAACGATATTATCATTCATCCTTTGTCCACCTTGGCACATAAAAATTTTCCCGTGATCGGGATGTTCATACTTAGACTGGAATCCGAACCAAAATAATTTGATTGGATACAAAAAGGTTTTAACTTATTCAACGATATTTTTGAATTTGTGTCTAGCTGGGTCAAATAGCTTAGACGGCTTTATATATATATATATATATATATATATATATCAATATGTTATTAAATACAATGATTATCCAAGTGGGGACACTTGTATAACCATATATAGAAATTAACAAACAGAATATATATATGAATTACTATGTACTAACATGTTGATAATCAATGATCGGATATAGAATATATCACAATAGGGTTAATAATAAAGCATAATAATAATATAATTCTGAAACTTCTTACTCATGTCCATTGCATAAAGGAAATGCAAAGGTAAGATACTTTTTGATCGTAATCGCTTACAATTTGTAATTTAGATTTATCGTTTATATCACGACCTATCATTAATAAGATCATTCGATTCGATTAGAACAATATACTATAACACATAAGTATCGCATTTCGCAACAAAGACATAACCTAATCACATTATTACCTATGTTTAACAACCGTTTGAATCACAAATAATCACATATCTAATTACATTATCTAAGTCCAAATCAATTTAAAAACATAGCCGATTATGCAAGCGTTTTATCAGTAATTATTGAGTCTAAGACTATCGTCAGTAACTTAGTATCGATCATATTATTTTTAAATGACTTAATATAATTTTAAAACATTTATTATATTTTATCTTGAATTTTCAAACAAGGAATTATTATTAAATGATTTAAATATTAAATAATTCTATTATCATTAATATTTAATTAATATTAAACTATTAATAAAATTATTTTCAAAATGTTAAAGTTATTTATAATAACTTAAAATACCTTTAAAATATTAATATTACCCTTAAATGATTTTTAAAACAATAAAAATCATTTTTAAATAATTACCATTAATATTTGAATATTAATGTACTATTTATCACAATATTAAAAGTCATTAATTATAACTTAAAATATTTTTAATTCATTTATATCCTTTTAAATGATTTTTAAATTAATAAAACCATTTTAAACTATTTATTTAATATTATTATTAAATAACTCTAATATCACTTATAATAAATTAATAATCATTAATATTAAATTATTAATAAAATTATCCATTAAATATTAAAAATTATATTTTATAACTTAAAATATCTTTAAACACTTTATTTTCATTTAAAATGATTTTTATAATATTAAAATCATTTTTAAATTTATTTATTTAATATACTTATTACATAACCTTAATATCATTAATAATAATTAATTAATGAAATTTACCTTTAAATATTGAAAGTTATATTTTATAACTTCAAATATTTTTAATACCTTATTATCATTTAAAATGATTTTAATATAATAAAATCATTTTTAATTCACATATTTAATTCATTTAGTAAATAACTTAATTATCATTAATATTAATTTATTAATGAAATTTATCACAAAATATTAAAATAACTTAAAATATTTTCTTATACCATAATATAATTTTAAATGATTTTTAATGTATTTAAATCATTTTAAATAATTTATGTAATATTATAATTAAATAAATTAAATACTTTTAATATTCCAAAAATATTATATATTAATGAAATATATTCAAAATAATTAAAAACTAATTTTGGATTTTAAAATAATTTTAGGAATTTATTTGGTATTTTCATAATTAAAACTAATTAATACTAATTATTTAATAAAATATAATTTTTATAGAATCGTCAAGAAGATCACCTATAGCATGTGCAGGTAATATTATATAGGTGTTCTTCGTGTTCTTGAGCACCTTGAGATATTCATAGTCAGCCACCGAGATGGCTTGTTTGACCAGTGATAACTTTTAGATCGTAATTATTCTGGGCTTGATCTTGATCAGAGCTTGTAGTACTCGTGCAAGACTACACGATCCAACCATCAACATGTTCATATCATAAATCAATTGCAAGATATAATGATTCAAACTTCTTGTCAGACATGTTCTTCATTTCTGGGTTACCAAGAAATGAAGAACAGTCGAGGGTGCCACTTTTCAGCCTCCACTACATGTTAGGTTTGTAATTTTTTTATGATATATAAGCTGCAGTGTGTAGTCAGTATTCAAATGATAAGATCTAACACAAAACATCAACAAAAAAAACAACACAATTGACAGATCCGGACCGGTCAAACTTTGTCAAACGTTATGATCATGCGTTTTCTGGGTTACCCAAAAAATGCATTTCATAAACGTCCGACCTAGTTTGACCGCCCACTGAGATCTACCTGTTCAATATTTTAGTGATATAGTGCTATAATATTGTAGTCCAAACAACAGACTATAATCTAGATAAAATATCATTACATAACATCATAACACGTCAGATCTAAGCCCACGAAGATCTTTTCGAGCCTTCGGGCATGATCGGGTTTTTCGAGAAATTGAAAGTCATGGGTGGATCAATGAGGTTTGATTACCGATAACTTTCATTACGAGCACAATCTGAGCTAGCTAAAAGTTCCAGATTATGAGAGAACATAACAGCTACAAGATCAAAGCTTTAAACGACTAAAATATAAAACAGAGAAAGATTAAAGAGGCCTGACATTTGCTTGTCAGACAAGAATAAAAAATTTCCAGATTTTTCAAAAACTTAAATTTAAAGATTTAGATGATATGGATCTACCTAAAACCAACCCAGATCATCATAACTAACTAGAAACAACATATTCTAACACTTAAATCTAACATCTAACAACAGATTTTTGAGCGGATTCAAGCTAGGGTTTTTATACCTTTCTTGGACAATTTCTTGATCTAGGGTTTCTAATTTGTTAAGTGGTTCATGGGGCTTCAATATGTGACTGAAAAGCTACTATATTTCGTTGGTTTTAGTGAGAGAGAAGATTGGTTGGGTGTTTATACAAAATGGCTAGCAAATGTTACTTTCTCTCTCTCCTAGATCTATTTATACAACTTGTATTCAATGTATTTGGCTGGCAATTGGGCTGATCTGCTGAGATTTGTCACATGGGGTGGTTGGATTTGGTCACCAACTCACCTAAGGTCAAAACCTATGTTTTTAGCTTTAATAATGCAAGGGGTATTTTGGTCTTTTGGCTTTTACAATTAAGGGCAAACTTGTAATCTTGACAAACCCTTAGGGTTTAACCCTAAGGTTTAGCACAAATTATAGGATTTTACAACTAGGGTTTGTACAAAAAAAAATAAAAATAAAAAAATAAAAATAAAAACAAATTTTAGTTTCTAAAATTTGTAATTAGGGTTTTCTAAATTAGATTAGTTTTCTAATTACTTTATACATGATCATTAGGGTTTGAAGTCCACTAATTAGTATGAAGGATTATAACTAGCAATTAGGGTTTCATTTTAATAAATTAAGGTTACTAATTTAGAAATTAGGTTTACTAATTTAGAAATTAGGGTTTCTAGAAAATAGAATTCCTAAATATTAATTAGGGTTTCTCTAATTAACATTAAATTCTATAATATGTAACATACTTCATTTAGCACAACTACATAACTGCTTTCTAACTCATAATTGAATTTCAAATTAGGGTTTTCTCACTTAACAATTAGGGTTTCAAAAATAGGAATTAGGGTTTATATAAAAAATTAAGGTTTATAATCTAAATATTAGTGTTTTTAAAAAACATTAGGATTCTAAATATTAATTAGGGTTTCTTTAATTAATATTAAATTCTATAATACACCACATATATCACATAACACTTTGTTATATAACAATATTGAATTTTCCATTTAAATTTAAAAATAGGGTTAAATAAATTAATACTAGGGTTTTGACATTATACACCATAATTTAACCAACATTATTAGTCCACACATATACGATTACATAGTTATAGTACTAAAATAAAATAATATTATAATAAATATCATTAAATCACATAACATATTTACTAGACAGATTTGAAAATCTCATTTGACTTCACACTGGGGTTTATCAAATATTGCATCACCATTGACCAATGCGTACATACAATACTTATTTATAGCACTGAAAAATCAAAATAAAATTAATATTATATTATTATTCTTATTTCTTGATCAAAATTCAAAATTAGGGTTTGGATTCCATATCTCGATTTATTCTTCCATAATTAACCTTAATAATTAAGGTTAAATAATTAACTTAATAATCAGTACTAAAATTCATATAAGAAAATAATTATTATAATTATTCTAAAAATCATTTCATATATTATTTAAATAATATATAATTATATTTTCATGGAAAATAATTAATAAAAACATTTCTACTATAAAATTAATTATTATAAGAATATACTTTATAATAATCAATAATTCTAAAATAAAATTATTTATAAATATTCATGTAATAAATATATTTTATTTACCACATAAATACATATACACATTATCTTGTACAAATCCTCATCCTTAAAATTAAAAAAAAAATTTATATGCAAAATTTCTGATTTATTTATACAGAAAATATTGGGTTGTTACAAAAGTGACTACCTTCGTCACTTATTATTGCTCTTGCCATGCCAAACCTTGTGAAAATGTTCTTCTGTAGGAATTTAAGAACCACCTTGGCATCATTAGATGGGAATGCTGCAGCTTTAACCCACTTTGATACGTAATCCACTGCGAATAGAATGTACTAATTGTTAAGTGATGAAGGAAATGGCCCCATGAAATCGATGCCCCATAAATCAAAAATTTCAACTTCGAGAATTGTTTGTAGAGGCATCTCATTCCTTTTCGAAATGTTGCCCACCCGTTGACATCTATCACATATTTTGACGAATTGGTGGGCGTCCTTAAATAATGTAGGCCAATAGAACCCGACTTGAAGCACCTTTGTTGTTGTCCTCTCACTACCATAATGTCCGCCATACACAGATGAGTGACACTCATGTAGTATGTTCTTCACTTCATTGTAGGGCACACACCTTCTAATCATTTTGTCGGCACAATGCTTGAATAAATAAGGTTTGTCCCACATGTACCATTTTACGTCATGAAGAAACTTATTTTTCTGTTGTCTTGTGAGCTCAAGTGGAAGAACGTTGCTCACTAGATAATTCATATAATCTGCATACCAAGGAAATTCTGCATTTATCCCAAACAATTGCTCATCCGGGAATGATTCGTTGATTTCACACTTGTCCTCTTTCAGTTTCTCTTGATTTTCTAGCCTAGACAAATGATTGGTGACTTGATTTTCCGTACCCTTTCTATCCTTTATTTCTAGATCAAACTCTTGAAGAAGGAGAATCCATCGGATAAGGCGTGGTTTAGCCTCTTTTTTTTGCAATTAGATACCGAATAGCCGAATGATCCGTGTAGACTATCACCTTAGTCCCGATCAGGTATGCCTGGAATTTGTCAAATGCGCACACCACTGCAAGCAATTCCTTTTCCATAGTTGTATAATTCATTTGAGTCTCCATGAGTGTCTTGTTTGCATAATATATGGCGTGAAATACCTTCTCTCGGCGTTGTCCCAAAATAGCCCCAACCGCAGAGGCGCTTGTATCACACATCCGCTCGAAAGGCATATTCCAATCCGGTGCGACGATCACGGGGGCTGTAGTTAACTTCTTCTTCAACAACTCGAAAGTCGACTTACATTCCTCATAAAAATTAAACAAAGAGTCCTTCTCTAAAAGAATGCACAAAGGTTTTGTAAGACCCCAACTTTTATGAATAAAGAATAATTTTCTCGAATTATATTTTTATATTATGGTGTTGATTTGATATAATGTTATAGTTGTGGGTAATATTTACAAATTTTGCAAAGTAAGCAAGTGGTTATATAATATTCGATTGGTCGGGGAATATTCGTTTTAACAGAGAATATTCGTACGACGACACAATTATTGGTGGACCCCACAATGGAAGTATTGTCGTAGTAAGAAAATGACAAAAATACTTTATGAAAATAACGGCGGAAGTTTTACCGTTAACTGTTGAAACACCCGGTGTTAAAAGTACAGTAATACGCGTAGTTTCACACGAAGCTTTGCGGTATTGATTATTTATTATTCGTAGAATATCACATGCATGCGCTTTTACTGTGGGACCGGTTCCATTAATTATTATTTTGTGAATATCCGATGCGTGCGTTTACACGCCTACCGTTCCATTATTTATTATTCAGCCGGAATATCGCTGCATGCGTTCACGTGGGACTGGTTCCATTATTTATTATTCGTGAGAATATCTTTATGCATGCGTTTTATGCGGACACTGGTTCCATTCTTTATTATTACGTTGGAATATATATCACATGCATGCGTTTTACACCGGACTGGGTAGATTATTTATTATTCTCGTTGGAATAACTCACTGCAAGGCGGTCTATCGTATGCATGGTGATTTCTTTTGTTATTCCATTCTTTATTATACTCGGTTGGTTAAAACTTTGACTTTATACTCCATGAAATTAGTGGAATATCCTTGATATTTGTGCTTCATCCAGTATATTTTCATGGAAATATTCTTCGAGCATTCTTGAATTTTACTCAAAGCAAAGATCATGTTGACAATTTGGACGTTATCGGCCCTAGATAAATTAATTCTTGAATTTGTTTTATTGAATTCTTATATCATTGTCATCATCCTCATGTTTATATTTTGTTGAAAGTCATCTGTGGCCTGTAGTGCATAGATGGACTTGGTATGATTATGACCAGGGATTATTCGGTGTAATCATTACCGTAACATTACAAATGTTGTGGTAAAAGTCCTCATTGGCCCATAGTGCATTGATGGACAGTTGTTGGCATGATCATGACCATTAATGAATACACGAATGTCCTTGGCTCGTAGTGCATGGATAATTTATGGTCGTGATACTAAAGAATATCCTTGGTAGTAAAGCGAGGGGTGATTCGATGATGTGGATTATTTATTATTGTCGAGTCCCAACGATAAAAGTGATGAAAAACCTTTTAAATCATAGAAGATAGTAGATTTTTATTCCCTACTTGACTCTTCTAATGGATTGCTTGTTCCGCTGCAGTTAATCTTGATAGTTATTATATTTTATCAGTTTAACACTGTTGAAGGCTAACGATAAATTATTCTGCATTATCTTAGTCATAATATTTCTTACTGGGCTAGTTGAGCTCACCCTTTCTTTCACTATTCTCTTCAGGAAATGAGAACGTAGCTGGGACTAGTCGGGGAACAGAGTGATGGTCCTAGATGGTGCATTAGTAGTCCTCACTATTCTGTGAAATAGTGTGATTATAATTGTAATTACGTCTCCTTTTGAGTTTGTATATTCTCTAGTAGACAATATTTGTATTCAAACTCATAGTTTATGCTTTGTCGTATTGTACATGACAGTTGTATTATTAAGTTGTATTTGAATTTTGTACCATGTATCTGGCGACTCAAGATGGGTGATGTATACCTAATTTTGGGGGCGTCACGGTTGGTATCAAAGCTTAGGATATGATCCACAGCTAAGATGTGAGAATAGAACTAGGAGGGGAGAGACGAGGAATTCCTTCGCTAGTATGACCTACCTAAGTTTTTTTGGTATTTAATTGGTCGGTTAGAATATAGGGATAATATGTTACCTGTAAATTAACCTTTTGTTTTGTGGCAGTATCTGAAAATGACATATGAGAATGTTGAGAATAGCAATGGAGCACAAAGTGATCGTTGATTCACCACATATCAATAATCGAGGATAATGTGCATCGAAGGCGACAATCCTCATGCAAACAACAACACTAACCAAATGATGAATGATGGAATGTTCAGAGGCTTTATGCAATTCATGCAACAGCAGGAAAGAGCAGCTCCTGTCCAAAATGTAGGTGGAAACACTGGAAACTCTCGGACGGTCACCGCTAAACAGTTCAAGGAGCTGGGACCACCGGAGTTTATTGGAGAGTCAAACCACTTAAGGCTAAGCGTGGATAAAGCAGATCACCACGATATTTGATGTCTTGGGATGTTCCGAGGAGCAAAAGGTTCCCTTTGTCGCCTTTATGTTGCGAGGAGAGATGATTCATTGGTGGGAATCGAAGAAAGCGTACTCAACTCGCCGCCAAGATCGAAGATGTCTCGGGAAAAGTTCCAAGAACTATTCAACGACAAGTACTTTCCCGAAAGTATTCGTCATATAAAAGAGGTAGAATTCATCAAGTTGGAGCAAAATAATATGACCGTGTCGCAGTACGAAGCCAAGTTTGCCGAGTTATCCTGGTTTGCGTCCCACTTGGTGGATAATAAAGAGAGAATGACGCGGATGTTTTTAAGAGGTTTGAAGCCGGAGATACGTCAACATCTTATTTTTTATAAACTGTGTTTGTATTCAGATGTTGTAAATAGGGCTCAGTTAGTGGAGCGCGATAACGAGTCAACGCAACCAAAAGAGAGCAACCGACAAAATAATAATACCAGTGAGAACAGTTATCGAAGCGGTGATAACAAGCGTGGAGGGAATCAACAGGTCAGAAATGGTTACCACTTCGGTGGTAATCAAGGCCAAACCAATAAGAATGGACATTTTAAGAAGAGGAGATTCAACAATGATGGAAGGACGTCAGCACCAGCACCCGTTGTTAAGGAAGGAGAACGACCACCTCTCATATGCTTCAAATGCGGAGGGGTGTAACACATCAGTCCAAACTGCGCGATGCCGTCCAAAGCATGTTATAATTGTGGAAGAGAAGGTCACTTAGCCCGATTTTGTCGTTCACTGAAGATAAGTTTAGCTAAGATGGAGGCACCAAAGGTCATCCCGAGAAAAAGTCAAAGCCAGTAGTCTGTAAGGGAGAGCGTTTGTTGTGACCTCCCGTAAAGCAAGGAACCCGAATGAGGTCATCACGGGTAAGCTTATCATAAACTCTAGAAAATTCTATACTTTATTTGATACCGGTTCTACCCATTCTTTTATTTCTCCTACTTGCGCTCAACGATTAAATTTGACTCCGAAGAAATTAGACTTTGACTTATATGTGGAAACTTCGTTGGGAGAAACCTTCATTACATCCACTGTTTATAAGTCTTGTTTGGTTCAAATCGGTAACCGCACATTACCTATCGATCTTATTTCTTTAAAAATACTTGCGTTTGACTTAATTCTAGGGATTGATTGGTTAACTACTCATCATGAAAAATTAATTATTTTCGTAAGGTTGTTAGTTTTCATATTCCTAATCAACCTATTATGCAAATTCAAGCAACCAAACCAATAAAATCAATCACTGTTATCTGAAGCCATAAAGCTATTCATTTATTGAAAAACAGATGTCAAGCTTTCTTAGCTCATGTCACAAATTTAAACAAAAATACGTCAGATTTGAATGATATTTCTATTATTAACAAATTTCCGACCTATTTCTCAAGAACTTTCCCGACCTACACCTAGAGCGTGAAATTGAATTTTGTATCGACCTAGAACCCGGTACAAAACCCATTTCCAAAGCCCCATATCGAATGGCTCCTATTAAACTTCAGGAGTTAAAGACCCAATTGCAGGAATTGTTAGATATTGGTTTCATTCGTCCTAGTACGTCTCCTTGGGGTGCTCCTGTTCTATTCGTGAAGAAGAAAGATGGGAGTATGCAACATGGGAAAAGAGGGATTTGTCATCTACAGTGATGCTTCGGGCAAAGGGTTGGGATTGTGTTCTCATGCAACATGGGAAAGTTATAGCCTATGCCTCAAGACAACTCAAAGAATATGAGAGGAATTATCCTACTCATGATCTAGAGTTAGCAGCTGTTGTCTTCGCACTTAAAATTTGGAGGCATTACTTGTATGGGGAGAAAGTGGAGATCTTTACGGATCATAAAAGCCTCAAATATTTCTTCACTCAAAAGGAACTCAACATGCGACAACGACGTTGGCTTGAATTGTTGAAAGATTATGATCATACCATCCAATACCATCCTGGAAAAGCGAACGTTGTAGCTGACGCATTGAGTAGAAGATCATATGCAAGTACGAGTGCGATATTGTCAACGCAAAGGCCCATTTTGTGTGACTTGCAAAGGATGGAGATAGAGTTAAAGACTTCAGGGACCCATGTGATGATGGCGAATATACGAGTAGAACCGACTTTAATTGATAAAGTTAAAGCTGTTCAAGCTATAGACCTAAAACTGATGTGTATGAGGAAGAATGTGCAAGAAGGTGCTATGCCAGAAGCAAGAATCGATGAAGAAGGAATACTTCGAGTCAACTCCAAACTTTGTGTTCCTAACGACTCTGATTTAAAGTATAAAATCATGATGGAGACACATAACACACCGTTTACAATCCATCCTGGGAGTACCAAAATGTATCATGATCTTCGACATACATTTTGGTGGAGCAATATGAAGAGAGAGATAGCGAAGTTTATCTCAAGGTGTTTAACTTGTCAACAAGTCAAGGCAGAGCATCAAGTACCAAAAGGTCCATTGCAACCACTTGAAATTCGAGAATGGAAGTGGGAGCACATTACCATGGATTTTGTTACTGGTCTTCCCAAGGTTTCTCAAGGCATAGATGCAATTTATGTCATTGTTGATAGATTGACCAAGTATACTCACTTCTTACCTATACGAGAAACTTATACACTTGAACGTCTTATTCGTATGTATATAAATGAAATTATAAGACTGCATGGTATGCCAGTATCCATAGTTTCTGATCGAGACCCAAGATTCACTTCATGATTTTGGGTTAGTTTGCAGAAAGCTATGGGCACGGATTTACGATTTAGCTCGGCATATCATCCTCAGATGGACGGGCAGTTGGACAGGACTATTCAAACTCTTGAAGATCTATTAAGACTCTGTGTCGTTGACTTCAAAGGAAGTTGGGACAAGTTCTTACCGTTGGTGGAGTTTTTCTACAACAACAGTTATCAAGCAAGTATTGGCATGGCTCTATTTGAGGTGTTGTAGGGAGAAAGTGTCGTTCTCAAAGATCTTTGTCGGGATGAGGTGGGTGAAGCAACGTTGTTGGGACTAGAGTTGGTACGTATGATATGACTGAGAAAAGATTCAAACGATCCGACAACGTATAAAAACTTCACAAGATCGACAAAAGAGTTATGCTGATCTTCATCGAAAGGACGTAGAATTCGATATTGTAGATCATGTGTTGTTACGTGTTGCTCCATGGAAAGGAGTTACGAGATTTGGAAAGAGAGGAAAGCTCAATCCTCGATTCATTGGCCCATTTTTAATTCTCGGCGAAAGTGGGAATCGTGGCTCTATACTCGCACTTACCGCCAAGTATGTCTCATGTGCATAATGTTTTTCACATATCTATGTTACGTAAATATGTGAAAGACCCAAACAACATTATTGAGTTAGAACTAGACGAGAAAGAGGAAGATTTAAGGTATGAAGAGTTACCTGTTAAAATCTTGGAAAAGAAAGATCATGTTCTACGCTCCAAGGTTATACCTCAAGTCAAAGTTTTATGGAGAAACCACGATGTGGAGGAAATGACTTGGGAGTTAAAATCTAAGATGAAGTCAACGTATCCTCATCTCTTTGATATACCAGGTATGTACCCTAATTTCGAGGATCAAATTTCATAAGAAGGGGAGGTTGTAAGACCCCAACTTTTATGAATAAAGAATAATTTTCTCGAATTATATTTTTATATTATGGTGTTGATTTGATATAATGTTATAGTTGTGGGTAATATTTACAAATTTTGCAAAGTAAGCAAGTGGTTATATAATATTCGATTGGTCGGGGAATATTCATTTTAACAGGGAATATTCGTACGACGGCACAATCATTGGTGGACCCCACAACGGAAGTATTGTCGTAGTTAGAAAATGACAAAAATACTTTATGAAAATAACAATGGAAGTTTTACCGTTAACTATTGAAACACCCGGTGTTAAAAGTATAGTAATACGCGTAGTTGCACAGTAGCATACGGTATTGATTATTGATGCTTACGTGAGAAGTCACTCAGTTATACTCAATTATTACTACAGTAATTGTTGCATCATATCTCTCATACTATTGATTCAATTATTGTTACAGTATCATCTGCATAATGTGATATATTATTAAATCAATGATTGAGACGACAAAGTTATTCATATTATTATTTGCAATATTGACAATGTCTAGAAGTTCTGTCAAGGAGAGGTTTGGTCACCTAATTGCGCGCTAATAAGGAGAAATCCTTATTGGAAAGCCCCCTCTTTCCTGGGAATGACCTGATTGTTAAATATTGTGAATTATAATATTAATGATGAATAAGTTTGTGTTGATTAAAGATGAATTTTATAGTGTTAGAATTATTTGTGTTAGTGGGAATCGACATTTGTTTCGATAATAATTGATGTCTGGAGGATATATTGTTCAATCGGGTATTCGGGACACTTTTTGTGTCGGAGTACTATTCACGAGTTACTATTTATAAGTTACTATTCACGAGTTACTATTCACAGAGTACTATTCACCCGTAAAATATATTTCTGTTCGGTCCAAATTATTTTTGGGTACAATATTATTCCATGAGGAGATGTGCTAATTTTTCAGACCGTTGGTTAAAGATATAATAGTAAATCAATATGGACCGCTGGTGGATAGTTATAATAGTAAATCAATATGGATCGCTGGTTTAAAGTTTTAATAGTAAATCAGTATGGACCGTTGCTTTAAGTTTTAATAGTAAACCAATCTAGATCGTCTAGCTTAAAGTAAATCAATCGGACCGTTCATAAGTTAGTTATTATGCAGATCTATTCTTCTATAAATAGAAGCTCATTCCTTCATTATTTCTTTTAATTCTTTGAAAATTTAGAGAGAAAAGTTATAGAGAAACTATAGAAAAGTATTCTGCTACTTCCCTACTCTTATATTCAGTTTCTTTTACGGTAAGGGGTATTATTTCTTTTGTATTCATGAAGAGAACTTCTATTATTCCATTATTTATTATTCTGTTGGAATAACCTGTATACGTGGGCTACCCTATACTTGGTGAAATTCTATTGTTATTTCATTCTTTATTATTCTGTCGGAATATCCTATCTGTGTGTTTACGCCAGACCTGGTTCAATTATTTATTATTCTGTTAGAATATCCTGTCTATGCGTTTACGCCGGACCTGGATCCATTATTTATTATTATGTCGGAATATCACATGCATGCGTTTACGTCGGACTGGTTCCATTATTTATTATTACGTCGTAATATCCGTCATGCATGCGTTTTTACGGGACTGGTTCCATTCTTTATTATTCATTGGAATATCCACATGCATGCGTTTTACTGTTTGGACTGGTTTCGTTATTTATTATTCTCGTTGGAATAACTCGCTTGTGCGATCTATCGCATGCATGGTGATTTCTTTTGTTATTCCATTCTTTATTATACTCGGTTGGTTAAAACTTTGACTTATACTCCATGAAATTAGTGGAATAGCCTTGATATTTGCGCTTCATCCAAAGATCTTTTCATGGAAATATTCTTCCGAGCATTCTTGAATTTTACTCTACAAAGCAAAGATCATGTTGACAATTTGGACGTTATCGGTTCTAGATAAATTAATTCTTGAACTTGTTTTATTGAATTCTTATATCATTGTCATCATCCTCATGTTTATATTTTGTTAAAAGTCAATACGTGGCTGTAGTGCAGTAGATGGACTTGGTATGATTATGACTGAGATTATTATTCGGTGTAATCATTACCGTAACATTACAAATGATGTGGTAAAAGTCCTCATTGGCACGTAGTGCATTGATGGACAGTTGTTGGCGTGATCCTGACCATTAATGAATACACGAATGTCTTTGGCCCATAGTGCATGGATAATTTGTGGTCGTGATACTAAAGAATATCCTTGGTCATAGTGCATGGGTGATTCGATGATGTGGATTATTTATTAAGCTGCGTCCCAGCGATAAAAGTGATGGAAAACCTTTTATATCATAGAAGATAGTAAATTTTACTCCCTACTTGACTCTTCTAATGGATTGCTTGTTCCGCTGCAGTTAAAATTGATAGTTATTATATTTTATCAGTTTAACACTGTTGAAGGGTAACGATAAATTATTCTGCATTATCTTAGTCATAATATTTCTTACTGGGCTAGTTGAGCTCACCTTTTATTTCATTATTCTCTTCAGGAAATGAGAACGTAGCTGGGACTAGTCGGGGAACATAGTGATGGTCCTAGATGGTGCATTAGTAGTCCTCACTATTCTGTGAAATAGTGTGATAATAATTGTAATGAGGACTCCTTTTGAGTTTGTATACTCTCTAGTAGACAATATTTGTATTCAAACTCACAGTTTATGTTTTGTCATATTGTACACAACAGTTGTATTATTAAGTTGTATTTGAATTATGTACCATGTATCTGGCGACTCAAGATGGGTGATGTATACCTAATTTTGGAGGCGTCACAGGTTTTGCCATTTTAGAGAAGTCCTTTATGAATCTTCTGTAGAACCCAGCATGTCCCAGAAAACTTCTAATTCCCTTTACTGAGCTTGGTGGAGGCAGTTTCTCAATTATTTCTAGCTTAGCCTTGTCAACTTCCAGTCCTTGAGCCGATACCTTATGGCTCAAAATTATGCCCTCCTCAACCATGAAGTGGCATTTTTCCCAGTTAAGTACAAGGTTCGTATCTTCGCATCGCTCTAACACCATTACCAAATTCCCCAGGTAAGTATCAAAATTTTCTCCACAAACAGAAAAGTCGTCCATGAAGACTTCCATGTTTTTCTCCACCATGTCTGAGAAGATGGCCCTCATACACCGTTGAAAGGTAGCTGGTGCATTACACAAACCAAATGACATTCTCATGAATGCGAATGTGACATAAGGGCACGTAAATGTAATCTTCTCTTGATCCTCAGGAGCGATGACAATCTGGTTATAACCCGAGTATCCATCCAATAAATAGTGGTATTCATGTCCCACCAATCTGTCCAACATTTGATCGATAAAGGGTAGCGGAAAATGATCTTTTCGGGTTGCCTTATTCGACTTCCTATAATCGATGCACACCCTCCAACCTATCACGGTTCTTGTCGGAATTAAATCGTTATCCTCATTCTGTACCAAGGTCATTCCCCCCTTTTTTGGCACAAAATGAACCGGACTAACCCACTTACTGTCAAAAATCGGGCAGATGATACCGGCATCCCTTGATATCCGCCAATAATGTTGTTTCTAATAGATCGCTGACCATACTCTTGCCCATATCTTCACTAATAATTTGCTCAATTATATCCATCCGAAAACATTCTTCCTCATTCGTGGGGAATTTCATGGCCTTGAACATGTTAAATTTGATTTCTTGATCTTGGACCCTCATAGTAAATTCTCCTTTTTGTACGTCTATGAGTGTTCTACCTGTGGCCAAGAAAGGTCTCCCTAGGGTAATCAGGATGTTCTTGTCCTCCTCAAAATCCAGAATAATAAAGTCTGCGGGGAATATAAACTTATCCACTTTAACCAATATATCCTCTATTATGCCTCTCGGATATGTGACTGACCTATCCGCCAACTGCAATGAAATATTCGTAGGCTTTGGCATGGGCAAACCCAATTTTGTGTATACTGATAATGGCATAAAGTTCACACTCGCCCCCAAATCACATAAACAGTTATTAAAAGACATGTTCCCGATCGTGCATGGAATAGTGAAACTCCCTGGGTCCTTTAGCTTTGGTGGAAACTTCTGTTGTAGCACAACACTACACTATTCTGTTAGTGCCACTGTTTCAAAGTCTTCCCATTTCTTTTTCCTTGACAAAATCCCTTTCATGAACTGCTTATCTAATTTCTGTTTTTGGACCCTCTGCTGAAATGGTGGTGGAGGATATATAACTGGTTTGTCGTCTAACTTTGTTTTCTCACTTTGCTTATCCTCACCCTTGTTTCCTTCAACCACTTACTGTCATCAACTTTTTCATCCGATATCACTCAATTTTCTGCATCTGTACCAACGAGATGTTTTCCACTCCTCAACGTAATTGCTTGACACTGTTCGTGGTTTTCCTTCGAATTTCTCTCTGTATCACTCGATAGGGTCCCTTGTGGACTGTTATTTAATGCTAAGGCAATTTGCCCCATTTGATTTTCCAAGTTCTTGATGGCCATTGCTTGATTTTTCATTGCTGTCTCATTGCTAGTTATGTACTTGACAACAACTCCTCTAAATCGATTTTCTTTTCCGACGTTGAGTAGGGTTGTTGGTGATTCTAAAACCTGGGGATATAATGATGATCGTGGAGCTTGATGTTCTTGATTATTTCTCCACGAGAAATTTGGGTGATTCCTATTCCCCTGGTTATAAGTGTTTTGGTACATATTCTGTGGACCCCTATTGTAGCTACCTAAGAACTGCATGGACGCTGGATTGATTACGCACTGATTAGTAGGATGATCACCCACGTACAATTCACATACTACTGTAACCTACTGTACCTGAGCCCCTGTCATGGCATCCAACTTCTTAGACAACACATAAATTTATGCTTGTATTGTTGTCACCCCGTCTACTTGTAATACTCCAGCCACCTTTGCCTGTGTCATTCTTGCTGTGGGCCATTGGTAGTTGTTAGCCGCCATGGTCTCAATCAAATTGTAGGCTTCCTTATAACTTTTAGCCATGAACGCTCCACCCGACGCTGCATCAATACTGGTCCTGAGATTCCCATGTAGTCAATTATAAAAAGTATTCATTTGCAACCACTTAGGCAATCCATGATGCGGGCACTTTCTAAGTAACTCCTTGTATCTCTCCCATGCCTCATATAGCGACTCCCCATGTTGCTGCTCAAACATTGTTATGTCATTCCTCATTTTGGCAGTTTTCGCCGGTGGGAAAAATTTGGCAAGGATTTTCTGAGCTAAGTCTTCCCATGTAGTTATCGATCCCGGCGGTAGAGAGTGTAACTAACTCTTCGCCTTGTCCCGTAAGGTGAATGGGAACAAGCGAAGTCTCACCGCCTCATCCGACACCCCATTATACCTGAAGGTGTCGCAAATCTCTAGAAAGCTGACTAGATGTTCATTTGGATCGTCATTAGCCAATCCCCCAAACTGAAATGAATTTTGAATCATCTGAATCGTCCCAGGCTTGATTTTGAATGTATTTGCAGCAATTGCGGGCCTGGTGATGCTCGACTGCAGTTCAGTAACCTTAGGTGTGGCGAAGTCCCTTAACGTTTTCTGATCTTCAGCTGCCATTGCTTCTTGTATGTCAGAGTTTTCAAATTCGTTCCTTGTTTCCTTGATCCACTTACTTAACCTCTGAAATCTTCTTTCAATGTCGTCCTCAAAAGGAAGCAAGTCTGGATTTTTGGATCGTGTTTGCATAAACCAATGTCAAAAACCTGCAATAAGAAGAACAAAAATAAAAACAAAAAGTGTTTAAGTAAAACTGGACTAATTAAACTGATATTGTAAAAATATTAAAATCTAAACTAAATTGTCCCCGGCAATGGCACCAAAAACTTGTTGGCTAAAATCTATATACGCACAACACGCAAGTATACGTCGTCAACAAGTAATATAGTAATGAATAGAGTATCGTTCCCATAGAGACAACTTAGAAATAAATTTAACTTCACAATTCCGAATTTCCTATTAATCCTAATTCTATTAAACTATTCAATTCAATGATTTAAAATTATAGAAACTAAATTAATAAATAAACAAACTATCACAAAAAAATCACAAATATCAAAATATGGAATTTCAACCAAATAATGGAGAATTAGACTTATGATTTCACCCTAAGTTCCACTCTGATTTTCACACCTTTATTCCAATTTAATTCACTATCCCAGTTTGTTAATCAAGAACACGAATGTAGTACTAGCCACCTCTCGATGCACTAATACCGTATTAACTTAAATCCACAAAGTAGATAGAAACAAGCTAAACACCTTAATCAACATACTCACTATATCTCTATGTGAATTATAATTAAAGAAGGTTTACGATTAAGTTCTTTATCCGATCACATGCGATGTCAAGCATATCTCTACCTTAACATTCATCAAGATTTTGCTATTCACAAAATTCATGAACACAAGCTATATTAACTAAGTCTGAATTCGAATATCCTCTCTCGAGTCCATACAAATCCACAACGAATTGTTGATCAGGCAATTCATAAATTCACACTCAAATTAATATAGATAAACTGCAAAATAGCTTATTGAGCTGGAAATCAAAGTTTACAAAATCATTGTTTCACTTAAGGATCCATCATAAGCCTAAAAAGTGAATTAGTTCATAATGAATGAAATAAAATCTGAATAATTTAAAGATAACATTCTTTTAATTACAAATAAAAGACTAAGGAGAAGAATAGTGAAAAACACCCTTCACGTAGCCTAAATTTGCAATTGTCCCAAAAATCTCTTCAAAATCTTCCTCCAATGCTTGCTATGAAAAACTGGAATTGATCTTCGTATTCTTCTTTATGTGTTATTGAATTCGTTGATAATTCAGTAATGAACATCCAACACACGTTTTTTCTAAGTAATCCCCAACTCATTAGAGTTCAATTGCCACCCAAATACTAGAATCCATGTTTCAGCATAGTCCAAAATAGAGTAGAAGACTTCACAAATCGAGACCCCCCACCTCGGCGAGGGTATGTAGGCCAAACAAGCCCTCCCCGACGGGCATCTATTCTGCTTATTGATTTTGCCTGCTTCATGAATACTTCTATAAATGCTCCAAATGGCTCCAAATCTTGTCAAATGCCACTATAACCACCCTACACATAAAAGAACGCCAAAAAACAAATAAAAACGAACATGAAAACAAGAAAATAGCAACAATTAAGCGTGAATTGGACAACGATTCGTGGATATGAAATCCACTTATCATTTACCCGGACTTAGGTCCGTGGTTTTATTTCAGTTTGTACATATATATATATATATATATATTTATATATATGGACTAACATTATCGAGTTATGCCTCGATTGAGCCTAGACTTCGGTTTGGAGCGTTTATTTACTTTCA
Organism: Panax quinquefolius; assembly: GCA_020205615.1. Classification (NCBI taxonomy): domain Eukaryota; kingdom Viridiplantae; phylum Streptophyta; class Magnoliopsida; order Apiales; family Araliaceae; genus Panax; species Panax quinquefolius. The sequence goes on along the minus strand of CM035164.1, from coordinate 80,639,098 downwards.
TATATATATATATATATATATATATATATATATATATATATATATATATATATATATATATGAATCGTGTGTCGAACTTTGTTCGATGAGCCTCAATTTTACATCCGGAGCGTTCATCGCTTTAATATATATATATATTTATATATATCATTTGTTGTCGGACTTTTGTTCAATGAGCCACGGATTTTACATCCTAATGCTTTTTCATTATATATATATATATATATATATATATATATATATATATATATATATATATTTACATTTAGTCCCATTGAGTTTACTCTGTGGCGTGGCGGTCGCCTCTTCTGACTTTCTTTACTTTTCGTCCCGCTTGGAGTTCACTTCGTGGCGGTTGATTGCTTTTACAGCTTTATTTATATTTCTGATCCCCCATGGAGGTGCTTCGTGGTGGATGATCAAGTTTGTATATATATATTTACAGCTTTTATATAAATACCTGCTTACTGCTTTATTATCAATTGCGGCATTATGTGAGCATAGGAATTATGTGATCACAGATTCAATCTACTGGATCTAGATTCGGTTCCCGTGATGGACATTTTCAGCTGTAAGAAGCTTGTAAATTTATTCACGGTGTTTGGATTTCCTCATATGGTTTTCATACCCACGAGGAGTTCGGCACTATTTTGTACATTATTTTATCAAAGATGCTTCGCATCTCGAAAAATTAAAAACAATCAAGCTGAACACTTAATAAAAAATGGGAGTGTAAAATGTCTCAATTACTATTGAGCACATGGGTTTGAAAAAACCTCTTTTCTAAAACATCATCGCCATATCTTGTTTAAAACTGAATTTTTACACAAATTCAAACCCTGTGTATATAGCTGCGAACAAAGCCTCGCACTACTTCCGAATAATTGCACATTGATCCACACACACACACACACACATTCATATAACAATTTCTTGACATGTGGCGGTCACCGTGGTAACACAGATGTTGGGGGGTGCCTAACACCTTCTCTTTGCATAATCAAGTCCCTAAACCCTAATGAATCTCGGTTTCACTGACCCGTTTAGCAGTGTCACATCACTGGATCAATGTGCAAACCTCTTCTCGGTTGTGTTGGTACAACCATATAAAAAACCAACTGGCGACTCTTAATAGTCCATCGTCGACATGATACATGTCGGACATTTTTTACTTGTTTTTTCAAACAAATCTCACCTAACATGAGAACACAAAAGAACAAGTAATGAAAAGGGACATAAAAATCTCGACGTCGACAGGTGGCGACTCTGCTGGGGACTCCAGTAAGAGGACTTAGGCCGCTATTACATGCTTTTCAAAACAATTAAATGCTTGTGTGTGGATGTTGAATTTATATTTATGATGAATGCGTACGAATGCATATATTTTACCGCGCTTAATGCTTTACACTATATCTGCTTATGATATTAGTGCTTCGCAAATGTCATCATTTTCATAAACAGTGAGACACGTTGTATGTGAATGTATGTTGTGTGGTTCCTCCACCAGGAGGCTATCCTGTCGGTGTTTGATTACTGGACTCATAGGAAGACTAATTCCAATGAGGCTCAGGAAAGGCACCACCCAAATTCGCTCCAGTTGAAAGACCGGATTAACTTCCCGTCAAGTAAATTGCGATGATTTGGGAACATTCATGCCAAAAAGTCGCGAGAGTAACCTAAGATAGGTCAGCCTCTGATAAACCAAACACGGAAGAAAGTCTCTTCATGCTTTCTCATTTTAAATTACTTGTAAAATCAATTACTTGTAATTTCATTCCATATTCATCTCCATTTAATGAGAAATATGAAGAAACATGTGTACAAACATATTTAAATTAACACGCTATCATGTATTACAAATAACAAACATCCGCCTTGTAGGATAATATTCCTAGGACAGATACATCACATAGCATGTAAACATGTACACATTCCCTAAAGACTAAACTATGCAAGTCTTTTGCAGGGAAGCAATCGGACCTATTACCCGATCAAAATCCAAAAAGGCCAGACTAACCTTAATCCAGTTTCGCGTAAAGAATTTGACGGATTAAGTAAACAAATCACAGATTTGGCTGTTCTGCTTAAAGAAATACGCCAGTCTGCTTAGGGTACGAGGATACCCATACATGCTGAATCCTCTACACAAAGAGGAACCCAAGGTCCTGATAAAGCTATTTCAGAACCTGAACTTCAATTGGATACGACCAATAAAATTCTTGATATCACCCATCTCATAGGAGATCCCAACACTGGTGACATCATGAAGAAAGTCCTTCAAATGGAATAAACCCTTCGTACAATCAAAGGAATTTGAGTACAAGGAAGTGTTTCATATGCTGACCTTTGTATATTTCCTGGGGTTCATTATCCAGAAAAATTTAAAACTCCTGACTTTGAAAAATATGATGGATTAAGAGATCCTTATACACATTTGAAGGTGTTCATTGGAGAACTTGGATCTTATGCAGAGGACAAGAAGCTTAGGATGCAGCTGTTCCAAAAGAGTCTAACTGGAGAAGCCCATTCGTCGTATACCAGATTAGACAACTCAAAGATCCATAATTGGGAGGAGCTAGCTCACGCCTTCCTCACTTAATACAGCTTCCAGTCTCAGATGACTCCTGACCGGTACCAGATTACCAAGGTCAAGAAACAGTCAATGAGTCTTTCAGAGAGTATGCTCAAAGGTGGAGGCGTCTTGCTGCTCAAGTTATTCCTTCCATGACGGAATCAGAAATGGTCATAACTTTCATAGACATACAAGAAGCTCGTTTCTATGAAAGAGTCTTAGCTGGCATTGGTAAACCATTTTCTGAAATGATTAAACATTGGGAGATGACTAAGATGGGATTGAAATCAGGAAAGATTCAAGACCTAGATGCCTTTAAAGATGTTGCTGAGCACATCAAATCTCGAACTTATGGAAACAACCCCCGGAGGGTCCATAAAAAGAAAGAGGAGGATGTTTCCTTGATACTACAAGGTCAGAAAGGTAATCAAAATATGCCTATCCAGAGGAGAAATTACACTCCCTTTCAAGCACAGTCTTCAAACCCTCTATTGCCAAAAGGTGGAGAAGTCAAACGCCCTCGAGTGTTCACACCCTTAGAGGACTCACTCGAGAACATTCTCACTCTTCTCACAAGTCAGAAGAAAATTACGCATCTTCTTCCACCAGCCAACCCTAATGGGAGGGGTTTCAATGCTGCTCGAAAATGTGCTTATCATGTTGGGGCACCTGGACATGATACTCAAGATTGTTGGGCCTTGAAACACAAGATCCAGGATTTAATAGACAACGGTGAGATCGTGGTCACTAAACCAGATCAAACTTACGTACAAAACAACCCTCTTCCCCAACACAAAGAAGAAGATGTCAATATGATTAACTGGAGCAATGGACAAAGTTCCCATTTTAACGATGAATCCTCCCAGACCATCAAAGACGGCGTTGATAAATGAGATTATGCAAAGTTCCAGTTCTCAATGGAAAGAAAGATGAAAGTTCTGTGTAAAAAGATTGAGCAATTGACAGAACTGGTGACCTATCAACATTAAGTCACACGCCAATTAGTCAGCCAGGAACATGCTAGTCTGCTCCCTTTTGTTGTGAATACTCCCTCGTCACCTTCAGAGAAAGAAACACTGGAGAACAAAGTGACGAAGAGAGCAAGTGCCAAAGCCCGTAGGGATTTTTCCAATAGAAGGGAATTTACATACTTGGGCCAACCTATGTAGGAGATACTTCAGATGCTGATCAATGAAGGAAGGATCATTTCTCTTCTACCTCCAATCAATCCCCATTTGGGATGGTTTAATTCTGATGGAGTATGCCAATATCACTCCCATTCTCACGGTCACAGCACGAAAGAATGTTGGGCACTCCGCCACCTCATTCAAAATCTAATTGACAGCGGTGTCCTGCAACTGTCAGACAACGATACTGTGTTATTTGAGAGTGAGAATACTTGTCCTACTAAATGGAAGGGACTTGTAGCTGTTGTATCCGCTGAGGCTGATGGGACTGTCAAACCTCTCACAATACAAGCAATTCAACTCAAAGGAGTTGACAATCCTTTAAAAATGGTTGCTCTAGAGCCAATCAACTTGCCATTCAGACTGCAATATCCTGTTATCAACTTACAAAAAGTCCCATGGAATTAAGGAGAAGCTGAAGGATCCACCTATCATACAACTGCGACAGTGTCGAAAGAAAATCCACTGTATCTTCCCCAACGGGTGATGAAGTCTACCATTAAATCAAAGGGGAAAATACCCATGGAGAAGATTGAAAAATTTCTCCATACTATGGGTCATAACGAAGCCAAGGTGGTTTTAAGCTTAAGAAAAGCTCTACACCAAATTTCAATCCTGGACTTGGTTTTAACTTCTGAGGATCACATGAAGATCTTACTGAAGGTTTTGGAAGAAGCCTACTTGCCAACATCAGTAGATGTGGAAAAAATTCAACATTTGGTTGATCACATTTTTAACAACAATGTGATATCTTTCACTGATGATGATATACCGCCGAAGGGACCGGTCATTACAAACCGTTACACATCGCGGTTTTGTCCTCTGGGTACATGCTAGCTGGAGTCTTGATAGATGGAGGTTCGTCTCTTAATATCTGTCCTTATGCTACCTTGCTGAAGATGAATGTCAATCTCAAGCGGATCTGAAGTAGCCATACGATCATTAAAGCTTTCGACGGAGCTCACATGAATTCTGTCGGAGAGATTGAGCTACCAATCGAAATTGGTCCTCATACATTTTGTGTATCTTTTCACGTGCTCAAAATAGATTCAGGATTCAACCTGCTATTGGGAAGACCGTGGATTCATATGGCTGAGGCCGTCCCCTCTACTCTTCATCAGCAATTGAAATACATCATTAATGACAGCCTAGTCACAGTTAAAGCTGAACCGGAATGTCCTAAACAAAGTGACATACCCCTCATCAATTTTAATTCAGAAGTTGTGCCGGTCAGTTTTCATGTCCTGGAGGTGAGCAACACTCACTACCACCCTATTGGGACGCCACCTCTCACACCCAAGATTTCTCTCGAGTAATGTTGGTTACTCAAGAAATGATAGCTTTGGGTCATCAACCGGGACAAGGGCTGGGTAAAAGTCATCAGGGTATTAAGCACCCGATTCAAGTTATCAGCCAAACTAGGATAATGGATGGGTATTATTCGCGCGATTCGATCCGAGGAATCCACATAAGCATAATCAGATTCCTCTAGCTTTAGTTACACGACGATTGTCTCCACCTACAAATCTTGAGTCCGCACAACCTCCCATAAAGGTGCTAGCTAACGTAATGGCTATGTTATTTCCCAAGTCGATGCCGGTAAAGGAGAAAGAAGTCTTTGTTCCAGACCCCAGAGTGGAAGAGGAGGAACGAAGAATTAAGCAAGACATCGTCAGAATGATGTCAGGTATATGCATCATTGTCCATGCTGAACATACAAATAGATACACCCCAGACGATGATTGCCCAGACGTAATGGTCATCATTCGGGAGAAGGAGGAAGATGACAGCCCCTCCATCACTGCAGTCCACCAGGACTTTGTCCTCGACAATTGGAGCATCACTCCTTGTATTGGTCGACGAGGGTAAAACGGGCAGGAACTCTTTCTGCCCTGTAGATATCATAACTGCTTACTTTTCTGTACATTATTAGCAGTTGTTTTGTCAGTACATGCTAACACTGTGTATGATCAAACCATTTCATATATACTAAGTGAAAGCATATTTTGTTTTCAGGACCCTGAATTTAGATGTGCATGTACTTGCTGATAAGGTGCCTCTTCTCCACAAGGATTGTAACTTTGATGTAAAGTTGGATTCAGCCTTGATGGAAATACATGAGGACATTGAGTTGCCTCAGAAAATTAAAGAATGGGTCAAAGACAAACCTAAACCCAACCTTGATTAAACCATTTCCTTCAATCTCGGAACCTTAAAATGCCCTAAGTTAATCTAGATTGGTTCAGACCTTACCCCAAACCAAAGGAATGACATGGCTACGCTACTAACCCAATTCCAGGATGTGTTTGCATGGTCTCACGAAGACATGGTGGGTTTTTCCATTGACATTGTTCTTCATCGCCTTCCCATTAAAGAGGGATTCAAGCCAGTCAAGCAGAAGCTCAGGCGATTGAAACCTGAGTGGAGTTTAAAGGTGAAATAAGAAATTATGAAACAATTTCAAGCTGGTATTATTATGGTGTCCACGTATCCTAAATGGATATCCAACATAGTTCTCGTGCCTAAACCTGGAGGAAAGGTACGAATTTGAGTGGATTACCGGGATCTGAACAAAGCTTTCCATAAAGATAGCTTTCCCGTGCCATTTATCCACATTCTCATGGACAATGCTGCTCAATATGGCATGTACTACTTTACGGATTACTTCACAGGATACCACCAGATTATGGTTGGTGAGAAAGATTGTGAGAAAACTGCTTTCATCACGCCTTAGGGAACACCCTTCCAAACGTTGGGTTCGCCTCACCCTATTTGGTTCACCAAATATAACTACTAAATGATGTATACAATATAACCCACTTTTCTATACTGTTTAGGGAGAACCTCCACAGCTAGAGACCATAGTTCTATTTCTCTGTTACCCCCGCTCGACCCAGCTACACTCTTATTACCTGAAAGGAATCTTGAAGCAAAAGGGTGAGCACAACTAGCCCAGTAAAGAATATCATGACTAAAGATAAATAAATTATCAAAATCTTCGTCAGTAATAAATCAGAGATTTAGAACATATGGTAGATGATAAAACTTTTCAACCATAGTTGCAGCGGAACGAGCAATCCATTAGAAGAGTTAAATAGACCATAAAGTCTATTATCTTCTCCATGTTAAAAGTCCACCAACGATGTTATATCCTTGTAACATCAATCAACAGTTCTTGTCCACAATCATATGAATAACTCATAATCATAATTGTGGTTCTAAATTCCTCTTTTCATCCAGGACGAAGATAATTTTCATCACCTGTCTTTACCTGAAACATCGAAGATCATGGTTATACCAAATCACAGTTCCTGTTCATAATCATACTAATAAATTCATCTTTGCACTACGGGCCAAAGATATTCATCAACAATTCATCTTTGCACTACAGGCCAAAGATATTCAACAACAGGTCATCTTTGCACTACAGGCCAAAGACATTCATATCTCAAAGAAATACATAATTGTGAGACCCCAGATTTTATGAATAAAGATTTTATTTTCTCGAAATATTTTTTTTAATATTATGGTGTGTGTTATAGTTGTGGGTAGTATTTATAAATTTTGAAAAGTATGCAAGTTGTTGTATAATATTCGATTGGTCGGGGAATATTCTTTTTGTCGGAGAATATCCGTACGACGGTACAATCATTGGTGGACCCCACAATGGAATTATTGTAGGATTGAGAAAACGATAAAAATATTTTATAAAAATAACGGCAGAATTTTTACCGTTAACTGTTGAAACACCCGGTGTTAAAAATACAGTAATACGCGTGTTTGCATAGTAGCACATGGTATTAATTATTGATGCTTACGTGATAAGTCACTCAGTTTTGTTGGTATTATTAATGTAATAATATAGAAAAGCTTTTTATATAAAATAAAATACTTTTATAAAGTTATTCTATAAATAGAATATATTATATTCTATTATGCATAGTGTTGTATAGTGTCGCATAGATAGTATCTGCATAGTGTTTTGCTAGTAAAATCTTTTTATATAAAATAGAATACTTTTATAAAGTTATTCTATAAATAGAATATATTATATTTTATTATGCATAGTGTTGCATAGTGTATGCATGCATAGTATTTTGCATAGTAAAATCTTTTATATAAAAGCAGAATACTTTTTATAAAGTTATTCGTTTTATTAGATTATAAATAGAATATATTATATTTTATTTAAAATATTTTTCTTTAAATATGGACCGTCAGATTAAAGTAAATCAATCTGGATCGTTCATGAGTTAGTTACTATGCAATCCATTTTTCTATAAATAGAAGCTCATTCCTTCATTATTTCTTACGAATTCACTGAAACTCTAAAGAGAGAAACTATAAAGAGAAAGAAGAAAAGTATTCTGCTACTTCACTACTCATATATCTAGTACTCTTCTTCTTCTTAAGGTAGGGAATATTATTTGTTGTACTCGTAAGTGGTGTTATTCTTTTGTATTCATGAAGAGAACTTATGTTATTCCATTCTTTATTATTCCATTGGAATAACTTTGTATCTGTTGCTACCCTATACTTGGTGACATTCTTCTATTATTCCGTCTTTACTATTCATTGGAATATCCTCGTCGTGCATTTTACGCTGGGACCGATTACATCTTTAATATTCTATTGGATTGTCTGTCATGCATGCGCTTTTCTTTGGGACTGGTTAAAATCTTTATTATTATTCTGTTAGAATATCATATGCGTGCGTTTTACGTGGGACTGATTCCGCACTTATTAGTATTCTCATTGGAATAACGCATACATCGGCAATACCGCATGCATGGTGATTTCGTTGTTATTCCATTCTTTATTATTACGTTGGAACATCCCGCCGGTGTTAATTTACTTTGACCGGTTCCGTTATTTAGTATTCTATTGGAATAACCTGTCTATGCGAAGTACCGCATGCATGGTGATTTCTTTTGTTATTCCATTCTTTATTATACTCAGTTGGTTAAAGTTTTGACTTTTATACTCCATGAAATTAGTGGAATATCCTTGATAATTACGCTTCATCCAGTATCTTTTCATGGCAATATTCTTCTGAGCATTCTTGAATTTTACTCTACAAAGCAGTATCATGTTGACAATTTGGACGTTATTGGTTCTTAGACAAATTAATTCTTGAACTTGTTTTATTGAATTCTTATATCATTGTCAGCATCCTCATGTTTATATTTTTTGAAAGTCATCTATGGCCTATAGTGCATAGATGGACTTGGTATGATTATGACTAGGGATTATTCGGTGTAATCATGACCGTAATGTTACAAATGATGTGGTAAAAGTCCTCATTGGCCCGCAGTGCATTGATGGACAGTTGTTGGCATGATCATGACCATTAATAAATACACAAATATTCTTGGCCCGTAGTGCATTGATAATTGTGGTTGTGATACTAAAGAATATCATTGGCCGTAGTGTAGGGGTGATTTGATGATGTGGATTATTTATTGTCGAGTCCCAAATGATAAAAGTGATGAAAAACCTTTTAAATCATAAAAGATAGTAGATTTTATTCTCTACTTGACTCTTTTAATGGATTACTTGTTCCGCTGCAGTTAAACTCGATGTTTATTCTATTGTATCATTTTAACACTGTTTAAGGCTAATGATAATTTATTCGCATTATCTTAGTCATAATATTTCTTCTTCGGGCTAGTTGATCTCACCCTTTCTTTTCTTTGTTCTCTTGTGAAATGAGAATATATTTGGGGACGAGTCGGGGAACGGAGTGATGGTCCTAGATGGTGCATTAGTAGTCCTCACTATTCTGTGAAATAGTGTGATAATAATTGTAATAAGGACTCCTTTTGAGTTTGTATACTCTCTAGTAGACAATATTTGTATTCAAACTCACAGTTTATGTTTTGTCGTATTGTACACGACAATTGTATTATCAAGTTGTATTTGAATTCTGTACCATGTATCTGGCGACTCAAGATGGGTGATGTATCCCTAATTTTGGGGGCGTCACAGTTGGTATCAAAGCTTAGGGATATGATCCCTGGCTAGGATGTGAGAATAGAACTAGGAGGGGAGAGACGGGGAATTCCTTCGCTAGTATGACCTACCTAAGTTTATTTAGTATTTAATTGGTCGGTCAGAGTATAGAGATAATATGTGATATGTTAATTAACCCTTGTTTTGTGGCAGTATTTGAAAATGACATCTGAAAATGTTGAGATAAGCAATGGAGCACAGGAGACTGTTGAGTCTCGACATATCAATAATCAGGACAATGTGCAACAGGATGGCGATAATCCTCCTGTAAACAACAACACTGATCAATTGACGAACGACGATACGTTTAAGATCTTTTTAGAATTCATGCAAGATCAGGCGAAGGCGGCTCCTGTTCATAATGCAGGAGGAAACAATGGTAACCCACGGTTGGTCACCGCTAAGCAATTCAAGGAGCTGGGACCACCGGAGTTGTTGGGAAAGACAGAACCACTTAAGGCAGAGACGTGGTTAAAGCAGATCACCAAGATATATATTTGATGTCTTGGGATGCTCCGAGGAGCAAAAGGTTCCCTTTGCCACCTTTATGTTGCGTGAAGAGGCAGATCACTGGTGGGAATCTGTAAAATGTACTTGACTGGACTTTTCAAGATGTCTTGGGAGAAGTTCCAAGAGCTGTTTAATGACAAGTACTTTCCCGAAAGCATTCGTCACATGAAGGAGGTGGAATTTATCAAGTTAGAGCAAAACAACATGACCGTGTCGCAGTAACGAAGCCAAGTTTGCCGAGTTATCCGATTTGCGTCCCATTTGGTTGATAATGAGGAGAGAATGACGCGAATGTTTCTAAGAGGTTTGAAACACGAGATACGTCAATATCTTATCTCTCATAAACTATGTTTGTATTCAGGATGTTGTTAATAGGGCTCGATTATTGGAGCGCGATAATGAGTCAACCAAACGAAAAAGAGAGCAAATGCAAGAAATGATGATAATGGTGATAAACGGTCATCAAAGCGGTGATAATAAGCATGGAGGGAATCAACATGTCAGAAATGGTAACCACTGCGGTAGTAATCATGGCCAAAACAATAAGAATGGACATTTCAAGAAGAGAAGGTTCAACAATGATGTAAAGTCGCAAAGACCAAAGACCCATTTTAAAGGAAGAAGAAGAACGACCATCGGTCATTATGTTTCACATGCGACGGAGAGGGGACACATCCGTCTAAATCAGACGCAAAGAATCCAAAATGTGTTTTAATTGCAGAAGAGAAGGTCACCTAGCTCGATTTTGTCGTATGGTGAAGTCAAGTCCAACTGGGATAGTTATGTCAAAGAATGTCCCAGACAAGCTAAAGCCGGTAGTTTAAGAAAGAGCATTTATTTTTGTGACAAGGAACCTGAATAAAATTATCACAGGTATGTTACTCATAAACTCTTGTGAAGTCTATACCGTGTTAGATACCGGTTCTACTCACTCTTTTATTTCACCTAGTTGTGTTCAATGTTTGAAGTTAACTCCAGAGAAGTTAGACTTTGATATATCTGTTTAAACTCAGTCCGGAGAAACCTTAGTTACCTCCACTATTTATAAATCTTGTTTAAATCAACACTTTCACGTTACGTGTTGAACTTGTCTCTTTGTAAATACTTACTTTTGATGCGATTTTAGGAATCGATTGGTTAACTACTCATCATGTTTTTCGTAAGGTTGTTAGCTTTCATATTCTTAACCAACCTGTTATGCGAATTCAAGCAACCAAACCACTAAAGTCAATCATTGTCATATCAAGCCATAAGTAAAGAGTCCCGGTCCTTTCGTTGTTGACTTTCTTGTGTGGAATGCACCGAAGCCAGACTTTCTGTAGGCGACGTCGTGAATGACGATGGCAAGTTGATAGGTATCAATGTGACGTGTTATCCAAGTCTTGGATGAGAGTTACAGTTTTGAATGATATTTCTATTGTTAATAAATTTCCTAACGTATTCTTGAAGACTTCTTAGCCTACCCCTAGAGCGTGAAATCAAATTTTGTATTGACCCCAGTACAAAACCCATTTCTTAAACCCTCAAATATTTCTTCAACTAAAACGAACGTATAACGTGCCAAAGATGTTGACTCGAGCTGTTGAAGATTACGATCGTACCATTCAATACCATCGTGGGAAAGCGAACGTGGTAGTTGACGCGTTGAGTAGAAGATCGTATGTGTTTACGAGTGCGATGTTGTTAACAGAAAGGCCCATTTCGTACAACTTACAAATGATGAAGATAGAGTTAAAGACCCTATGAACCCAAGTGAAGATAACAAATATATGAGTAGAATCGACTTTAGTCGATAAAGTTAAAGTCGCTCAAGCTACACACCCGAAGCTGATGAATGTGAAGAAAAAGGTTCAAGAGGGCGTTATTCTAGAAGCAAGAATCGATGAAAAGAGGAAATCTCAACCCTAAATTTAATTGGCCCATTTGAAATCCTCGATGAAGTAGGAAATGTGACCTATAGACTCGTTTTACCGCCAAGTATGTCGCGTGTTCATAACGTTTTTAACGTATCGATGTTACGTAAATATGTGGACGATCTGAACCACATTATTAAATTAGAACTAAACGATATAGCAGAAGATTTAACGTATGAGGAGATACATGTTAAAATCTTGGATAAGAAGGATCATATTCGACGCTCAAAGGTTATACCTCAAGAATTAGAATCTGAAATGAAGTCAAGGTATCTTCACCTCTTCGGCATACCAGGTACGTACGTAAATTTGGAGGGCAAAATTCCATAAGGAGTGGAGATTGTGAGACCCCAGATTATATGAATAAAGATTTTATTTTCTCGAAATAATTTTTTAATATTATAGTGTGTGTTATAGTTATGGGTAGTATTTATAAATTTTGAAAAGTATGCAAGTTGTTGTTTAATATTTGATTTGTCGGGGAATAATCTTTTTGTCGAAGAATATCTCATACTGACGATTTACAATCATTCAAGTGGACCCCATTAACGGAATTATTATTTGATTGAGAAAACGATAAAAATATTTTATGAAAATAACGGCGAAGTTTTACCGTTAATCGTGAAACACCGGTGTTAAAAGTACAATAATACTGGCGTGGCATAATAGTAGCACACGGTATTAATTATTGATGCTTACGTGATAAGTCACTCAGTTTTGTTGGTATTATTAATGTAATAATCTGAGAAAAGCTTTTTATATAAAATGTAATACTTTTATAAAGTTATTCTATAAATAAAATATATTATATTCTATTATGCATAGTGTTGCATAGTGTATCGCATATTGTTTTGCATAGTAAATTTTTTATATAAAATAGAATACTTTTATAAAGTTATTCTATAAATAGAATATATTATATTTTTTATGCATAGTCTTTGCATAGTTTCTCATGATAGTGCTGATAGTGTTTTGCATAGTAAAATCTTTTTATATAAAATAGAATACTTTTATAAAGTTATTCGTTTTATTAGATTATAAATAGAATATATTATATTTTATTTAAAAGATTTTGCTTTAAATGTGGATCGTCAGATTAAAGTAAATCAATCTGGATCGTTCATGAGTTAGTTACTATGCAGTCCATTTTTCTATAAATAGAAGCTCATTCCTTCATTATTTCTTACGAATTCACTGAAACTCTAGAGAAATAAACTATAGAGAGAAAGAAGAAAAGTATTCTGCTACTTCACTACTCATATATCCAGTATTCTTCTTCTTCTTAAGGTAGGGAATATTATTTGTTGTACTCGTAAGGGGTGTTATTCTTTTGTATTCATGAAGAGAACTGATGTTTTTCCATTCTTTATTATTCTGTTGGAATAACCTGTATACGCGGGCTACCCTATACTTGGTTACATTCTTCTATTATTCCATCTTTACTATTCTGTTGGAATATCCTGTCTGTGCATTTTACGTCGTACCTGATTCCGTCTTTATTATTACATTGGAATATCCGATCACATGCGTTTTACTGCGGACTGGTTAAAATCTTTATTATTATTTCGTTGGAATATCGTATACATGCATTTCGGGACCGATTAAAAGCCCCTTATTAGTATTACATTAAAATAACTTTTATACATCACGAAGTACCGCATGCATGGTGATTTCTATTGTTATTCCATTCTTTATTATTCTGTTGGAACATCCTATCGGTGTGAATTTCGCCTGACCTGGTTCCGTTATTTAGTATTCTATTGGAATAACCTGTATATGTGAATTACCGCATGCATAGTGATTTCTTTTATTATTCCATTCTTTATTATACTCAGTTGGTTAAAGTTTTGACTTCTATACTCCATAAAAGTTGTGGAATATCCTTGATAATTGCGCTTCATCCAGTATCTTTTCATGGAAATATTCTTCTGAGCATTCTTGAATTTTACTCTACAAAGCAGTATCATGTTGACAATTTGGACGTTATTGGTTCTTCGACAAATTAATTCTTGAACTTGTTTTATTAAATTCTTATATCATTGTCATCATCCTCATGTTTATATTTTTGGAAAGTCATCTGTGGCCTGTAGTGCATAGATGGACTTGGTATGATTATGACCAGGGATTATTTGGTGTAATCATGACCGTAATGTTACAAATGATGTGGTAAAAGTCCTCATTGGTCCGTAGTGCATTGATGGACAGTTGTTGGCATGATCATGACCATTAATGAATACACAAATATTCTTGGCCTGTAGTGCATGGATAATTGTGGTTGTGATACTAAAGAATATCCTTTGCCGTAGTGTAAGACCCCAACTTATTATAAATAAAATTAAATTTCCTCTATTTATTATTTTGAAATAGTAAGGGTTGATTTGATTAATGTGGTTAGTTGTTGGTAAAATGCACAAATATTTTAAATAAGCAAGTGGTTATAAAATATTCATTTTTTATCGGAGAATATTCGTTTGGTCGTGGAATATTCTTACTGTCGAGGAATATTCATACGACGGCACAGCCTTGTGTGGGCCCCATAACGGAAAGCGATTGGATGAAGAAAACGACAAGTATAAGTTCTTTATAAATAACGACCACAGTTATTCTGCTATTATCTTTGTTGGAATACCCGTGGATTTAAAACACACGATGTCGCATTGTTGCATAGTAGCACACGATATTGCACCAATTATTGATTCTTACGTTAGAAGGCACTACTCAATAATTGTTACAGTAATTACTGTTCAGTATTTTATTTTATTGATTCAATAATTATTGCATTGATATTCTATATTACTGTTGTTTCAATAATTATCAATACACAGTATTTTCCATTATCGAAGCAATAATTCATATTATCTCGAATAATATTATTAGATAACATTATTGGCAATGTCTAGAAAGTTACTTCTAAGGAGAGGTTTGGTCACTAATTCTTGCGGCCAATAAGGAGAAATCCTTATTGGAAAGCCCCTCTTTCACGGAGGCGCTGGTTTGTCGGTATTGTGATTACGTAATATTATTTGTGAATAATTAATTATTGATTTATATAATGAGGAAAATATTCATTTTATGTGGATATAGATGGAGAAAATTTTTAAAGTGACAATTGTTGAAAATCGATATTTTATCTTTTCTGATAAAATAATATTTTATTATATTATTATAATATAATAATGATGATATTTTTTACAATAAATGTGGGATATATGAGTATATGAGGAGGAAGAGTATTTTGTGGCATTAAATGATTAACACATGTTTTGTATGTCGGTGGACCCCAATTCTTAACCAAAATTTGATTATAGCCTGTAAAATCGTGTATTTGTGGATTTCGGTCAATTTTTGTTTGGAATTTGGAAAATCTTTCTTCTGGAAAGTTGTAGAGAATGAAATTTCCTATGGAAAGGACATTTGGTTCAAATTTTTTTGATAAAGGGCTATTTACTATGAATTATTGAAGTTCTGATGTTCCGAAATAATTGATTTTTGGAAGTTTTAATTATTTATTTTATGAAAAACGTTTTTTTCATTTGTGGGCATGTGTTAAATGGTTGAAATCAACTGGTATGGTGTGCTAAGGAAATTAAGAAAATTATATTAATATTTTATTAAATTTTCTACTTTGGTGTTCTAAGCATTTTCCTATAAATAGGGTGCTTAGGTTAGAATTGAAAATCACACCAGAAACTGAAGTTTTCTCTCTATTTCTCTCTCTATAATATCGAGCATATTTTTGTGAGTATTTTAGTACTTTGAGTATTGCTATATGGTGCAAGTTCTTTCAGCACTATATCCAGTATTCTAGTCATAAGTACTATCCTTTTGAGGTAAGAGATGTTATTTTCTTTGTAAATAATATTATTTCTTCAATATCATTATGCCGAAATATTGGTCTAAATTTTTATCAAATTTGGAATTTTTCATGTCGGGGTTACTATTCATGAGTTACTATTCACGAGTTACTATTCACAAGTTACTATTCACGAGTACTATTCACGAAGCATGATGATTTTTTTGTGTGAAATTTCTATCTTTTAGTGTCGGAGTTATTATTCACGTATACGGCACTATTCACGTATACGGCACTATTCACGAATACGACACTATTCACAGAAAAATTAAATTTTCGTTTTTCGTCCAAAATATCTATTATGGATACTAGCTTTGATTGTATCCATGTTTTGATCATTCTTGAATTTTACTCCACTCTGGTTATTTATGAAGTATTTTTGAACTTGGATTGTTTAAAGTACGAATCCTTAATATTTATTCTTTTGTTTCACTGGATTCGTTTTCTTTAAAATATTTTTCATCATCCTCAGTCCTAAATGATGATATTACTGAATATCTTTGGCATGTAGTGCAAAGATGAATGATTTTCTGATGAATATCTTTGGCGTAGTAGTAAAAGATGAGCAGTGTTTAGATGAACATAACTAACTGATGAATATCTTTGGCCTGTAGTGCAAAGATGAATATTTAATTCTAGATATATATTGATTGATGTTATAGGGATAAAATATCAACGATGAACTTTTAAATTCATATATAGAAGATAGTAGATTGCATTCTCTACTTCACTCTTCTAATGAATTATTATTTTCGCTGCGAAGATTGATTTAAAACTGGTTGTCTATTGTATTCTATTAGATTTTTCCCTGTTGAAGACTAAAGATAATTTGTTCTACGTTATCTTAGTCATAATATTCTTTACTGGGCTAGTTGAGCTCACCCTTTTCCTTTTGTTCCATTTTTCTTCTAAAGAGGCGAGAATGTAGCGAGTACTAGTCGGGGTATGGAATGAAGGTTCTAGAAAGTCGTTTTAGTAGTCCTCACCATTTTTGTAAAATAATGTATCAATAATTGTAATGACGACTTATTTGAGTGTGGATATTGTCTAGATGACAATATTGTCTGTGGCTTACGTGCATAGATGGACTTGGTATGATTATGACTAGGGATTGTTCGGTATAATCATAACCGTAATTGAAAACACGATTATCTTTGGCACGTAGTGCATGGATAAATTGTGGTCGTGATACTAATGAATACACGATTATCTTTGGCCGTAGTGCATGGATAATTTGTGGTCGTGATACTAATGAATACACGATTATCTTTGGCCATAGTGCATGGATAATTTGTGGTCATGATACTAATGAATACACGATTATCTTTGGCCGTAGTGCATGGATAATTTGTGGTCGTGATACTAATGAATACACGATTATCTTTGGCACGTAGTGCATGGATAATTCGTGGTTGTGATAATAAAGAATATCCTTGGCCTGTAGTGCAGGGATGATTCGATGATGTGGATTAATTATTGAGCTGAGTCTCAGCAATGAAATATTAATTCATGGATGTGGTAAAAGTCATCTTTGGCCGTAGTACATTGATGGACTTGGTATGATTATGACCAGGGATTATTCGGTATAATCATGATCAGTAATAAAAAACACGAATATCCGGCCGTTAGTGAATGGATAATTCGTGGTCGTGATACTATTACGCTGAGTTTCAGCATTATTAGTTTTACAGTTGTATATCTTTGGCCTGTAGTGCAAAGATGAATTGTTAATGAATATCTTTGGCCGAATTGCAAAGATGAATTTAATGTTTTCAACGATAAAGGTATTCAAGGTATCCTCACCTCTTGTCATACCAGGTACGTACCTTACTTTCGAGGGCAAAATTCCATAAGGAGGGGAGATTGTGAGACCCCAGATTTTATCAATAAAGATTTAAATTTTGTCGAAATAATTTTTTAATGTTATGGTGTGAATTTGAGATAATATTATAGTTGTAGGTAGTATTTATAAATTTTGCAAAGTATGCAAGTGGTTATATTATATTCGATTGGTCGGGAATATTTGGTTTAGCAGGAATATTCAGATAACTACTCAATCATTGGTGGACCCACAATGTAATTATTGTCGGATCGAGAAAACGATAAAAATATTTTATTGAAATAACGGCGGAAGTTTTACCGTTGACCATTGTTGAACTACTTTCAGTAGTAAAAGAAATAAAGAATACGTGTGGTTGCATAGTAGCAATACCAGATTGATTATCGATGCTTATGTGAGAAGTCACTCGGTTTGATTCCATTATCATTTCGATTAATAATATGAATTATTATAGCGGTAATGACGTTTTGTTTTATTCAGATTATTAACGTAATAAAAGTAAACATCTTTTATATAAAATGTAATACTTTATTAAAGTTATTCTATAAATTGAATATATTATATTTTATTATGCATAGTGTTGCATAGTATTTTGCATAGTGTTGCATAGTGTTTGCATAGTAAAAAATTTTTATATAAATAGAATATATGATATTTTATTTAAAAGATTTTACTTTAAATATGGACCGTCCGATTAAAGTAAATCAATCTGGACCGATTCATGGATTAATTACTATGCATTCTATTTTCCTATAAATAAGCTCATTCTTCATGATTATTTTTAATTAATTCTTTCAAACTCGAGAGAGAGAAATTATAGAGAAAAGCTATATAGAGAAAATCTATAGAGAGAAAGAAGAAGAGTATTTCGCTACTTCACAACTTTGATATCCGGTGTCTTTTACTTGTAAGGATATTATTCTTTTGTATTCAAAAAGAGAACTTCATTATTCCATTTCTTTATTATTCTCATTGGAATAACCTGTGATATGCGTGGTTTACCCTATACTTGGTGACATTCTTCTATTATTCTTCATTGAACATCCTATCTGTGTTTTACAGGACTCGGTTCCGCTCTTTATTATTATTCTGTTGGAATATCCTGTCTGTGTGTTTTACACCAGACCTGGTTCCATTTTTATTATTTCGTCTTTATTATTCTGTCGGAATATCCTGTCTGTGCTATACGCCGGACCTGGTTCCATCATTTATTATTCCGCATTTATTATTCTGTTGGAACATCCCCGCCGATTGAATTTGAATTTCACCGACCGTTCCGTTATTATTATTCTGTTGAATAACTCGCCTGCAAGGCCTATCGCATTTACGGTGATTTCTTTTGTTATTCCATTCTTTATTATACCCGGTTGGTTAAAACTTTGACTTCTATACTCCATGAAATTAGTAGAATATCCTCGATATTTGCGCTTCATCCAAAGATCCTTTCATGGAAATATTCTTCTCAAGATTCTTGAATTTTACTCTACAAAACAAAGATCATGTTCGACAATTTGACGTTAATAATTCTCGGATAAAATAATTCTTGAACTTGTTTTATGGAATTCTTATATCATTGTCATCATCCTCATGTTTATATTATGTTGAAAGTCATTTGTATTCAGTAGTGCATAGATGGACTTGGTATGATTATGACCAGAGACTATTCTTGTATGTAATCATGACCGTAATAATTACAAATGATGTGATGAAAGTTATCTTTCGCTTACGTGTATAGATGGACTTAGTATGATTATGACCGTGGATCATTAAGATAATCATGACCGTTATAAATGATGTGATAAAAGTCCTCAAATATTCGTAAAGCATTGATGAATAGTTTTTGGTATGATTATGACTAGGGTTTATCTTAAGATAGTCACGACCATTGATGATTTAATGAAAATTCTCGACCGTGGTATGTGGATGATTAGATGTGGTGGAATATTTATTAAAGCCGAGTCTCAACTATAACAAAGATGATGAAAACCTTTTAAAATCATAAAAGATAGTAGATTTTATTTTCTACTTGACTCTTTTAATGGATCAGATATTCACCGCAGCTTAAACCGGTTGTCTATTGTATTTTATCGGTTTAACATTGTTGAAGACTATTGATAATTTATTCTCGCATTATCTTAGTTATAATATTTTTCATCGGGCTAGTTGAGCTCACCCTTTCTTTCACCGTTTCTTCGTGAAATGAGAATATAGTTTGGGACTTAGCCTCGGGAAAAGAGTGATGGTCCCGAAGATAACATTAGTAGTCCTCACTATTCGTTAAATAGTGTAACAATAAATGTAATGAGGACTCCTTGAGTATGGATATTGTCTAAATGACAATATTCCTATTAGAACTCTCGGTTTATGTATTGTCGTATATTACACTGCATGATGTATAATTAAGTTTGTATTTGAATTTATGTACCATGTAAGTGGCGACCCAAGATGGGTGACGATACCTAATTTTGGGGGCATCACGGTTGGTATATCGAGCTTAGGATATGATCCCCGGCCGAGATGTGAGATAAGAACTAGGAGGAGAGACGGGAATTTTTCGCAAGTAATATGACCTACCTAAATTTATTTAATATTTAATTGGTCGGTCGTAGTATAGGGATAATATGTGATATGTTAATTAACCCTTGTTTTGTGGCATGATTTGAAAATGGCATCCAAAATGTTGAGATAAGCAATGGAGCACATGAGACCGCTGAGTCTCCACGCATCAATAATCGAGGATAATGTGCGTATGTGATGGCGATAATCCTCCCGTAAACAACAACACCGATCAAATGACGAACGATTCGTGACGTTTAGGAGTTTTTAGAATTCATGCAACATCGATTTAAGCGGCCTCTGCTCATAAAGCAGTGAAAATAATGGCAACCTACTATACGGTCACCGCTAAGCGCTTCAAGGAGCTGGGACCACCGGAGTTTTTGGGAAAGCCGTAACCACTTAAGGTGAGACGTGGTTAAAGCAGATCACCAAGATATTTGATGTCTTGGGATGCTCAGGAGGAACAAAAGGTTCCATTTTCCACCTTTATGTTGCGTGAAGAGGCAGACACGGTGGGAATCAGAAACGCACTCTGCATCGACATACTCAAGATGTCTTGGGAGAAGTTCCAAGAGTCGTTTCAACGACAAGTACTTTCCCGAAAGTATTCGTCACATGAAGGAGGTGGAGTTTATCAAGTCGAGCAAAATAATATGACCGTGTCACAAGATGAGGCTAAGTTTCACGAAGTTATCTCTGTTTGCATCCCATTTGGTCGATAATGAGGAGCGAATGACGCTTAATGTTTTTAAGAGGTTTGAAACCCGATATACGTCAATACCTAATTTCTCATAAACTTTGTTTGTATTCAGATATTGTGAATAGGGCTCAGTTATTGGAGCGCGATAATGAGTCAGCACAACCAAAAGGTAACGACCAACAACACAATAATAATCGTATCGGTGGCAACGGCCATCAGAACAACGATAACCATCGTAGGGGAAATTATCATTTCGGTGGTAACCATGGCCTAGATAATAGGAATGGAAATTTTAAGAAGAGGAAATTCAACAATGATGGAAAGACGTCAGCACCAGCACCCGTTGTTAAGGAAGAAGAACGACCACCTATCATATATTTCAAATGCGGAGGGGAGGGACATATCAGTCCAAACTACACGATGTCATCTAAAGCATGTTATAACTGTGGAAAAGAAGGTCACTTAGTTCGATTTTTGTGCTTCATCAAGACAAGTTCATTTAGGATGGAGGCACCAAAGACCGCTCGAGAAAAGTCAAAATCCAGAGTGTAGTGGAGAGCGTTTTCGTGACTTCTCAAAAAGCGAAGTAACCCGAACGAAGTTAGCACGAAGTTAGTTAATTATAAATTACTAAGTCTATACCTTATAAGAGATCTGGGTTCTACCCATTATTTTATCTCTCTTGCTTTATGCTCAATGTTTAAATTTGACTCAGGAGAAGTTAGACTTTGACTTATTGGTTGAAACTTCGTTAGTAGGAGCCTTTCATACCTCTACTATGTTTTTAAATCTTGTTTGATTCAAATAAACACTTTCACGTTACTTGTCGATCTTATTTTTTTTTAAATAATGGCCTTTGATGTGATTTTAGGAATCAATTGGTTATCTAATCATCATGCTTTTCATAAGGTTGTTAGCTTTTATATTCATAACCAACCTGTTGTGCGAATTCAAGTAACCAAACTACTAAAGTCAATTATTATCATATCAAGCCATAAGTAAAGAGCCCCGAACCTTTTGTTGTTGACTTCCTTGTGTGGAATGCACCGAGGCCAGACTTTCTCTAGGCGACATCATGAAAGAAGATGGCGAGTTGATAGGCATCATTATGAGGTGCTATCTAGGTTAAAGGATAGAAGTCACAGTTGGTATCAATGTGACGTATTATCCAAGTTTTGGATGAGAGTCACAGTTTTGAATGATATTTCTATCATTAATAAATTTCTTGACGTATTCTTGAAGACTTTCTAGCCTACCCTAGAGCGTGAAATCGAATTTTGTATTGACCCCAGTACAAAAACCCATTTCTTAAACCCTCAAATATTTCTTCAACTAAAAAGATCTGTTTACGTGGATTATGATGAAAGTCATAATAAAAGCATTGGACTAATGAAAATCATGGGTATACGTGGTATTAGAAGTGTTATAATGAGTTATGTTGGTTATTATGAGAAAACATGAAAGTTTCTTAGAAATCACAAAGAGTTGAAAATCAGATTTTGTGAAAAACGTAACATGAAATTCAATTGACCATATCTCCTAATATATTTTGAATTTTTCAAAGGTGGTCAAGTTCTAGAGTTAGATCTATGAGTTTTGTAGCATGTCCAAGTGGAATCTTTGGAAAAGGTGTTGTAGATTTACGTGTGGACTAATTTTAATAAAGAATGAAAAAGCTGGAAATTTCAAAAAGCTACATCGATTTTATTTTTAAAAGGGCATTTTCGGCCACTTAAATTATGAGAAAAATTCTAGCCTTTTGGGAAATGAAAGTATATGGTATAAGGTAACTCCTGTCCAAAAATGAGCTTATTCTGACTTAAAATGAGCAAGTTATGACCATTTCAATATTTAGGTTTTTCCGATTTAAAACGATATAACCTGGAATTCTACAACTCCGATGACCATGAAATTTAAACTGGAGGCTCACATTAACATGTGTAAGGTCCTGCCAAGATTTGGGAATTTCCGGAGTTAACCTTGAGGTAGCTAATTTCTTAAGGAATTAATTAGAAATTGATTTTTGAAAAATAGTAAATGAATTTTAAAAATTTCGAGAAAAATGTATGTTCATTATGGGACTATATTATGCTAAATCCTAGAAAAGAAATATATTTGGGACTGATGTGGTATTTTCTATGAAAATAGTTTAGTTACGAACATATGAGTTAAATATGTTATGTGAAGTAACAAAGTTGAAAATAGGATTTTATGGCTAGAGAATCCTATATAGAGTATATGCATATATTTTTTTTTTGATGAGGGATTTGATCATTGGTGATGATATCTTATGAGTATGACATTTTTGAATGATTAAATGCATTATATGGTAAAGCGTAAACAATTGAAATAAATTGTTTAGAAATTTAAGAAGTGATTAAAATATTGTTATAATATTAATGATATTAGATTATGAGATTATTAAGTGATTGATAACATGGGGATATTCTTGAATCTCGGATAAATTATATTATAAATGTTTAATATTTATCTTTTATCTCATTTGATTGATTCTTTATATCATTATCCTCATGCTTATATTGTGTTGAAAGTCATCTCGTGGCATACGTGTATAGATGGACTTGGTATGATTATGACTGTGGATTGTTCTAGATAATCATAACCGTAATTGAAAACACGATTATCTTTCGCACGTAGTGCATGGATAATTGTGGTCGTGATACTAATGAATACACGATTATCTTTGGCCATAGTGCATGGATAATTTGTGGTCGTGATACTAATGAATACACGATTATCTTTGGTAGTCAGTAGTGCATGGATAATTTGTGGTCGTGATATTTTAATGAATATACGATTATCTTTGTACACGTAGTGCATGGATAATTCGTGGTTGTGATAATAAAGAATATCCTTCGCCCAGTAGTGCGTGGATGATTCGATGATGTGGATTAATAATTGAAATGAGTCTCAAAGAATGAAATATTAATTCATGGATGTGGTAAAAGTCATCTTTGGCCATAGTACATTGATGGACTTGGTATGATTATGACCGAGGATTATTCGGCAGATAATCATGATCAGATTAAAACACGAATATCCCCGCCAAGAGTACATGGATAATTCGTGGTCGTGATACTATTGTCGTGAGTTTCAAAGATTATTGGTTTTATGCTTGTATATCTTTGGCCCAGTAGTGCAAAGATGAATTGTTAATGAATATCTTTGCCTGAATTGCAAAGATGAATTTAATGTTTTCAACGATAAAGGTATTCAAGGTATCCTCACCTCTTATCATACTGTGTATCGCACTTAATTTCGAGGGCTTAAATTCCATAAGGAGGGAGATTGTGAGACCCCAGATTTTATCAATAAAGATTTAAATTTTGTCGAAATAATTTTTTAATGTTATGGTGTGAATTTGAGATAATATTATAGTTGTGGGTAGTATTTATAAATTTTGCAAAGTATGCAAATGGTTATATTATATTCGATTGGCTCTGGGAATATTTGGTTTAGCAGGGAATATTCGCACAACTACTCAATCATTGGTGGACCCCTAATGTAATTATCATTTGATCGAGAAAACGACAAAAATATTTTATTGAAATAACTACGGAAGTTTTACCGTTGATCTCGTTGAACTACTTAAGTAGTAAAAGTACAAAGAATACGTGTGGTTGCACAAGAGTACACACCAGATTGATTATCGATGCTTATGTGAGAAATCACTCGGTTTGATTCCATTATTATCGATTAATAATATGAATTATTATAATGATAATGACGCTTTTGTTTTATTCGTATTATTAACGTAATAATAAAATGTAAACATCTTTTTATATAAAATGTAATACTTTATTAAAGTTATTCTATAAATAGAATATATTATATTTTATTATGCATAGTGTCATATAGTGTTTTCAGCATAGTGTTTTGCATAGTGTTGCATAAAGTGTTGCATAGTAAAATGTTTTTATATAAATAGAATATATGATATTTTATTTAAAAGATTTTGCTTTAAATATGGACCGTCCGATTAAAGTAAATCAACTGGACCGATTCATGGATTAATTACTATGCATTCTATTTTCCTATAAATAAGCTCATTCCTTCATGATTTTCTTACTTAATTCAATCGAAACTCGAGAGAGAGAAATTATAGAGAAAAGCTATAGAGAGAAAATCTATAGAGAGAAAGAAGAAGAGTATTCTGCTACTTCACAACTTTGATATCCAGTGTCTTTTACGGTAAGGGATATTATTCTTTTGTATTCAAAAAGAGAACTTCGTTATTCCATTTCTTTATTATTCTCATTGGAATAACCTTTGATAATACGTGGTTTACCCTATACTTGGTGATATTCTTCTATTATTCTCATTGGAACATCCTATCTCGTGTGTTTTTACACCGCATTCGGTTCCGCTTTTTATTATTATTCTGTTGAATATCCCGCTCGTGTGTTTTACACCGGACACTGGTTCCATTTTTATTATTTCGTCTTTATTATTCTCGCCGTAATATCCTCATCATGCTATATACGCCGAACTGGTTCCATCATTTATTATCCGCATTTATTATTTCGTTGAACATCCCCGCTTGTGTGAATTTCACCGACTGGTTCCGTTATTATTATTCTGTTGGAATAACCTGCCTGTGCGGTCTATCGCATGCACGGTGATTTCTTTTGTTATTCCATTCTTTATTATACCTAGTTGGTTAAAACTTTGACTTCTATACTCCATGAAATTAGTAGAATATCCTTGATATTTGCGCTTCATCCAGTATCCTTTC
This sequence comes from Panax quinquefolius, assembly GCA_020205615.1. Classification (NCBI taxonomy): domain Eukaryota; kingdom Viridiplantae; phylum Streptophyta; class Magnoliopsida; order Apiales; family Araliaceae; genus Panax; species Panax quinquefolius. The sequence continues at coordinate 80,613,196 of CM035164.1, read as the reverse complement.
ATGGAAATATTCTTCTCAGTATTCTTGAATTTTACTCTATAAAACAGTATCGTGTTGACAATTTGGACGTTAATAATTCCTGGATTAAATAATTCTTGAACTTGTTTTATTGAATTCTTATATCATTGTCATCATCCTCATGTTTATATTATGTTGAAAGTCATCTGTGGCCTGTAGTGCATAGATGGATTTGGTATGATGATTACACCGAGACTATTCTTGGTAATCATGACCGTAATGTTACAAATGATGTGATGAAAGTCATCTTTGGCCTACGTGCATAGATGGACTTAGTATGATTATGACCAGGGATCATTTGATATAATCATGACCTGTTATAAATGATGCGATAAAAGTCCTCAGTGTCCTGTAAAGCATTGATGAATAGTTTTTGGTATGATTATGACCAGGGTTTATTCAGTATAGTCGCGACCATTGATGATTTAATGAAAATTTCGACCGTGGTACATGTGGATGATTAGATGTGGTGGAATATTTATTAAAGTCTAGTCTCAACTATAATGTTGATGAAAACCTTTTAAAATCATAAAAGATAGTAGATTTTATTTTCTACTTGACTCTTTTAATGGATCAGATATTCATTGCGCAGCTTAACCTGGTTGTCTATTGTATTTTATCGTTTAACATTGTTGAAGACTATTGATAATTTATTCTCGCATTATCTTAGTTATAATATTTCTTCTTGGGCTAGTTGAGCTCACCCTTTCTTTCACCGTTTCTCTTCGTGAAATGAGAATATATTTGGGGATTTAGTCTGGGAAAAGAGTGATGGTCCCGAAGATAGCATTAGTAGTCCTCACTATTCATTAAATAGTGTAACAATAAATGTAATGAGGACTCTTGAGTATGGATATTGTCTAAATGACAATATTCCTATTAGAACTCTCAGTTTATGTTTTGTCGTATATTACACGACAGATGTATAATTAAGTTTGTATTTGAATTTATGTACCATGTAAGTGGCGACCCAAGATGGGTGACGTATACCTAATTTTGGGGGCGTCACAGATATTATGTGGTATGTTAATTTGTTAAATTAACCCTTGTTTTGTGGCAGTATTTGAGAATGGTAGCTGAAAATATTAACAATGGAGTGAATGAGACCGTGGAGAAAGCTCTAATCGCCAACCAGGATAATGTGATGTCAGGCGAAGAAAGAATTAGAGATATCCATGTGGTGAGTGAAGAATTAATAGTTGCTCCCGAGATAGTCGCAGAGGTAACAGCTGAGAATGAGGAAGAAGAGGAAGAAGATGAACCTGAGGAGAATTTATTAGAAGAACTTTATGATCAAAATTTAGAATTACAAAATTGTATTCATGAGTTAGAAGAGCAGGCTGAAGAACGGCAGGCGGTCGTGGAGCAAAGAGATGCAATAATTCTAAATTGTGTTACCGGATGTGCGATGCTTGAACAGAAGCACTCTTTGGCAAAGTATAAGATATTAGAGCTAGAATCTGAGAATGCTATGATCAAAGTTATGATGAAAGAAGAAGCAACCAAACGAATGAGAATGGAGGATGCATGGGTAAAAGCTACACGACACATTGATATTGTAGAAAAAGACGTCCGATCCAATAAGGACAAAGTAGATGAAATGGATTTCGCTTTTTGGACAACAATTGGGAGAATCCAACATCTAGTTCGGAATTACCCAATGCAGAGTGGTCAACCCCAATTTGATATGGATCGAAGAGTAATGATTGAAATCATAGATCAGGAATTCGATGAAGCAATGACTGGTGGAATGTACTCTATAGCAAAGTTAAGTCCAGTTGGGATGGTGGCACCAGAGGCGGATACGAACAAGTCAAAGTCAACGGCTCCTGGAAGAGCGTTTGTCGTGACTGCCCAAAACGCGAGGAACTTGAACGAAGGTATCACGGGTTAGTTAATTATAAATTCTTGCGAAGTTTATACCTTATTAGATACCGGTTCTGCCCATTCTTTTATCTCTCCTGCTTGTGCTCAACGTTTAAACTTGACTCCGGAGAAATTAGACTTTGATTTATCTGTGGAAACTCCGTTAGGAGAAACTTTCATCACATCCACTGTTTTATAAATCTTGTTTGATCCAAGTTGGCACCATCACATTACCTGTTGATCATATCTCTTTAAAGATACTTGCTTTTGATGTGATTTTAGGGATTGATTGGTTAACTACTTATCATGCCAAATTAATTGCTTTTGTAAGGTTGTTAGTTTTCATATTCCTAAACAACCTGTTATTCTAATTTAAGCAACTAAACCATTGAAGTCAAACTCTTTTATATCAAGCCGTAAAGTCATTCGTTTATTGAAAAACGGATGTCAAGCTTTCTTAGCCATGTTATGGACTTGAACAAAAATACGTCAGATTTGAATGATATTTCTGTTGTTAGTAAATTTCCTGATGTATTTCTTGAAAAATTTCTTGGCTTACTTCCAAAGTGTGATATTGAATTTTGTATCGACTTTGAACCCGGTACAAAACCTATTTCTAAAATCTCATATCGAATGGCTCCTATTGAACTTTAGGAGTTAAAAACCCAACTATAGAAGTTGATAATTGAGCCTCTATCTGGTGACTTCTTTTGTGGAATGCACTAAAGCCAGACTCTCCGTAGGGAACGCCATATTTGTGCGATAGTAAACTGATAGGTGTTATTGTGACGTGCTATCCAAGGTTGGGATATGAGTCACAGTTGAGAGCAACCTAAGTCGGTAATCGAAATACGTAGCTTTTTAGGCTTAGTTGGTTATTATCAGAGATTCGTTGAATGATATTCTCGAATAGCTATTCCATTAACTTAGCTGACTCGTAAATATACAAAATTCGTATGGAGCGAGGAATGCGAGAAGAGTTTCCAAGAGCTTAAGAGGATACTCTTTTCGGCACCTGTTTTGACAATACCATCTGGTTCGGATGGATTTGTTATCTACAGCGATGCTTCAGGCAAAGGGTTAGGATGTGTTCTCATGCAACGTGGAAAAGTCATAGCCTATGCCTCGCGACCACTTAAAGAATATGAGAGAAATTATCCTACTCATGATCTAGAGTTGGCAGCAGTTGTTTTCGCGCTAAAGATCTGGAGGCACTGTCTATATGGGGAGAAAGTGGAGATATATTCAGACCATAAAAGTCTCAAATATTTCTTCACCCAAAAGGAACTCAACATGCGGCAACGACGTTGGCTCGAGTTATTGAAAGATTACGACCATACCATCCAATACCATCCTGGAAAAGCAAACGTGGTAGCTGACGCATTGAGTAGAAGATCATACGCGGAAACAAATGCGATGTTGTTAAAACAAAGACCCATTTTGTGTGATTTACAAAAGATGAAGATAGAATTCAAGACTCCGGGGACCCATGCAATGATGTCAAGTATACGCATAGAACCGACTTTAATCGAAAAAGTTAAAGTTGCTCAAGCCACAGATGCAGAGCTGATGCGTATGAAGAAGAAAGTACAAGAAGGTACTATTCCAGAAGCAAGAATTGATGAAGAATGAATACTTCGAGTCCACTCCAGAATTTGTGTTCCTAATGATTTTGACTTGAAGCATAGAATCATGATGGAGGCACACAACACATCGTTTGTAATCCATCCTGGGAGTACCAAAATGTATCATGATCTTCGACATACATTTTGGTGGAACAATATGAGGAGAGAGATCGCGAAGTTTATATCGAGGTGTTTAACTTGTCAACATGTAAAGGCGGAGCATCAAGTGCCAAAAGGTCCATTGCAACCACTTGAGATTCCGAAATGGAAGTGGGAACACATTACCATGGATTTTGTTACAGGTCTTCCCACGGTTTCTCAAGGCATAAATGTTATTTGGGTTATTGTTGATAGATTAACCAAGTCTGCTCATTTCTTGCCGATACGGGAGACTTATTCCCTTGAACGTCTTGCTAGTATGTACGTGAATGAGATTGTGAGGTTGCATGGCATGCCAGTATCCATAGTTTCGGATTGTGACCCAAGATTTACTTCAAGATTTTGGGTTAGCTTGCAAAAAGCTATGGGCACAGATTTACGGTTCAGTTCGGTATACCATCCTCAAACGAACGGACAATCAGAAAGGACTATTCAAACTCTTGAAGATCTATTAAGACTTTGTGTCCTCAATTTCAAAGGGAGTTGGGATAAGTACCTGTCATTGGTGGAATTCTCCTACAACAACAGTTATCAGGCAAGTATAGGTGTGGCTCCATTTGAAGCATTGTATGGACGAAAGTGTCGCTCTCTAGTATATTGGGATTAGGTAGGAGAAGCAACGTTGTTGGGACCAGAGTTGGTACGAATGACTACAGAGAAGATCCAAATGATTCGACAACGTATACAAATGACACAGGATCGATAAAAGAGTTATGCGGATCTTCATCGAAAGGACGTGGAATTTAGTATTGCGGATCATGTATTGTTGCGTGTGGCTCCATGGAAGGGAATTACAAGATTTGGGAAGAGAGGAAAGCTCAATCCACGATTTATTGGTCCAATTCAGATTCTTGACCGAGTAGGAAATGTGGCCTATAGACTCGCGTTACCTCCAAGTATGTCTCGTGTTCATAATGTTTTCATATATCTGTGCTACGTAAATATGTGAAAGATCCAAACCACATTATTGAGTTAGAACTGGATGAGATAGCCGAAGACTTAACGTACGAAGAGGTTTCCTGTCAAGATCTTGGATAGGAAGGAGCATGTCCTACGCACGAAGGTCATACCACAAGTTAAAGTTCAGTGGAGAAACCATGCTATTGAGGAAATGACCTGGGAGTTGGAAACGGAAATGAAAGTGAGGTATCCTCATCTTTTCAAAACACCAGGTACGTACGTCAATTTCGAGGACGAAATTTCATAAGGAGGGGAGGTTGTAAGACCCCAACTTATTATAAATAAAATTAAATTTCCTCTATTTATTATTTTGAAATATTAAGGGTTAATTTTATTAATGTGGTTAGTTGTGGGTAAAATGCGCAAATATTTTAAATAAGCAAGTGGTTATAAAATATTCATTTTTTATCAGAGAATATTCTTTTGGTCGATAATATTCTTACCTTTGTTTAGAATATTCGTATTAATGGTAGCAACCTTGTGTGGGCCCCACAAATGAGAAAGCGATTGGATGAAGAAAATTACAAGTATAAGTTATTTATAAATAAAGGGTGCGGTTATTCACTGAATTATATCGTTGGAATACCCGGTGGTTAAAACACGATGTCTGGCGTTGTTGTCAGATAAGAAGACACAGTATTGCACCAATTATTGATTCTTACGTTAGAAGGCACTACTCAATAATTATTAAGTAATTACTATTCAGTATTTTATTTTATTGATTCAATAATTGTTGCATTGATATTCTATATTACTGTTGTTTCAATAATTGTCACTACGCAATATTTTTCATTATCGAAGCAATAATTCATATTATCTGAATAATATTATTAGATAACATTATTGCACTACTAGAAATTTGACATATAGCGACGAGCTATATAGCAATCTGGTCGGACGGAACCCTCGCTTATAGGGTTTATATAATGACAAATACTAAATGACCGCTTCAGATAGCTCTTTCAAGGGAATCTGCTCGAGGGTCACAAATCGTCATTTCAGATAGGACTTCGCTTTTTGTTTTTAACGAGAGTCATAAGGAGCTTTCCGTTTTGGAATTATTAGGGTTTGTTAATTAGGTTTGGTGCCGCACACATCCCTCCCATATTTTTCCCCAAATCAATACCGCATAATTCTCGCCCAAATCGACATTAAGATCTTAGTCATCCATCTCATCATCAGATCTCTCCTAAGACTCCATCTCTCCGTCACCCATCTCATCACAAATCGACATTAGTCGCCCAAATCGACATTAGTCGCCCAAATCTCTCAGAGATCTCATCTCACTCTATCTCTCCATCAAATTGAATGCATTCTTGCATATTGAAACTATTTGAGCAGGTAATTTGTGCTTCGATTTATATTTAACCCTAAGTTATGATTTCCTCTATTTTCTCCTCCATCTAACAAGCCCTAAATTTTGACTTCGATCACACCGAGTCTTAGATAAGTTTTCAAAAGGAAGATTCAACGGATGCGCTTTTAATTTGATTGAGTATTTGAGAAATTTAACTTGATTAGACTAGCAATTTTCCGGGTAAGTGGAGTTTTTATATTGGTTTATATCTTGTGCAATTTACAAATTGCTATTTCCAAATGATATTTGTTATTTTCTTCGGTACTTACGGTGATATTATATCTTGGTGCATTCGTTTCATTTTCTTGATTGTTTGGTTATAAAGTTTGAAGCTATGTATGATTTTTTGAATATAATAAGGAACAACTTTAACTTTGAGTATTTTTATCTTAGTCCTCACATCGACTATTGTTTTCTCTCGCTAATTTGCAATTGTAGAGTAACTTGGTAGTGAGACACATGCCTTTTTGATAATTTTTTCCTTATAGTATTAATATCAATATGGAAACTTGCAACATGCTTTAAGTAATATTTTCTTTATCTTATAGTAATTGATATTATCATTAAGATTAACTTGGATTTTAAAACTTATTTGTGTGGCCTTCTCAAAAAACTGGTTTTTGTATAGTTCAGATATCGTTATTCTTAGTTGATGGCGATCTTGCAGACAAAATGGGAAGTGTAACATGTCATTTTTCTGAATCTGTTAATTATTAAACTTGTGGACCATGCCTTTCCAGTAACTTGTTTTGAGTGGTATGTTGGCCACCGTGTTTCATAGCTAGTATCAGTTTTAGCCTGTATGTATTTTCTAAAATGATTTTGTGTATTGTAGTAATGTAGTGTGGTAGACTTGATTAAGATATGGCCTCTCGCTAAGTTATGGGGATGGCTTTTGCCAATCTATTTTTGTCTAAAATAATTACCAATGTCTGACCCCTAAATTATTAAGCCAAATCAAGCCAACGAGCAAATGACAATCATAAACAAAAGAGATTAACGAAGTGAAGGCAGTTAAATATCTTTGCATTACAAAAAGAAAAGCATCCTAACGTCTTCTTATCATCTCACCTCTTTCAAACCCGTATCCCTTCGAGGCGAATTAGTCGACATGTGTTACGATATATAATCCCATGTGTTCTCGTGGTTTTAGTAAGAATAAAAGGAGAATTAATATAACCGGGGCTTCTTATGGGGACCCTCCCGAAGTTTGGGCAACCTCCTGGGGATGGAATTGTGGTCCGTTCTCGTGTGACATTTGTTCAAATGGGCGATGGGGGTAGTTCGAGCTTGCCCGGGTGGTGGTCTTGGGTCAAATGAGGAGGATAAGATGGATCAAAACGTAACCCTTGTGGAAAGGAAGTATTTTCCTTCCTTCTATTAATTGGACTAGAAGGAATCCAACATGATGTTAAACCAGCAGACAAACGCATTCTGCAATTAATTTGTAGGAATATTTGAGGCTTATAATTAAAAAGAACTTCCATGTCCAACATTGAGACCTTGAATGTAATGTTTTGGTGTAGTCACCCTTAATTATTACCGCGCTTATTTGAAATTCGTTAATTATGATAATTAATATTTAAATTATCTACGATTTTTTTGTTTTATTTGAGTGAACTGGAGTTTGGTTGGCATTCAAGGTACTTAATTATGATAATTAATTATCATAATTAATTATGATAGATTTCTATACGCAATATCATTCATGTGGTTCATTTTGAATTAGGGACACAATATCATGGATAAGGGGTGGATGGAATTACCAAGATATTCTAGAGAATATCTTATGTGCCTGAAAGATATCTCGAACTTTGGTTTCGAAAAAGTGGGCATGGTCACTGGAAGAATTCCTTGTCCATATAAAAATTGCGTGAATGGAAGATACCAGATTCGAACAACTATTCCTGAACATTTGATTTGTGATTGATTTATGTTTGGCTACACGAATTGGGTGCATCACGGAAGATGAGATTATCGGGGATGTGAGCAATGATGATATTCATGACGAACCATCACAATCAAGATGATCATCGACGCCTCGAGATGATAAATGATATATTTAGGGATTACTTGTAGATTCGCTTTTCATCAAGCTTCAAAATACCAAAAGTACATGTCAGAGGCCAATCAACCTTTATATCCTGGATGTGAAAATGAGACAGTCCTTTCATTCGTTGTATGGCTTTTCAATCATAAAAATGTTAGCAAATGGACTGATGTGTCCTTTGATGGATTGCTCCGTAAGTTCAAGTCATCATTTCCATCATTTGCAAACTTGCCTGATAATTTTTATGAAATGAAGAAAATGGTTGGAAATTTAGGGTTTGGTTATGAGAAGATTGATGCACGCGAGAATGATTGTATGCTCTTTTCGAGGGAGAATGAAAATTGTAGTCTTCAGACAGGTTTGCAAATCATCGAGATGGAAGCAGGCATCGAGATGGTCAGATCGTAGAAGACACAAATAGATACAAAAACTAAGAGGAGCAAAGTAGTTGTGAAGCAATTACATAATTTTAGCGTTAATTTCGAGATTGCAGAGGCTATTTATGTCTCAGAGAAATCGCAAAATACATGACGTGGCATCATGTAAAGCGACGAAAAGATGGAGTGAATCGTCATCCAAATTGACTCTGCTGACTTGGAAGCATTTGGATACAATGTACCCTACATTCTCTCAAGAACATCAAAATGTAAGACCTTGGACCGTCCATCGATGGCATGAGTCCTTTACCCATGGGTCACCAGATAGTATATGGCCGGTGACAATTGTTGTATATAACTTACCACCATGGATGTGTATGAAGCAGGAGTATTTTATCATGTCGTTGTTAATACCGTCCAAACTCTCCATGTAATGATATTGACGGTATATGCAACCTTTAATTGAGGAGTTGAAGATACTATGGAGTAATGGGGTGAAACGTATGATGCATCTAACTGCATAAAGTTCCAAATGCGTATTTGACCGATTGTTGTAGACAATTAGTGATTTTCCACTCTTTGCTATGTAGTCCGGTCAGAGTACTAAAGGTAAGTTGGCTTGTCCATCATGTCAAATGAACACTCGTTCTTGTAGATTGCAAAGTAAGGAATGTTATATCTAGCATCGTTGTTTTCTGGAGTCGGGTCATAGTTATAGGTTTGATACACGAAGATTTAACGGAGAATGTGACCATAGTGAAGCTCTGGTGGTGCCATCAGATTTGATATTCTTGAACAAGTTAATGCCATTAATGTCACTTTTGGAAAGACACCCACCAAGCACGAAGACCATTCCCCATGACTCAAAAACATAATTGGAGGAAGAAATTTATTTTCTTTGAATCGCCATATTCAGCAGATACTTTTGTTAGGCCACAATCTAGATGGAATGCACATTGCCAAAAACATTTGTGATAATTTGATTGGGACATTGTTGAGTGTTCAAGGAAAGTCAAAAGATAATTTAAAAGCACGATTGGACTTGATGAAAATGGGTATAAGAAGAGAGCTCCATCCAATACCCATGCAAGCAAGCAATTCAAAGTACCTTTTTTTTCCGGCCATAAGCTACTCAATGTCTAAGAAAGAAAGACATAATTTTGCAAGTGTTGAAAAATGTTAAGGTATTCGATGGATATGCTTCAAATATTTCACGTTGCATCAATTTAAAGGGGGCAAGATCTCGTGTCTTAAAAGTCACGATACCATATTTTAATGCAACAATTACTTCCAATAGCAATACGATGTACCAACTTGCCTGTACATGTCCGCTTTCAACAATATTTGAACTTTGTAACTACTTCAGAGAATTATGTTCCAACTATAACACATCGAAGATTATGAACGGTTGAACAAAAAAATTCGTTAATACTTTGCAAGCTTGAGATGGTGTTTCCTCCCGCTTTTGATATAATGGTACATTTGTGTGTCCACCTCAATAAGAGGCTAAGATAATGGAAATGTTAAATATCGATAAATGTGGGCTTTTGAAAGATACATGGGCAAGTTAAAAGGGTATATTCGCAATAGAAGTCATCCAGAAGGGTCAATTGTTGAAGGGTATATTGTTGAAGAATGTGTTACATTTTGCTCAAGATATTTGAGTCAAAACAATGCTGCATGGAAACGAGTTGGAAGAAATGAAGTCGGATATGAACAAGGAAAAGAGATTCTCTCCGTATTTAGAAAAACATAGTCGATTTCTTAATGTCCCAAAAGTTTGTACTCTATGTAGCGATGATATCAAGAGAGTGCACATTTGATGTGCTATTTAATTGTACAGAGGTTGAAGTCATATCTAAGGTGAGTAAATAAAGAATGACATTTATTGTTCGAAATATTAATAACTTATGTTAGCCAGCTAGCTATGACAAAAAAAAATTTGTTTGTTTATTTGTTTGTAGTATTTGGCAAGATTCATATATGTTGCGACGTGGAAAGCTTAAGCGAAAATCGACGCCAAGGGAAATTAACAATGCTAAGAAAAAGGAATTTCCTGAATGGTTTAAGAATTATGTAAGTACTACATTATTTGAACGTAATTTTATGCAAAATTTTGTAAGGGTTATTAATAATAAATGGATGGAATTTGCTTATATCGCTACCATTTTGTAGATGGCAACTATGAATAACGATGCTTTAAAGGAAGTTCAAGCTCTTGCATTTGGCCCAAATTTGATAGGCATGAGAGGAGATGGTTATTTGGTAAATGGGTATCGATTCCATTCGACAAGTTGTGAGAGTAAGAGGAGAACGCAGAATAGTGGGGTATATGTGGTAAAGAAACTACTCGTGGATATTCATCTCGCTAGAGATCGAAATCCTAAGGAAGATGTAGTTGAATAATTTGGCATTTTGGAAGATGTTGTTGAATTAGATTATTATGGATCCGCAAAGTTGTTCTATTCAAATGTAAGTGGTATGACAGGTTTAGCACGTGATAGAGGGTCAAAATCGATGACTATGGCTTCACGCTTGTAAATCATCAAAAGTTTGGTTCAACCGATGAGCCCTTTGTAATGCCCGCCAGTTCAACAAATATTTTATGTTGATGATCAAAGGGATAACAATTGGCGTGTGGTTATACGAACAAATCTGAGAGATTTATGTGAAGATGCTGAAGTAGATTTTGATAGTGACGAGTTACCTAATACCAATGAAGAATTCATCACTCCAGTTGCAGAAGTTGATATTGAAAACATAAATTGGGTTAGGAATGACGTTGATGCTAAATTAGTTGAAAATGGACGAAAAAGACCGGAAAGTAAGCGAAAACTAGGATCTCAAATTGATACATCTCGTTTGAAAAGACGAATGATTGAACATATTGTTGATGAAAATGAAGATGAGAATAGAGACAAAGACGAAGACGAAGACGAAGATGAAGGAGAAGATGAGGGTCCCGAAGATGAAGAGGAGGGTGATAGTGAGGAAAATGAAGATGACGAAGAATGAAGAGGATAAACATCACAATTGATAGATCTGTTTTTTTACACTTTGTCCATTTTCTCCAAAAGAGAAACCGTTACACTTTGAAAGATCCGTTTTTGATATTATATCTTGGTGCTCCTTGTACTATTAGCAAATATCTAGACTATTAGCAAATATCTAGCAAATATCAAAAGATGTAGTATATCTTTTACTTTGTTTTCTACATCATCTTATTAGTGTTTAAAACACACACTTTGTCAACATTTCAATGTAAGTAGATTTGAAAACCAAATGTTTTTCCCAAGGACAATAACCAAATGTAACCAAAAGCTTTTTCAGACAATAACCAAATGTTTTTCCCTAAGGACAACACTTGTCTAATTATTACACTCAAATTTCGCAAATTTATAAATAGTAAACAACATATACCAACCAATGTGAACGCTCCAATTATCAAATGAAAAAATTAATCAGATCGCAGATGAACTCGTGTCGCTACAATGTCCGGATCATATGAATGTAAAGAATGTAAACTAAGAACTTTTGTTGTTTATGTCTTGATTTTGAAAAAATATTATGTAATCGACTCATAGTTTGAGCAATTTCTCGACAATTGCCCTTATTACGTAATCTGCGAGGAGTAATAGAATTACAAACAGGTTATTTTAGTTTAAGACAAATCAAAGCTGCTAGCAATAACTTTGACCCTGCAACTAAGATCGATGAAGGTGGATTTGGGCCAGTTTACAAGGTAAATTCACTCACAGGTGCAAAACCACATTCATATCACATGAAGTAAATTCATAGTTTATTCACAGTTTATTCACAGGTGAGTTTACAAGGTAAATTCACTCACAGTTTACAGGTGTTGTGTCTAAAAGTAATGAGTGTCACATTTATCACATGCTTACGAGTGTCACATTCATATTTTTGTTTCTCAGGTTGCTTTAATGGCTTCTAATAGAACGTCTAGATCTCGTGATAACTGTTCCAATGGCCCGAAAATTAATGATAATGAGATCCATGCCGATGAACCACATGTAGAGGAGGAAAGTATTCATGAGAATGTTGAAGGTACCATGCATATATCTATACTTATACTTGCTTTGTCATGAAGGCAACTTTTACACACTTCGTTTTCTTCACTTGAATGACAACTTTTACACTTCTTTTTCTTCTTTTTCTTTTTCATGATGTGTGGTTGATTCACTGCTGGATGAATGGGTATATGTTCAAGTATAAATGAACAACCTTTCCTTTGCCTCATCGATTCATCGTACTCATCGTAATTTAGTGGACGACCTCGCTTCATCGTATGGAATGCTCTAATTTGGCTTCTTCAGATGTATGTACTCACTGCATTTCGTAACTCCAATGGACTAACCGCTTTTCGCAAATTTGTGAAACTTGTCCATGTGTTGTTGGTTTCTTTTAACAATATGGAATGCTCCTAGCTTTCTAATAATAATGAGTTGCCTCTGGACTCCTAACTTTCTAATAATAATGAGTTGTCTAGATCTATATGAATTATGGACTGCTAAAGTTTTCTTTTGAGTTCTATTATGGACTGTTTGTAAATTTATAGCTAAAATTGTGCCTAAATATGAACTGCTATGGTCAAATGTTGAGACTGAAGTTGTGAGTCAGCATAGAGTCCCTATATTGTCTATGTATACCATTTGAAAGTTGTTCCTCATGTTATATTTTAGTTTTGTTTAGTTCATATATCTTGATTCTTTCTCTCTTTTAGGTTCTCGACCTAAGAGGAAGCGTGGACCAACGATGGGAGCAAAGTTATGGTCAAATATCGATGCACCCAAGAAAGTAATTTATGATGCAAATGGTCAACCTGTTGGGGGAGAGGCCAATAAGTTAACCACTTTTCTCGGGTGTCTTGCTCATGAATGGAGAATTTTTTCCAATAAGTACTCCAACATGGTCCAATATGACAGAGGCTAAATACGACAAGGGCTTGGGATGAAATTCAGGTTATTAATCATACCATTTTATAGAATTTGACATTAAGCACATTGAAACAAACTAATATATGTTTAAATTTGTTTGTTGTAGAAACGATTTACCACAGATCACCCCAATGCTAAGAGAAAACTGATGACTATCATGAACAATAGGTGGAGAGATTGGAAGTCTAACTTAAAGAGTAATAATTTTGTGCTCGGTGACCGTACAAATCGACAAATAATACTATCAACAATGATCGAGTAAATACTAATCAATGGGTTGCGTTGGTTGATTATGGCTAATCGATGATGCACATGTGTCAGGTTTATTCTAATTTATGTATTATCAATTCTTACTTATTGTTTTATATTATTATTAATTTATAAATACATACAATGCAGGATATAGCAAAAAAAAATTGTGAAAATCGGAAAAAATTGTTGGTAGGTCATACATTGGGCACTAAATCAATCCAAAAAAAAGAAGCATGAATTGGTAATATTTGATGTTATTTCAATATTTTTTATCGTTAATCATGTATTAGACTTTTTATAAATAGAGGAGTTCTTGAATTATGAACTATTTTTTGTTTTATTTGTAGTACCAAATAAATAAAAAAGAGATCGATCGAGCAAATATGTATATACAAAGCCCCACACTCAAGTGATAACTCAATTTTACCGGGAGCATCCTCGAATGTGGTACGTATTTATCAATCCTCAAACAATGGGTTTTTTTTAACTCTTTATCCCTGTATGTGTGTGTGAGTTTGTTTTAGAGCATTCATTTACATGAATTTAAACATGGCCTTTTCAGATTCTAAATACTGTGATCCCTACAAGAATATAGTTAAGTCACATTATGGAGGCACCAAGAAAAACTTCCTACTTTTATATGTTCCTAGAAGCATAGACCTTTAATTTGTTCATTAATAAATCAGTCACTAAACTAGAGTATCAATGTCATTGAACATGTTGTATATGGGACAAAGCAATGCACGTCCAACCTTATAAGTAGAGTCAAAATAGCCATACATGCAGTTCCTAGCTAAACATATGATGTCATGAACTTGACATTTATCGGACTAATTCTCACCCCCTAAGATCAGAATGAACAACTCAGAAGACTTTTCATAAGCTGTAAAAGAATATCGGGAAACAATATCACATGACCTCAAAGAAAATATAGTGTTACTTCTCTTCTAGTTCAGATTAGTGTAATTATTTTAATTTTCAAGTTATATGTTTGTTGTTTTGCATATACGGGGTATGCAACCAATGAGGAAGAGCAAAGGAAATGTGGCAATGATGAAAATCAATCTCTCACTCTTTAAAATTCAATACTCATTGTTGTAGTGTAATTATTTTAATTTTCAATACTCGTGAAGCTAAATACAAGATGGTATCTCAAGAACAATGTCTAAATAAGTAACCAATATAGAAAGAAGGAACATTTAAGTAAGTGGAATAGAATATCTTGTAAGTTACTTTTAACAAGATTAAAAATAATAATAGAATAACATATAAAGTAATTACTATTATTATTTGCTACTCTTCTTTAAGTTATGTTGAATTGCCTTGTATATTTAAGTTGCCTCAGTATATTTAAGTTGTGTATAATTTGCCTTATATATTTTCACAGAAAAATTATCGAGTTAAAGAAGACTCAGTGAATCGAATCGGTGAAAGCAATAGTACATGATTTGAATGATATACTTTCACAAGTTCTTGGACCAAAGCGACATGGTAGACTTCGACAAGGTGGAGTTGGTGCCATGTACCTACAAACACTTGGGGGCCTTGTGACACAAATAATGAGGTACAACGTGAGAATCAAGAATTGAAAGTCGAGTTGAAAAGGTGCGGAAAAAGGAGATTATACTGCAAGGAAAGTGGATGAACTATTATCAATTTATGATGAATTTATGAAGAATTCATCGGCCCAAATGCTCAATCCAACAATCGGTGTTGTTCTCTCACTTCACTTATACTTAAATTTTGGGGCTATCATTATGTTTTTATGGATTACCAAGTTCACTTGATAATTAATTTGTAGGATCGATACACGTAAGGAGATAATGGTGATATTAGCGGATCAAATAATCCTATAGAGGACTCGTGACATATGTCACGTCGCTAGAGATATGTTACACGGTCTTTGAAATTTGTTATATGTAACATTATTTTTGATGAAAATTTGTTAGATGTGATACTAAAAATATGTTAAATGTGCTTGTTGGTTATGCATCGTTTTGATACATAGTAATGATTTTGGATGGTTATGTATATTTAGATGATATTATACATTAATAGACTTTATTTGTTTTATTCTTTTAGTTGTAAATGTTATATTCAGATTGGATGGTTGAATGTAGTTATGTTTCTTAACAGTAAAAATAAATAAAAATTATTGTATAGAAATAAGATGTTCTTAAAAATTTGGGAAGATATAAATGACTGGCCATAATTGCTGCTAAAGCTAAATTTTTTGGCATCATATGATTTATAGCGACGGCCACGGCACCGTCGCGAAGAGCTCACGACCAAATCTGCTTTATACCGACGCGGTCACGACCGTCGCGAGAGCTCACCTGACCAATCTCACCTATAGCGATTTCGGGTCACGACAATCATAATAGCTCACGTACCAAATCTCACCTATAGCGACGGGGCCGGTGGATCGTCGCAGAGCTCACTACCAAATCTTCTATAGCGGACACGGCCAAGGTCGCTTTCAGATATCCACTTTCCGACCGCTTTCAAAAACCTTCAAGCACGTGTTTGTGGAGTTTTCTAGCGACGGTTTGACCGTCGCTATAACCAAAAAGACCGTCGCTATAGGTTTCAGCGACGGCTTCTATAATGACGATCGTTTAATCGTCGCTATATCCTATAATGACGGTGTTTTTTATCTATAATGACGATTACGGCCGACCGCGCTATAGCCTAATTTTCTTGTAGTGTTGGCAATGTCTAGAAAGTTCTGTCTAAGGAGAGGTCTGGTCACCTAATTGCGCGCCAATAAGGAGAAATCCTTATTGGAAAGCTCCCTCTTTTCTGGGAACTGCCTGGTTGTCGGTATTATGATTCTGTAATATTATTTGTTAATAATTAATTATTGATTTATATGATGAGAAAAATATTCATTTTATGTGGATATAGATGGTGAAAAGTTTTAAAGTGACAATTGTTGAAAATCGATATTTTATCTTTTTCTGATAAAATAATATTTTATTATATTATTATAATATAATAATGATGATATTTTTTTACAATGAATGTGGGATATATGAGTATATGAGGAAGAAGAGTATTTTGTGGCATTAAATGATTAACACATGTTTTGTGTGTCGGTGGACCCCAATTCTTGATCGAAATTTGATTATAATTTGTAAAATCGTCTGTTTGTGGATTTCGGTCAATTTTTGTTTGGAATTTGGAAAAACTTTCTTCTGTAAAGTTGTAGAGAATGAAATTTCCTATGGAAAGGACATGTGGTTCAAATTTTTCTGATAAAGGGCTATTTATTATGAATTATTGAAGTTCTGAAGTTCCTAAATAATTGATTTTTAGAAGTTTTAATTATTTATTTTTATAAAAAATGTTTTTTTTCATTTGTGGGCATGTGTTAAATGGTTGAAATCAGCTGGTATGGTCTGCTAAGGAAATTAAGAAAATTATATTAATATTTTATTAAATTTTCTGCTTTGGTGTTCTAAGCATTTTCCTATAAATAGGGTGCTTAGTTTAGAATTGAAAATCACACCAGAAACTGAAGTTTTCTCTCTATTTCTCTCTCTATAATATCGAGTGTATTTTTGTGAGTATTTTAGTACTTTGAGTATTGCTATACGGTGCAAGTTCTTTCAGCACTATATCCAGTTTTCCAGTCAGAAGTACTATCCTTTTGAGGTAAGGGTTGTTATTTTCTTTGTAAATGATATTATTTCTTCAATATCATTATACCGAAATATTGGTCTAAATTTTTATCAAATTTGGAACTTTTCATGTCGGGGTTACTATTCATGAGTTACTATTCATGAGTTACTATTCACGAGTTACTATTCATGAGTTACTATTCACAAGTTACTATTCACGAGTACTATTCACGAAGCATGATGATTTTTTTTTTGTGAAATTTCTATCTTTTAGCGTCGAAGTTATTATTCACGTATACGGCACTATTCACGAATACGACATTATTCACAAAAAAATTAAATTTTTGTTTTTCGTCCAAAATATCTATTATGGATACTAGCTTTGATTGTATCCATGTTTTGATCATTCTTTAATTTTACTCCACTCTGGTTATTTATGAAGTATTTTTGAACTTGGATTGTTTAAAGTACGAATCCTTAATATTTATTCTTTTGTTTCACTGGATTCGTTTTCTTTAAAATATTTTTCATCATCCTCAGTCCTAAATGATGATATTACTGAATATCTTTGGCATGTAGTGAAAAGATGAATAATTTTTTGATGAATATCTTTGGCCCGTAGTACAAAGATGAACAGGTGTTTAGATGAACATGACCAACTGATGAATATCTTTGGCTCAGTGCAAAGATGAATATTTAATTCTAGATATATATTGATTAATGTTCTGAGGATAAAATATCGATGAACTTTTAAATTCATATATAGAAGATAGTAGATTGCATTCTCTACTTCACTCTTCTAATGAATTATTATTTTTTTGCGAAGATTGATTTAAAACCTGGTTGTCTATTGTATTCTATTAGATTTTTTCTGTTGAAGACTAACGATAATTTGTTCTATGTTATCTTAGTCATAATATTCTTCTTCGGGCTAGTTGAGCTCACCATTTTCCTTTTGTTCCATGTTTCTTCTCAGGAGGCGAGAATGTAGCGAGTACTAGTCGGGGTATGGAATGAAGGTTCTAGAAAGTCGTTTTAGTAGTCCTCACCATTTTTTGTAAAATAATGTATCAATAATTGTAATGAGGACTTATTTGACTGTGGATATTGTCTAGATGACAATATTTGTATTTAAACTCATAATATTTATGTTGTAATAATGAAGTTGTAGTTGTTTCTGTACCATGTATTTGGCGACTCAGAATGGGTGTTGTATACCTATTTTGGGGGCGTCACACGTAGTGTAGGGGTGATTCGATGATGTGGATTATTTATTAAGCTGAGTCCCAGCGATAAAAGTGATGAAAAACCTTTTAAATCATAAAGATAGTAGATTTTATTCTCTACTTAACTCTTTTAATGGATTGCTTGTTCACCGCATTAAACTTGATGTTTGTTATATTGTATCGGTTTAACACTATTTAAGGCTAATGATAATTTATTCTCGCATTATCTTAGTCATAATATTTTCATTGGGCTAGTTGAGCTCACCCTTTCTTTCAACTTTCTTCTCTTGAAATGAGAATATATAAATGAGAGATTTAGTCGGGGAGCGGAGTGATGGTCCTAGATGGTGCATTAGTAGTCCTCATTATTCTGTGAAATAGTGTGATAATAATTGTAATAAGGACTCCTTTTGAGTTTGTATACTCTCTAGTAGACAATATTTTTATTCAAACTCACAGTTTATGTTTTGTCTTATTGTACATGACAGTTGTATTATCAAGTTGTATTTGAATTCTGTACCATGTATCTGGCGACTCGAGATGGGTGATGTATACCTAATTTTGGGGGCGTCACATAATCATTTCAGAATTTATATAAACCATAATTATAACAATGTTGATCAATTCAGCTTGCACTTAAGCTAAAAATATTCTATTATAAATTCAATGGTCATGATCATACTAGTCAACAATTCAACTTTGCACCATCGCCAAAGAGAACCCATAGTCGCATGATCATACCAATACTTTACCCATCTTTACACTCAAGTCAAAGAGAAATTCCATCACCAAGGTTATAAAATGTTATATATGATAATAAAACAATAGGATCAATAACTATATTTAATTTCAAGAGCAAGATTCATAAATCAATGATTTCATAACACCTTAATCCAAATGTTATAAATCACTTAATAATATCATAATCTAATATTATTAATATTACCACAATATCTTCATCATTTCTTAAACTTATAAATAATTTATTTTAATTGTTTATACTTTACTAATTAATACATTTAATCATTCTAAAATGCCAAACTCATAAGATTTCATCACCAATAACCAAAACCCTCATCAAAAATCTGCATATACCTTATATAGGATTCTTAAGCCATAAAATCATATTTTCCAAATTTCTTACTTCACATAACATATTTAATTCATTTACTCACAACTAGACTATTTTCATGAAAAATAACAAATCAGTTCCAAAACTATTTCTTTTCTGGGATTTAGCATAATATAGTCCCATATTGAACATATATTTTTCTCAGAATATTTAAAATTCATTTACTATTTTTCATATGGCCAAAACTGTCGAATATTTAGACATTTATCATAAATTGTACTTTTGTCCGAAAATTCTAAAATTTACACGGTCTACTACTGTTATATACATGTACTCCCAATAAAATATTCATCAATTTTGGAATTAACCACAAGGAGTTATAAGCGTTTACTTTTAAAATAGTCTTTTCTCATAAAATCCATAACTCTTAATCTATATATCCACAAATCGCCATTTTTGGACACAATCAACCAAACTCATCAAATTATCATTTCAAATTTTTCCAGAATTTTTAAAGGTTCGCAAAAATTTCGAAACTGAAAAACATAATAACCCTTAAAATCCCTTACTATCCCTTACCTCAAAAGAGCAGTACTGGAATGTCGGATATAACGCTGAACAAACTTGCACCGTATAGCAACACTCAAGATATCTAAATACTCAGAAAATACGCTCGATAATATAGAGAGAGAAAACTTCAGTTTCTGGTGTGATTTTCAATTCTAACCTAAGCACCCTATTTATAGGAAATTACTTAGAACACCAAAGCAGAAAATTAATAAAATATTAATATATTTATATTATTTTCTTACGCACACCTTGCCATTTGAATTCAGCCACAAACATATGCAAGTGGGTCTCACAAACACACCAAACATGTTTTTCTTTTAAAAAATATTTAAAACTTCAAAAATCAATTATTCTGGAACTTCAATAATTCATAATAAGTAGCCCCTTTATCAGAAAAATTCAAATGCTATGTCCATTCTATAGAAAATTTAATTCTCTACAACTTTGCAGAAGAAAGTTTTTCCAAATTCCAAACAAAAATTGACCGAAATCCACAAACGGATGATTTTACAGGCTATAATCAAATTTAAGTCAAGAAACGGGCCCACAAACATGTTTAACATGTTTTAAATATTTTTAGTAATAAAAATACTCTTCCTTCTCATTTACTCATATATCACACATTCATTGTAAAAATATCACCATTATTATATTATTATAATATAATAATATATTAAATAAATTATTTTATCGAAAAAGATAAATATCAATTTTCAACAATTGTCACATTAAAAAAATTTCTCCATCTATATCCACATAAAATGAATATTTTCCTTATCATATAAATTAATAATTAATTATTCACAAATAATATTACATAATCATAGTACTGGCAACCAGGCCGTTCCCAAGAAAGAGGGGGCTTTTCAATAAAGATTTCTCCTTACTAGCGCACAATTAGGTGACCAAACCTCTCCTTAGACAGAACTTTCTAGACATTGTCAATAATGTTATCTAGTAATATTATTAAAATAATATGAATTATTGATCTGATAATGGAAAATATTATGTAGTGACAATTATTAAAACAACAATAATATAAAATATCAACGTAGCAATTATTGAATCAATAAAATAAAATATTGAACAGTAATTACTGTAACAATTATTGAGTAGTGCCTTCTTACGTAAAAAAAAATATCATGATTCGCTAATAGTACTCGTGAATAGTAACTCGTGAATAGTAACTCATTAATAGTAACTCGTGAATAGTAACTCATGAATAGTAACTCATGAATAGTAATTATAAGAAAATTTGAATATTTTTATTTTATAAAATTCGGGGTCTTACAATCTCCCCTCATGAAATTTCGTCCCCAAAATTTACGTACATGGTATTTCACAGAGTTGAGAATACCTTACTTTCATTTTAGATTCCATCTTCCATGTCATCATGATTTCTCCATTGCTTATCTCCTGTATTTCAGATATTATTCTAGAATACAGCTTCAAAACAAAGGTTAATTGACATATCATAATTTGTCAACTTAAGTAAGAAAATTCAGCTTAGGTAGGACGCATACTAGCGAAGGATATTACTCGTCTCTCCCTTCCTAGTTCTAATTGTTAGGTTTGTAATATTCATAACGCAATCAAATTGCATAAAAAGTGCGGAAGCGTGTAAAATCAGAGTTTAAAAAATTTACAAACCATATACCCGGATCATCCTTTATGCATAATTATTAATTAAACGAAAAGATAAAGAATAAATCATACCCTTGAAGATCGAGCTTCCTCAGGTACAAGTTCACCTCCAAATCCTTTCGCGTTCAATCTTAAATCCACGGGTTTGGTTCCTTCCTTTGATCAACGTTAGCCACCCAAATGTTTGGCCTCAGAGGTGATCCACCAAGGAAGAATAAAATTCAAGAAGATGGGTGTGTTATGGCTAACCCTAGTTTTCTATCTCTATAGAAAAGGCATACTCCCAACAACTTGGAATTATTACGTACTTTGTTAAAGTCAACAACCCATACCACCCATAATAAGACTCCTCTTATTTATAGATGTGGGCAACCCACCTTAACAATTAAGGAATTGGGTTTTAATTAATTAATTCTTTTAATTAATTAAGCTCCCTAATCTTATTAGGGATAATTAATTAAACTCCTTTAACTAATTTAACCTCCTAATCTTATTAGGAATAAATGAGTGTACTTATATTAAATTAATTTCTAAACTCTTTTAGAAATTAAAATAATAATAATTGTAATAATATTAATAAGACTCCTCTTATTAATTTATATTTAATATTTCTAAAATATTAAATAATAAATATTAAGCTATCTAATTTATTCTATCACCATAGATTAAATTAAATATACATAACATATTATTACGATTATGCCATTAACTTCTTAAATAATTATTCTTCCTTTTATGGTGTGACCCTTTAGGTTCTCCATATTAAACCTAGGTTGTGAATAAATCAATTAGAACAATTCTAATCTTATTTAAATAAATAAATTAAACAATTAATTTATTTAAATAATATTTATTCTACAATAGGATAAGCCTCCCTAGCGATCGGCGACTTTCCGGATAATATAGATTTCAACATTAATCATAAAAGAACCTTTGAGTAAATAGTTACCGTATAATTCAATCCTTCCACCATACAATGTCCCAATTAAATATAAGACATGGAATTCTTTGTCAAGTCTTATTTTATTTAATTATATGTATTTCGATCCTTAAATGCACTAACTCAAATAATGAAAATTAGAAACTCCTTTCTAATTTCATTCGCCTTCGCCAAGGACTCTTTGGGTTGTCATTTATCGTATCACATAGGACATTTCTCTTCTTTTATTAGAAGTGGTAGATTCTTTATTGATCATACATTATCTCCATGTACAACTTATTATACCCAAGCATACCCTTTGATATACCCTAAGGGTCTTAAGGAATAAGTCAAAGTATAACTCATCATACACAAGATACTATGATGATCTCAAGTCCAAGGATTACTTCAGATTACTATCACTACTGAGAATTCCTATTGACAGCAAATAAAACTCCATTAGGTATTCCTTAGCGAGCCAACGTCAAATTGAACTTATTCTCTAATAAGCACCTACATACTTGCTTTAGTGTCTCCACACAAATGATCATGAGATCAATCATCCTCATCCAATGAGCAAGCAACGTATGTACCAATCTATCCGGATTCACTAATCCCCAATTTAGTTATCCAATGATTGGGAACTATTTTAGTTTTAAGCTTTCAAAGAATTTGGATCTCATTAGAATGATCATCATCATTATTCTAAAAGCATTGCTTAAAACTATGGGTTTATCACATATTATAAAACAAAGATCATGTAGATAATTAAAAGCCTTTAATAAATTAATACTTTTTATTAATAAATGAATAAGATTGTTACAAAGTATATGCTTTATCATCAAACATGATTGGCTTGTGTGCATACTACTTTCAATCTCCCACTTGCACTAAAGCCAATCGTCATGGTATCTCATACTCTTCTTCTTCTCTAAGTGACGATTATCCCTTTGTTGGATAAGCTTTAATTAATGGATATGTAATGTTGTTCATGAGAGTCCACTATCTCTATAGTGATTTCCCATCTTTCAATGATTCTAATAATCAAATGAAAGTGCCACAACACATGTTTAGATCCAAGATGAGACTTAGGAACTATTCCTAGTTCTGTAATGAACTTATCATCCAAACAATCAACTTGTAGCTTCATTTATAGCTATATACTTTGTCTTTATCACTAAACCAGCAACTCTTTGCTGTTTGGAACCTTTCCAATTCACTGCACCACCGATTCAAGGTAACACTTTACCTTAAAGTGGATTTTTTCGTCGTCTTGGTGCGTACGAAAACTTGAGTGCATTAAGCCCTCTAGTTTTAATTAAGACCAAAGATAAATTTTAATCACATCTTTAGTTTCGATTAAACACTTTAAGATGTTTTTCAACGACTCATTGTGAACTTCTCGAATATGGACCGATCAACATCGGTCTCGTATATTTCATTGCATACATGATAGTCACTCATGCGACCTCTCTTTCGAGAGTCGTGGGGACTATTAAGAGATAAACTCCATGGCTCATCAACATAAGACATCTCTTGAGTTTGCCATGCTAAACGACTTTAGCATCAAATGAATATACATTCCTTGGGTTAAGTCGAGCATCCTCTTGAATCTATCTATGTAGATTTTATCCCCAATTAAGATACTCTTCCCAAATCATTCGTGGAGGAATTTTTAGACAAATTTATCTTTCTTGATTGTAGCATTGGTATGTTATTCCTCATCCGTAGTATATCAACATATAATACTAGAAATTTCACGACGCTCCATTTGACCCTTTTGTACACACTAGAAGTCTTACCTCATCGAATGTAATTTGGATCATCATCTTCTATGATGATCGTACCTCATCATCATCATCTATGATGAATCCATACCTCCTAGGTATCTTCTTGTACTATTCGATTTACGATTCGGTTTGTGGTACAATAGGTCTATCTACAGGTTCCTCTTATTTAACTTATAGTGTTTTGTGGTTCTTGAACTTTTCAAGATCTATTATCCTCCCACTAGCCCCTTCAATGATAAATGCCTTTATCTTAGAAGGCGGCGTGTTTCGTAACAAACACCTTTTGCTAAGTAGAATTATAGAACATATACCCTAAACTTACTTTAGGATGTCCCACAAATCGACACTTGTCAAATCTTGTCCCAAGCTTATCCTTTTTGAAACCTTTTCACATAAGTTGGACAACCACTTATCTTAACATACTTAAGATTAGGAATCCTCCCCATCCATAACTTTTATGGAGTCTTCAATGGATTTTGAGGTTACCTTTTTCGTAGATATGCATCCATTTCTAGGACATGATCCTGAAGGATCTTTGGAATGTCGGTAAAATCATAATGGATCGTACCATGTCCAACAAGGTATGATTTTTCATTCAGATACATCAATCAATTATTGCATATCGAGGCGTCCATTGTGAGAAAACCATTTGAGATGATCTAAAACTTATTGCACAAGTATTTATTCCTTGATCTAATCAAAGAATCTTAATACTTTGCCAATTTGTTTCACTTCAATTCTTTGAACCTTTCAAATAATTCACACTTGTATTCAACAAATACATACATTCAACTCTTTGAATGATCATCTCCTTTTCTTATACTAGTTTGTTCAATATGCAAAATTATTTTCACGTAAGTCAGTATACAAAATCCATTAAGTAATATTTCGGTTCTTTACAAAACATTATTATTATAAATAGAACAACAATTTTCTTAATTATAATATCAAATTTCATTGTCAACAACAAAATGAAAATAATGTTTCCAACGAGAACCGGAATACAATAACAACTTATTGACTTAATAGATTTGCCCGTGAAGCAATGCTAAACTATAAGTTTCTATGGCTAATGCAAAGAACCTTTGCTTCATTTTCCACACATAGGATTACTTATATTTGTTTAGATTTTTACTACGCTTGGTCCCTTCATAAATCTATATTTATGATAACCAAAGTCAGTATCTAATACCCAAGTAGAACCTTGACTTAAAGAAAAATTTATTTCAATCATGAACAAAAAGCGTATTATGGCAGAAACTTCACTAAGCTTCTTTGGTTAGCCTCTACAAGATGCTTCTCGCAGATTTCTTTCCAAAGTGTCCGAGCTTATTGCGGTGGAAGCAAACTCCTTTGCTTATCCGTGATCGCTTTTGTTCTTATTATCCTTTGTTTACGCTTTCATTTACCTTCTTTGAATCGTTCTTCTTTTCAGAAGATCCTTTGGCCCCTACCAGTAAGACTCGGTCTTTCTTGGTTGGAAAGTGACTCTCAACATTTTTCAATATGTTAAGCAAATCAGCAAAGCTGATATCTAGCTTGTTCATATGAAAAATTCACAACAATTGTGAAAGGAGTCCGGGAGTGAGTGCAAGATCAAATCTTGGCTCAACTCTCCATCCATGACAAAACCAGTTGTCCTAATTGATCAATCAAATTGATTATGTTAAGAACTTTTTATCTGTATTTATAGTGCCATTGGCCATTCTAGATCGGAAGAGCTCCTTAGATATCTGATATCTATCAGTCCTACTTTCCTCACCATCAACTACTTAATGTGCAGGAATATAGTAGGAGCATCCATAGTTTCATGCTGACGCTGAATCTCGTTACTCATGGATGCGAGCATGATGCATCATCTTGCCACTTTCTAAAAGTAGCAATGTCTTCCTCGAGGCATTATGCGCAACCATTCTTGAGGATAGGCGTATTAAGGACATAAGATAGCTTTTTTCACTATGAGAACTATTCTCAAATTCCTTAACCAATCCGTTTAATTGGCCCGATTAATTTAGCATCTAATATGCTTCGCATGATGATAGTAATTTTAGACATTGTAAAATTTCGTAAATGAATTTGTAATTAACAACATTTTAACATACATTCTTTTATTAATTACCAAAATAAATTAGGTCTTGTTTTAAATTGGTATCTCCCACTTTTTTCTTCAAACTATATTACCTCACTTATATAGTTCGGTAAAATCTAATTAAAGATTTGCTAGTGAGAATAAGGATCCCATTTCAAATGTATATAGCCTTGTGGTGACACAACAAACTATATATAAATAAATAGGTAGACAACTTTTGTCAATTACATCAACTATGCAACTCCTTGTATTTTGCCTCTTAGATTATTTTGATCAAGTGGTGGCACATCCAGAATCAAAATTATCCAAGTTAAGTCCAACCTAGCACTCCATATATTCAAAAAAGAAAAATATCATCCTTGTGGTGACACAACAAAACAATATTGTTCAATTTTCTTTATAAGCATCAAATGTGATAAATTAACATCTTAAATACTTAATACTTGCCTTGTGGTAACACAACAAACTCATATTAAATATTTAATACTCTATTAATTTTATCATGCTAGAAGCGACGTTCGATATTCCAAATATCTTTGAACGCTTAGGACTTAATATAATTATTGAGGGGTTTGTTATTAATTTGTCTCATCTTGTTTAGCGTAGCATTTGCACATATATATATAAAATACGCGTTATATTAATGAACATCTGAAGCATGTTTGCATAATATATAATATATATAGTATACGCATTACTGCGTATAGAATACTATATTCTACCCGGATTGATTATGGACTTTTATTCTAGTTTGGTTCACTAGAGCCACCAAGTGAACCAAAAGGTCAAACTCCCTAGGGGTGCAAGAAATAATATTTAAATATAACTATAACATTTAAATCCGGGCTCTATTACAAACGGGTCTTCAAGCGCTCCTTGCTCCTTGATCTCCAATTTTAAAATTAATTCTAACTATTCCTATTACAAAACTATTTAAAATAAATAGAAACCTTGATCGTGATCGAGGGAAGTACATAGGAGGAGTTAGAATTTACATTAAGAAAAAATTAGAGAAGACGAGGTACGTGCAGACCCCATTTAATAAAACCCATACATTCATGCATCCAACTAAAATAAAATCCAATCGCATCGGGTCAATCGATAGTCATAATCAATCCCATTTATTATCATACACATCACCATATGCATCAATAAATAACATTCATCTCATGAATAATAAACATTTAATATATATATTGATATCATTTAATGGGCAAATTTAGTTAGTATAAAATCTATTTTGAATCAAAATAAACTCCTTTATTTTAATCCAAATTTAAATCAAAATAAAACTATTTTATTTTAATTTATCCAATTTTGAATAAAATAAACTATTTTATTTTAATCAAAATCTTTAATCAAAATAAACTCCTTTATTTTAATTAATTATGGAATCTAATTTCATGTAAAAAAAATCTTTAATTGAAATAAACTCTTTTATTTTAATTAATTATGGAATCCAATTCCATGAAAAAAAATCTTTTATTAAAGGAAACACGGATTTTCTTTCCTATTCACAAATAAACTCCTTTATTTTGAATAATATGAAATCTTATTTCATATCTAAATAAACTCCTTTATTTAAGGAAATTAGGATTCTCTTTCCTATTCACAAATAAACTCTTTTATTTTGAATAATATGAAATTTTATTTCAAATCTAAATAAACTCCTTTATTTAAGGAAAATATAATCCAATTTCAACTCCAATTAGTTATCATGGAATCCAATTCCAACTCTAATTAGTTAGCATGAAATTTAATTTTAAAATTAAAATAAATCTTTTATTTTAATATTAAAATAAACCTTTTATTTTAAGATTAAAATAAACCTTTTATTTTAATTATAAAATTATTTAAAATTAAAATAAACTTTATATTTTAATATTAAAATAAACCTTTTATTTTAAAATTAAAATAAACTTTTATTTTAATTATATAATAATTAAGAATATATATATGTATATATATATTCGTAATATATATTAAGTTGTACATGGAGATAATGTATGATCAATAAAGAATCTACCACTTCTAATAAAAGAAGAGAAATGTCCTATGTGATTCGATAAATGACAACCCAGTAGTCCTTGGCCAAGGCAGAATGAAATTAGAAAGGAGTTTCTAATTTGCATTATTTAGAAATATTTATTTAAATAAGATTAGAATTGTTCTAATTGATTTATTCACAACCGGTTTAATATGGAGAACCTAAAGGGTCACACCATAAAAGGAAGAATAATTATTTAAGAAGTTAATGGCATAATCGTAATAATATGTTATGTATATTTAATTTAATCTATGGTGATAGAATAAATTAGATAGCTTAATATTTATTATTTAATATTTTAGAAATATTAAATATAAATTAATAAGAGGAGTCTTATTAATATTATTACAATTATTATTATTTTAATTTCTAAAAGAGTTTAGAAATTAATTTAATATAAGTACTCTCATTTATTCCTAATTGGATTAGGAAGGAAAATTTACAAACCATATACCTGGATCATCCTTTATGCATAATAATTAATTAAACGAAAAGATAAAGAATAAATCATACCCTTGAAGATCGAGCTTCCTCAGGTATAAGTTCACCTCCAAATCCTTTCGCGTTCAATCTTGAATCCACCGGGTTTGGTTCCTTCCTTTGATCAACGTTAGCCACCCACATGTTTGGCCTCTAGAGGTGATCCACCAAGGAAGAATAAAATTCAAGAAGATGGGTGTTATGGCTAACCCTAGTTTTCTATCTCTATAGAAAAGGCATACTCCCAACAACTTGGAATTATTACGTACTTTGTTAAAGTCAACAACCCATACCACCCATAATAAGACTCCTCTTATTTATAGATGTGGGCAACCCACCTTAACAATTAAGGAATTGGGTTTTAATTAATTAATTCTTTTAATTAATTAAGCTCCCTAATCTTATTAGGGATAATTAATTAAACTCCTTTAACTAATTTAACCTCCTAATCTTATTAGGAATAAATGAGTGTACTTATATTAAATTAATTTCTAAACTCTTTTAGAAATTAAAATAATAATAATTGTAATAATATTAATAAGACTCCTCTTATTAATTTATATTTAATATTTCTAAAATATTAAATAATAAATATTAAGCTATCTAATTTATTCTATCACCATAGATTAAATTAAATATACATAACATATTATTACGATTATGCCATTAACTTCTTAAATAATTATTCTTCCTTTTATGGTGTGACCCTTTAGGTTCTCCATATTAAACCGGTTGTGAATAAATCAATTAGAACAATTCTAATCTTATTTAAATAAATAAATTAAACAATTAATTTATTTAAATAATATTTATTCTACAAATAAAGGATAAGCCTCCCTAGCGATCAACGACTTTCCGGATAATATAGATTTCAACATTAATCATAAAAAGAACCTTTGAGTAAATAGTTATCAGACAATTCAATCCTTCCACCATACAATGTCCCAATTAAATATAAGATATGGAATTACCGTCAAGTCTTATTTTATTTAATTATATGTATTTCGATCCTTAAATGCACAACTCAAATAATGCAAATTAGAAACTCCTTTCTAATTTCATTACGCCCGCCAAGGACTCTTGGGTTGTCATTTATCGAATCACATAGGACATTTTCTCTTCTTTTATTAGAAGTGGTAGATTCTTTATTGATCATACATTATCTCCATGTACAACTTATTATACCCAAGCATACCCTTTGATATACCCTAAGGGTCTTAAGGAATAAGTCAAAGTATAACTCATCATACACAAGATACTATGATGATCTCAAGTCCAAGGATTACTTGTACTACTATCACTACTGAGAATTCTATTGATGAGCAAATAAAACTCCATTAGGTATTCCTTAGCGAGCCAACGCTCAATTGAACTTATTCTCTAATAAGCACCTACATACTTGCTTTAGTGTCTCCACACAAATGATCATGAGATCAATCATCCTCATCCAATGAGCAAGCAACGATGTACCAATCTATCCGGATTCACTAATCCCCAATTTAGTAATCCAATGATTGGGAACTATTTTAGTTTTAAGCTTTCAAAGAATTTAGATCTCATTAGAATGATCATCATCATTATTCTAAAAGCATTGCTTAAAACTATGGGTTTATCACATATTATAAAACAGCATCATGTAGATAATTAAAAGCCTTTAATAAATTAATACTTTTTATTAATAAATGAATAAGATTGTTACAAAGTATATGCTTTATCATCAAACATGATTGGCTTGTGTGCATACTACTTTCACTAATCACGGATCTCCGCCAGAGACCATATCCCTAAGCTCTGATACCAAATGTAACTCTGGACACCAACTTGTGTCAAGACACACATCGACATTGATCTATCGGTTTGCACATCAAGAAGCGGCGGCCCCTACGGAGAGTCCGGCGGTGCGCATCCCCATCAACATTAAGTCACCAGCGAGAGGCTCGGGGCTCTTTACTTATAGCTCTGATACCAAATGTAACGCCCCATAAATAGATCCAATCCAACCAACCTATTCTGAGTCGCCAAAAACATGGTACAGAAAACAACTATAACTTTATTACTACAATTGTCGTGCAAAATATAACAACACATATGTTATGAGTTTTGATAAAAATATATACCAACTGTGACTCATGTCCCAACCTTGGATAGTACATCACAATGGCACCTTACATAAAGGTACAGTAAATAACTGTTTTAGAAATTAAAATTTTTGAGAAGTGCTCAAGGAAACCTTCGTACATGGGAGGCCATGTGTCTAGGTTATGATAGATATCATATGCCCACAAAATTATCCTTGGTTGACCCAATAAACCCCAAAGAAAAACGAGAAGATTATTATCATATTCTTTCCAATGGTGAGTCTTCTCTTGACATATCATTATCTCCACCGTCTCTAATTGAGAATTATACTTCAACCAAACTCCAAGATCATATAGGTAGTGCTTGTAGATATACTCAGTAAGTGGATGTGCACAACCTTGTCTTATGATAGCACGAAGTCGCATGTCATTAGACATCTTGTATGATAGTGGCAAAACACCCTTCCAAACGTTGGGTTCGCCTCACCCTATTTGGTTCATCAAATATAACTACTAAATGATGTATAAAATATAACCCATTTTTCTATACTGTTTAGGGAGAACCTCCATAGCTAGAGACCACCGTTCTATTTCCCTGTTACCCTCGCTCGACCCAACTACACTCTTATTACCTGAAAGGAATTGTGAAGCAAAAGGGTGAGCACAACTAGCCCAGTATATCATGACTAAAGATAAATAAATTATCAAAATCTTCGTCAGTAATAAATCAGAGATTTAGAACATATGGTAGATGATAAAACTTTTCAACCATAGTTGCAGCAGAACGAGCAATCCATTAGAATAGTTAAATAGACCATAAAGTCTATTATCTTCTCCATGTTAAAAGTCCACCAACAATGTTTTATCCATGTAACATCAATCAACAGTTCTTGTCCACAATCATATGAATAACTCATAATCATAATTGTAGTTCTAAATTCCTCTTCTCATCCAGGACGAAGATAATTTTCATCACCTGTCTTTACCTAAAACATCAAAGATCATGGTTATACCGAATCACAGTTCTTGTTCATAATCATACTAATAAATTCATTTTTGCACTACGGGCCAAAGATATTCATCAACAGTTCATCTTTGCACTGCAGGCCAAAGATATTCAACAACGGGTCATCTTTGCACTACAGGCCAAAGACATTCATATCTCAAAGAAAAACATAATCATTTCAGAATTTATATAAACCATAATTATAACCATGTTGATCAATTCAGCTTGCACTTAAGCTAAAAATATTCCATTGTAAATTCAATGGTCATGATCATACTAGTCAACAATTCAACTTTGCACTACTGGCCAAAGAGAACCCATAGTCACGATCATACCAATACTTTACCCATCTTTACAATCAAGTCAAAGAGAAATTCCATCACTAGGGTTATAAAAATGTTACATATGATAATAAAAACAATAGGATCAACAACTATATTTAATTTCAAGAGCAAGATTCATAAATCAATGATTTCATAACACCTTAATTCAAATGCTATAAATCACTTAATAATATCATAATCTAATATTATTAATATTACCACAATATCTTCATCATTTTTTAAACTTATAAACAATTTATTTTAATTGTTTATACTTTACTAATTAATGCATTTAATCATTCTAAAATGTCAAACTCATAAGATTTCATCACCAATAACCAAAACCCTCATCAAAAATCAGATATACCTTATATAGAATTCTTAAGCCATAAAATCCTATTTTCCAAATTTCTTACTTCACATAACATATTTAATTCATTTACTCATAACTAGACCATTTTCATGAAAAATACCAAATCGGTTCCAAAACTATTTCTTTTCTCGGGATTTAGCATAATATAGTCCCATATTGAACATATATTTTCTCGTAATTTTTAAAATTCATTTACTATTTTTCATATGGCCAAAAGCTATAGAATATTTAGACATTTATCATAAATTTTACTTTTTTCTAAAAATTTTGAAATTTACACAGTATATACATTATATACATGTACTCCCAATAAAAATTTCATCAATTTTGGAATTAACCACAAAGAGTTATAAGCGTTTACTTTTAAAATAGTCTTTTCTCATAAAATCCATAACTCTTAATCTATATATCCACAAATCGCCATTTTTGGACACAATCAACTAAACTCATCAAATTATCATTTCAAATTTTTCCAGAATTTTTAAAGGTTCGCAAAAATTTTGAAACTGAAAAACATAATAACCTTTAAAATCCCTTACTATCCCTTACCTCAAAAGAGCAGTACTGGAATATCGGATATAACGCTGAACGAACTTGCACCGTATAGCAACACTCAAGCTATCTAAATACTCAAAAAATATGCTCGATAATATAGAGAGAGAAAACTTCAGTTTCTGGTGTGATTTTCAATTCTAACCTAAACACCCTATTTATAGGAAATTGCTTAGAACACCAAAGTAGAAAATTTAATAAAATATTAATATATTTATATTATTTTCTCACGCACACCTTGTCATCTGAATTCAGCCACAAACATATGCAAGTGGGTCTCACAAACACACCAAACATGTTTTTCTTTTAAAAAATATTTAAAACTTCAAAAATCAATTATTTCAGAACTTAAATAATTCATAATAAATAGCCCTTTTATCAAAAAAAAAATTCAAATCTTATGTCCATTCTATAGGAAATTTAATTCTCTACAACTTTGCAGAAGAAAGTTTTTCCAAATTCCAAACAGAAATTGACCGAAATCCACAAACGGGTGATTTTACAGGCTATAATCAAATTTCAGACAAGAAACGGGCCCACAAACATGTTTAACATGTTTTAAATATTTTTAGTAACAAAAATACTCTTCCTCTTCATTTACTCATATATCACACATTCATTGTAAAAATATCACCATTATTATATTATTATAATATAATAATATATTAAATTAATTATTTTATCGAAAAAGATAAAATATCAATTTTCAACAATTGTCACATTAAAAAAAATCTCCATCTATATCCACATAAAATGAATATTTTCCTTATCATATAAATCAATAATTAATTATTCACAAATAATATTACGTAATTACGAAGATTGGTAACTGTGGTAGCTCCTAAGAAAGAGGAGCTTTCAATAAGGATTTCTCCTTACTGGCACGCAATTAGGTGACCAAACCTCTCCTTAGACAGAACTTTCTAGACATTGTCAATAATGTTATCTAGTAATATTATTAAAATAATATGAATTATTGATCTAATAATGGGAAATATTGTGTAGTGACAATTATTAAAACAACAATAATATAAAATATCAACGTAGCAATTATTGAATCAATAAAATAAAATATTAAACACTAATTACTGTAACAATTATTGAGTAGTGCCTTCTTACGTAAAAAAAATATCATGCTTCGTGAATAGTACTCGTGAATAGTAACTCGTGAATAGTAATTTATGAATAGTAACTCGTGAATAGTAACTCATGAATAGTAACTCCTGAATAGTAACTCATGAATAGTAACTCATGAATAGTAATTATAAGAAAAATTGAATATTTTTATTTCATAAAATTCGGGGTCTTACACATACACCTGGGATCGGTCCTCTGCTGATAGATGGCGAGGAGCTAAACGCTGACCTAGTGCCCCCCTCAAAAGGATGGAAGTCCTGAAACTGGTCAAACTGTGATATCACGGCCAGTGGGTGATAGGTAGTCATGCCCCTCAAACCAGCCAGAGGGAGATAGTCCATGCCCGGAGCATGAGTAATAAAGTTGTAGGGTGACCTATGCCCTGTGCACGACAGAATGCAAAATGGATCTCTAATCTCCGCCAAGAACATAGACCAAGACATAGCGTCTATACACTCCGCTGGCTGAAAGGAGTAAGACATAGCTATATCATGGGTGAAGCAATACCCGTGTTGGCGGAAGGTCCCAATCGGTCCCAAGTGTGATATAAACCACACGTACAACATGACCAAACTACCTGTGAATACCCCTACAGGGTAAGTGCTGCAAAACATGCCCGACCTCAGCGTCTCCGCCACAATCATCAGAATGATGCTATAACCCTACCTGAGAGCTCTCACTGCCATAATAACACCGATATCTAGCTCATTTATGTATCGTGGCATGTACACATACGCCACTATGCACATCAAGAATCCATCTAATCTGGCTAAATGCCACTGATCCTCTAGTATAGTGAAATCTCTAGAATGACGTGTATAGCTGTCCAATGAGCCAAACCTATCTATCAGGAAACGCTGGGATAGTACATGACCAGATGTAATCTCATACTCTACCACTCTACGTCGTAACCCGGTGATGGTCATGAACTGCCGCCGCATATCTCTGACAGCCATATGAGCGTAAGATCTGTCCAAGGGCAAAGTCGTCAACCGCTCATACTCCTCCAATGTATGAGTCAGCTCCTGGGTACCAAACCGGAAGACCTGTCTCTCTGGTATCCAACGCTCCAGCATACCATCCACAAATCCTGCGGGAACCTAAAACATCAAAAGGGTCCATGGAATGCTGTAGTAGTAGATCTACGGTCACTCTATCTAGAGGTGACATACTATCATACCACGATCTCAGACGGGAGGCTACCAAGTCTGGTAGAGTGTGATCTATGCGGCTCACTGTCGAAGAAGACATCAGTGTAGGCCATATCATAAGACCATCCAGGGGTCAATGCTAAAATATCTCTGAACATACATACATATGCATAACATGATATATGCATTACAGATAATAGATGGCAATATGATATAGGGAATGGAAAACAGTACATACATTCCTAAGTATATCATCATCTATATATATCATCTCTGTACAGCTAAAAATATAGGGAAATGGAGCACAGACGCCCTACTACTAACAGAGAGCTACAAAAGATATAGCGAGAATGGGGCACAGCCACCCAATATCTAACAGAGGCCTATCAAAAGAGATAACGAGAATACACATCAGAAGAAGACAATGGTGTTAATATCTACATCATCAATCCTGTCCACCTGATATAACTCCTCCTGGATCACTGGATCTCTATCAACAGGGATGTCAGGCTTATACAAAGGAGGATCTGCGCCGGCAAAGCCAAATGGGCCATCTAAGGGGCCAGCTCCTGAGCTAAGAGGATTAAACGAATCAGCCTCTGTCGGATCTCTGCCCAAATGCCGAATAAAGAAATGTGCCTGGTCCAGTCGCTGGGTCAAACTGTCAATCTATGTCAAATAAGTTGGATCTCGAACACAGGCTAACCAATCAGTCATCATCACGGATCTTGGAACCATATCCCCAATGAACTGAGTGGCGCAGGTTTGAGCTCCAATAGTACGAGGGGACCACCAACGCTGGAACATCTCCTGGGTGCAGGGACCCTTTAATAGTGCAAAATAGTTTACCCCCAATAATGGGATATTAATGTCGGGTGACTACGACACAGGGCAATAACGCCTGGCAGGAGGCAAGATCGGCATACAGATCTCTCATGCGGTGCTCCTAATAGCACGCTCTCCTAAATAGAGCTCCCATCCTCCATCAGTAAAGAGAGGAACCCTACGGGTGGAAATCACGTACTCGACACCAGTCGGGTACCCATCCTCAAAACCCATGGTAAAGTGCTCCCTAGAATAGGGAATCCATGTGATAATGTCAGCTGTCAACAACTCTAGCTGTAGGCAGAAATGAGTGAAACCCTCAGCTACAAGGACTTTCTGCCAGTATGGAATGATGCCATCGCCATCCTCGTGGATAGGTATCTAAACCTAACACACTCACATAACACATACATGGAAGCCTCTCATAGGCCTAAAACTACCAATACAAAGGCAAACATCTGCGGTCACTAAACACTCGTAACCTACATATGGGAAACTACAAGAAAAATACTCACCAGCAGAAATGGGTAGAATCCTAACCAAGTCTCGGTCAAGCCCTGCGAACGCATACGCATGCCCCTGAGGAAATAGGTGAAGGTGTAGGAACCCCAGTCATAATCTCCTATACGGTCCACATGTCGCGTGGCGCTGATCAAAGCGAATGACACCGTAGAAGAGTTGTCTGCTATGAACCAACCCCTAATGATCATCAAGAACAATCGCCGAAGAATGTGATCCCTGACTTTGACATCATCTGGCATGGGCTCGCTCAACAGCCCACTCATAGCATCTACGCTCAAAGGACCAAAGACGGACGGCCCACGCCGCTCGAGCGCCCACGGAACTCCCATGAAGGATCGACGGCAGTGAGGGTAATATCAACCATACAAAAACCTTTGGTGCCCTCCAAACTCCATACCTGTGATAAACCGCCAATCCATCCGCGCAATCATCACCTCACAGTCCAGCAAATGGAGTGACTGAGTCTGGTTAAACTAGCGCCTAGACAACGCCCTAAGGTAACCCCAGGGACAACGACGGGGAAAGATGAAAAAGAACGCCCCAAATCCCCAGTCATACATAATCACTCTATAATCAGGATGTAGAGCCTGGTACATGGAGTGAATGCTGAACCAGTTCCCTCGAGGATGTGTAAAGCCAGGAACCTGCATGAAATGTAGATCAACATCAAAATCCTTTAATCCTCATCAATAGGAAAGAAGGAAGATTAAGATCTAACGTTATACCTCGTTGGCATGCAAATACATCGAGGGATGTCAACTCAAATCACCCAGGAGCTCTGGGTTTTCCACCTAAATACTCGGGAGGTCCCTACGGGGAGCATGTGCAGCAAGACCTGGGTCCGCAACCGGAACATCCTCCTCCTCGTCCTTGACGTCCGACACATCAACCTGGATATGATGTATCACCGCCTCCACTAACCGACGAGGCTGTCTAATAGAACGGGGTCGAGGAACTTTAGAAGCCCTCCTCCGTACACTAGAAGTGGTCCTGCGAGAACTACTTGGCTGATCCGAATCCATAATATCTGGACAAAAGTCTCCAAATCACATCATAAAGGGTTTGGTAATGTTAACATGGAGCTTCCTTTTCAAAATGCATTTTAGACTACATGTATGCATGCATCATTTTAACATACATCTACTGTAGAGTTAAAAATGCATGACTATTCAATGCCTTGATTTTTGAAAATTTTGCCATAGTCCCCTTTGTAAATAGGACTATCCACATGCACATAGGCATGACTAGCTGGCCATTCAGTAGCACACTTGCCCACAGTTATATACATACTATGTGCATAAAAAGTCAAAGTCATCAATCCATAAGGGTAGTTTAATTACTAGGATTACTTTGCATTTTTACCTTTTTCTCATTTGTCCTCAAATAGGATAAGAAATAGCAGAAAGAGGTGCCAATTTTACTGTCTCAAAATTCAAATCTTTTCACATCATTATGTTCAGCATGGTTTAATACTAACATTTACTATGTTGAATACTTTTTATCAAGTCATTCTGGCATGCATATTCATTATTATGTGTTTAGATGCATTTTATGTGATATGTCATTTTCCATTGGATAAAAACTGGAAAAGAAGACATGCATACATTACCAGGACAATGTAGAACACTTGTACGGTGACAGAATTTGCAGAAAGTCACCCGAACTCAGCAGACCTGAAGAAGAGCTCTCGGATTTCCTTCGCGGCGCGATATGAAAATGACTTATGAAAGCAACTTGTTGGAATTAAGTAGCCATGGCTAGCCGCAGGTCCACCTGTGGCTGCTGTACGTGTACCTGCGGAACCCCTACATGGGTCTCACCCCTCTGTCTCAGTCCGGTTCAAGTTGCAACAGAGTTCTCATAAGCTGAAAAAGCCAAATCAGGAGTAAAAACGCTACGCGATTGAGCGGAATAGCTTGTCATCCTGGTTTTCTCAAACCAAGAAGTGGGTCTACACATCACTCATTGGCATTCACTTGAGTATAGGGAACACTATGCCGATGATCTCAACTGTTACAAATCACACTTGGCAATACCTTGCGCAGGTCCAATGCCGCCAATTCCGGGTCGTCACCCTCATTCTCAAAACGAGATCCTCGGCTGGGGTTACAACGCATGTTTCCCCAGTGAGGTTTACAACGCATGTTTCCCCAGTGGGGGTTACAACGCATGTTTCCCCGACGGGGGCATCATGTATTCTCAAGAAGAGATCCCCGACGGGGGCATCACGTGTTTGAATATGTCGAAGTACAGCTCCCCGATGGGGGTTACAACGCAATGTTCTGTTGACACATATATATATATACGAAGGTCAAGCAGCCTTGACATCATTGTAACCGTTGGCAAGTAAATCCAACGAAGCGTCGGAAGCCATCCGATGATTACAGCCGTTGATTTACACGTTAACGAGGATTAAACAACTCCCCGACTTTGGTTAAAATGCATGTTCTGGTGATTTACACGTCAATGAAGGTCAAGCAGCCTTGGCAGTATGCCCAACATGGGTTTTTATCCGGTGACATACATGTCAGCGAAGGTCAGGCAGCCCTGATAACACATACTATTGGCAGTAAATCCAACAGAACATTGATATATCCTGGCGATACAAACCAGAGAAGATAAGCATCATCGAGGAGGATCGATGATGGAATATGTTATACACATTCTCAAATAGACAGAATATTATCCCCACAGATCTCTTGTACACAAGAGGCACATCTTCAGAATCAAGTCTGTATCAAGGATTAAGGACTTTGGTGATAACCCCAACGTCAACATCCTAAAAGATATGGATCACACATCCAATCTGGTCATCGTTGCCAATCCCCAACAGAAGCAATAGGGAGCCATAAATCATCCCCAACATGTTGGGCAACAACCCCGCACCCATGCATCATACATTTGCATCATGTTTATCTTATTTCATTTCAAGCGTCTAGGATTCTTTATCCTATCCATGCATTGCATTACATGAATATAATAAAGAGGGGCATCTGTAGACTCTCGAAATTTTCTACACACCCGTTACTAACATTACAGGAGGGCAGATTCGTCTTTCAGAGATAACCCTGGAAGATAGCTCATATCCAATCCGGATACTACCGGAAGTTCATTCTCAACCCCGAAACACACACCGGGAGTATCAGTTCCAACCTCAGAGATTACCCCGAGGCATGCAGTTCCAATACTAGAAATTCCACCAGAGAAAACCGATCAATCTCGAAGATAACCCCGAGATATTCAGTCTCAGTCCCAACATTGGGAGTAATAGTTACCAACCTTAGAGATAACCCCAAGGATTGCAGTTCCGGAGATAACCCCAAAAATACTTGTTTCAAATGCAATCATCTTCAACCTCGGCACTCACACCGAGACACTCAGTACAAGACAAAGAGATAACACCGGGAAGACAAACACACCTCAGAGATGACACTGAGGACCTTCAACACTTGCAGCAGTCCAATCTCAGAGATAACCCTGAGCAACGTCTTCTTTATCAGCCCAAACTGGTGATAACCCCGGTGAGGGGCAATGTCGTCAGCTTTCCACCATGATGCCACATCGCACCGTCTCAAACATTTCATACATATATTTCTACACATCAATGTCCCACAAGAACCAAGGAGGTCCAATCCCGAGTGACTATTACGTAGGACAACAGATAGAATTTGAAGCTTAAAGACCGGAGGGCATGGTCCCACCTTCCTGACTTCGTACAACCTCTAATCCCATGTCATTGCGTAACTCTCGATAATGGCAGTCCAAAATAGGTCTTACATACCTCAGTCGGATGCCCGGATTGCAATTCTAAAAGTTCGAGCAGATATTACAGTGCATACGTGCACGTACTTCGAGACGACAGGAGCCGCAAAGCCTGGGGCAACTCGGCCAGCTGCAGGTACCTGCGGCTCCCCCCTCTATAAATAGAGGGCTTGGGGTGGCCATTTTGTAAGAGAAAAAGGCGAGGAAGCCCTGTCAAATTTGCTCTGTACCCACCCTACACTGAGTGCTTTCGCATTTTAAACACTTGTGAGCTCATATATAGCTACTTTTTGTACCGACGGGAGCCGAGTGTTCACCCCTTTAAAGATATAGAAGTCTTCTTTGGCAGCCCACTATAAGCTTTCTCATACACTTTAAAGCCTTTCTCTTCATCTTTGCACACACCATTCTTCACGTTGAGAGTCGTGTTGCGTGTGTTTGCCTGGACTTCGGTCCGTGGTTTTATTTCAGTTTGTACATATATAAATATATATATATATATATATATACTTATATATATTTTTATATATGGACTAACATTATCGAGTTATGCCTTTATTGAGCCTAGACTTTGGTCTGGAGCGTTTATTTGCTTTTGTATATATATATATATATATATATATATATATACTTATATATATGAACTGTGTGTCAAACTTTGTTCGATGAGCCTGAATTTTACATCCGGTGTGTTTACCGCTTTTATAAATATATATTTACATTTAGTCCCGCCTAGAGTTTACTTCGTGGCGGTTGACCATCTTTACAGCTTTCTTTACTTTTTGTCCCACCAGGAGTTCACTTCGTTGCGGTTGATTGCTTTTACAGCTTTATTTACATTTCTGATCCCCCATTGAGGTGCTTCGTGGTGGATGATCAAGTCTATATATATATATTTATAGCTTTTATATATATACATGCTTACTGCTTTATTATCAATTGCAGCATCATGTGAGCCTAGGAATCATGTGATCACATATTCAATCTACTGGATCTAGATTCGGTTCCCGTGATGGACATTTTAACTGTAAGCAGCTTATAAATTTATTCACGGTGTTTAGATTTCCTCAAATAGTTTTCATACCCACGAGGAGTTCGGCACTATTTTGTACATTATTTTCTCGAAAAATTAAAAACAATCAAGCCGAACACTAATAAAAAATGGGAGTGTAAAAGGTCTCAATTACTATTGAGCACATGGGTTTGAAAAAACCTCTTTTCTAAAACTTCACTGCCATATCTTGTTTAAAACTGAATTTTTACACAAATTTAAACCCTGTGTATATAGGTGCGAACGAGGCCTCACACTACTTCCAAATAATTGCATATTTATCCACACACACACACACATTCATATAACAGCTTCTTGAAAAGTGGCGGTCACCATAGTAACACGGATGTCGGGGGGTGCCTAACACATTCCCTCTGCATAATCAAGTCCCCGGACCCTAATGAATCTCGGTTCAACGACCCGTTTAGCAGTGTCACATCACTGGGTCAATGTGTAATCCTTTTCTTGGTTGTGTTGGTACAACCATATAAAAAACCAACTGGCGACTCTTATCAGTCCATCGTCG
This sequence comes from Panax quinquefolius, assembly GCA_020205615.1. Classification (NCBI taxonomy): domain Eukaryota; kingdom Viridiplantae; phylum Streptophyta; class Magnoliopsida; order Apiales; family Araliaceae; genus Panax; species Panax quinquefolius. The sequence continues at coordinate 80,570,811 of CM035164.1, read as the reverse complement.
ACATGATACATGTCGGACCTTTTTCACTTATTTTTTCAAACAAATCTCACCTAACATGAGAACACCAAAGAACAAGTAACGAAAAGGGACAAATAAAAATCCCGACGTCGACAATTATTAAGGGTAATAATATTAGATGAGTTTAAGATAATGTTTACGTAATAATAATATGATCAACGGATGATAATATTACTAAGGAAATATTGTAATGACTAAATGTTCAATAAATTTAAGAAAGAGTAATGGTATTATATGATTTACTTATTAAAAGATCAATCATAGGTCTTTCAAAGTAAGACATATTAAACTGCTTAGCCGGATAAATTTAATTTCGTAGCAGTAGACCGCAAACAAGGCAAATTTCCTAACTCAAACTCGAGTTATTATTTTCAAAACATATTAGTGGATAATTATTGTTTATTTCTCCACATCCTTAATGATTATTGTAAATCGCACTTTGTAAAATCAAATTCTTGTTCTATTATGATTGAACTGTGAATTTATTTAAGTTCTTTCATTAATGAACTATTTATGAGATAGATATATACTAGTTGTATCAGCTAGATCAAACATGTTAAAATTTTTAAATCAAATATGTTTTGAAGAGTTGTTCTTAATCAACTGGATTGGTAAGAACTATTGACTGAGAGAAATGACAATTTTATTGAAGCATGATATTGAAAAACAATTGTTGCTCGTTTATGAGTGTTTATGCATAAGTTACCGGGTATGAAAGACATATCCACTTGATTACCAAAACTTATTGAGAGGACCAATTTAAATACTTACAACCTTCTTAAATGTTCATGGTTATTTCAAACCACTCAACATCTATTATTCAATTATTCAAATATTCAATCATTGCGAATTAATTCATGTTATTTCACAATCATATCCTATTGTTGAACATTGAAAGCTAAACTTCTTTCTAATCATGATATATCCTATTGTATTTAAACTTGCTAAGCAAATTAGTTTCTTACTCTTGCTATATCATGACATTTATTTCAATTAAGCCTGAGACGTCCAAGAAGGACAAAGGCAAAGGGAAGGTGCAAGAGTAGTTAAATGAGAAATCTTATGTATTAGTTTACTTTAAATGATATTTGGTTATGTAAACTCTTTATTGTATTAAGGGTACATTTAAGTGAAGGTTAATAGACCTTGAGACTATGTATAAGACTTTATTATGATGAACAATGTATGTTGATTATTCTGCTATAGACCTAGAATGTGCATGTTATAGATGGATCGTGAGCACTGGATTCGAGGTTAGAGAATCCGGATTTGGGGGCGTCACAATTGTAGGTTACAAACATTAGGAATGCGAAACCTAGGTTATAACTTTAGAAGAAAACTCTTATCGAGGATGTTAGGAGATTGATTGTGGAAATTCATCGAGTATGTGTTGTACTTAATAAAATATCGTTTCTGTAAGACCCAAACTTTTTATGAATAAAGATTTAATTTATCTAATTATTATTTTTGATAATAAGGTGTTGATTTGATATAATGCTTTAGTTATGGGTGAAATGTGAAAATTTTACAAAGTAAGCAAGTGGTCATAAAATATTCGTTTTGTCAGGAAATATTCATTTTGGTCGGGGGAGATTCTTTTTGTATGGGAATATCCGTACGATGGCGCAATCATTGGTGGATCACATAACGAAATAACTGTCGGATATAGAAAGCGACATAAATAACCTTTTTATAAAAATTACAGCAAAACTTTTACCATTAAAACTGTTGAAATACCCAGTGATAAAAATATAGTAATACGTGTGGTTGCACAGTGGCACACAGTATTACACAGTATCTCTAATTTTTGATTCTTACGTAAGAAGTCACTCAATAATTGATACAGTAAAATTGCACAGTCTTTCATATTATTGATGCAATAATTGCTACAATAATAATTGAATAGTAATTTAAATTATTGATTCAATAATTCTCACGACACATTAACTCATATTATTTAATTAATATTATTGGATATCATTATTGATAATGTCTAGAAAGTTATGTCGATGAAAGGGGTTAGGTTATATAATTGCGAGCTAATAAGGATAAATCCTTATCGGAAAGCCCTCTCTTTCTTGGAAACGATCTGGTTGTCAGTATTGTGGATCTATAATATTAATTAGTAATAATTATTGAAGAATTGTAAATAATTGATGAATATGGTAAGTAAACATTTCTTTAAATTTTGATATAAATGGAGGAATTTTAGAATGAGACATTTGTCGAAAGTTTGTTATATTTTCTATGAAACCATAATTATCTTATTCGATAAGATATTTATTCAAATATATTATTATAATATTACATTATAATAGTATAATGTGATAATATAGTAGTATAATTTTTTTTTAATTTAAATGGTAATATTACTATAATAAATTTATGGTATAAGAATAAAATGAAGTGGAAGAGAGCAGATTGAATTTCGATTTCTTTTTAATAATTGTTATTTAAACATGTGAAATAAATGAAGGAGTCCTCATTTTGAATTTGAACTCTTTGTTTTCAAAAGGTGTGCTGCATGTTTTCAAAACTAATTCATCCGTATATGAATTTGTCAGAAGTGGTGTGCTACCACTTTCCTATAAATAGGCTACTTAGTTAAATAATGAAACTCACACTAGAATAAAAAAAAATTCTCTCTCTATAATATTGATAGTATTTCTTGTGAGTATAAGGATATTTTGAGTGTTGATAGCAGTGCAAGATTTCCTGAACACAATCTCTGTTATTTCAGTTAGAACTTTCCTATTAAGGTAAAAGATATTTTTTTTCGTGATGGAGGTTATTTTCTTTCAAAACTCATAAATGATATTATTTCCTTCCATACTCGTAAGAGAAATCATTTTCTTTCATACTCCATATTACATAAGCGATATTATTTCATCTCGTATTCCTAAATTTAAATTACTATGATAAATATTGCTTCTATAATTCCTGAAATGATTAGAAGTTTCTTAAGGATTGCGCTTCATCTAATATCAATTCAGTGGAATATTGGTATGAAATTTCTTATTAAATTTTAATCTTTTCATGTCTGGGTACTATTCATACGGTGCTATTCATGGGCACTATTCATACGGTACTATTCATGAGTACTGTTCACAACATAATTTAATTTATTTTCTTTGTCCAAGTTATCTTTTATGAATCTTATTCTTGAAATTGAATCCATGTTATGATCTCACTTGATTCATTCTTTATGTCATTATCATAATTCTTAGACTTAAATTATGTTGAAAGTTATCTTTGTCTCGTAGTGCAAAGATGAACTGTTGATTGATATTTTTGGCCCACAGTGCAAAGATGGACAAGTGTTTGGCTTGATCATGAACACTTGTGATACAAACGATTATCTTTGGCCCGTAGTACATAGATAATTCGTTGATTGGATATAATTATTGATTGATGTTACAAGGATAAAATATTGATGATGAACTTTTAAATCATGGAAGATAGTAGACATCATACTCTACTTGACTCTTTTAAATCATGTGTGCGTACTGGGATGATGCTGCGTTCAAGACCAAGTCGGAGCAGATGAAGAAGAATCGCGGCAAGCTGGGAGTTGCATATACTTCTGGCTCGCAGTCGTTTCAGGAGGTTAAGTTGGTATGTATTTTCCTTTAGTTTAGTTTAATATTAAACTGCAACTGTAGTAAATTAAGGTGATATTATTTAATGTATATGATTTAGGCCATGAAGAGTAGCTTGGGCCGACCTCCTACTATGATGGAGTTCTGGGATAGAGTCCATACGCCGAAGGGCTCTACTTCGGGGTCGACGATGTCTCTAGTAGCACTAGCTATACGGGTAATACATTTACTATAATAAATATTATTTAGGATAATATTACGTAATTTATATGATGATACTAAGATAACTCACATGTACATATATTAAATTACAGGAGCGGTTTGAGAAGCTCCACAGCCAGCGTATAGCAGAGTTGCAGGCTACTAGGGGTGATGCTAAGACGTTAGATTCCACCGTCCCTTCGCCCGAGATTAGTTTATCTCAGGACGAGGAGACGGCTCTTTGGGTCACATCTCAGGATACTCCCACTAGTACTACCGGCCGGTATCGAGTGTTGGGGTTACCGAGGATACCAACCTATACACTGCCAGGAGGTATAATATTTTAGTTTATTTCTTGTTTATGAATAAAGTAAACTTATAATATTATTCATGTTATATTTATTTTTGTAGGATCTAGCCAGCGTCTGCGTCCGAGAGCCCCCATCGGACCATCACATAAGGGCGCTGGCTTAGACAATGCTTTGTTCCAGCGTATTATGGCTGCGGTGTCGGAGAGGTTTGAGACCAATCCGCTGTTCCATCGTCAAGACCCGCACAGCCGTTCTCACTTCCATCAGCTTCCGCAGGACGTTGCAGCTGGTGCCACCGCCGAGAGTATGGGTATCCCTCCGAAGCAGTGGGCCACAATACGCGATGAGATTGTTCGGATGGTGGTTACCTTAGTCGAGGATGCATTAGGGCCGATGTTGAGTTAGCGCTCGACTGCTCAGGTATACAATTCGTTTTAAATTCAAATATATATTATTCATGTTATTTAATTTTCATTTAGTTATCTTTAAATGAATCATATATATGGACTAATGAGTTACATTATATTGTATCAATAGGGTGACGAGCAGACTGACGAGCGGGATGACGATGATGGCGATTTTCATACTCCAGAGCAGCGTCGACGCTAGCCCGATGATCCTCCTCACACCAAGGGCTCTACTAGCTTGACTTAGTTTACATTCTTTTATAGTTTATATTATTTTTGACTTAGTTTACATTCTTCTGAGTTATATTATTTTGTAGTTTACATTATCTTTGACGTATTGTGGTTTAAACCTTGTCATTATTTTGGTTTTGTTGCGGTTTGACATTTAGTTTAATTTAGCTTAATGGGATGTTTGATATAGTTTAGTTTAGATTAATGGGATAATTTAGACCTTTTTACTTCTCATTTAGTTGGTTTTAGACATATTGTCGGCCTTGGTAATTGTAATTCATGTTATTGGCCATATTGTTAGCTTGTATATGTGCTGTTGGGAAAACAGGTATAGGTACATGTACAAAATATGGGTTAAATCCCTAGATATTGCAAAAACAAATAAAACATTAAAAAAACATTATTCTCGACGGAATAGTACTATTCTCGACGGATTTCCGTCGGAAATAAGTCCTTCCCATTTTGGTCATGTGCCACGTGTCACATATATTCTCGACGGAACAGTGGTAATATCGACGGATTTTCGTCGAGTTTAAGGGATTTACCATTTTTGACAGGCTGCCATGTGGCATGCTTATCATGGACCGAATATCCTCGACTGACTATTTTTAGTCGGAAATATATTAACCCCGACTGAATATTCGGTCAAGGATAATTTCGTCGAGTTTAAGTATCCCCGATCGAAAGATCGATGGACTTTATTTTGACCTGCTTATATACGACCAAATTTTCGATCGAATGTTCCGTTGGAAATAAGGTTAACCTCAACAGAATATCCTTATTACCGACGGAATGTTCCGTCGGAAATAACCCTTTTGTTGTAGTGAATTGTTGTTTTCGCTGTAGTTGTTGATCTAAAATGTTTTGTCTATTGTATTCTATCAGGTTTTTCCCTGTTGAGGACTAAGGATAATTTGTTCTACATTATCTTAGTCATAACATTCTTTACTGGGCTAGTTGAGCTCACCCTTTTCCTTTTTGTTCCATTTTTCTTCTTAGGATGCGAGAATATAGCTGGGACTAGTCGGGGTGTGGAGTGATGGTTCAAGACGATTATTATAGCAATCATCACTATTTTGTAAAATAGTTTATCAATAATTGTAATGAGAATTTTATTTGAGTTTGGATATTGTCTACAAGATAATATTTGTATTGAAACTCACAACTTATATTTTATCGTACTTTACACGACAATTAATAGTTGTATAAATGGATTTTGTATTTAAATTATGTACAATGTATTTGGCGACTCAGAATGGGTTGTGTGGACCTATTTTGGGGGTGTCACAGTTGGTATCAGAGCTTAGGGATATGATCTCTGGTGGAGATCTGGGAATAGAACTAGGAGGGGAGAGATGAGTAAAACCTTTGCTAGTGTGTCCTACCTAAGCTTAATTGTTATTTTATTGGTCGGTCAGAATATAGAGATGTTATGTGGCATGTTAATTTCTTTAATTAACCCTTGTTTTGTAGCTGTATTTGAGAATGACATCTGAAAATTTTGAGATGAGCAATGGAGCACATGCGACCGTTGAGACACCTCTAATCAATAACTAGGATAATGTGCATTAGGAAGGCAATAATCCTTATGTAAACAACAACACCGACCAAATGATGAACGATAGGATGTTTAGGAGCTTTCTACAATTCATGCAAAACCAAACGAGGGAGACTCCTGTTCAAAATACAGGTGGAAGCAATGGAAACTCACGACTGGTCACTGCTAAGTAATTCAAGGAGTTAGGATCGCTGGAGTTTTTGGGAAAGCCAGAGCCACTTAACGCAGAGGCATTGATTAAGCAGATTACCAAGATATTTGATGTCTTAGGATGCACTGAATAGCAAAAGGTTCCCTTCACCACCTTCATATTGCGCGGAGAGGCAGATTACTGGTGGGAATCTGTAAAACGTACCCATATGTCCGCACTTAAGATGTTTTGGGAGAAGTTTCAAGAATTTTTCAACGACAAGTACTTTCCAGAAAGTATTCGACACATGAAGGAGGTGGAATTCATCAAACTGGAGCAGAACAATATGACTATATCGTAATACGAGGCTAAGTTTACAGAGTAATCCCGGTTTGCATCCCATTTGGTAAATAATAAGGAGCAAATGACGTAAATGTTTCGGAGAGGTTTGAAACTCGAAATTCGTCAACATCTTATCTCTCATAAACTTTGCTTGTATTCAGATGTAATGAATGTGGCTCAGTTATTGGAGCGGGATTATGAGTCAGCTCAACCAAAAGACAGCAAGCGACAGCATGATATTAGTCATACCAGTGGCAACAATCATCAAAGCAATGATAACCAATGTGCCAGAAATGGTAACCACTTCAGTGGTAATCATGACCAAGATAATAGTAGAGGTGAGTCAAGTGGAAATTTCAAAAAGAGAAGATTCAACAATGACGGGAAGATATCGGCAGCAGCACCAGCACCAACAATAAATTCTAGGGGTTGAGAACGACCGCCAGTTAGATGCTACAGATGCAGTGAGGAGGGACACATAAGTCTAAACTGTTCATCGCCTTCCAAGGTGTGCTTCGGTTATGGAAATGACAGTCACATAGCCCTATTTTTTCCTATAACGAAGTCAAGTCCAGATGGGACGGTGGCACCAAAGGCGGCTATAGACAAAACAAAGTCCGTGGTTCAAGACAGAGCATTTGTCGTAACGTCCCAAAAGGCGAGGAATTCGAACAAAGTTATCACGGGTAAGCTAATTATAAACTTTTGCAAACTATATACCTTATTAGATACCGGTTCTACCCATTCTTTTATCTCACCTTCTTGTACTCAACGTTTGAACTTGACCCCTAAGACTTAGACTTTGACTTATCTGTTGAAACTTCGTTAGGAGAAACCTTCATTACATCCACTATTTATAAATCTTGCTTGATTCAAATTGGCACCATCACATTACCTGTTGATCTCATCTCTTAGAAAAATACTTGCATTTGATGTAATTTTAGGGATTGATTGGTTAACTACTCATCATGCTAAAATTGATTGTTTTTGTAAGATCGTTAGTTTTCATATTCACAACCAATCTGTTATGCGAATTTAAGTAACCAAGCCACTAAAGTTAGTCATTGTCATATCAAGCCATAAAGCCATTCGTTTATTGAAAATGGATGTCAAGCTTTCTTAGCTCATGTAATGGATTTAAACAAAAATACGTCAGATTTGAATAATATTTCTGTTGTTAATGAATTTCTTGACGTAATTCCTGAAGAACTTTTTGGCCTACCCCCGGAGCGTGATATTAAATTTTGTATTGACCTTGAACCCGGTACAAAACCCATTTCTAAAACCCCATATCGAATGGCTCCTATTAAACTTCAGGAGTTAAAAACCCAACTACAGGAACTGTTAGACATTGGTTTCATTCATCCTAGTACATCTTCTTGGGGTGCTCCTATTTTATTTGTAAAGAAGAAAGATGGGAGTATGAGACTTTGCATTGACTATCGGGAGTTGAACCATGTCACCATCAAAAATAGGTACCCGTTACCTCGCATTGATAACCTGTTTGACCTGTTGCAAGGGGCTAAATTCTTTTCAAAGATCGATCTTCATTCCGGATATCATCAGTTAAAGATTAAAACTGATGACATTTCAAAGTCTGCTTTCAAAACTTGGTATGGGCATTTCGAATTCCTAGTCGTGTCTTTTGGATTGATTAATGCTCATGCTGCTTTCATGGATATGATGAACCAAGTATTCGGGGAATATTTGGATCATTTTGTTGTTGTCTTTATTGATGACATCCTTATCTATTCCAAAAGTCGTGAAGATCATGAGCAACACTTGAGGCTGATACTCCAAAAACTTCGTAAAAACAAGTTATATGCCAAGTTGAAGAAATGCGAGTTCAGGCTTGAGGAAGTAGAATTCCTTGGGCACTTGATATCGAAGTATGGAATATCAGTTGACCAAACAAATATTGAAGCAATACAAAGTTGGGAGCAACCTAAGTTAGTAACTGAAGTACGTAGCTTTCTGGGCTTAGCTGGTTATTATCGGAGATTCATGGAAGGATTTTCTCGAATCGCTACTCAATTAACTCAGCTAACTCGAAAAGATACAAAATTCGAATGGAGCAAGGAATGTGAGAAGAGCTTCCAAGAACTAAAGAGGAGACTCATTTCAGCACCTATTTTAACAATACCATCAGGTTCGGAGGGATTTGTCATCTATAGCGATGCTTCAAGCAGAGGTTTAGGATGTAATCTCATGCAATATGGAAAAGTTATAGCCTATGCCTCAAGACAACTAAAAGAATATGAGAGGAATTATCCTACTCATGATCTAGAGTTAGCAGCAATCGTTTTCGCACTAAAGATCTGGAGGCACTACCTGTATGGGGAGAAAGTAGAGATCTATACAGATCATAAAAGCCTCAAATATTTCTTCACCCAAAAGGAACTTAACATGCGTCAACGACGTTGGCTCGAGCTGTTGAAAGATTACGACCATACCATTCAATACCATCCTGGAAAAGCGAATGTGGTAGCTGACGCTTTGAGTAGAAGATTGTATGCGGGTACGAGTGCAATGTTGTTAACACAAAGACCCATTTTTTATGACTTACAAAGGATGGAGATAGAGTTAAAGACTCCAAGTACCCACGTGATGATGTCAAATATATGAGTAGAACTGACTTTAATTGATAAAGTTAAAGCTGCTCAAGTTACAGACCTGGAGCTGATACGTATGAAGAAGAAAGTACAAGAAGGTGCTATTCCAGAAGCAAGAATCGACGAAGAAGGAATACTTCGACTCAACTCTAGACTTTTTGTTCCTAACGGCTCTGATTTGAAGTATAAAATCATGATGGAGGCACACAACACACCATTTGCAATCCATCCTGGAAGTACCAAAATATATCGTTATCTTCGACATACATTTTGGTGGAGCAATATGAAGAGAGAGATCGCGGAGTTTATTTCAAGGTGTTTAACTTGTCATCGTGTCAAGGCAGAGCATCAAGTACCAAAAGGTCCATTGCAACCACTTGAAATTCCTGAATGGAAGTGGGAGCACATTAACATGGATTTTGTTACTGGTCTTCCCAAGGTTTCTCAAGGCATAGATGCAATTTGGGTCATTGTCAATAAATTAACCAAGTCTGCTCATTTCTTGCCTATATAAGAAACTTATTCACTTGAACGTCTTGCTCGTATATACATAAATGAGATTATGAGATTGCATGGTATTCCAGTATCCATAGTTTTTGATTGAGACTTAAGATTTACTTCACGATTTTGGGTTAGCTTGCAAAAAGTTATTGACACTGATTTACGATTCAGTTATGCATATCATCCTCAGACGGACGTGCAATCGGAGAGGACTATCCAAACTATTGATGATCTATTAAGACTTTGTGTCCTAGACTTCAAAGGAAGTTGGGACAAGTACTTGTCATTGGTGGAATTCTCCTACAACAATAGTTATCAAGCAAGTATAGGCATGGCTCCATTCGAGGCATTGTATGGAAGAAACTGTCGTTCTCCAACATGTTGGGATGAGGTGGGTGAAGCAACGTTGTTGGGACCAAAAATGGTACGCATGACTACGGAAAAGATTTAAATGATCCGACAACTTATACAAACCTCACAAGATCGACAAAAGTGTTATGCCAATCTTCATCGAGGGGACGTAGAGTTCAATGTTGGAGATCATGTATTGTTACGTGTTGCTCTATGGAAAGGAGTTACGAGATTCAGAAAGAAAGGAAAGCTCAATCCTCGATTCATTGGTCCATTTGAAATCCTTGATTGAGTAGGAACTGTGGCCTATAGACTCGCTTCACCGCCAAGTATGTCTCGTGTTCATAAAATTTTCCACATATCCATGCTACGTAAATATGTGAAAGACCCGAACAACATTATTGAATTAGAACCAGGCGAGATAGCAGAAGATTTAACGAATGAAGATGTATCAGTTAAAATCTTGGATAAGAAGGAACATATTTTACGCTCAAAGGTTATACCTCAAGTCAAAGTTTTATGGAGAAACCACGATAGTGAGGAAATGACCTGGGAGTTAGAATCTGAAATGAAAATAAGGTATACTAACCTTTTCGACATACTAGGTACCTACATCAATTTCGAGGACAATTTCATAAGGAGGGGAGGTTATAAGACCCCAACTTTTTATGAATAAAGATTTAATTTCTCTAATTATTATTTTGGATAATAAGGCGTTGATTTAATATAATGCTTTAGTTATGGGTGAAATGTGCAAATTTTGCAAAGTAAGCAAGTGGTCATAAAATATTCGTTTTGTCGGGGAATATTCATTTTGGTCGGGGGAGATTCTTTTTGTCAGGGAATATTTATACGATGGTGCAATCATTGGTGGACCACATAACGAAATAACTGTCGGATATAGAAAGCGACAGATATAACCTTTTTATAAAAATAACGACAAAACTTTTACCGTTAAAACTATTGAAATACCCGGTGATAAAAGTACAGTAATACGCGTGGTTGCACAGTGGCACACGATATTTCACTGTATCTTTGATTATTGATTCTTACGTAAGAAGTCACTCAATAATTGATAAAGTAAAATTGCACAGTCTTTTATATTATTGATGCAATAATTGTTACAGTGATAATTGAATAGTAATTTACATTATTGATTCAATAATTGTCACGACACAGTAACTCATATTATTGAATTAATAGTATTGAATAACATTATTGATAATGTCTAAAAAGTTCTGTCGAGAAAATGGGTTAGGTTATATAATTGTGACCCAGTAAGGAGGATACTGTATCGGAGGTGATGGTGGATACCTCATAGGATGAGATGATAGGTGACTTGCTAGCGAAGAACTATGAGCTTGAGTAGAGGATTTTAGAGTTAGAGGAGCAGAATATGACACATCAGTATATGGAGCAGCAGTATAAGGATGCTGCTAATTAGGCACATATCAAGTTATCTGAGGTTCGAGTGCAACTAGAGCATGAGAATGCAATGTTTGGAGTACTGAGTGTAGAGCATCAGGAGATGCAGAGTAAGTTTGATCTAGAGATTTCAGATAAGATATGTGTGGATGATACATTTTATGAGTCAACCAAACGGGTGGACCAGTTAGAGACATCACTGCAAGCCATGGATGTGACGACCCGAGAATTTAGAAAATTAATTAAATCTTAAATGATAGATTAAAGGTTGAATAATAAATCTAAACAGCAAATAAGTGAATGGATTTGACATTTCTAGAAAGAAATTTTATGGGTGTAAAAATTCTTAAGGTGAATTATTCAGGATTAAGTATATAAGTGTATATGAATATTATGTGTTTGTTGTTATTTGTTTATTATATTAACAAATAAAAGAAACTAGTGTAATCTAATTATATATTATGAATGAAAAATTTAATAACTTAAATGTTATGGTATAGGAGAATTTTAGTATTTAAAATATATACTAATGTTAAGAGATTTATTTTATACATCTCAATTAATTAATTTTATAACCTAATTATAGCAAATCTAATTGGGGTAAGGAAATAAATGTGCATGAGTAAGGATTTATATTATAATTGTGTACATGAAAATCCTAATTAAATAATTAGGAATAGTAATATTAAGTGTGGGAATATGTTATTTGTTATGGCCCAAATAAATTTAGTTCGTAAGCCCAAAACATTAAAAGAATAGTAGAATTAATTATTTAAAGTCCAAAACAAATGGACTAGAAACCCTTATTAAATATATAAGGTTAAGTAAATTAAATGTGTTGGACATGATATTTTAAGTGACCCAAACAATTTAATTAAGAAGCCCAAACCATTTAATTGGGAGCCCAATTTTTGGCGCAAGCAAATTGAATTTTCTAGATAACTATACCAAGTAAGTAAAGCAAATGAAATAAATCAAAAATAGACCAAGATGTGGCATTATACCCTGCCATACATACGAGGAGTTTTTTTTTTTGGGCACATGTTCATTTCATTTGGTTCAACAACTCTCACCGACTACAAGCCATGTGTCTCTTTTTCTTTTAGTCTTAAAATGTTGGCTAGATTTACAAGCAAGGAGAATACAAAGGGAGAAAGAAAGAAAATAGAAAGAGAGGAGAGAAAAGGAAGTGGTCGGCAGCCACTTGAAGAACAAAGGGGAGATAAGAATTTTCCATACTTCATCAAGCTATTTTGTGGAAGAAGAAGGATTGCACGAGAACTAGGTATAACAAACTAAATTCTAGTAATTAAATTATGTATTTAATTTTGATTATTTTAAATCAAACCATGAGTTTATGATCTTGTATCTTAAAACTCTTGATCTACAAGTTTTAGAGTGTTTCATGTTTAGATCTAACTATTTTTGGTGTTAAGAAAACTTGATCAAAGAAAAAAAAGTAAAACAATTTTTAAAACTTAGAAAAAATTAGTGGACTGCTGCCCCTAAACCGAAAATTCGTGGTTAGCTAGAGTGCTTTAAAAATTCTGGCCTTTTGATATGTTGTAGTACACTGAATAAGATTTCCATAGACTCCAGAATAGACTAAATCCGACATCGGAGGAGAGAGTTATGACATTTCAAAGTAGTGTCAAAATTGTCCAACAAGTGCGGTGCAATCCACTTGAACGGAATTTTTGGGCTGATATGTTCAGAATCTGGAAAAACATCAGTAGGGAAGAGTTGTAGTCCCGGAAGTTATCTTCGCGTGGGCTCAAGAATCGCCTAAAAAAGTTTTAAAACGAAACAGTTATGACTGTTTTAGCGAAAGAGGATAAATCTGTGAAAAAGATGAAAACTGTTGCGAGTGGACATTTTGGGGTCATTTTTGGTCGCCTAAGAGGTGCAAGAAATTACTGGGTTATATTTTCTAAAAATATTTGGTATACCATGTATAACATATCCAAAGTTAGGAATTTTTTGATAAACGAGCAAGGCGTGAGAAAATCGCAAAGTGGGCTACTCGCTAAAATACTACAAGAAGCGATTCTTTGGGAACATGCATGAAAAGGCTCCAAAGACTTGCTACCGCTTTACAATTTGGTCTTGAAGCTATTTTTGAACCCTATTTCAAATAGTTTATGCTGTTCGTTTTTGCGGTTAGAAAATTTTCTAAAATACTATGACATAAGGTCTATAACATGCCCAAAATTTCTCTGTTATATGACTTGGGATTTGAAAATTAAAAATGAGCAAACATTCATGTCAGGATTAAAATTTGAACGAACGCCGAGCGTCGGCGCGTCGAGCGACTTTGACATTCGACGTTCCGAATCGCGTTCCGGTAAAATAATAAGTCATAATAAATCTAATAAAGTCTTACGGGGCGAGATTTGACTATAAGTAATATTTTATGTCGTGAAACATCTTTTCGGGTATAAATAAAGCAATAAAAATATGTAATAAATATAAATTACATACTTAAGCGAAATAAAATCTATAGTTGTTTATGAAATTATTTTGTGGTGCAACAAAGAAAAGAAATATTATAGTAAATTGAGTTTTAGTATAAAAGCTACGCGTTACCTGTTTTAACTCTGAAATTGCGAGTAAAGGTAAAAGATATTTCTGAAATGGAATATAAATAGTTTAAGCTTCATGACATAAAAAAATTTACATCTTAAAATGTATGAGATCTTTATTATTTATATTAATAAGTGATTTGAATATTATTAAGAATGATTAAACTATTATTAAATGATTAATAATATTAGATAATGAAATAAATACTATTAAATTATTTGAAAATTTTTATGAGATATTGAAAAATGTTTTGATTAATAAATAAATTATATAAGATAACTTTTAAGTGTTAGGTAGAGTTTAATGAACTTAAACTCGTGAATTGTCCGACTAGACTGTCAGGATGACAAATTTGTGTTAGTTTCAACTCTGACTTAAATAGTTTGACTTGACACCGAGTCTTAGATAGTTTGTGGACTGATAGGGTTATGCGTTATGTGTTTAGGTGATTTTATAATTATATATATAATAGTATTATGTTGTGATGATATTATTCTAATTTGTATATCGATATTATTTATATATTAGGTCTTCAGAAAAAGCTTATTAATTGTGTAACGATAATAAACGAAACAAACAAGTTTTCTTTAACTCGACCTCGAGTTGTATTATTCAATTATACTTATGGTTAATCATTTTAGATTGCCATGTCTAAGAATTGTTAAGTTGTACTCTGTACATAATGCATGTACCAGGTATGAAAGGCTGATCACCTTCATTACCATTCGGTTCAGATATATTTGTTCATGTTCAATACTTGTTCAGTCAAAAGTTTGTTCGTGCTAATTCACAACTATACTGTTGAATTATAGCCAGCTTATTATTCAAATTCTTTCAATCATAATATATCCTTAAATGAACTTATACTTCTTTGGGCAAACCTATGCTCACCCTTGCTAGTTTAAGACCCGAATTTTATGAAATAAAAGTTATAGAATTTTTCTTATAATTGGTATTCGGGAAAAATGGTTAAATTGATAAAAGTGGGGTAAAGTTAAGGGTGAATATATGAAATATTCAATTTTTTTTCAAAAAATGATCAAAGTTAAAGTTAATAAATATATGAAATTATTTTTTGTTTGTGGTTATAAAATAATATCGGGGAATATTTGTTTAGTCGTGGAATATTCTTTATGTCGGGAATATTAAATGCGATGAGTAGCATCCATTTTATGTGCCCCATATAGAATAATGTCGGGATGAAGAAAGCGACAAATTTGAGTTTTTATAAATAACGGCGTAGTTGTTACAATTAACACTTTGTTGAAATACACGGTGGTTAAAATACGATGTCTGGCGTGGTTTGCAGTAGCTACACGGTATTGCACATTATTTTTTCAATTATTGATTCTTACGTGAGAAGGCACTACTCGATAATTGTTAAAGTAATTCTTATTCAATATTTTATTTTATTGAATCAATAATCTTTGCGTTGATATTTTATATTATTGTTGTTTCAATAATTGTCTTTGCACGATATTCCATTATCGGATCAATAATTCATATTATTTGAATAATATTATTAGATAACATTATTGAAAATGTCTAGAAAGTTACATCGAGGAGAGGTTTGGTCACCTAATTGCGGCTTGATGAGGAGAAAATCTTATCGGAAAGCCCCCTCCTCTTTCACAGGAGCGCTGGTTGTCATTATTGTGATTACGTAATATTATTTGTGAATAATTAATTATTGATTTATATGATAATGAAATATTTATTTGATGTGGATATAAATGATGGATTTATTTATGTGGTTATAAATGAAGGAATTAATGTTGAGGTATTTTATCGGTATTTTTGTCGGATTGGAGGTATTAAAAGATCAAATCGGTGTTCTTACTGACTTTATTGTGTGAGTTATAATTTTTAATCGTAGTTGGATCGTTGTGATTTTTGGATATGTTATACATATATAAGTTGAGTATATGTTCACAAATTTTGAAGCCGATTAAAAATGAAGCGAATGATTTGTTATGAATTTTAAGAGGTGAAAATTGATTAGGAAATTAGGTTTATAAATAATTTTGGTGGAAAATTCTAGAAATAGGTGGGCCCCACTTTTGGTTGTTGGGAAGATGGCTGATTTTTTTTTGGTGGGTGGAATAGTAGTGAAGTAAAGCCATCGGTGGTGCTTGAGGTCAAAATGTCAAGTCTGCTTCGGCGTGCTAACATTTTCCTATAAATAGAGGGCTAAGTTAGAATTGAAAATCACACCAGAATTCATAAGTTTTCTCTCTTTTTCTCTCTAGATTATCGAGTGTATTTTGTGAGTATTTAGATACTTGGTGAGTTGCTATTATTCATCAGTACAAGTTTCCTTCAGCGTCATATCCGATATCCAGTCAGAAGTGCTGCTCTTTTGAGGTAAGGGATAGTAAGGGATTTTAAGGGTTGTTATGTTTTTCATGTTTAAGTATTTTTTTCGACCTTCAAAAATTCGGAAAAATTTGAAATGATAATTTGATGAGTTTTATTGATTGTGTCCAAAATGGTGATTTTGGATGTATAGATAAGAGTTATGAATTTTATGAGAAAAGACTATTTTAAAAGTAAAACCCTTATAACTCCTTGTGGTTAACTCCAAAATTGATGAAATTTTTATTGGAAGTATATCTATATAATATCAAGTATACTCTGTGAATTTTGGAATTTTGGATAAAAGTACAATTTATGATAAATGTCTAAATATTAGGTTGTTTTGGCCATATGAAAAATAGTAAATGAATTTTTAAAATTCGAGAAAAATATATATTCAATATGGGACTATATTACGCTAAATCCCGAAAAAAAGAAATATTTTGGAACTGATTTGGTATTTTTCATGAAAATAGACTAGTTATGAGTAAATGAATTAAATATGTTATGTGAAGTAAGAAAAATTGAAAATAGGATTTTATGGCTTGAGAATCCTATATATGAGGTATATATCTGATTTTTGATGAGGGTTTTGGTTATTGGTGATGAAATCTTATGAGTTTGGAATTTTAGGATGATTAAATGCATTATTTAGTAAAGTGTAAACAATTAAAATAAATTGTTTATAAGTTTAAGAAATGTTATTTCAATATCATTATCTTAGAAATATTGGTATGGATTTTATTGTGGAATTTCTACCTTTTTTTTAATGTCGGGTTTACTATTGAGTTACTATTCATGAGTTCTTATTCATGAGTTACTATTCACGAGTTACTATTCACGACAAAATTGGTTTTTTTTTACGACCAAATTATAGTTGATTTATGAATATTACTCTTGAGATTAAAACTATATGTTGATCATATTATTTTTATTATCATATATAACATTTTTATAACCCTAATGATGATATTTCTCTTTGACTTGAGTGTAAAGATGGGTAGATTTTTGGTATGATCATGACTATGGGTTCTCTTTTGCCGATGAGTGCAAAGTTGAATTGTGATTTGGTATGATGATCATGACCATTGAATTTATAATTGAATATCTTTAGCTTAAGTGCAAAAGGTGAAATGATCAACATGGTTATAATTATTGTTTATATAAATTCGAAATGATTATATATTTCTTTGAGATATTAATATATTTGAATTGTGTAGTGCAAATATGAATTGTTGATGAATATATTTGGCTGTAGTGCAAATATGATTTGTTGTTGAATATCTTTGCTTTGTAGTGCAAATATGAATTGTTGATGAATATCTTTGGCTTGTAGTGCAAAGATGAATTGTTGATGAATATCTTTTTGGCAAAGATGTAGTCAAAGATGACATGTTGTTGAATATCTTTGGCATGTAGTGCAAAGATGATGTACATTGATGAATATCTTTGGCCCGTAGTGCAAAGATGAAATTATTAGTATGATTATAAATAGGGCTGTGATTTGGTATAACCATGATCTTTGATGTTTTGAGGAAAAGACATGTGATGAAAATTATCTTAAATCACGGATGCGAAGAGAATTTAGAATCACAATTATGATTATGAGTTATTCATATGATTGTGGACTAGAAGCTGTTGATTGATGTTACAGGGATAAAACATTGTTGGTGGATTTTTAACATGGAGAAGATAATAGACTTTATAGTCTATTTGACTCTTCTAATGGATTGCTCGTTCTGCTGCAACTATGGTTGAAATTTTTATCATCTACCATATGTTCTAAATCTCTGATTTATTATTGATGAAGGCTATTGATAATTTAATTATCTTTAGTCATGATATTCTTTTTTTGGGCTAGTTGTGCTCACCTTTTACATTTCACAATTCCTTCGAGTGTAATAAAGTGTGTATTTGGGTGAAGGGGGGTAATGAGGGAATAGAAAGCGGTGGTCATCATTTAGTAGTTATATTTGGTGAATCAACTAGGGTGAAGCGAACCCAACGTTGGAAGGTGTGTTTTGCCACTATCATACAAGATGTCTAAATGACATACAACCTCGTGTCATCATAAGAGCGGGGTTGTGCTCATCCACTTCTTGAGTATATTCTACGAGCACTACCTATATAATCTTGGTGTTTGTTTGAAGTATAATTCTCAATTAGAGGCGAGTGGAGATAATGATATGTCAAGAGAAGACTCACCATTGGGAAGAATATGATAGTAATCTTCTCGTTTTTTTTTGGGGTCTATTGGGTGACCAGAGGATAATTACGTGGCATATATGATATCTATCATAACCTAGACGCATGGCCTCCCATATACTGAAGGTTTCTTGAGCACTTCCCAAAGATTTTAATTTCTAAAAGCAGGTTTTTGACTATACCTTTATGTAAAGGTGTCCTTTGTGACGTCTTTATCCAAGGTTGGGACATGAGTCACAGTTGGTATATATTTGTATCAAAACTCACAGCATATGTGTTGTTGTATTTTGCACGACAATTGTTGTAATAAAGTTGTAGTTGTTTTCTGTACCATGTATTTGGCGACTCAGAATGGGTTGGATGGAATGGACCTATTTTGGGGTTGTCACATTTGGTATCAGAGCTTAGGGATATGGTCTCTGGCGGAGATCGGGGAATAGAACTAGGAGGGGAGAGATGAGTAAATCCTTCGCTAGTGTGTCCTACCTAAGCTTATTTGTTGGTCAGTCATAATATCGGGATATTATGTGATATGTTAATTTATTCAATTAACCCTTGTTTTGAAGCTGTATTCTAGAATGATATCTGAAATACAGGAGATGAGCAATGGAGAAATCATGATGGCGGGGAAGATGGAATCTGAAATGAAAGCAAGGTATTCTCAACTCTTTGAAATACCAGGTACGTAAATTTCGGGGACGAAATTTCATAAGGAGGGGAGATTGTAAGACCCCGAATTTTATGAAATAAAAGTATTCAATTTTTTTATAATTACTATTGGTAAATGGTTAAATTGATAAAAGTTAAAGTTAAGGGTGATATATGATTTTTTTTTCAAAATACGCAGAGTGGTTATAAAATATTCATTGTTGTCGGGGAATATTCGTTTGGTCGTGGAATATTCTTTTTTGTCGGGGAATATTAAATATGACGGTAGCATCCATTTGTGGGCCCCATAACGAATAGCTGTCGGATGAAGAAAATGACAAATTTTGAGTTTTTATAAATATACGGCGTAGTTATTTACAATTAACACTTTATTGGAATACGGTGGTTAAAATACGATGTCTGGCGTGGTTCTTACGATAGCACACACGGTATTGCACATTATTTTTGAATTATTGATTCTTACGTGAGAAGGCACTACTCAATAATTATTACGATAATTATTATTCAATATTTTATTTTATTGAATCAATAATTCTTTGCGTTGATATTTTATATTATTGTTGTTTCAATAATTGTCCTTTGCTGATATATTCCATTATCGGATCAATAATTCATATTATTTGAATAATATTATTAGATAACATTATTGGCAATGTCTAGAAAGTTACATCGAGGAGAGGTTTGGTCACCTAATTGCGGCGCTTGAGAAGGAGAAATTCTTATTGGAAAGCCCCCCTCTTTCACAGGAAGCACTGGTTGTCATTATTGTGATTACGTAATATTATTTGTGAATAATTAATTATTGATTTATATGATAATGAAATATTTATTTGATGTGGATATAAATGATGGATTTATTTATGTGGTTATAAATGAAGGAATTAATGTTGAGGTATTTTATCGGTATTTTATCGGATTGGAGGTATTAAAAGATCAAATCGAGTGTTCTTACTGACTTTATTGTGTGAGTTATAATTTTTAATCGATAGTTGGATCGTTGTGATTTTTGGATATGTTATACATATATAAGTTGAGTATATGTTCACAAATTTTGAGCAGTTTAAAATGAACGAATGATTTTTTATGAATTTTAAGAGGTGTTGATTCGGAAATTAGGTTTATAAATGATTTTGGTGGAAAATTCTAAAATGGGTGGGCCCCACTTTTGGTTGTTGGGAAGATGGCTGAATTTTTGGTGGGTGGAATAGTAGCGAGTAAAAGCCAATGGGAGTAGTAGGTCAAGTCTGCTTGGCGTGCTTAACATTTTCCTATAAATAGAGGGCTAAGTTAGAATTGAAAATCACACCAAAATTCATAAGTTTTTTCTCTCTTTTCTCTCTAGATTATCGAGTGTATTTTGTGAGTATTTAGATACTTGGTGAGTTGCTATTTCATCGAGTGCAAGTTTCCTTTGCGTCATATCCGATATCCAATAGAAGTCTTGCTGCTTCTTTTGAGGTAAGGGATAAGTAAGGGATTTTAAGGGTTGTTATGTTTTTCATGTTTCGTAATTTTTTCCGACCTTCAAAAATTCTGGAAAAATTTGAAATGATAATTTGATGAGTTTTATTGATTGTGTCCAAAATGGTGATTTTTGGATGTATAGATTAAGAGTTATGAATTTTATGAGAAAAGACTATTTTAAAAGTAAACCCTTATAACTCCTTGTGGTTAACTTCAAAATTGATGAAATTTTTATTGGGAGTATATCTATATAATATCAGTATACTCTGTGAATTTTGGAATTTTTGGATAAAAGTACAATTTATGATAAATGTCTAAATATTAATGGTTTTGGCCATATGAAAAATAGTAAATGAATTTTAAAAATTAGAGAAAAATATATATTCAATATGGGACTATATTACGCTAAATCCCAGAAAAGAAATATTTTTGGAACTGATTTGGTATTTTTCATGAAAATGGACTAGTTATGAGTAAATGAATTAAATATGTTATGTGAAGTAAGAAAATTGGAAAATAGGATTTTATGGCTTGAGAATCTCTATATGAGGTATATGCAGATTTTTGATGAGGGTTTTGGTTATTGGTGATGAAATCTTATGAGTTTGGAATTTTAGGATGATTAAATGCATTATTTAGTAAAGTGTAAACAATTAAAATAAATTGTTTATAAGTTTAAGAAATGTTATTTCAATATCATTATACCGAAATATTGGTATGGATTTTATTGTGGAATTTCTACCTTTTTTGGAATTTCTACTTTTTTTAGTCGGGAGTTACTATTCATGAGTTATTCATGAGTTCTTATTCATGAGTTACTATTCACGAGTTACTATTCACGAGTTACTATTCACGACAAAATTGGTTTCTTTTTTCTAACCAAATTATAGTTGATTTATGAATATTACTCTTGAGATTAAATCTATATGTTGATCATATTATTTTTATTATCATATATAACATTTTTTATAACCCTAATGATGATATTTCTCTTTGACTTGAGTGTAAAGATGGGTAGATTTTTGGTATGATCATGACTATGGGTTCTCTTTGGCGATGAGTGCAAAGTTGAATTATTGATTTGGTATGATCATGACCATTGAATTTATAATTGAATATCTTTAGCTTAAGTGCAAAGGTGAAATGATCAACATGGTTATAATTATTGTTTATATAAATTACGAAATGATTATATATTTCTTTTGAGATAATAATATATTTGGCCTGTAGTGCAAATATGAGCTGTTGATGAATATATTTGGCACGTAGTGCAAATATGAGCTGTTGAGGAATATCTTTGGCTGTAGTGCAAAAGATGAATTATCTTGAATATTTTTAGTTTGATGAGTAAAGATGAATTGTTGATGAATATCTTTGGCCCGTAGTGCGAAGATGACATGTTGTTGAATATCTTTGGCACGTAGTGCAAAAGATGGTCCTGTTGATGAATATCTTTGGCCCGTAGAAAGTGCAAAGATGAATTTATGAGTATGATTTATGATTATAAAGGAACTGTGATTTGGTATAACCATGATCTTTGATGTTTTGAGGTAAAGACATGTGATGAAAATTATCTTTGTCACGGATGCGAAGAGAAATTTAGAATCACAATTATGATTATGAGTTATTCATATGATTGTGGACGAAGCTGTTGATTGATGTTACGAGGATAAAACAT
This sequence comes from Panax quinquefolius, assembly GCA_020205615.1. Taxonomy (NCBI): domain Eukaryota; kingdom Viridiplantae; phylum Streptophyta; class Magnoliopsida; order Apiales; family Araliaceae; genus Panax; species Panax quinquefolius. The sequence goes on along the minus strand of CM035164.1, from coordinate 80,548,171 downwards.
TGTTGGTGGATTTTTAACATGGAGAAGATAATAGACTTTATGGTCTATTTGACTCTTCTAATGGATTGCTAGATTCATTTGCAACTATGGTTGAAATTTTTTTATCATCTACTATATATTTCTAAATCTACGATTTATTATTGATGAAAGGCTATTGATAATTTAATTATCTTTAGTCATGATATTCTTTCTTGAGCTAGTTGTGCTCACCCTTTTGCTTCACAATTCCTTTTAGGGTAATAAGAGTGTATTTGGGTTGTGGGGATATGAGGGGAATAGAGCGGTGGTCATCATTTAGTAGTTATATTTGGTGAATCAACTAGGGTGAGGTGAACCCAACGTTGGAAGGGTGTTTTGCCACTATCATACAAGATGTCTAATGACATACAACCTCGTGTCATCATAAGGCGGGGTTGTGCTCATCCACTTCTTTGAGTATATCTACGAGCACTACCTATATAATCTTGGTGTTTTGTTTGAAGTATAATTCTCAATTAGAGACAGTGGAGATAATGATATGTCAAGAGAAGACTCACCATTGGGAAGAATATGATAGTAATCTTCTCATTTTTTCTTTGGGGTCTATTGGATTGACCAAGGATAATTTGTGGCCATATGATATCTATCATAACCTAGACGCATGGCCTCCCATGTATACGAAGGTTTCTTGAGCACTTCCCAAAGATTTTAATTTCTAAAATGCTTTTTTTGACTATACCTTTATGTAAGGTGTCATTGTGACGTCTTTATCCAAGGTTGGGGTGTGAGTCACAGTTGGTATATATTTGTATCAAAACTCACAGCATATGTGTTGTTGTATTTTGCACGACAATTGTTGTAATAAAGTTGTAGTTATTTTCTGTACCATGTATTTGGCGACTCAGAATGGGTTGGATGGAATGGACCTATTTTGGGGTTGTCACATTTGGTATCAGAGCTTAGGGATATGGTCTCTGGTGGAGATCGGGGAATAGAACTAGGAGGGGAGAGATGAGTAAATCCTTCGCTAGTGTATCCTACCTAAGCTTATTTGTTGGTCAGTCATAATATCGGGATATTATGTGATATGTTAATTTGTTCAATTAACCCTTGTTTTGAAGCTGTATTCTAGAATGATACTGAAATACAGGAGATGAGTAATGGAGAAATCATGATGACGGGGAAGATGGAGATGAAATGAAAGCAAGGTATTCTCAACTCTTTGAAATACCAGGTACGTAAATTTTGGGGACGAAATTTCATAAGGAGGGGAGATTGTAAGACCCCGAATTTTATGAAATAAAAGTATTCAATTTTCTTATAATTACTATTCAAGTAAATGGTTAAATTGATAAAAGTTAAAGTTAAGGGTGATATATGATTTTTTTTTTTCAAAATACGTAAGTGGTTATAAAATATTCATTATTGTTGGGAATATTCGTTTGGTCGTGGAATATTCTTTACGTGGGGAATATTAAATTTACGGTAGTAGCATCCATTTGTGGGCCCCATAATGTAATAACTATCGGATGAAGAAAAGCGACAAATTTGAGTTTTTATAAATAACGACGTAGTTGTTACCATTAACTTTGTTGGAATACGGTGGTTAAAATACGAATATCTGATGTCTGGCGTAGTTACGCGATGCTTTTGCGGTATTGCACATTATTTTTTCAATTATTGATTCTTACGTGAAGAAGGCACTACTCAATAATTATTTAAATAATTCTTATTCAATATTTTATTTTATTGAATCAATAATTGCTTTGCGTTGATATTTTATATTATTGTTGTTTCAATAATTGTCACTTTACATGATATTTTCCATTATCGGATCAATAATTCATATTATTTGAATAATATTATTAGATAGCATTATTGCGCAATGTCTAGAAAGTTACATCGATGAGAGGTTTGGTCACCTAATTGCGTGCAAGTAAGAGAGAAATCCTTATCGAAAGCCCCCTCTTTCACAGGGAACCACTGGTTGTCATTATTGTGATTACGTAATATTATTTGTGAATAATTAATTATTGATTTATATGATAATGAAATATTTATTTGATGTGGATATAAATGATGGATTTATTTATGTGGTTATAAATGAAGGAATTAATGTTGAGAGTATTTTATCGGTATTTTTGTCGGATTGGAGGTATTAAAAGATCAAATCGATTGTTCTTACTGACTTTATTGTGTGAGTTATAATTTTAATCGTAGTTGGATCGTTGTGATTTTTGGATATATTATACATATATAAGTTGAGTATATGTTCACAAATTTTGAATCGTTAAAAATGAGCGAATGATTTGTTATGAATTTTAAGAGGTGGTGATTCGAGAAATTAGGTTTATAAATGATTTTGGTGGAAAATTCTAGAAATGGTGGGCCCCACTTTTGGTTGTTGGGGAAGATGGCTGATTTTTGGTGGGTGGAATAGTAGCAGTAGGTAAAGCCATCGTCAGTGCTTGAAGTCAAAGTCGATGCTTTGCGTCTTAACATTTTCCTATAAATAGAGGGCTAAGTTAGAATTGAAAATCACACCAGAAATTCATAAGTTTTCTCTCTTTTCTCTCTAGATTATCGAGTGTATTTTGTGAGTATTTAGATACTTGGTGAGTTGCTATTCATCAGTGCAAGTTTCCTTCAGCGTCATATCCGATATCCAGTTAGAAGTACTGCTCTTTTGAGGTAAGGGATAGTAAGGGATTTTAAGGGTTGTTATGTTTTTCATGTTTCGTAATTTTTCTGACCTTCAAAAATTCTGGAAAAATTTGAAATGATAATTTGATGAGTTTTATTGATTGTGTCCAAAAATGGTAATGTTTGGATGTATAGATTAAGAGTTATGAATTTTATGAGAAAAAACTATTTTAAAAGAAAAACGCTATAACTCCTTGGTGGTTAACTCAAAATTGATGAAATTTTTATTGGAAGTATATCTATATAATATCAGTATACTCTGTGAATTTCGGAATTTTTGGATAAAAGTGCAATTTATGATAAATGTCTAAATATTCAGCGGTTTTGGCCATATTAAAAATAGTAAATGAATTTTAAAAATTATGAGAAAATATATGTTCAATATGGGACTATATTACGCTAAATCCCGAAAAAAAAATATTTTTGAATTGATTTGGTATTTTTCATGAAAATGGACTAGTTATGAGTAAATGAATTAAATATGTTATGTGAAGTAAGAAAATTGGAAAATAGGATTTTATGGCTTGAGAATCCTATATGAGGTATATCTGATTTTTGATGAGGGTTTTGGTTATTGGTGATGAAATCTTATGAGTTTGGAATTTTAGGATGATTAAATGCATTATTTAGTAAAGTGTAAACAATTAAAATAAATTGTTTATAAGTTTAAGAAATGTTATTTCAATATCATTATCTAGAAATATTGGTATGGATTTTATTGTGGAATTTCTACCTTTTATTTTTGGGTTTATTATTACTATTCTTATTCATGAGTTACTATTCATGAGTTACTATTCAGCGAGTTACTATTCAGAGTACTATTCAGGTTACTATTCAAAATTGGTTTTTTTTTACGACCAAATTATAGTTGATTTATGAATATTACTCTTGAGATTAAATCTATATGTTTGATTATATTATTTTATTATCATATATAACATTTTATAACCCTAATGATGATATTTCTCTTTGACTTGAGTGTAAAGATGGGTAGATTTTTGGTATGATCATGACTATGGGTTCTCTTTGGCGATAGTGCAAAGTTGAATTGTTGATTGGTGGTATGATCATGACCATTGAATTTATAATTGAATATCTTTAGCTTAAGTGCAAAGGTGAAATGATCAACATGGTTATAATTATTGTTTATATAAATTCGAAATGATTATATATTTTTTGAGATATTAATATATTTGACTGTATATAGTGCAAATATGGTTGATGAATATATTTGGCCTGTAGTGCAAATATGAATTGTTGAGGAATATCTTTGGCTTTTGTAGTGCAAAGATGAATTGTTGATGAATATCTTTGAAAGTCAGTAGTGCAAAGATGACGTGTTGTTGAATATCTTTGGCTTTTGTAGTGCAAAGATGATCTATTGATGAATATCTTTGGCCCGTAGTGCAAAGATGAAATTTATTAGTATGATTATAAAGCAGGAGGCTGTGATTTGGTATAACCATGATCTTTGATGTTTGAGGTAAAGATATGTGATGAAAATTATCTTAGTCACGGATGCGAAGAGAAATTTAGAATCACAATTATGATTATGAGTTATTCATATGATTGTGGACGGAACTGTTGATTGATGTTATGAGGATAAAACATTGTTGGTGGATTTTTAACATGGAGAAGATAATAGACTTTATAGTCTATTTGACTCTTCTAATGGATTGATCGTTCAATGCAACTATGGTTGAAAATTTTTATCATCTACCATATGTTCTAAATCTACGATTTATTATTGATGAAGGCTATTGATAATTTAATTATCTTTAGTCATGATATTCTTTCTTGGGCTAGTTGTGCTCACCCTTTTTTTTCATAATTCCTTTCGTGTAATAAGAGTGTAGGTGGGGTCGGCGGGGTAACAGGGGAATAGAGCGGTGGTCATCATTTAGTAGTTATATTTGGTGAATCAACTAGGGTGAGGCGAACCCAACGTTGGAAGGGTGTTTTGCCACTATCATACAAGATGTCTAATGACATACAACCTCGTGTCATCATAAGGCGTGGTTGTGCTCATCCACTTCTTTGAGTATATTTCTGAGCACTACCTATATAATCTTGGTGTTTGTTTGAAGTATAATTCTCAATTAGAGGCAGTGGAGATAATGATATGTCAAGAGAAGACTCACCATTGGGAAGAATATGATAGTAATCTTCTTTTTTTTCTTTTGGGGTCTATTAGATTGACCAAGGATAATTACGTGGCCATATGATATCTATCATAACCTAGGACGCATGGCCTCCCATGTACGACGAAGGTTTTCTTGAGCACTTCCCAAAGATTTTAATTTCTAAAATAGTTTTTGACTATACCTTTATGTAAGGTGCCATTGTGACGTCTTATCGAGGTTGGGATGTGAGAAAGTGTGCGGTTATATATATTTGTATCAAAACTCATGACATATGTGTTTTTGTATTTTGCACGACAATTGTTGTAATAAAGTTGTAGTTATTTTTTGTACCATGTATTTGGCGACTCAGAATGGGTTGGATGGAATGGACCTATTTTGGGGTTGTCACATTTGGTATCAGAGCTTAGAGATATGGTCTCTGGCGGAGATCGGGGAATAGAACTAGGAGAGGAGAGATGAGTAAATCCTTCGCTAGTGTATCCTACCTAAGCTTATTTGTTGGTCAGTCATAATATCGGGATATTATGTGATATGTTAATTTATTCAATTAACCCTTGTTTTGAAGCTGTATTTTAGAATAATATCTGAAATACAGGAGATGAGTAATGGAGAAATCATGATGACAGGGAAGTGGAATCTGAAATGAAAGCAAGGTATTCTCAACTCTTTGAAATACCAGGAAAGTAAATTTCGGGGATGAAATTTCATAAGGAGGGGAGATTGTAAGACCCTGAATTTTATGAAATAAAAGTATTCAATTTTTCTTATAATTACTATTCAGTAAATGGTTAAATTGAAAAAAGTTAAAGTTAAGGGTGATATATAAAATTTTTTTCAAAATACGCAAGTGGTTATAAAATACTCATTGTTGTCGGGGAATATTCGTTTAGTCGTGGAATATTCTTTTTGTCGGGGAATATTCGTACAACGGCGTATCCATTTGTGGGCCCCATAATAGAATAACTGTCGGATGAAGAAAATGACAAATTTGTGTTTTTATAAATAACGGCGTAGTTATTCACGAATTAACCTTATTGGAATACCGGTGGTTAAAATACGATGAATCGCGTAGTTACTTGATAGGCTACGGTATTGCACATTATTTTTTCAATTATTGATTCTTACGTGAGAAGGCACTACTCAATAATTATTACATGAATTCTTATTCAATATTTTATTTTATTGAATCAATAATTCTTTGCGTTGATATTTTATATTATTGTTATTTCAATAATTGTCATCGCATAGTATTTCCATTATCGGATCAATAATTTATATTATTTGAATAATATTATTAGATAGAATTATTGACAATGTCTAGAAAGTTCATCAATGAGAGGTTTGATCACCTAATTCATATGCCATGAAGGAGAAATCCTTATCGGAAAGCCCCCTCTTTCTAGAAGGCGCCTGGTTGTCATTATTGTGATTACGTAATATTATTTGTGAATAATTAATTATTGATTTATATGATAATGAAATATTTATTTGATTGGATATAAATGATGGATTTATTTATGTGGTTATAAATGAAGGAATTAATGTTGAGATATTTTATCAATTATTTTGCCGGATTGGAGGTATTAAAAGATCAAATTAGTGTTCTTTAAGACTTTATTGTGTGAGTTATAATTTTTAATCGTAGTTGGATCGTTGTGATTTTTGGATATGTTATACATATATAAGTTGAGTATATGTTCACAAATTTTGAACCGTTAAAAATGAACGAATGATTTGTTATGAATTTTAAGAGGTGACTGATTCGGAAATTAGGTTTATAAATGATTTTGGTGGAAAATTCTAGAAATAGGTGGGCCCCACTTTTAGTTGGGGAAGATGGCTGATTTTTGGTGGGTGGAATAGTAGCAGGTAAAGCCATCAAGTAGCAGGTCAAGTCTGCTTCGGCGTGATAACATTTTCCTATAAATAGAGGGCTAAGTTAGAATTGAAAATCACACCAGAATTCATAAGTTTTCTCTCTAGATTATCGAGTGTATTTTGTGAGTATTTAGATACTTGGTGAGTTGCTATTCATCAGTGCAAGTTTCCTTCAGCGTCATATCCGATATCCAGTTAGAAGTGCTGCTCTTTTGAGGTAAGGGATAGTAAGGGATTTTAAGGGTTGTTATGTTTTTCATGTTTTGTAACTTTTCAGACCTTCAAAAATTCTGGAAAAAATTGAAATAATAATTTGATGAGTTTTATTGACTGTGTCCAAAAATGGCGATTTTTGGATGTATAGATTAAGAGTTATGAATTTTACGGGAAAAGATTATTTTAAAAGAAAACCCTTATAACTCCTTGTGGTTAACTCCAAAATTGATAAAATTTTATTTGAAGTATATCTATATAATATCAGTATACTCTGTGATTTTCGAAATTTTTGGATAAAAGTGCAATTTATGATAAATGTCTAAATATTCGGCGGTTTTGGCCATATGAGAAATAGTAAATGAATTTTAAAAATTCTGAGAAAAATATATGTTCAATAATGGACTTTATTCTGCTAAATCACAGAAAAGAAATAATTGTGGAACTGATTTGGTATTTTTCATAAAAATAGTCTAGTTATGAGTAAAAGAATTAAATATGTTATGTGAAGTAAGAAAATTGGAAAGTAGGATTTTATGGCTTGAGAATCCTATATGAGGTATATGTAAATTTTTAATGAGGGTTTTGGTTATTGGTGATGAAATCTTATGAGTTTGGAATTTTAGGATGATTAAATGTATTATTTAGTAAAGTGTAAACAATTAAAATAAATTGTTTATAGGTTTAAGAAATGTTATTTCAATATCATTATACCGAAATATTGGTATGGATTTTATTGTGGTATTTCTACCTTTTTTAGTCGGGTTTACTATTCATGAGTTACTATTCACGAGTTACTATTCAAGGGTACTATTCACGAAAAAATTAGTTTCTTTTTCTGACCAAATTATAGTCGAGTTATGAATATTACTCTTGAGATTAAAACTATATGTTGATCATATTATTTTTATTATCATATATAACATTTTTATAACCCTAATGATGATATTTTTCTTTGACTTGAGTGTAAAGATGGGTAGATTTTTGGTATGATCATGACTATGGGTTCTTTTTGGCCAGTAGTGCAAAGTTGAATTGTTGACTGGTATGATCATGACCATTGAATTTATAATTGAATATCTTTAGTTTAAGTGCAAAGGTGAAAAGATCAACATGGTTATAATTGTTTATATAAATTCGAAATGATTATATATTTCTTTGAGATATTAATATATTTGACTTTGTAGTGCAAATATGAACTGTTGATGAATATATTTGGCCTGTAGTGCAAATATGAATTGTTGAGGAATATCTTTGGCTGTCAGTAGTGCAAAGATGAATTGTTGAAGAATATCTTTGGCGTAAGTAGTGCAAAGATGACATGTTGTGAAATATCTTTGGCCTGTAGTGCAAAGATGATCTGTTGATGAATATCTTTGGCCCGTAGTGCAAAGATGAAATTTATGGTATGATTATAAACAGGAACTGTGATTTGATATAACCATGATCTTTGATGTTTCAGGAAAAGAAATGTGATGAAAATTATCTTCGTCCTGGATGCGAAGAGAAATTTAGAATCACAATTATGATTATGAGTTATTCATGTGATTGTGGACCAGAACTGTTGATTGATGTTACAGGGATAAAACATTGTTGGTGGATTTTTAACATAAAGAAGATAATAGACTTTATGGTCTATTTGACTCTTCTAATGGATTGATCGTTCCACTGCAACTATGGTTGAAATTTTTATCATCTACCATATGTTCTAAATCTCTGATTTATTATTGATGAAGGATATTGATAATTTAATTATATTTAGTCATGATATTCTTTACTGGGCTAGTTGTGCCCACCCTTCTGTTTCATAATTCCTTTGAGGTAATAAGAGTGTAGCTGGGTCGAGCGGGGGTAACAGGGGAATAGAACGGTGGTCATCATTTAGTAGTTATATTTGGTGAATCAACTAGGGTGAGGCGAACCCAACGTTGGAAGGGTGTTTTGCCACTATCATACAAGATGTCTAATGACATACAACCTCGTGTCATCATAAGACAGGGTTGTGCTCATCCACTTGCTGAGTATATTTACGAGCACTACCTATATAATCTTGGTGTTTGTTTGAAGTATAATTCTCATTTAGAGACAGTGGAGATAATGATATGTCAAGAGAAGACTCACCATTGGAAAGAATATGATAGTAATCTTCTCGTTTTTCTTTGGGGTCTATTGGGTCAACCAAGGATAATTATGTGGCCATATGATATCTATCATAACCTAGACGCATGGCCTCCTATGTACGAAGGTTTCCTTGAGCACTTTCCAAAGATTTTAATTTGTAAAACAATTTTTGACTATACCTTAATGTAAGGTGCCATTGTGACGTGCTATCCAAGGTTGGGGTGTGAGTCACAGTTGGTATATATTTGTTTCAAAACTCACAGCATATGTGTTGTTGTATTTTGCATGACAAATGTTGTAAAAAAGTTGTAGTTATTTTCTGTACCATGTATTTGGCGACTCAGAATGGGTTGGATGGAATGGACCTATTTTGGGGTAGTCACATTTGGTATCAGAGCTTAGGGAAATGGTCTCTGGCGGAGATCGGGGAATAGAACTAGGAGGGGAGAGATGAGTAAATCCTTCGCTAGTGTATCCTACCTAAGCTTATTTGTTGGTCAGTCATAATATCGGGATATTATGTGATATGTTAATTTATTCAATTAGCCCTTGTTTTGAAGCTGTATTCTAGAATAATATCTGAAATACAGGAGATGAGTAATGGAGAAATCATGATGACAGGGAAGTGAAATCTGAAATGAAAGCAAGGTATTCTTAACTCTTTGAAATACCAGGTAAGTTAATTTCGGGGACGAAATTTCATAAGGAGGGGAGATTGTAAGACCCCGAATTTTATGAAATAAAAGTATTCAATTTTTCTTATAATTACTATTCAGTAAATGGTTAAATTGATAAAAGTTAAAGTTAAGGGTGATATATGAATTTTTTTTCAAAATACGCAAGTGATTATAAAATATTCATTGTTGTCTGGGAATATTCGTTTAGTCGTGGAATATTCTTTTTTGGGGAATATTAAATACGACGGCGTATCCATTTATGGGCCCCATAATGAGAATAAGCTATCGGATGAAGAAAGCGACAAATTTGAGTTTTTATAAATAACGTCAGAAGTAGTTATTCTAAGAATTAACACCTTTGTTGGAATACACGGTGGTTAAAAAAATACGATGTCTGGCGTGAGTAACACATGACAGCTGCGGTATTGCACATTATTTTTCAATTATTAATTCTTACGTGAGAAGGCACTACTCAATAATTGTTACAATAATTCTTTATTCAATATTTTATTTTATTGAATCAATAATTCTTTTGCATTGATATTTTATATTATTGTTGTTTCAATAATTGTCACTGCATAGTATTTCCCATTATCAGATCAATAATTTATATTATTTGAATAATATTATTAGATAGAATTATTGACAATGTCTAGAAAGTTCTGTCAATGAGAGGTTTGGTCACCTAATTGCGCGCCAGTAAGGAGAAATCCTTATCGGAAAGCCCCCTCTTTCTTGGAAAGCTGCTGGTTGTCATTATTGTGAATTACATATATTATTTGTGAATAATTAATTATTGATTTATATGATAATGAAATATTTATTTTATTTGGATATAAATGATGGATTTATTTATGTGGTTATAAATGAAGGAATTAATGTTAAGATATTTTATCAGTATTTTGTCGGATTGGAGGTATTAAAAGATCAAATTAGTTTTCTTACTGACTTTATTGTGTGAGTTATAATTTTTAATCGTAGAATTTGGATCGTTGTGATTTTTGGATATGTTATACATATATAAGTTGAGTATATGTTCACAAGTTTTGAGCGAATTAAAATGAGCGAATGATTTGTTATGAATTTTAAGAGGTGACTTATTCTAAATTAGGTTTATAAATGATTTTGGTGGAAAATTCTAGAAATAGGTGGGCACCACTTTTTTTAGTTTGGGAAGATGGCTGATTTTTGGTGGGTGGAATAGTAGCGAGTAAAGCCATCGTAAAGTGGCAGTCAAGTCTGCTTCGTCGTGCTAACATTTTCCTATAAATAGAGGGCTAAGTTAGAATTGAAAATCACACCAGAATTCATAAGTTTTCTCTCTTTTTCTCTCTAGATTATCGAGTGTATTTTGTGAGTATTTAGATACTTGGTGAGTTTCTATTCATCAGTGCAAGTTTTCATCAGCGTCATATCCGATATCCAGTTAGAAGTGTTGCTCTTTTGAGGTAAGAGATAGTAATGGATTTTAAGGGTTGTTATGTTTTTCATGTTTCGTAACTTTTCAGACCTTCAAAAATTCTGGAAAAATTTGAAATGATAATTTGATGAGTTTTATTGACTGTGTCCAAAAATGGCAATTTTTTGATGTATAGATTAAGAGTTATGAATTTTACGGGAAAAAACTATTTTAAAAGAAAACCCTTATAACTCCTTGTGGTTAACTCCAAAATTGATAAAATTTTTATTGGAAGTATATCTATATAATATCAGTATATTCTGTGAATTTCGGAATTTTTGGATAAAAGTACAATTTATGATAAATGTCTAAATATTCGGCTGTTTTGGCCATATGAGAAATAGTAAATGAATTTTAAAAATTCTGAGAAAAATATATGTTCAATATTGGACTATATTCTGCTAAATCAAAGAAAAGAAATAATTTTGGAACTGATTTGGTATTTTTCATTAAAATGGTCTAGTTATGAGTAAAAGAATTAAATATGTTATGTGAAGTAAGAAAATTGGAAAGTAGGATTTTATGGCTTGAGAATCCTATATGAGGTATATTGTAGATTTTTGATGAGGGTTTTGGTTATTGGTGATGAAATCTTATGAGTTTGGAATTTTAGGATGATTAAATGTTTTATTTAGTAAAGTGTAAACAATTAAAATAAATTGTTTATAGGTTTAAGAAATGTTATTTCAATATCATTATACCGAAATATTGGTATGGATTTTATTGTGGTATTTTTACCTTTTTTAGTCGGGTTTACTATTTATGAGTTACTATTCACGAGGTACTATTCATGGGTATTATTCACGACAAAATTAGTTTCTTTTTCTGACCAAATTATAGTCGAGTTATGAATATTACTTTTGAGATTAAAACTATATGTTGATCATATTATTTTTATTATCATATATATCATTTTTATAAACCTAATGATGATATTTCTCTTTGACTTGAGTGTATAGATGGGTAGTTTTTGGTATGATCATGACTATGGGGGTTTTGGCGATGAGTGCAAAGTTGAATTGTTGACTGGTATGATCATGACCATTGAATTTATAATTGAATATCTTTAGCTTAAGTGCAAAGGTGAAATGATCAACATGGTTATAATTGTTTATATAAATTCTAAAATGTTATTATATTTCTTTGAATATTAATATATTTGACCTGTAGTGCAAATATGAACTGTTGATGAATATATTTGGCCTGTAGTGCAAATATGAATTGTTGAGGAATATCTTTGGCCTGTAGTGCAAAGATGAATTGTTGATGAATATCTTTGGCCCGTAGTGCAAAGATGACATGTTGTTAAATATCTTTGGCCTGTAGTGCAAAGATGATCTGTTGATGAATATCTTTGGCCCGTAGTGCAAAGATGAAATTTATGGTATGATTATAAACAGGAACTGTGATTTGATATAACCATGATCTTTGATGTTTCAGGAAAAGAAATGTGATGAAAATTATCTTCGTCCTGGATGCGAAGAGAAATTTAGAATCACAATTATGATTATGAGTTATTCATGTGATTGTGGACCAGAACTGTTGATTGATGTTACAGGGATAAAACATTGTTGGTGGATTTTTAACATAAAGAAGATAATAGACTTTATGGTCTATTTGACTCTTCTAATGGATTGTTCGTTCCGCTGCAACTATGGTTGAAATTTTTCTCATCTACCATATGTTCTAAATCTCTGATTTATTATTGATGAAGGCTATTGATAATTTAATTATCTTTAGTCTTGATATTTTTTACTGGGCTAGTTGTGCTCACCCTTCTGTTTCACAAATCCTTTCAGGTAATAAGAGTGTAGCTGGGTCGAGTGGGGGTAACAGGGGAATAGAACGGTGGTCATCATTTAGTAGTTATATTTGGTGAATCAACTAGGGTGAGGCGAACCCAACGTTGGAAGGGTGTTTTTTTGCCACTATCATACAAGATGTCTAATGACATACAACCTCGTGTCATCATAAGGCGGGGTTGTGCTCATCCACTTTCGAGTATATTACTGAGCACTACTTATATAATCTTGGTGTTTGTTTGAAGTATAATTCTCATTTAGAGGCAGTGGAGATAATGATATGTCAAGAGAAGACTCACCATTAGGAAGAATATGATAGTAATCTTTTCGTTTTTCTTTTTGGGGTCTATTGGGTGACCGAGGATAATTACGTGGCCATATGATATCTATCATAACCTAAAACGCATGGCCTCCTATGTACGAAGGTTTCCTTGAGCACGTTCCAAAGATTTTAATTTCTAAAACAATTTTTGACTATACCTTTATGTAAGGTGCCATTGTGACGTGCTATCCAAGGTTGGGGTGTGAGTCACAGTTGGTATATATTTGTTTCAAAACTCACAGCATATGTGTTGTTGTATTTTGCACGACAAATGTTGTAATAAAGTTGTAGTTGTTTTCTGTACCATGTATTTGGCGACTCAGAATGGGTTGGATGGAATGGACCTATTTTGGGGTAGTCACATTTGGTATCAGAGCTTAGGGATATGGTCTCTAGCGGAGATCGGGGAATGGAACTAGGAGGGGAGAGATGAGTAAATCCTTCGCTAGTGTATCCTACCTAAGCTTATTTGTTGGTCAGTCATAATATCAGGATATTATGTGATATATTAATTTATTCAATTAACCCTTGTTTTGAAGTAGTATTCTAGAATGATATCTGAAATACAGGAGATGAGTAATGGAGAAATCATGATGACAGGGAAGATGGAATCTGAAATGAAAGCAAGGTATTCTCAACTCTTTGAAATACCAAGTACGTAAATTTCGGGGACGAAATTTCATAAGGAGGGGAGATTGTAAGACCCCGAATTTTATGAAATAAAAGTATTCGATTTTTTTTATAATTACTATTCAGTAAATGGTTAAATTGATAAAAGTTAAAGTTAAGGGTGATATATGAATTTTTTTTCAAAATACGCAAGTGGTTATAAAATATTCATTGTTATCGGAGAATATTCGTTTAGTCGTGGAATATTCTTCCTGTCGGGGAATATTCGTACGACGACGCATCCATTTGTGGGCCCCATAACAGAATAACTGTCGGATGAAGAAAATGACAAATTTGAGTTTTTATAAATAATAATACGTTGTTATTCTGAATTTACCTTTGTTGGAATACACGGTGGTTAAAATACGATGTACGTGTAGTTCTTGCAAAGATAGACACGGTATTGCACATTAGTTTTTTTCAATTATTGATTCTTACGTGAGAAGGCACTACTCAATAATTGTTACATTAATTATTGTTCAATATTTTATTTTATTGAATCAATAATTGCTGCGTTGATATTTTATATTATTGTTGTTTCAATAATTGTCTTTGCCTGATATTTCCCATTATCGGATCAATAATTCATATTATTTGAATAATATTATTAGATAGAATTATTGACAATGTCTAGAAAGTTCATCAATGATGAGAGGTTTGGTCACCTAATTGCTTGGCGATGAAGGAGAAATTCTTATTGGAAAGCCCCTCTTCCTGGAGGCGCTTTGGTTGTCATTATTATGATTTTGTAATATTATTTGTGAATAATTAATTATTGATTTAAATGATAATGAAATATTTATTTGATGTGGATATAAATGATGGATTTATTTATGTGGTTATAAATGAAGGAATTAATGTTGAGATATTTTATCAGTATTTTGTCGGATTGGAGGTATTAAAAGATCAAATCGGTGTTCTTTGACTTTATTGTGTGAGTTATAATTTTTAATCGTAGTTGGATCGTTGTGATTTTTGGATATGTTATACATATATAAGTTGAGTATATGTTCACAAATTTTGAACCGTTAAAAATGAGCGAATGATTTGTTATGAATTTTAAGAGGTGGTGATTGAAAATTAGGTTTATAAATGATTTTGGTGGAAAATTCTAGAAATAGGTGGGCCCCACTTTTAGTTGGGGAAGATGGCTGATTTTTGGTGGGTGGAATAGTAGCAGGTAAAGCCATCAAAGTAGCGGTCAAATGCCTTTGGCGTGATAACATTTTCCTATAAATAAAGGGCTAAGTTAGAATTGAAAATCACACCAGAATTCATAAGTTTTCTCTCTAGATTATCGAGTGTATTTTGTGAGTATTTAGATACTTGGTGAGTTGCTATTCATCGATCTGCAAGTTTCCTTGATGTCATATCAGATATCCGGTTAAGTCTTTGCTCTTTTGAGGTAAGGGATAGTAAAGGATTTTAAGGGTTGTTATGTTTTTAATGTTTCGTAACTTTTCGGACCTTCAAAATGCGGAAAAAGCTGAAATGATAATTTGATGAGTTTTATTGATTTGTGTCCAAAATGGCGATTTTGGATGTATAGATTAAGAGTTATGAATTTTACGGGAAAAAGACTATTTTAAAAGAAAACCCTTATAACTCCTTGTGGTTAACTCCAAAATTGATGAAATTTTTATTAGAAGTATATCTATATAATATCAGTATACTCTGTGAATTTTAGAATTTTTGGATAAAAGTACAATTTATGATAAATGTCTAAATATTCCATGATTTTGGTATATGAAAAATAGTAAATGAATTTAAAAATTACGAAAAATATATTCAATATGGGACTATATTACGCTAAATCGAGAAAAGAAATAATTTTGGAACTGATTTGGTATTTTCATAAAAATATTCTAGTTATGAGTAAAAAGAATTAAATATGTTATGTGATGTAAAAAAATTGGAAAATAGGATTTTATGGCTTGAGAATCCTATATGAGGTATATGTAGATTTTTGATGAGGGTTTTGGTTATTGGTGATGAAATCTTATGAGTTTGGAATTTTAGGATGATTAAATGCATTATTTAGTAAAGTGTAAACAATTAAAATAAATTGTTTATAAGTTTAAGAAATGTTATTTCAATATCATTATACCGAAATATTGGTATGGATTTTATTGTGAAATTTCTACCTTTTTTAGTCGGGTTTACTATTCATGAGTTACTATTCACGAGTTACTATTCACGAGTTACTATTCACGGGTACTATTCACGACTAAATTAGTTTCTTTTTCTGACCAAATTATAGTTGATTTATGAATATTACTCTTGAGATTAAAACTATATGTTGATCATATTATTTTTATTATCATATATAACATTTTTATAACCCTAATGATGATATTTCTCTTTTACTTGAGTCTAAAGATGGGTAGATTTTTGGTATGATCGTGACTATGGGTTCTCTTTGGCGATGGTGCAAAGTTGAATTCTTTGTTGGTATGATCATGACCATTGAATTTATAATTGAATATATTTAGCTTAAGTACAAAAGGTGAAATGATCAACATGGTTATAATTGTTTATATAAATTCGAAATAATTATATATTTCTTTGAGATATTAATATATTTGACTGTAGTGCAAATATGAGCTGTTGATGAATATATTTGCTTTTGTAGTGCAAATATGAACTCATTGAGGAATATCTTTGGCTGTAGTGTAAAGATGAATTGTTGATGAATATCTTTGGCCGTAGTCTGAAGATGACATGTTATTGAATATCTTGGCACTGTAGTTGAAAGATGGTCTTTTGATGAATATCTTTGGCCCGTAGTGTAAAGATGAAATTGTTGGTATGATTATAAAGAGGCTGCGTGATTTGGTATAACCATGATCTTTGATGTTTTAGGAAAAGACATGTGATGAAAATTATCTTAAATCACAGATGCGAAGAGAAATTTAGAATCACAATTATGATTATGAGTTATTCATATGATTGTGGGACGAGCTGTTGATTGATGTTACGAGGATAAAACATTGTTGGTGGATTTTTAACATAGAAAATAATAGACTTTATGGTCTATTTGACTCTTCTAATGGATTGCTTGTTCCGCTGTAACTATGGTTGAAATTTTTATCATTTACCATATGTTCTAAATCTCTGATTTATTATTGATGAAGGCTATTCATAATTTAATTATCTTTAGTCATGATATTCTTTATTGGGCTAGTTGTGCTCACCCATACATTTTCACAATTCCTTTCAGGTAATAAGAGAGTAATTTGGGTCAAGCGGGGTATGAGGGGGAATAGAACGGTGGTCATCATTTAGTAGTTATATTTGGAAGATTACTTCCGGCCTCTGAGATATAGAACTTGTCCAACGTTATCTAATGTACATATTAATTAATAAGAATGTCTATTTGGTTAAACTTTATGGGATTTTCAAATTCATAACTTAGTAATATGAATATTATTGAATCACATAAAACCACTTCATATTATTAATCTGAAAAAAAATTATCTATTTTGTTGAAGCTGTATGGATATTTTATTAGGACTAATATTAATAATCACATTATTTATATTAATATTAAAATCATTATTAATATTATTTTTAGTAATAGTAATACATGAATATAATAATAAATAGATAATGCATTCATTTCTATCATTGAAACTTAATATAATAATAATCTAGAATATAGATTTAAATAGAAAACCCCCATATGTATTATATAGACTTATTAATAATAATAAATCGTAATATAATAATAATGCAAGAATATAGATTTTGGGGGATGGTGAAGTTTTAATATAAAGATATATCCTTGGTTGGAATTAACAGCTAGGCCCGTGGTGCTCGGGTGGTCATATGACGAGTGTATGGAGTTTGAGGTTGCGAGTTCGAATCATTTAGCAAATGAATTGCTTGAATAAAATCATTTTTTTCAATTTTTTATTGTCACCGTGATGTCGCATCTTAAGTGGCTATTTTTTCAATTTTTTATTTAAGTAGTATCATTTTGTCTAAGTAGGAATTTATTTTATTATTTTAATGCGGTAGTATACTTCGACTTACTTTTAAGCCTTTATTTTATTATTTTAATGCATTTTAATGTGCTGAGTCATTACATATAATGGAGAAATGAAAAAAAAAAGGTAAAGCCGGCACAAGCTCTTCCGGCTGGATTATTTTAATAATAAATAATCATTTTTTATAACTATACTGACAAGTTAATTTTACGTGGGCCTCCCTTATTAAAATAGAAGCCGGTATAGGTAAATAATTATGCACAACAACCTGTGCCGGCTTATCAAATAGAAAAGTTAATCGCAACCATCTATTGAATTTATCAACGGTCCAAAAAGAGGGTGTTGCACAGTACTCATAGCAACCGGCTGTTATGGAATGGCTCCTATATATATATATATATATATATATATATATATATAAGCAAATAAACGCTCCAGACCGAAGTCTAGGCTCAATCGAAACATAACTCGATAATGTTAGTCCATATATATAAATAAATATATATATATAATATATATGTATATACAAAATGAAATAAAACCACGGACCGAAGTTTGGGCAAACACATACAACATGACTCTCAATGTGAAGAAATGTGTGTGCAAAGATGAAGAGAAAGGCTTTAAAATGTGTGAGAAAGCTTACAGTGGGCTTCCAAAGAAGGCTTCTATATCTTTAAAGTGGATGAAACTCAGCTCCCGCCAGTACAAAAGTAGCTATATGTGAGCTCACAATTGTTTAAAATGGGAAATCACTTAGTATATTGTAAGTACGGAGCAAATTTGACAGGGCTTCCTCGCTCTTTCTCTTCTTAAAATGGCCACCCCAAGCCCTCTATTTATAGAGGGGGGAGCAGCAGGTGTACTTTCTCTTCTCCGGTGTGTGTTCCGGTATTGGATCTGCACGCCTCGGGGTTATCTCTGAGGTTGGAATTGTTACTCCCAGTGTGTGTTCTGGGGGTTGATGCTGAACTTCCAGTAGTATCTAGAATGGATATGAACTGTCTTCTAGGGTTCCCTTTTGAAAGACGAATCTGTTCTCCTGCAATATTAGTGACAGGTGTGCAGAAAATTTCGAGTGTCTACAGATGCCCCTCTTTATCATATTCATGTAATGCAATCATGGGTAGGATAAAGATTCCTAGACACTTGAAATGCCATAAGACAAACATGATACTATATGTAGCAACATGATGCAAATGTATGATGCTTGTGTGCGGGGTTTTTGCCCAATATGTTGGGGATGATTACTAAATCCTTGTAATGTTTACCGTTGATTGATAACTATGACCTAATCGGAGGTGTGATCCGAATCTGTTAGGATGTTGATGTTGTAGTTATCACCAAAGTCCTGAAGCCTTGATATAGAATTAATTCCGAAGAGGTACCTCTTATGTGTAAGAGATCTGTGGGGATAAAGCTTTGTCTGTTTGAGGATGTGTATAACATATTCCATCATCGATCTGATGGTGTTGCTGATGGCGCATATATCGCGAGATGGTGTTCTTTGACTGCCATCATTACTCCTTCATCGGGAAATATGTTTCAAGGGTTTGAAATCCCCTGAAGGTGCAATGACGATTGATCCGCAATTCCTTGACCTTTAATGGAATTTTGAGTCACATATACGATGTCAAATTGTTGTAGGATCAACTGCCATCTGGACAGCCGACAATTTAACATGGGTTTATTGAACATGTACTTGAGAGGATCCACGCG
This sequence comes from Panax quinquefolius, assembly GCA_020205615.1. Taxonomy (NCBI): domain Eukaryota; kingdom Viridiplantae; phylum Streptophyta; class Magnoliopsida; order Apiales; family Araliaceae; genus Panax; species Panax quinquefolius. The sequence continues at coordinate 80,528,496 of CM035164.1, read as the reverse complement.
GGATATGAGATGGGTTGTGTGACCATGGAGGTAATGTTGTAACCTCATGGAAGCCCATGCTAAAACACAACACGTCTTTTCGATTAGAGTGTACTTGTGTTCACTGCTGCTGAATCTTTTGCTAAGGTAATAGATAGCTCGTTCTTGGCCTCTATCGTCTTTCTGTCCCAGCATGCAGCCCATGGCATTGTCACTTACTGACCGGTACATGAATAGGGGAACATCATCCCTGGGTGGTACCAAAACGGGAGCTTTGACTAGCTGTCCTTTAATCGTGAGGAAGGCATTCTGGCACTCATTATTCCATTTCATGGAGGAGTGCTTCCTTAATAGCTTGAAGATTGGCTCACAGGTTGCTGTGAGTTGAGAGATAAACCTGCTAATGAAGTTGATTCTTCCCAAAAATCCCCGTATTTCCTTCTCTGTCTAAGGAATGGGCATTTACGTGATGGTCTAGATTTTGGTAGGATCCAGCTCAATCCCTTTGTGGCTGACTAAGAATCCTAGTAACTTGCCTGATCTAATGCCAAAGGCGCACTTGGCTGGATTCAACTTTAAGTTTTACTTACGCAACTTCTGAGATAGTCTAAGTGGTCATCCTCCTTCCAGGATTTGACAATGATGTCATCCACGTAGATGTCGATCTCTTTGTGCATTAAGTCGTGGAAGAGAGCCATCATAGCTCGCTGATAGATGGCTCCGGCATTGATGAGGCCGAATGACAACCGTCTATAGCAAAAGGTTCCCCAAGGCGTGATGAAAGCAGTTTTCTCACGATCTTCCTCAACAACCATGTTCTGACGGTACCCTGCAAAGTAATCAGCAAAGGAGTACATGAAGTATTGAGCAGTATTATCAATGAGAATGTGGATAAATGGCACGGGAAAACTATCTTTTAAGCAAGCTTTGTTCAAGTCCCGGTAATCCACACAGACTCGTACCTTTCCTCCAGGTTTAGGCACGGGAACAATGTTGGATATCCACTCAGGATATGTGGACACCATGATGATACCAGCTTGAAATTGTTTCACAATTTCTTCTTTTACCTTTAAGCTTCACTCAAGTTTCAATCGCCTGAGCTTTTACTTGACTGGCTTAAATCCTTCTTTAATGGGAAGGCGATGAAGGATAATGTCAGTGGACAAACCCACCATGTCTTCATAAGACTACACAAACACATCTTGGAATTGGGTTAATAGCGTAACCATGTCATTCTGCTGGTTTGGGGTAAGGTCTGAACCAATCTGGATTAACTTAGGGCTTTCTAAGGTTCCGAGATTGAAGGAAGTGGTTTGGTCGAGGTTGGGTTTAGGTTTGTCTTTGACCCATTCTTGAATTTCTGGAGGCACCTCAATGTCCTCATGTACTTCCATCAAGGCTGAATTCATCTCTACATCGAAGGTACAATCCTTGTGGAGAAAAGGCACCGTATCAGCAAGTACAGACACATCTAAATTCAGGGTCCTGAAACAAAATATGCTTTCACTTAGTATATATGAAACGTTTTGATCATACACAGTGTAAGCATATACTAACAAAATAAACTGCTAATACTGTATAAAAAAGTAAGCAGTCATGATATCTACAGGGCAGAAAGAGTTTCTGCACGTTTTACCCTAGTCGACCAATGCAAGGAGTGCTGCTCCAATTGGCAAGGGCAAAGTTCGGGTGGACTGCAGTGATGGAGGGGTAGTCATCATCCTCCTTCTCCCAAATGATGGCCATTATGTTTGGTCAATCATCGTCTGGGGTATATCTATTTGTATGTTCATCATGAACGATGATGCGTATACCTGACATCATTCGGATGACGTCTTGCTTGATTCTTCGTTCCTCCTCTTCCACTGTGGGATTTGGAACAAAGACTTCTTTCTCCTTCACCGGTACCGGCTTGGGAAATAACATGGCCATGATATTGGCTGGCACCTTTACAGAAGGTTGTGCGGACTCAGAGTTTGAAGGCGAAGATAAACACTGCGTGCTTGAAGCTGAAGGAATCTGTTGATGCTTATGAGGATTCCTATGACTAGAAATGGTAGAATAGCCTAGTTTAGCTATTCCAGTTTGCTTGGTTAATTGAATTGGGTACTTGATACCTTGGCGATCTTTACTCAGCCCTTGTCCCGACTGATGACCCATTGACATTATTTCTTGAGTAGCCGACATTACCTCGGCAGAAATTTTGGGTCCGGGAAATGGCGTTCCAATAGCACGGTATTGGGTATTGCTTACTTCCAAGGCATGAAAACTAACCGGTTCAACATCTGCATTGGCATTGATGAATGGCATGCCCCCATGTTGAGGACATTCTGGTTCAGCGTTGACCGTGACTAGGCTATTATTGATAATGTATTTCAAGTGTTGATGAAGGGTGGAGGGGACTGCCCCTGCCATATGAATCCATGGTCGTCCCAAGAGCAGGTTATATCCCGAATCTATCTTGAGTACGTGGAAAGACTAATTTCGATTGGCAGTTCAATTACTCTAATCGAATTTCGGTGGGCTCCATCAAATGCTTTGATGACCGTATGGCTTCTCCGGATTCGGTTGAGATTGACATTTATTTTCAACAATGTGCCATATGGACAGATATTTAGATATGAACCTCCATTTATCAAGACTCCAGCTAGCATGTATCCGGAGGATAAGACCGTAATGTGCAATGGCCAGAATGGCGGTCCCTTCTAAGTATGTATGTCATCATCAGTGAAGGATATTACATTGTTGTTGAAAATGTGATCAACCAAGTGTTGAAATTTTTTCGTATCAACTGATGTTGGTAAGCAGGCTTCTTCCAAAACCTTCAGTAAGATCTTCCGGTCATCCTCGGAAGTTAGGACCAAGTCAAAAATTGATATTTGGCGTGGAGCTTCTTTTAAGCTTAAAACCACCTTGGCTTCGTTATGACCCATAGTGCGGAGAAATTTTTCAACCTTCTCCATGGGTATTTTCCCCTTTATTTTGATGGTAGACCTCATCACTCGTTGGGGAAGATACAGTGGATTCTCCTTCGACACTGTAGCAGTTGTATGTGAGGTGGATCCTTCACCTTCTCCATAATTCCACGGAACTTTGCGCAAGCTAACAATAGGGTATTGTGCTCTGCATGGTAAGTTGATTGGCTCGGGAGTGGCCACTTTTAAAGGATTGTTGCTTCCCCTGAGTTGAATTGTTGGCATTGTGAGTGATTTGTTAGCCCCATCAGTTTCAGTGGATATGACTGCTACCAAACTCTTCCACTTAGTAGGACATGTATTCTCACTTGCACGTAACACAATATCATTATACGCTGGAGTGCGGTGACACCATTGTCAATGAGATTCTGGATAAGGTGGAGGAGTGCCCATCATTCTTTAGTGCTGTGACCGCGAGAATGGGAGTTATATTGACATACTCCATCAGAATTATACTGTCCTGAACGGGGATTGATTGGAGGTGGAAGGGAAGTGATCCTTCCTTCATTGATTAGCATCTGAAGGATTTCCTCCATAGGTTTGCCCAGATATGTGAATTCCCTTTTGTTGGTAAAATCCCGACGAGCTTTGGCATTTGCTCTCTTTATAACTTTGTCTTCCAGCATTTCATATTCTGAAGGTTACGAGAATATATTCGTGATAAGAGGGAGGAGACTAGCATGCTCCTGGCAGACTAACTGGCATGTCACTTGATGTTGATAGGTCACCAGTTCATCCAATTGCTCAATTTGCTTGCATAGAGCTTTCATCTTTCGTTCCATTATGAACTGGAACTTGGCATAATCCCATTTATCAACACCGTCTTTAATGGTCTGGGAGGATTCACAGTTGAAATTGGAACTCTGTCCATTGCTCCAATTGATCATGTTGACCTCTTCTTCTTTGTGTTGAGGAAGAGGGTTGTCTTGAACGTGAGGTTGATCTGGTTTGGTGACCACAATCTCACCATTGTCTATCAGGTCTTGGATCTTATGTTTTAAGGCCCAACAATCCTGAGTATCATGTCCAGGTGCCCCGGCATGATAAGCACATTTCCAAGCAGCATTGAAACCCCGTCCATTAGGGCTGGCTGGTGGAAGAAGATGCGTAATTTTCTTCTGTGTTGTCAGAAGAGTGAGAATATTCTCGAGGGTGTCCCCTAAGGGTGTGAACACTCGAGGGCATTTGACTTATCCACCTTTTGGTATTGGAGGGTTCGAAGACTGTGCTTGAAAGGGAGTGTAGTTTATCCTTTGAATAGGCATGTTCCTCTTTCTTTTAATGGACCCTCCGGGGGTTGTTTCCATAATTTCTGGATTGGATGTGATCAGCAACAGCTTTGAGGACAGCTAGGTCTTGGATTTTTTCGGACTTCAATCCCATCTTAGCCATCTCCCCATGTTTGACCATTTCAGAAAATGGTTTGCCGATGCCGGCTAAAACTCTTTCATAGAAAGGAGCTTCTTGTATGTCTATGAAAGTCATGACCATCTCTGATTCTGTCATGGAAGGAATAACTTGGGCAGCCATGCGTCTCCACCTTTGAGATACTCTCTGAAAGACTCGTTAGACTGTTTCTTTATCTTGGTAATTTGATACCGATCAGGAGCCATCTGAGACTGAAAGCTGTATTGAGTGAGGAAGGCGTGTGCTAGCTCTTCCCAGCTATGGATCTTTGAGTTGTCTAATCTTGTGTACCACGAATGGGCTTCTCCAGTTAGACTCTTATGGAACAGTTGCATTTAAATGAACACCTTTAAATGTGTGTAAGGATCTCCTAACCCGTCATATTTTTCAAAGTCAGGAGTCTTTAACTTTTCTGGATAATGAAGACCAGGGAAAATGCAAAGGTCAGCATATGAAACACTCCCGTGTGTTCCAATTCCTTTGATAGCATGAAGGGTCTCTTCCATTTGGAGGACTTTCTTTTCGCTGGTGTCTTGATCTCCTGTGAGATGGGCGGTATCATGAGTTTTGTTGGTCGTATCCAACAGCAGTTCAGGTATTGTAATGACCTGGGATCCCCCTTGTGTTGAGGATTCAGCATGTACGGGTATCTTTGGACCCTGAGTAGACTAGTGTAGTTCTTTGAGTAGAACAGCCAAATCTGTAATTTGTTTACTTAATTCATCAAATTCTTTGCGAGAAACTGGATTAAGGTCAGTCTGGTTAGGTGGAGACATGATTGGTTGTAGACCTGCGACCTTTTTGGATTTTGACCGGGTAGTAGGTCCGATTGGTTCCCTGCAAAAGACTTGCATAGTTTAGTCTTTAGGGAATGTGTATAATAACATGTTATGTGATGTGTCCATTTTAGGAATGTTATCCTGCAAAACGGATGTCAGCTGTTTGTAGCATGTCAATTTAAATATGTATGTGTACACATTTCTTCATATTTCTCATTACATGGAGATAGATATGGAATAAAATTACAAGTAATGGTGTTTACAAGTAATTGACATGAGAAAGCATGAAGAGACTTTCCTCCATTTTGGGTTTATCAGAGGCAGACCTATCTTAGGTTACTCTCACGGCTTTTTGGCATGAAGGTTCCCAAATCATCGCAATTTACTCAACGGGAAATTAATCCGGTCTTTCAACAGGAGCGAATTTGGGTGGTACCTTTCCTGAGCCTTGTGGGAATTAGTCTTCCTACGACTCCAGTAATCAAAGACCGACAGGATAGCCTCCTGGTGGAGGGACCACACAACATACATTCACATACATCGCGTCTCACTGTATGGAAATGATGACATGTGCGAAGCACTAATATCACAAGCAGATATGGTGCGAAGCACTAAGTGCAATAAGTAAATGCATTCGTACACATTCATCATAAATGTAAATGCAACATCCACACACAAGCAGATAACAGTTTTGAAAAAATTGTAATAGCGGCTTAAGTCCTCTTACTGGGGTCCCCAACAGAGTCACCACCTGTTGATGTCGGGATTTTTAATTGTCCCTTTCTATTACTTGTTCTTTGGTGTTCTCATTTTAGGTGAGATTTGTTTGAAAAAACAAGTGAAAAAGGTCCGACGTGTATAATGTCGACGATGGACTGTTAAGAGTCGCCAGTTGGTTTTATTAAATGGTTATACCAACACAACCGAGAAAAGGTTTGCACATTGACCCAGTGATGTGACACTGCTAAATGGGTTGGTGAAACCGAGATTCATCAGGGTCCGGGGACTTGGTTATGCGGAGGGAAGGTGTTAGGCACCCCCCGACATCCGTGTTACCACGATGACCGCCTCTTTTCAAGAATCTATTATCTAAATGTGTGTGTGTGTGGGTCAATGTGCTGTTAGTTGCAAGTAGTGTGAGGCCTCGTTCGCACCTATATACACAGGGTTTGAATTTATGTAAAAATTCAGTTTTTAGCAAGATATGGCAGTGATGTTTTGTAAAAGAGGTTTTTCAAACCCTGATGCTCAATAGTAATTGAGACCTTTTACACTTTGATTTTATTAAGTGTTCGGCTTAATTGATTTTATTTTCGAGATGCGAAGCATCTATAAGAAAATAATGTACAAAATAATGCCGACTTCCTCGTGGGTTAAAACCATCTGAGGAAATTCAGACACTGCAGAATAATTTACAAGCTGCTTATAGATGAAAATGTCCATCACGGGAACCGAATCTAGATCCAATAGGCTGAATCTGTGATCACATGATTCCTAGGCGCACATGATACCGCAATTTGTATGAAAGCAGGAAGCAGGTATATATACAAAAGCTGTAAATATATATATACAGACATGATCACCAACCACGAAGCACCTCCATGGGTGATCAAAAATGTAAATAAAGTTATAAAAAAGCTTTCAACCACCACGGAGGAAACTTCAGGTGGGACAAAATGTAAATAAAGCTGTACAAAGCAATCAACTGCCACGAAGTGAACTCCAGGCAGGACGAAACGTAAAGAAAGTTGTAAAAGCGATCAACCACCACGAAGTAAACTCCAGGTGGGACGACTATATATATATATATATATATAAAAGCGAAACGCATACCGGATGTAAAAATCGAAGCTCATGGAACAGCGAGTTCGACAACAGCTCATATATATATATATATATATATATATATATATATAAGCGAATAAATGCACCGGATGTAAAATCCAAGCTCATCGAACAGAGTTGGACAATAATATATATATATATATATATATATATATATATATATATAAGCGAATAAACGCATAGGATGATGTAAAATCCGGGCTCATCGTAAGTAGTTCGACATACAGTTAATATATATAAGTATATATATATTAAAGCAGTAAATGCTCCAGACCGAAATCTAGGCTCATCGAACAAAGTTCGACACACAAATCATATATATATATATATATAAACAAATAAATGCTCCAGACCGAAGTCTAGGCTTAATCGAAGCATAACTCGATAATGTTAGTTCATATAAATATATATATATATATATAATATATATATATATATGTATATACAAACTGAAATAAAATCACGGACTGAAGTCCGGGCAAACACACGCAACACGACTCTCAACGTGAAGAATGGTGTGTGCAAAGATGAAGAGAAAGGCTTTAAAGTGTGTGAGAAAGCTTACAGTGGACTGCTAAAGAAGGCTTCTATATCTTTAAAGTGGATGAAACTTGGCTCCCGCTGGTACAAAAGTAGCTATATGTGAGTTCACAAGTGTTTAAAATGGGAAAGCACTCAGTATATTGCAAGTACGGAGCAAATTTGACAGGGCTTCCTTGCTCTTTCTCTTCTTAAAATGGCCAGCCCAAGCCCTCTATTTATACAAGGGAGCCGCATGTGTACCTGCAGCCAGCCGCAGGTATTCCTAACGCTGCCCGGTTTGCCCCGAATTTCTCGAGTCGGGTCGTCTCGTAGTACGTGCACGTAGGCACTGCAATGTCCGCTCGAACTTTCAGAATTGCAATCCGGGCATCCGACTGAGGTATATAGGACCTATTTCAGACCTCCATTGTTGAGAGTTGTACAATGGCATAGGATCAGAGTTTGTACGAAGTCATTGAAGATGGGACGATGCCCTCCGATCTTCAAGCTTCAAATTCTATCCGTTACCCCGCACAATAGTCACTCGGGATTGGTTTTCCTTGATTCTTGTGGGACATCATTATGTAGAAATGTATGTATAAGATGTTGAGACGAAGTGATGTGGCTTTAGAGTGGCAAGATGATGCCTTGGCCCTTCACCAGAGTTATTGCTAGTTTTGGCTGATAAAGCAGGCGTTGCTCAGGGATATTGCTGAGATTGGACTGCTGCAAGTGTTGAAGGTCCTCAGTGTCAACTCTGAGGTGTGCATGTCCTCCCGGTGTTATCTCCGGGTTGGTACTGGGTGTCTCGTTGTGAGCACCGAGATTGAATCTGGTTGCATTTGAAACAAGCATTTTCGGGGTTATAGCCGAAACTGTATCCCTTGGGCTGATCACCAAGGTTGGTAGCTATTCCCATGATTTGGACTAGATACCTCGAGGTTATCTCCGAGATTAATCGGTCTTCTCCGGTGTGTGTTCCGGTATTGGATCTGCACGCCTCGGGGTTATCTCTGAGGTTGGAATTGTTACTCCTAGTGTGTGTTCTGGGGTTGATGCTGAACTTCCGGTAGTATCCGAAATGGATATGAACTGTCTTCCAGGTTCCCTCTTAAAAGACGAATCTGTTCTCCTACAATATTAGTGACAGGTGTGCAGAAAATTTTGAGTGTCTACAAGAGAGATGGAGTTTGTGATCGATTTAGTACCAGGGAAATCGTCAATATCGAAAGCATCATATAGGATAGCTCTGGTAGAAATGAAAGAGTTAATGGTCTAGCTGCAGGATTTATTGGATAAAAAGTACATTCAACCTAGTGTATCTCTGTGGGGAGCACCTGTGTTATTTGTAAAGAAGAAGGATGGATCGATGAGGTTGTGTATGGATTATAGAGAGTTGAATAAGGTGACAATCAAGAATAAATATCCGCTACCAAGAATAGACGATATGTTTGATCAACTTAAAGGAGCAAAATGTTTTTCAAAGATTGATTTGAGGACTGGTTATCATCAGTTGAAGGTGAGAAAGAGGATGTACCAAAGATAACATTTAGGACTCGTTACGACCATTATGAGTTCTTAGTGATGTCGTTTGGACTAATGAATACACCAACTGCTTTTATGGACTTGATGAGTGTTCAAGCAATACTTGGACAAGTTTGAGGTTGTGTTCATTGACGACATTCTAATGTATTCAAACACTTAGGAGGATCATGTCGAGCATTTAAGAATAGTACTAGAGACATTAGGGAAGGAAAAGCTTTATGCAAAATTTTCAAAGTGTGAATTATGGTTGAAGAGAGTTTAATTTTTGGTGCGAGTTATCGACAACGAGGGAGTATGGGTAGATCCAGCAAAGGTAGAAGCGGTGATGAATTGGGGACAACTAATGACGCCGACAGAAGTCAGAAGTTTCTTGGGATTGGCAGGATATTACCGAAGGTTTATTCAAGATTTCTCGAAGATAGCGACGCCGTTGACAAACCTTACAAGAAAGGCAGTTATGTATGTATGGACAAAGAAATGTGAGCAGAGTTTTCAAGAGTTAAAGAAGCGATTCAGTGAAGCACCTGTGTTATCCTTATCGGATAATACGGGAAGCTTTACAGTGTACAGTGATGCGTCACACAAGGGACTAAGTTGTGTATTGATGCAGAATGGTAAAGTCATTATGTAGGCGTCACAACAATTAAAGGATTATGAGAAGGGATACCTTACCCATTACCTGGAATTGGCTGCGGTAGTGTTTGCCCTTAAGATCTGGAGACATTATCTCTACAGAGAAAAGTGTGAGATATACACAGATCACAAGAGTCTGAAATATATCTTTACATAAAAAGGAGTTGAACATGAGGCATAATAGATGGATTGAATTGTTCAAAGACTATGATTGTGAGATTCTTTATCATCCCAGGAAGGCCAATGTAGTAGCATATGCTTTTAGCAGAAAAAGCAGAGATAAGTTGTTCGTTTTGTCAGAGCAAGAAGAGTTAGTAAAAGAAATGGAGAAAATGGAGTTGGAGGTGAAAAATTCGAAGAATTCGAATAAAGTAATAGAAATGGAAGCAAGTCCGACTCTACTCGAGAAGGTGAAAATATGAGCCCCAAAAAAAAAAAAAAAAAAATAGGTATACATCACCCATTCTGAGTCGCCAAATATATGGTACAGAAACAACTACAACTTCAATATTACAATTGTCGTGCAAAATACGACAACACATATACTGTGAGTTTAAATACAAATATTGTCTAATAGACAGTATTCAAACTAAAAAGGAGTCCTCACTACAATTATTATCACACTATTTTACAAAATAGTGAGGACTGCTAAAACAACTGTCTCAAAACATCACTCCACACCCCGACTAGTTCCCGCTATATTCTCACTTCCTGAGAAGAAAAATGGAACAAAAAGGAAAAGGGTGAGCTCAACTAGCCTAGTAAGGAATATTATGACTAAGATAATATAGAACAAATTATCGTTAGCCTTCAACAAATCAGATAAAATATAATGGACAACATGTTTTAGATCAATATTCACAGTGGGAATAACAATTCATTAGAAGAGTTAAGTAAAGAATGAAATCTACTATCATCTATGAATTCTAAAGTCCATCATCAATATTTTATCTCTGTAACATCAATCAATATAAATCTTGAATCAAATATTCATCTTTGCACTACGTGCCAAAGATATTCATTTGTATCACCAGTTGGTCATGTTCATCTCAACATATGTTCATCTTTGCACTACGGGTCCAAGATATTCATCAGGTAATCATTCATCTTTACACTATATGCTAAAGATATTCAATTATATCATCATTTAGGATTGAGGATGATGAAAAGTATTGTAAAGAAATGAATCCAGTGAGATAAAATGATAAAGATTAGGGATTCGTACTTTAGATAATCCAAGTTCAAAAATATTCCGTAATAAACCATAGTGGAGTAAAATTCAAGAATGAAGATCAAAACATGGATATAATCAAAGATAGTAACCATAATAGACATCTTGGACAAAGAAGAGAAAACTTCATTTTTCTGTGAATAGTACCGTATTTGTGAATAGTGTCGTATACGTGAATAGTAATCCCGACACGAAAAGGTAGAAATTCCATAAGAAAAATCATACTTCGTGAATAGTGTGACGCCCCCAAAATTAGGTATACATCACCCATCTTGAGTCGTCAGATACATGGTACATAAATACAACTTAATAATACAATTGTAGTGTATAATACGACAAAACATAAGCTGAGAGTTTATACAAGAATATTGCCTTCTAGACAATATCCACACACAATAGCGCCCTCATTTCATTTATTATTACACTATTTCACAGAATAGTGAGGACTACTAATGCACCATCTAGGACCATCACTCTGTTCCCGACTAGTCCCATTTCGTTCTCATTTCTGAAGAGAACAATGAAAGAAAGGGTGAGCTCAACTAGCCCAATGAAGAAATATTATGACTAAGATAATGCGAGAATAAATTATCGTTAGCCAACACAGATGTTAAATTGATACAATATAACAAACATCAAGTTTAACTGCATGACGATAACAAGCAATCCATTAGAAGAGTCAAATAGAGAATAAAATCTACTATCTTCTATGATTTAAAAGGTTTTTCATCACTTTAATCATTTGAGACTCATTTCAATATATAATCTACATCATCAAATCATCCTTGCACTACTGGGCCGAGGATATTCTTTAATATCACGACCACGAATTATCCATGCACTCTGGGGCCAAAGATAATCGTGTTTTCATCAACGATCCCGATCATGCCATAAAACAATTCATCTTTGCACCCTCGGCAAAGAATCCATAGCCATAATCATACCAAAAGCGTCCATCAATGCACCACGGGCCAATGAGGACTTTTTCATTAATATCACAACCACAAATTATCCATGCATTACGGGCCAAAGATAATCGTGTTTTTATCAACAGTCCCGATCATGCCATAAAACAATTCATCTTTGCACCCTTGGTCAAGAGAATCCATAGCCATAATCATACCAAAAGCGGCCCATCAATGCACTACGGGCCGATGAGGACTTTTTTCATTAATATCACAACCACAAATTATCCATGCATTATGGCCAAAGATAATCGTGTTTTTATCAACGGTCCACGATCATGCTATAAAAAAAAATTCATCTTTGCACCCTTTAAGAAGAGAATCCATAGCCATAATCATACCAAAAGCGTCCATCAATGCACTACCCACGGGCAATGAGGACTTTTTCCACATCATTTGTAACATTGCGATCATAATTATACCGAATAATCCCTGGTCATAATCATACCAAGTCCATCTATGCACTACAGGCCACAGATAACTTTCAACATAATATAAATATGAGGATGATGACAATATTATAAGCATTAATCAAACTAAATCAAGGATAAATATTAAAGTCTTTAAATTTATCCAGACATTATCAATCATTTAATAAAATCATAATCTAATATTGTTAATACTATAACAATATTTTAATCACTTCTTAAACTTATAAACAATTACATTTAATTGTTTACACTTTTCCAAATAATACATTTAATCATTCAAAAATGTCATACTCATAAGATTTCATTACCAATAATCAAATTACTCATCAAAAATCTGCATATACCTTATATAGGATTTTCAAGCCCTAAAATCCTATTTACCAATTCTTCAACTCCACATAACATATTTAACTCATATGTTCGTAGCTAAACTATTTTCATGAAAAATACCAACTCAGTCCCAAAAATTATTCTTTTCTTGGATTTAGCATAATATAGTCCTATATTGAATATATATTTTTTTCAACATTTTTAAAATTAATTTACTATTTTTCAAAAATCAATTTCTAATTAATTCCTTAAGAAATTAGCTACATCAAGGTTAACTCCAGAAATTCCCTAATCTTGGCAGGATCTTACAAATGTTAACGTGAGCTTCTAGTTTAAATTTCATGGTCATCGGAGTTATAGAACTCCGGTTATAGCATTTTTCGTCAGAAAAACCTAAATATTGAAATGGTCATAACTTGCTCATTTTAAGTCGGAATGAGCTCATTTTTCGACAGGAGGTACTTTATACCATATAATTTCATGTCCCAAAAGGCCAGAATTTTTCTCAGAAATTAAGTGGCCGAAATGCCCTTTTAAAAATCTGGGCAGTATCTTTTTCTTAAATTACAGCTTTTGACTCCTTTGCTAAAATCAGTCCACACTAAAATCTACAACATCTTTTCCAGTGATTCCACTTGGATAAGTTACAAAACTCATAGACCTAACTCTAGAACTTGACCTCACTCAAAAATTTGAAATATAATAGGAGATATGGTCAATTGAATTTCATGTTCCATTTTCACCAAAATCTGATTTTCAACCCTTTGTGATTTCTAAGAAACTTTTAAGTTTTCACATAATAACCAACAAAACTCATCATAACACTTACTAATACCACATATGCCTATGATTTGTATAAGTCCAATACTTTTGTTATGACTTTCATCATAATCCACGTAAACAGATCAATTTCACAATTTAATAAGGAATGAAATACAAAGGATCATTCACCATGCATGTGGTAATCCACATAGACAGGTTATTCCAACAGAATAATAAAGAATGGAATAACAGAAGGATTCACCATGCATGCGATAGAGGCCACACTGACAGGTTATTCTCAATAGAATAATAAAGGCGAGAACCGGTCCGGCGCCAAAAACGCACGCAGATGAGGATATTCAATGAGAATAATAAAGAATGAAATAACAACGAAATCACCATAAACGCGATAGACCGCATGCGCATGAGTTATTCAATAGAATAATAAAGATGGAACCAGGTTCGGCATAAAACGCACAGACAGGATATTCCAAAAGAATAATAAAGAATGGAATAACAACAGAAATCACCATGCATGCGATAGACCGCACAGACAGGTTATTCCAATAGAATAATTAATGGAACCAGGTCAGGCATAATAATAAAGAACGAAATAATAAAAGAATTTCACCATGTATGCGGTACTTCGCATAAACAGGTTATTCCAACATAATAATAAAGAATGGAATAACAGAAGAATTTCACCAAGTATAGGGTAGTCCGCGTATACAGGTTATTCCAACAGAATAATAAAGAATGGAATAACAGAAGTTCTTTTCATGAATACAAAAGAAATAATACCCCTTACGGGTACAACAAATAATATCCCTTACGAGTACAACAAATAATATCCCTTACCTTTGAAAGAAGAGTATTCCGACTGGTAGGGCGAGGATATACTCGAAGAAAACTTATACTATGCTAAATGCTTTCTTAAACTCTAAAGAAATACGCTCAAAATTATAGAAGAAGAAATCTCTCTATAGTTTCTCTCTCTAGAGTTTCAGTGAATTCATTAGAAATAATGAAGGAATGAGCTTCTATTTATAGAAGAATGGTGCATAGTAACTAATTCATGAAGCGGTCCAAATTGATTTACTTTTTAATCGAACGATCCATATTTAAAGCAAAATCTTTTAAATAAAATATAATATATTCTATTTATAATCTAATAAAACGAATAACTTTATAAAAGTATTACATTTATATATAAAAATTTTACTATGCAAAACACTATCGCAGCACTTTATGCAACAACACTACGCGAGCACTATGCAAATACTATGCATAATAAAATATAATATATTCTAATTATAGAATAACTTTATAAAAGTATTCTATTTTATATAAAAATATTTTACTATTCAAAACACTATGCATAATAGAATATAATATATTCTATTTATAGAATAACTTTATAAAAGTATTCGGTTTTATATAAAAAGATTTTACTATTAAAACTTTAAACCAACGATCCATATTGATTTACTATTATAATTTCAACCAACGGTATGAAAAATTAGCACATCTCCTCATGGAATAATATTGTACCAAAAAATGATTTAGACCGAAAAGAAATATATTTTTTTCGGGTGAATAGTACCTCGTGAATAGTACTTCGAGAATAGTACCCTGTGAATAGTACCCCGACATAAAAAGTGTCCCAAATACCCGAGTGAACAATACTAGAGTGAATAATAATTGGGTGAATAGTAACCCGTGAATAGTACTCCGACATAAAAAGTACCCCAAATATCCGAGTGAACAATACTAAAGTAAATAGTAACCGGGTATTTTATAACAACTTGTCTACTTTGAAAAATTTTCACATATCACCCTTAACTTTAAACTTTTATCAATTTAACTATTTACCAAAATAGAAAAATTGAATATTTTTATTTCATAAAATTCGGGGTCTCATAATCTCCCCTCCTTATGAAATTTTGCCCTCGAAATTTACGTACGTACCTAACATTCGAAGAGATGAGAATACCTTGCTTTCTTTTCAGATTGTACCTTCCTGGTTAATTCCTCTCTATCATGATTTTCCATTTCTCATCTCCTGTATTTCAAATATCATTCTAGAATATAGTTTCAAAATAAGGGTTAATTGACATACCACATAAACTTAGGTAGGTCATACTACCTACCAATTAAATAACAAATAAACTTAGGTAGGTCATACTAGCGAAGGAATTCCCTGTCTCTCCCTTCCTAGTTCTTGTCTCACATCTCAGCTAGGGATCATATCCCTAAGCTTTGATACCAACTGTGACGCCCCCAAAATTAGGTATACATCACCCATCTTGAGTCGCCAGATACATGGTACATAAATACAACTTAATAATACAATTGTCGTGTATAATACAACAAAACATAAGCTGGGAGTTTATACAAGAATATTGCCTTCTAGACAATATCCACACCCAATGGCGCCCTCATTTCATTTATTATTACACTATTTCATAGAATAGTGAGGACTACTAATGCACCATCTAGGACCATCACTCTGTTCCCCAACTAGTCCCAGCTACATTCCCATTTCCTGAAGAAAACAATGAAAGAAAGGGTGAGCTCAACTAGCCCCGTAAAAATATTATGACTAAGATAATGCAAAAAAATTATCGTTAGCCTTCAACAGTGTTAAACTGATACAATATAACAAACATCAAGTTTAACTGCAGCGAAACAAGCAATCCATTAGAAGAGTCAAATAGAGAATAAAATCTATTATCTTCTATGATTTAAAAGGTTTTTCATCACTTTAATCGCTGAGACTCAGCTCAATATATAATCCACATCATCAAATCATCCTTGCATTACAGGCCAAGGATATTCTTTAGTATCACGACCATGAATTATCCATGCACTACAGGCCAAACATAATCGAGTTTTCATCAACGGTCCTGATCATGCCATAAAACAATTCATCTTTGCACCCTTCGCCGAAGAGAATCCATAGCCATAATCATACCAAAAACTGTCCATCAATGCACTACGGGCCAATGAGGACTTTTTCATTAGTATCACAACCACAAATTATCCATGCACTACAGGCCAAAGATAATTGTGTTTTTATCAACAGTCCTGATCATGCCATAAAACAATTCATCATTGCACCCTAGGCCGAAGAGAATCCATAGTCATAATCATACCAAAAACTGTCCATCAATGCACTACGGGCCAATGAGGACTTTTTCATTAGTATCACAACCACAAATTATCCATGCATTACAGGCCAAAGATAATCGTGTTTTTATCAACGGTCCTGATCATGCTATAAAACAATTCATCTTTGCACCCTTGGCCGAAGAGAAACCATAGCCATAATCATACCAAAAACTGTTCATCAATGCACTACGGGCCAATGAGGACTTTTTCCACATCATTTGCAACATTACGGTCATGATTATACCGAATAATCCCTAGTCATAATCATACCAAGTC
The DNA here is from genome assembly GCA_020205615.1 of Panax quinquefolius. Classification (NCBI taxonomy): domain Eukaryota; kingdom Viridiplantae; phylum Streptophyta; class Magnoliopsida; order Apiales; family Araliaceae; genus Panax; species Panax quinquefolius. The sequence goes on along the minus strand of CM035164.1, from coordinate 80,511,645 downwards.
CATCTATGCACTACAGGCCACAGATAACTTTCAACATAATATAAATATAAGGATGATGACAATATTATAAGCATTAATCAAACTAAATCAAGGATAAATATTAAGGACTTTAAATTTATCCAGACATTATCAATCACTTAATAAAATCATAATCTAATATTGTTAATACTATAACAATATTTTAATCACTTCTTAAACTTATAAACAATTATATTTAATTGTTTACACTTTTCCAAATAATGCATTTAATCATTCAAAAATGTCATACTCATAAGATTTCATTACCAATAATCAAATTACTCATCAAAAATCTGCATATACCTTATATAGGATTTTCAAGCCCTAAAATATTATTTACCAATTCTTCAACTCCACATAACATATTTAACTCATATGTTCGTAGCTAAACTATTTTCATGAAAAATACCAAATCAGTCCCAAAAATTATTCTTTTATGGGATTTAGCATAATATAGTCCTATATTGAACATATATTTTTCTCGACATTTTTAAAATTCATTTACTATTTTTCAAAAATCAATTTCTAATTAAGTCTTTAAGAAATTAGCTACCTCAAGGTTAACTCCAGAAATTCCCAAATTTGGCAGGATCTTACACATGTTAACGTGAGCTTCCAGTTTAAATTTCATGGTCATCGGAGTTATAAAACTACGGTTATAGCATTTTTCGTCGGAAAAACCTAAATATTGAAATGGTCATAACTTGCTCATTTTAAGTCGGAATGAGCTCATTTTTGGACAGGAGGTACTTTATACCATATACTTAAATGTCCCAAAAGGCCAGAATATTTCTCATAAATTAAGTGGCCGAAAATGCCCTTTTAAAAATCTGGGCAGTAGCTTTTTCTTAAATTGCTACTTTTGACTCCTTTGCTAAAATCAGTCCACACTAAAATCTACAATACCTTTTCTAGTGATTCCACTTGGATAAGTTACAAAACTCATAGACCTAACTCTGGAACTTGACCTCGCTCAAAAATTCAAAATATAATAGGAGATATGGTCAATTGAATTTCATGTTCCATTTTCACGAAAATCAGATTTTCAACCCTTTGTGATTTCTAAGAAACTTTCAAGTTTTCACATAATAACCAACATAACTCATCATAACACTTACTAATACCACATAAACCCATGATTTTTATCAGTCCAATACTTTTGTTATGACTTTCATCATACTCCACGTAAACAGATCATTTTCACAATTGAATAAGGAATGAAATACAAAGGATCATTCACCATGCATGTGGTAATCCACATAGACATGTTATTCCAACAGAATTATAAAGAATGGAATAACAGAAAGATTCACCATGCATGAGATAAAGACCACACAGACATGTTATTCCCAACAGAATAATAAAGACGGAACCAGGTCCGGCGTAAAACGCACATACATGATATTCCAACAGAATAATAAAGAATGGAATAACAACAAAAATAACCATGCATGCGGTAGACCGCATGCACGGAGTTATTCCAACGAGAATAATAAAGAGCGGAACTAGGTTGGCGTAAAAGCATGCATGACGAGGATATTCCAATGAATAATAAAGAATGGAATAACAATGAAATCACCACGCATGCGATAGGCCATGCAGCATGAGTTATTCAATAGAATAATTAATGGAACCGGTCAGCGTAATGTCGCTACCAACGAGGATATTAAATGAGAATAATAAAGAACAAAATAATAGAAGAATTTCACAATGTATGCGGTATTGCATAAACAAAGTTATTCAACATAATAATAAAAATGGAATAATGAAGAATTTCACCAAGTATAGGGTAGTCCCACAGATATAGGTTATTCCAATGGAATAATAAAGAATGGAATAATGAAGTTCTTTTAATGAATACAAAAGAAATAATACCCCTTACGGGTACAACAAATAATATTCCTTACGAGTACAACAAATAATATCTCTTACCTTTGAAAGAAGAGTATTCCGACTGGTAGGGCGAGGATATACTCGAAGAAAACTTGTATTATGCTAAAAGCTTTCTTAAACTCTAAAGAAATACGCTCAAGATTATAGAAGAAGAACTCTCTCTAGAGTTTTAGTGAATTTGTAAGAAATAATGAAGGAATGAGCTTCTATTTATAGAAGAATGGACTGCATAGTAACTAATTCATGAACGGTCTAGATTGATTTACTTTTAATCAGATGGTCCATATTTAAAGCAAAATCTTTTAAATAAAATATAATATATTCTGTTTATAATCTAATAAAACGAATAACTTTATAAAAGTATTCTGTTTTATATAAAAAGATTTTACTATGCAAAACACTATGCAGGCTCTATGATTCCTCCAAAATAGGTATATAACACCCATTTTGAGTCGTCAAAATACATGGTACAGAAATAACTACAACTTTATTAATACAACATAAAAACTGTGAGTTTAAATACAAATATTGTCATCTAGACAATATCCACACTCAAATAAGTCCTCATTACAATTATTAATACACTATTTTACAGAATAGTGAGGACTACTAGAACCACTTCTAGAACCATCATTCCACACCCCGACTAGTACTCGCTACATTCTCGCCTCCTGAGAAGAAAAATGGAACAACAAGGAAAAGGGTGAGCTCAACTAGCCCAGTAAAGAACATTATGACTAAGATAATATAGAACAAATTATTGTTAGTCTTCAACAGGGAAAAATCTAATAGAATACAATAGACAACAAGTTTTAAATCAATATTCGCAGCGAAAATAATAATTCATTAGAAGAGTTAAATAGAGAATAAAGTCTACTATCTTCTATATATGAATTTAAAAGTCCATCATCAACATTTTATCCCTGTAACATCAATCAATATATAACTGAAATCAAATATTCATATTTGCACTACAGGCCAAAGATATTCATCAGTTGGTCATGTTCATCTAAACACCTGTTCATCTTTGCACTACGGGCCAAAGATATTCATCAGAAATCATTAATCTTTGCACTACAAGCCAAATATATTCAATTATATCATCATTTAGGATGGAGGATGATGAAAAATATTTTAAAGATAACGAATCCTGTAAGACCCCAACTTTTATAAATAAAGATGAATTTTCTATAAATATTATTTTTGAATATTATGGAGTAAATTTGATATAATGTTATAGTTGTGGGTAATATTTATAAATTTTGCAAAGAAAGCAAGTTGTTATAAAAAATTCGTTTGGTAGGGGAATATTCGTACGACGGCACAATCATTGGTGGACCCCGCAACAGAATTATTGTCGGATTGAGAAAATGACAAAAATACTTTATGAAAATAACGGCGGAGGTGTTACCGTTAAAACTGTTGAACTACCCGGTAGTAAAAGTACGATGAATCGCATGGTTGCATAGTAGCCCACGGTATTGATTATTGATGCTTACATGAGAAGTCACTCACTATACTCAATTATTGCTACGATGAATTCTTTGCATCATATCTCTTATATTATTGATTCAATTATTATCATAGTATCATCTGTATAATATGTTATATTATTAAATCAATAATTGAGATGACAAGTTATAAATGATTAATAATTGTTGAAAGATTAAATATGTGTTGATTAAAAATAAAATGATTTGTGGTAATATTTATTCAATCCTTGATGTATATAAAGAGTCTATTATGAGAAGTTTGTGATAAGTTTGGTTATTTTATGGGGGGCCATATGTCATCATCTAAGAGTCTCTTCGTCAATAGTAATTACCTTCGTTAATAGTAATTACCTTCGTCAATAGTAATTACCTTCATCAATAGTAATTACCTTCGTCAATAGTAACTACCTTTACCAGACGTCAAACCACTTGTCGTTTCATATTATAGGCGTCGAACCAATTGTCATTTCACATTACAGGCGTCAAACCACTTTTCTTTTCACATCACCAGTCGTCAAGCCACTTGTCTTTTCACATTTCAAGTGTCTTTTCACATTTCAAGTGCTAAGCTAGAAATCTTCTATAAATTGAGGCCTAGTGCTTCATTATTTTTCACAAATTCATTCAAGCTATAGAGAGAGAAAGTATAGAGAGAATAAAAGAGAAAGAAGAAGAGTATTCTGTTACTACTGTAGTATTCAATCTACTACTAATGTAAGGGGTGTTATTCTTTCTTATTCATGAAGAGAACTATTGTTATTCCATTGCTTATTATTCTGTTGAAATAACCTGTATACGCGGTTTACCCTATACTTGGTGACATTCTTCTATTATTCTGTTGGAACATCCTGTTTGTGTGTTTTACACCGGACCTGGTTCCGTCTTTATTATTATTTTGTTGGAACATCCTGTCTGTGTGTTTTACAGGACTGGTTAAAATCTTTATTATTATTCTATTGGAACATCCTGTCGGTGCAAATTTTGCCTGACCTGGTTCCGTTATTATTATTCTGTTGGAATAACCTGTCTATGCGAAGTATCGCATGCATGGTGATTTCTTTTGTTATTCCATTCTTTATTATACTCAGTTGGTTAAAATTTTGACTTCTATACTTCATGAAATTAGTAGAATATCCTTGATATTTGCACTTCATCCTGTATCTTTTCATGGAAATATTCTTCTGATCATTCTTGAATTTTACTTTACAAAGCAGTATCATGTTGACAATTTGGACATTATTAGTTCCTGGATAAATTAATTCTTGAACTTGTTTTATTGAATTCTTATATCATTATCATCATCCTCATGTTTATATTATGTTGAAAGTCATTTGTGGCTGTAGTGCATAGATGGACTTGGTATGATTATGACTGAGGATTATTTGATTGTAATCATGGTAGTAATGTTACAAATGATGTGGTAAAAGTTATCATTGGCCCGTAGTGCATTGATGGACAGTTGTTGGCATAATCATGACCATTAATGAGTACACGAATGTCATTGGCTGTAGTGCATGGATAATTTGTGGTCGTGATACTAAAGAATATCCTTGGCCGTAGTGCATGGGTGATTCGATGATATGGATTATTTATTAAGCTGAGTCCCAGCGATAAAAGTCATGAAAAACCTTTTAAATCATAAAAGATAGTAGATTTTATTCTCTACTTGACTCTTTTAATGGATTGCTTGTTCCGCTGCAGTTAAACTTGATGTTGTTATATTTTATCAATTTAACACTGTTGAAGGCTAACGATAATTTATTCTACATTATCTTAGTCATAATATTTCTTACTGGGCTAGTTGAGCTCACCCTTTCTTTTACTGTTCTCTTCAGGAAATGAGAACATAGCAAGGACTAGTCGAGGAACGGAGTGACGGTCCAGAGGATAGCATTAGTAGTCCTCACTATTCTATGAAATAATGTGTTAATAATTGTAATGAGGACTCCTTTTGAGTTTGTATAATCTCTAGTAGACAATAATTGTATTCAAACTCACAGTTATGTTTTGTCGTATTGTACACGACAGTTGTATTAGTAAGATGTATTTGAATTTTGTACCATGTATCTGACGACCCAAGATGGGTGATGTATACCTAATTCTGGGGGCGTCACAAATCTAGTGAAACAAAAGAATAAATATTAAGGATTCGTATTTCAGCTATTCCATGTCCAAAAATACCTCATAAATAATCATAGTGGAGTAAAATTCAAGAATGATCAAAACATGGATACAATCAAAGCTAGTATCCATAATAGATATTTTGGACGAAAAACAAAAATTTAATTTTTATGTGAATAGTGTCGTATTCGTGAATAGTGTTGTATACGTGAATAGTAACTCCGACACCATAAGATAGAAATTCCACAAGAAAATCATCATGCTTCGTGAATAGTACTCGTGAATAGTAACTTGTGAATAGTAACTAGTGAATAGTAACTCATGAATAGTAACCCTGCCATAAAAAAGTTCTAAATTTGATAAAAAGTTTCAACCAATATTTCCGCATAATGATATTGAAGAAATAATATCACTTACGAAGAAAATAACATCCCTTACCTTATAAAGACAGTACTTCTAGTTGAAACACCGGATATAGGCTATGACTTAAACTTGCACCGTATAGCAACACTCAAAGTATTAAAATACTCACAAGAATACGCTCAATATATCGAGAGAGAAAACTTCAGTTTCTGGTGTGATTTTTAATTCTAACCTAAGCACCCTATTTATAGGAAATTGCTTAGAACACTAAAGCAAAAAATTTAATATATATATATATATATATATATATATATATATTATAAATTCCTACGCACACCTCCATTGATCCAAAACATCAGCCACACATGTGCCAACTCACCAAAAACATTTTTGTTAATTAAAACAATTAAAACTTCTAAAAATCAATTATTCCAGAATTTTGGAACTTCAATAATTCATAATAAATAGCCCTTTTATCAGAAAAATTCCAAATTTGTGTCCTTCCATAGGAAATTCCATTCTCTACAACTTTGCAGAAGAAAAGTTTTCCAAATTCCAAACAGAAATTGACCGAAATCCACAAACGGGCGATTTTATAGGCTATAATCAAATTTCAGTCAAGAAATGGGCCCACAGACATGTTTAACATGTTTTAAACAACTTTTGTAACAAAAATACTCTTCCTCCTCGTATATCCCACATTCATTGTAAAAATATCATCATTATTATATTATAATAATATAATAAAATATTATTTTATCAGAAAAGATAAAATATCAATTTTTAACAATTGTCACTTTAAAAATTTTCTCCATCTATATCCACATAAAATCAATATTTTCCTCATCATATAAATCAATAATTAATTATTCACAAATAATATCTATGAATCACAAGATCGGCAACGAAGTCGTTCCCAAGAAAGAGGGGCTTTCAATAAGAATTTCTCCTTCATCGCACGATTAGGTGACCAAACCTCTCCTTAGATGTAACTTTCTAGACATTGCTAGTAATGTTATCTAATAATATTATTGAGATAATATGAATTATTGCTTCGATAATGGAAAATAATCGCGTGTAGTGATAATTATTGAAACAACAAAGTAATATAAAATATCAACATAGCAATTATTGAATCAATAAAATAAAATACTAAGCAAGAATCATCGTAACAATTATTGAGTAGTGCCTTCACGTAAGAATCAATAATTGGTGCAATACCGTGCTCTCTTGTGCAACAACGCCAGACATCGTGTTTTAACCACCGGGTATTCCAACAGTATTAACGGTAACAACTAAGCCGTTATTTATAAACAACGTATACTTGTCATTTTCTTCATCCAATCACTTTCTGTTATGGGGCCCACACAAGGTTGCGCCATCGTACGAATATTCCCCGACAGCAAGAATATTCCACGACCAAACGAATATTCTCCGAAAACAATGAGTATTTTATAACCACTCGCTTATTTGAAATATTTGCGCATTTTACCCATAACTAACCACATTAATCAAATCAACCCTTACTATTTCAAAATGATAAATAGAGGAAATTAAATTTCATTTATTAATAATTTGGGGTCTTACAACCTCCCCTCCTTATGAAATTTTGTCCTCAAAATTGACGTACGTACCTGGTGTTTCGAAAAGTTGAGGATACCTCGCTTTCATTTCCGTTTCCAACTCCCAGGTCATTTTTTCAATAGCATGGTTTCTCCACAAAACTTTAACTTGTGGTATGACCTTCGTGCATAGGACATACTCCTTCCTATCCAAGATCTTGACAGGTACCACTTCGTACGTTAAGTCTTCGGCTATCTCGTCCGGTTCTAACTCAATGATGTGGTTCGGGTCTTTCATATATTTATGAAGCGCAGATATATGAAAAACATTATGAACACGAGACATACTTGGAGGTAACATGGGTCTATAGGCCACATTTCCTATTCGGTCAAGAATCTGAAATGGACCAATAAATCATGGATTGAGCTTTCCTCTCTTCCCAAATCTTGTAACTCCCTTCCATGAAGCCACATGCAACAATACATGATCCCCAATACTAAATTCCACGTCCTTTCGATGAAGATCCACATAACTCTTTTGTCGATCCTGTGCCATTTGGATACGTTGTCGAATCGTTTGGATCTTCTCTGTAGTCATTCATACCAACTCTGGTCCCAACAACGTTGCTTCTCCTACCTCATCCCAACATACTGGAGAGCGACACTTTCGTCCATACAATGCTTCAAATGGAGCCACACCTATACTTGTTTGATAACTATTGTTGTAGGAGAATTCCACCAATGGTAGGTACTTATCCCAACTTCCTTTGAAATCTAGGACACAAAGTCTTAATAGATCTTCAAGAGTTTGAATAGTCCTCTCTGATTGCCCGTCCGTTTGAGGATGGTATGCCGAACTGAACCATAAATCCGTGCCCATAGCTTTTTGCAAGCTAACCCAAAATCTTGAAGTGAATCTTGGGTCACGATCCGAAACTATGGATACTGGAATGCCATGCAACCTCACAATCTCATTCACGTACATACTAGCAAGACGTTCAAGGGAATAAGTCTCCCGTATCGGTAAGAAATGAGCAGATTTGGTTAATCTATCAATAATAACCCAAATAGCATTTATGCCTTGAGAAACCGTGGGAAGACCCGTAACGAAATCCATGGTAATGTGTTTCCACTTCCATTTCAGAATCTTAAGTGGTTGCAATGGACCCTTTGTCACTTGATGCTCTGCCTTTACACATTGACAAGTTAAACACATCGAGATAAACTTTGCAATCTCTCTCTTCATATTGTTCCACCAAAATGTATGTCGAAGATCACGATACATTTTGGTACTCCCAGGATGGATTCCAAACGGTGTGTTGTGTGCCTCCATCATGATTCTATGCTTCAAGTCAGAATCGTTAGGAATATAAAGTCTGGAGTAGACTCGAAGTATTCCTTCTTCATCGATTCTTGCTTCTGGAATAGCACCTTCTTGTACTTTCTTCTGCATAATCATCATTTCAAGATTACGTGGCTTGAGCAACTTTAACTTTCTCGATTAAAGTTGGTTCTATACGTATACTTGACATCATTGCATGGGTCCCCGGAGTCTTAAATTCTATCTTCATCTTTTGTAAACCACACAGAATGGGCCTTTATTTTAACAACATCGCATTTGTTCCCGCGTATGATCTTCTACTCAATGCGTCAGCTACCACGTTCGCTTTTCCAGGATGGTATTGAATAGTGTGGTCGTAATCTTTCAACAACTCGAGCCAACATCATTGCCGCATGTTGAGTTCTTTTTGAGTGAAGAAATATTTGAGGCTTTTATTGTCTGAATATATCTCCACTTTATCCCCATATAGAGAGTGCCTCCAGATCTTTAGCGCGAAAACAACTGCTGCCAACTCTAGATCATGAGTAGGATAATTCCTCTCATATTCTTTAAGTTGTCACGAGGCATAGGCTATGACTTTCCCACGTTGCATGAGAACACATCCTAACCCTTTGCCTGAAGCATCGCTATAGATAACAAATCCATCCGTACTAGATGGTATTGTCAGAACAGGTGCAGAAATGAGTCTCCTCTTGAGATCTTGGAAACTCTTCTTGCATTCCTCGCTCCATACGAATTTTGTATCTTTACAAGTCCGCTGATTTAATGGAGTAGCGATTCTAGAAAATCCTTCCACAAATCTCCGATAATAACCAGCTAAGCCCAAAAAGCACTTCGGTCACCGATTTCGGTTGCTCCCAACTTTGTATTGCTTCAATCTTCGACGGGTCAACAGATACTCCATGTTTTGACACCATGTGCCCAAGGAATGCTACTTCCTCAAGCAAGAACTCGCATTTCTTCAGCTTGGCATATAGCTTGTTATCACGAAGCCTTTGCAGTACCAGCTTCAAATGGTGCTCATGATCTTCACAGCTTTTGGAATATATGAGGATTTCATCAATAAAGACAACAACGAACTGATCCAAATAATCCTTGAATACTCGGTTCATCATATCCATGAAAGCCGCAGGAGTATTAGTCAATCCAAAGGATATGACTAGGAATTCATAATGCCCGTACCGAGTTCTGAATGCAGTCTTTGGAATATCCTCAGTTTTAACCTTCAGCTGATGATATCCAGAACGAAGATCGATTTTTGAAAAGAATTGTGCTCCTTGCAACTGGTCAAACAGGTCATCAATACGAGGTAGTGGATACCAATTCTTGATAGTGACATAGTTTAATTCCCGATAATCGATACAAAGTCGTATACTCCCGTCTTTTTTTTTTTGCAAATAAAACAGGAGCACCCCAAGGAGATGTACTAGGACGAATAAAATAGATGTCCAATAACTCCTGTAGTTGGACCTTTAACTCCTGAAGTTCAATAGGAGCCATTCGATATGGGGTTTTAGAAATGGGCTTTGTACCAGGTTCAAGGTCAATAAAGAATTCAACTTCACGCTCGGGGTAGACGGGAAGTTCTTCAGAAATACGCCAGAAAGTCAATAACAACAGAATATTATTCAAATCGACGTGTCTTTATTCAAATCCATAACATGGGCTAAGAAAGCTTGACATCTGTTTTTCAATAAACGAATAGCTTTATGACTTGATATGACAGTGATTGATTTTAACGATTTAGTTGCTTGAATTTGAACAACAGGTTGATTAGGAATATGAAAACTAACAACCTTACGAAAACAATCAATTTTGGCATGATGAGTAGTTAACCAATCAGTCCCTGAAATCACGTCAAATGCAAGTATCTTTAAAGAGATAAGGTCAACAGGTAATGTGATGGTGCCAACTTGGATCAAACAAGATTTATAAACAAAGTGGATGTGATGAAAGTTTCTCCTAACGGAGTTTCCACTGATAGGTCAAAGTCTAATTTCTCCGAGTCAAGTTTAAATGTTGAGCACAAAGGAGAGATAAATGAATGGGTAGCACGAAGATCAAGTAATGTATAAACTTCGCATGAATTTATGATTAGCTTACCCGTGATCACCTCGTTTGGGTTCTCGTGATGTTGACCACCACGATAAACGCTCTTTGAGGAACCGTTGACTTTGACTTTTCCGGGATGACCTTTTTGAGTCACCATCCCGCTAGACTTGGTTTCGATCTGATATAATCTCGAGCGATATGTCCTTCCTTTCCACAATTATAACATACCTTAAACTGTTGTAGGCGGTTTGGGGTGATATGTCCTTCTTTTCCGTGACTTATAACATATAACCGGTGGTCGTTTCTCCTCCTCGGAACGATTCTTCTCATTGGTGCCGACGTCTTCACATTGTCATTGTTGAATCTCCTCTTTTTAAAATCTCCCCCCGACTCGCTTCTTCTATTTTCATGGCCACGATTACCACCAGAGTGGTTACCGCTTTTGTCTAAATGTTTTCCTCCCCGCTAGTTTTCATTGCTCCGATGACTGCTGCCACCGATATGACCCTGGTTGCGGTCCCTTGGTTGAACGTACTCGCTATCTCACTCTAATAATTGAGCCCTGTTGACAACATCTGAATATAAAGAAAATTTATGTGAGATAAGATATTGCCGAATCTCGGGTTTTAAACCTCTCAGAAATTAATATCCTCGTCATTCGTTCCTCATTCTCTACCAAATGAGGTGCAAACCTGGATAACTCTGCGAACTTCACCTCGTATTGGGACGTCGTCATGTTGTTTTGTTCTAGTCTAATAAACTCTACCTCCTTCATATGGCGAATACTTTCAGGAAAGTATTTTTTATTGAAAAGTTTCAAACGCTTCCCAAGACATCTTTGAGGCGGCAATTTGGTACGCTTTCACGAGACTCCCACCTGAAGAGTCCGCCTCGCCACGGAACATAAAGGTGGCGGATTGAACCTTCTGTTCCTCCGTGCATCCCAAGACATCGAATATCTTGGTAATTTGTTTAACCCACGTCTCTACTTTGATCGAATTCGGCTTTCCAATAAATTCTGGTGGTCCCAACTCTTTGAACTGCTTGGCTGTGACAAGCCGCGCGTTGCTATCATTTCCACCCGTATTATGTACACGAGTCTCCCTCGTCTGGTTTTACACTAACTGTAAAAAGCTCCTAAACATCCCGTCGTTCATTGTCTAATCAGTGGTGTTGTTTACAGGAGGAACATTTTCAGCCTATTGCACGTTCTCCTCGTTGGTGAGTACAAGCGTCTCCACGGTCTCATTAACTCCACCGTTAATATTCTCAGCTGCCATTCTTAAATACTGCCACAAAACAAGGGTTAATTAAACAATTTAACAAATCACATAATACCCATATATTATGACCGACCAACAAATAAGCTTAGGTAGGACACACTAGCGAAGGATTTACTCGTCCCTCCCCTCCTAGTTCTATTCCCCGATCTCTGCCAGAGATCATATCCTTAAGCTCTGATACCAACTGTGATGCCCCCAAAATAAATATACAACACCCCTTCTGAGTCATTAAAATATATGGTACAGAAACAACTACAACTTTATTAATACAACATAAAAACTGCGAGTTTAAATACAAATATTGTCATCTAGACAATATCCACACTCAAATAAGTCCTCATTACAATTATTAATACACTATTTTACAGAATAGTGACGACTACTAAAACCACTTCTAGAACCATCATTCCACACCCCGACTAGTACTCGCTACATTCTCGCATCCTGAGAAGAAAAATGGAACAACAAGGAAAAAGGTGAGCTCAACTAGCCCAGTAAAGAACATTATAACTAAGATAATATAGAACAAATTATCGTTAGTCTTCAACAGGGAAAAATCTAATAGAATACAATAGACAACAAGTTTTAAATCAATATTCGCAGCGGAAATAATAATTCATTAGAAGAGTTAAATAGAGAATAAAGTCTACTATCTTCTATATATGAATTTAAAAGTCCATCGTCAACATTTTATCCCTGTAACATTGATCAATATATAACTGAAATCAAATATTCATCTTTGCACTACAGGCCAAAGATATTCATCAGTTGGTCATGTTCATCTAAACATTTGTTCATCTTTGCACTACGGGCCAAAGATATTCATCAGAAATCATTAATCTTTGCACTACAGGCCAAAGATATTCAATTATATCATCATTTAGGATGGAGGATGATGAAAAATATTTTAAAGAAAATGAATCTAGTGAAACAAAAGAATAAATATTAAGGATTCGTATTTCAGCTATTCCATGTCCAAAAATACCTCATAAATAATAATAGTGGAGTAAAAATTCAAGAATGATCAAAACATGGATACATTCAAAGCTAGTATCCATAATAGATATTTTGGATGAAAAATGAAAATTTAATTTTTCTGTGAATAGTGTCGTATTCGTGAATAATAGTGTCAGATATCGTGAATAAGGTCGTATCACGTGAATAAGTAACTCGACACCAAAAGATAGAAATTCCACAAGAAAATCATCATGCTTCATGAATAGTACTCGTGAATAGTAACTCGTTAATAGTAACTCATGAATAGTAACTCGTGAATAGTAACTCATGAATAGTAACCTTGACATGAAAAAGTTCCAAATTTGATAAAAAGTTCCAACCACTATTTCGGCATAATGATATTGATGAAATAATATCACTTACGAAGAAAATAACATCTCTTACCTTATAAAAACAATACTTCTAGTTGAAACACCGGATATAGGCTATGACTTGAACTTGCACCGTATAACAATACTCAAAGTATTAAAATACTCAGAAGAATACGCTCAATATATCGAGAGAGAAAGAGAGAGAAAATTTCAGTTTCTTGTGTGATTTTTAATTCTAACCTAAGCACCCTATTTATAGGAAATTGCTTAGAACACCAAATCAGAAAATTTAGTATAATATTAATATATATATATATATATTATAATTTCCTACGCACACCTCCACTGATCCAAAACATCAGCCACACATGTGCCAACTCACCAAAAACATTTTTGTTAATTAAAACAATTAAAACTTTCAAAAATCAATTATTCCGGAATTTTGGAACTTCAATAATTCATAATAAATAGCTCTTTTATCAAAAAAATTCAAATCTTGTGTTCTTTCTATAGGAAATTCCATTCTCTACAACTTTGCAGAAGAAAATTTTTCCAAATTCCAAACATAAATTGACCGAAATTCACAAACGGACGATTTTATAGGCTATAATCAAATTTCAGTCAAGAAATGGGCCCACAGACATGTTTAACATATTTTAAACAACTTTTGCAACAAAAATACTCTTCCTCCTCATATACTCATATATCCCACATTCATTGTAAAAATATCATCATTATTATATTATAATAATATAATAAAATATTATTTTATCAGAAAAGATAAAATATCAATTTTTAACAATTATCACTTTAAAAATTTTCTCAATCTATATCCACATAAAATCAATATTTTCCTCATCATATAAATCAATAATTAATTATTCACAAATAATATTACGTAATCACAAAGATTAGCAACCGGTAGTTTCAGAAAAAAGGGGGCTTTCCAATAAGAATTTCTCCTTACTGGCACGCAATTAGGTGACCAAACCTCTCCTTAGACAGAACTTTCTAGACATTTCCAGTAATGTTATCCAATAATATTATTCAGATAATATGAATTATTACTTCGATAATGGAAAATACTGTGTAGTGATAATTATTGAAACAACAGTAATATAAAATATCAACGCAGCAATTATTGAATCAATAAAATAAAATCTTGACGAGTAAATTACCGTAACAATTATTGAGTAGTGCCTTCTTACGTAAGAATTAATAATTGGTGCAATACTGTGTCTTCATTGTAACAACAACGCGTATTCTTGTGTTTTAACCACCGGGTATTCCAACAAGATATTATCTAGTAACAACTAAAGCGTTATTTATAAACAACGATACTTGTCGTTTTCTTCATCCAATTGCTTTTCCGTTATGGGGCCTACATAAGGTCAATTGCTGTCATTGCATACGAATATTCCCGATAAAGCAAGAATATTCCACGACCAAACGAATATTCTCCGAAACAATGAGTATTTTATAACCACTCGCTTATTTGAAATATTTATGCATTTTACCCATAACTAACCACATTAATCAAATCAACCCTTACTATTTCAAAATGATAAATAGAGGAAATTAAATTTCATTTATTAATAATTTTGGGTCTTACAACCTCCCTCCTTATGAAATTTCGTCCTCGAAATTGGCGACGACGATACTGTGTGTTTGAAAAGATGAGGATACCTCGCTTTCATTTCCGTTTCTAACTCCCAGGTCATTTCTTCAATAGCATGGTTTCTCCACAAAACTTTAACTTGTGGTATGACCTTCGTGCGTAGGACATGCTCCTTCCTATCCAAGATCTTGACGGTACCACTTCATACGTTAAGTCTTGGCTATCTCATCCCGGTTCTAACTCAATGGCGTGGTTCGGGTCTTTCACATATTCTGAAGCTACGATATATGAAAAATATTATGAACACGAGACATACTTGGAGGTAACGCGAGTCTATAGGCCACATTTCCTATTCGGTCAAGAATCTGAAATGGACTAATAAAACGTGGATTGAGCTTTCCTCTCTTCCCAATTCTTGTAACTCCCTTCCATGGAGCCACACGCAACAATACATGATCCCAAATACTAAATTCCACGTCCTTTCGATGAAGATGCGCATAACTCTTTTGTCGATCCTGTGCCGTTTGTATACGTTATTGAATCACTATGTATCCATATTCTGTTTTATATAAAAAGATTTTACTATGCAAAATACTATGCATAATAGAATATAATATATTCTATTTATAGAATAACTTTATAAAATTATTCGGTTTTATATAAAAAGATTTTACTATTAAAACTTTAAACCAACGATCCATATTGATTTACTATTATAATTTCAACCAACGGTCTGAAAAATTAGCACATCTCCTCATGGAATAATATTGTACCCAAAAATGATTTAGACCGAACATAAATATATTTTTTTCGGGTGAATAGTACCCTGTGAATAGTACCCCGACACAAAAAGTGTCCCAAATACCTGAGTGAACAATACTAGAGTGAATAGTAATTGGGTGAATAGTAACCCGTGAATAGTACTCCGACACCAAAAGTGCCCCAAATACCCGAGTGAACAATACTAAAGTAAATAGTAACCAGGTATTTTATGACAACTTGTCTACTTTGAAAAATTTTCACATATCACCCTTAACTTTAAACTTTTATCAATTTAACTATTTACCAAAATAGAAAAATTGAATATTTTTATTTCATAAAATTCGGGGTCTCACAAATAGTACTCGTGAATAGTACCATATTCGTGAATAGTGTCGTATACGTGAATAGTGTCGTATACGTGAATAATAACCTCAACATAAAAAGGTAAAAATTTCATAATAAAATTCATACCAATATTTCGGCATAATGATATTGAACGAAATAACATCATTTACGAAGAAAATAACATCATTTATCTCAAAAGAACAATACTTCTGATTGGAATATCGGATATAGTGTTAAAGGAAACTTGCACTGAATAGTAACTCTCAAAATATCTAAATACTCGCAAAATACGCTCGATAATATAGAGAGAGAAAGCTTATGATTCTGGTGTGATTTTCAATTTTAACTTAGCACCCTATTTATAGGAAAATGCTTAGAATGCCAAAGCAGACTAAATTAATAAAATCTTAATATATTTTTTTCTACGCACATTTCTTTGAAAGATTCAGCCCTCCACTTTTGAAAAAAAACTCAGCACATTTTTCTACCAAAAAACAAAAGTGGGTCCCACCCATGTTTTTAATAAAAAACCATTTATTTCTAAATCTTCAATAATTCATAATAAATAGCCCTTTTATCATAAAATTATGAATTTTATGTCTTTTCCTTATAAAATTTAATTCTCTACAACTTTGTAGAAGAAAGTTTTTCCAAATTCCAATCAAAAAATGTCCAAAATCTACATACGGATGATTTTTAATACCTGCATTCCGACAAAATACTAATAAAACACCTCAACGTTAATTCCTTCATTTATATCCACATAAAAATAAATTTTTTTCTTGTCATATAAATTAATAATTAATTATTCACAAATAATATTACAGAATCACACTTATGATAATCAGATTGTTCCCAGGAAATATGGGGCTTTTCGATAAGGATTTCTCCTTATTGGCGCGCAATTAGGTGACCAAATCCCTTTTCTAGATAGAACTTCTTTAGACATTGCCAATAATGCTATCAAATAACATTATTCAAATAATATGAATTATTGATCTAATAAAGGAAAATACTATGCAGTGACAATTATTAAAACAACAATAATATAAAATATCAACGTAGCAATTATTGAATCAATAAAATAAAATATTGAACAGTAATTACTGTAACAATTGTTGAGTAGTGCCTTCTTCACGTAAGAATCAATAATCAAAAAAATCATGTAATCTGGTGTGCTCTTACACAACCACAGCGTATTCTTTGTATTTTAACGGTGGTATTCCAACGTGTGTTAACTTGTAATAACTACGCCGTTATTTATAAAAACTCAAACCTATCGTTTTCTTCATCTGACCGTTTTCCCCGATAAGTTTTCCCCGTCGTATGAATATTCCCTGACAACAAGAATGTGACGCCCCCAAAATAGGTATACAACACCCATTCTGAGTCGCCAAAATACATGGTACAGAAACAACTACAACTTTATTAATACAACATAAAAACTGTGAGTTTAAATACAAATATTGTCATCTAGACAATATCCACACTCAAATAAGTCCTCATTATAATTATTAATACACTATTTTTATAGAATAGTGAGGACTACTAGAACCACTTCTAGAACCATCATTTCACACCCCGACTAGTACTCGTTACATTCTCGCCTCCTGAGAATAAAAATGGAACAACAAGGAAAAGGGTGAGCTCAACTAACCCAGTAAAGAACATTATGACTAAGATAATATAAAACAAATTATCGTTAGTCCTCAACAGGGAAAAATCTAATAGAATACAATAGACAATAAGTTTGAAATCAATATTCGCAGCGAAAATAATAATTCATTAGAAGAGTTAAGTAGAGAATGAAATCTACTATCTTCTATATATGAATTTAAAAGTTCATCGTCTATCTTTTATCCCTGTAACATCAATCAATATATAACTGAAATCAAATATTTATCTTTGCACTACAGGCCAAAGATATTCATCAGTTGGTCATGTTCTGTTAGGTTTGTAATATTCATGTGCGCAATCAAATTGCATAAAAATGCAAAAACGTGTAAAATCAGAGTTTAAAAAAATTTACAAACCATATACCCGGATCACCCTTTATGCATAATTATTAATTAAACGAAAAAGATGAATAAGAAACATACCCTTGAAGATCCGAGCTTCCTCAGGTACAAGTTCACCTCCAATCCTTTTCGCGTTCAACTTGAATCCACCGGGTTTGGTTCCTTCCTTTGATCAACGTTAGCCACCCAAGTGTTTGGCCTCTAGAGGTGATCCACCAAGGAAGAAGAAGGATTTAAGAAGATGGGTATTTGGCTCAAACCCTAGTTTTCTATCTCTATAGAAAAGAACGTACTCTCCCAACTATTGGAATTACGTATGTTGTAAAAGTCAACAACCACCTCACCCATAATAAGACTCCTCTTATTTATAGATGTGGGCAACCCACCTTAACAATTAAGGAATTGGGATTTATTTAATTAATTAAATTCTTTTAATTAATTAAGCTCCCTAATCTTATTAGGGATAATTAATTAAACTCCTTTAACTAATTTTCCTTCCTAATCCAATTAGGAATAAATGAGAGTACTTATATTAAATTAATTCCTAAACTCTTTTAGAAATTAAAATAATAATAATTGTAATAATATTAATAAGACTCCTCTTATTAATTTATATTTAATATTTCTAAAATATTAAATAATAAATATTAAGCTATTTAATTTATTCTATCACCATAGATTAAATTAAATATACATATATATATTATTACGATTATGCCATTAACTTCTTAAATAATTATTCTTCCTTTTATGGTGTGACCCTTTAGGTTCTCCATATTAAACCGGTTGTGAATAAATCAATTAGAACAATTCTAATCTTATTTAAATAAATAAATTAATCAATTAATTTATTTAAATAAATAATATTTATTCTACAATAGGGATAAGCCTCCTAGCGATCAGCGACTTTCCGGATAATATAGATTTCAACATTAATCATTAAAGAACCTTTGAGTAAATAGTTACTGTACAATTCAATCCCCACCATACAATGTCCCAATTAAATATAAGACATGGAATTCTTTGTCAAGTCTTATTTTATTTAATTATATGTATTTCGACTCTTAAATGCACAACTCCAAATAATGCAAATTAGAAACTCCTTTCTAATTTCATTCTGCCTTGGCCAAGGACTACTGGGTTGTCATTTATCGAATCACATAGGACATTTCTCTTCTTTTAATAGAAGTTGTAGATTCTTTATTGATCATACATTATCTCCATGTACAACTTATTATACCCAAGCATACCCTTTGATATACCCTAAGGGTCTTAAGGAATAAGTCAAAGTATAACTCATCATACACAAGATACTATGATGATCTCAAGTCCAAGGATCACTTGTACTACTATCACTCTGAGAATTCCTATTGACAGTGCAAGTAAAACTCCATTAGGTATTCCTTAGCGAGCCACGTTCAAATTGAACTTATTCTCTAATAAGCACCTACATACTTGCTTTAGTGTCTCCACACAAATGATCATGAGATCAATCATCCTCATCCAATGAGCAAGCAACGATGTACCAATCTATCCGGATTCACTAATCCCCAATTTAGTAATCCAACGATTGGGAACTATTTTAGTTTTAAGCTTTCTAAGAATTTAGATCTCATTAGAATGATCATCATCATTATTCTAAAAGCATTGCTTAAAACTATGGGTTTATCACATATTATAAAACAAAGATCATGTAGATAATTAAAAGCCTTTAATAAATTAATACTTTTATTAATAAATGAATAAGATTGTTACAAAGTATATGCTTTATCATCAAACATGATTGGCTTGTGTGCATACTACTTTCAATCTCCCACTTGCACTAAAGCCAATCGTCATGGTATCTCATACTCTTCTTCTCTAATTGGCGATTATTATCCCGCCGCATTGGATAAGCTTTAGTTAATGGATATGTAATGTTGTTCATGAGAGTCCACTATCTCTATAGTGATTTCCCATCTTTCAATGATTCTAATAATCAAATGAAAGTGCCACAATACATGTTTAGATCCAAGATGAGACTTAGGAACTATTCCTAGTTTTGTAATGAACTTTTAATCCAAACAATCAACTTGCAGCTTCATTTATAGCTATATACTTTGTCTTTATCACTAAACCAGCAACCTTTTGCTATTGGGAACCTTTCCAATTCACTGCACCACTGTTCAAGGTAACCCTTTACCTTAAAGTGGATTTTTCTGTTGTCTTGGTCTGTCTGAAAAACTTGAGTCTGTTAAGCCCTCTAGTTTTAATTTAGACCCACCATGAATATGATCACATCCTTAGTGCCGGTTAAGCACTTTAAGATATTTTTCACTGACTCATAGTGAACTTCTCCATAATATGACTGATCAACATCAGGTCTCGTACATTTCATTGCATACATGATTGTCACTCATGCGACCTCTCTTTTCAGGAGTCTGTGGGGACTATTAAGAGAGATACACTCCATAGCTCATCGACATGAGACATCTCTTGGAGTTTGCCATGCTAAACGACTTTAGCATCAAATGAATATGCATTCCTTGGGTTAAGTCGAGTATCCTCTTAAATCTATCTCTATAGATTTATATCCCCAATTAAGATACTCTTCCAAATCATTCATGGAGGAATGTTTAAACAACTTTATCTTTACTGATTGTAGCATTGGTATGTTATTCCTTATCTGTAGTATATCAATATATAGTACTAGGAATGTCACGATGCTCCCACTGACCCTTTTGTACACACTAGGTTCATTCTTATTTTTGATAAAATAAAACTCTTTTGATTGCCTCATCAAAACGAATGTTCCATATTTGAGAAACTTGCTTCAATCCATTTCTCTGAGTGTCTACAACACTTACCTCATCGTATGTAACTGGATCATCATCTTCTATGATGTGTACCTCATCATCATCATCTATGATGAATCCATACCTCCCGTGTATCTTGAGACTATTCGCATTTATGATTGGGTTGTGGTATAATAGATCTATCTACAGGTTCCTCTTATTTGACTTATAGTATTTTGTGGTTCTTGAACTCTTCAAGATCTATTATCCTCCCACTAGCCCCTTTTAATGATAAACACTTTTATCTTAGAAGGCAGCGTGTTTCGTAACAAACACCTTTTGCTAAATAGAATTATAGAACATATACCCTAAACTTACTTTAGGATGTCCCACAAATCTGTACATGTCAAATCTTGTCCCAAGCTTATCCTTCGAAACCTTTTCACATAAGTTGGACAACCCCTTATCTTAACATACTTAAGATTAGGAATCCTCCCTATCCATAACTTTTATGGAGTCTTGGAGCCGGATTTTGAGGTTACCTTTTGTAGATATGCAGCCATTTCTAGGACATGACCCTAGAGGGATACTGAAATGTCGGTAAAATCATTTTGGACCGTACCATGTTCAACAAGGTATGATTTTTCCTTTCAGATACATCAATCAATTATTACGTATCATGAGGTGTCCATTATGAGAAAAACCATTTGAGATGATCTAGAAATTTATTGCACAAGTATTTATTCCTTGATCTAATCAAAGAATCTTAATACTTTGCCAATTTGTTTCACTTCTGAATTCTTTGAACCTTTCAAATAATTCACACTTGTGTTTCAACAAATACATACATTCAACTCTTTGAATGATCATCTCCTTTCTTATACTAGTTTGTTCAATTTACAAAATAATTTTTCACGTAAGTCAAGTATACAAAATCCATTAAGTAATCTTTCAGTTCTATACGAAACATTATTATTATAAATAGAACAACAATTGTTCTTAATTATAATACCAAAAATTTTATTGTCCAACAATAAAATGGAAATAATGTTTCTAACAAGTACTGGAATACAATAACAACTTATTGACTTAATAGATTTGCCCGTAGGGTAGTGCTAAACTATAAGTTTCTATAGCTAATGCAGCAACCTTTGCTTCATTTCCACACATAGGATTACTTATATTTGTTTAGCTTTTTACTTCTGCTTGGTCCCTTCATAAATCTATATTTATGATAACCAAAGTCAATATCCAATACCCAAGTAGAACCTTGACTTAAAGAAAATTTTATTTTAAATCATGAACAAATTTGTATTTCTAACCGAAACTTCACTAAGCTTCTTTGGTTAGCCTCTGCAAGATGCTTCTCGCAGTTTCTTTCCAGTGTCCAGGCTTATTACAGTGGAAGCAAGCTCCTTTTCTATCCGTATCAGTTTTGTTCTTATTATCCTTTGTTTATGCCTTTCTATTTACCTTCTTTGAATCGTTCTTCTTTTCAGAAGATCCTTTGGCCCCTACCAGTACGACTTGATCTTTCCTGGTTGGAAAGTGACTCTCAACATTTTTCAATATGTTAAGCAAATCAGCGAGGCTGATATCTAGCTTGTTCATATAAAAAATTCACAACAATTGTGAAAGGAGTCCGGGAGTGAGTGCAAGATCAAATCTTGGCTCAACTCTCCATCCATGACAAAACTCGTTGTCCTAATTGATCAATCAAATTGATAATGTTAAGGACTTTTATACATCTTTGTAGTGTCATCGGTCATTCTAGATCGGAAGAGCTCCTTAGATATCTGATATCTATCAGTCCTACTTTCCTCACCATCAACTACTTGATGTGCAGGAATATAGTAGAAGCATCCATAGTTTCATGCTGACGCTGAAGCTCGTTACTCATAGATGTGAGCATGATGCATTGAGCCAACTATGCATCATCTTGCCACTTTCTAAAAGTAGCAATGTCTTCCTCAGAGGCATTATGCGCAACCATTCTTGAGGATATGCGATTAAGGACATAAGATAGCTTTTCACTATGAGAACTATTCTCAAATTCCTTAACCAATCCGTTTAATTGATTAAGTTAATTTAGTATCTAATATGCTTCGCAAATGATAGTAATTTTAGACATTGTAAAATTTCGTAAATGAATTTGTAATTAAAAACATTTTAACATACATTCTTTTATTAATTACCAAAATAATTTAGGTCTTGTTTTAAATTGGTATCTCCCACTATTTTCTTCAAACTATATTACCTCACTTATATAGTTGGCAAAATCTAATTAAAGATTTGCTAGTGAGAATAAGGATCTCATTTCAAATGTATATAGCATTGTGGTGACACAACAAACTATATATAAATAAATAGGTAGACAACTTTTGTCAATTACATCAACTATGCAACTCCTTTTCTTTTGCCTCTTAGATTATTTTGATCAAGTGGTGGCACATCCGAATCAAAATTATCCAAGTTAAGTCCGACCTAGCACTCCATATATTCAAAAAAGAAAAATATTATCCTTGTGGTGACACAACAAAATATTATTGTTCCATTTTCTTTATAAGCATCAAATGTGATAAATTAACATCTTAAATACTTAATACTTGCCTTGTGGTGACACAACAAACTCATATTAAATATTTAATACTCTATTAATTTTATCATGCTAGAAGGCGACGTTCGATATTCCAAATATCTTTGAACGCTTAGGACTTAATATATAAAAAAATTGAGGGTTTTGTTATTAATTTGTCTCATCTTGTTTAGCGCGCATGCACATATATATATATATAAAATACGCGTCATATTAATGAACATGTGAAGCATGTTTGCATAATATATAATATATATAGTATAAGCATGCAGATATAGAATACTATATTCTACCCGGATTGATTATGGACTTTTATTCTAGTTTGGTTCACTAGAGCCACCAAGTGAACCAAAAGGTCAAAATCTAGGGGTGCAAGAAATAATATTTAAATATAACTATTACATTTAAACTTGGGCTCCATTACAAGCGGGTCTTCAAGCGCTCCTTGCTCCTTGATCTCTAATTTTTCAAAATTAATTCTAACTATTCCTATTACAAAACTATTTAAAATAAATAGAAACCTTGATCGTGATCGAGGGAAGTACATAGGAGGAGATAGAATTTACATTCAAATAAAAATTAGAGAAGACGAGTCTGTGAGACCCCATTTAATAAAACTCATACATTCATGCATCCAACTAAAATAAAATCCAATCACATTGGTCAATAGTCCATAATCAATCCCATTTATTATCATACACATCACCATATGCATCAATAAATAACATTCATCTTATGAATAATAAATATTTAATATATATATTGATATCATTTAATGGGCAAATTTAGTTAGTATAAATCTAATTTTGAATCAAAATAAACTCTTTTATTTTAATCCAAATTTAAATCAAAATAAAACTATTTTATTTTAATTTATCCAATTTTGAATAAAATAAACTATTTTATTTTAATCAAAATCTTTAATCAAAATAAACTCCTTTATTTTAATTAATTATGGAATCCAATTCCATGTAAAAAAAAATTATTAAAGGAAACACGGATTATCTTTCCTATTCACAAATAAACTCCTTTATTTTGAATAATATGAAATCTTATTTCATATCTAAATAAACTCCTTTATTTAAGAAAAGACTGATTCTTTTTCCTATTCACAAATAAACCTTTTTAATTTTTGAATAATATGAAATCTAATTTCATATCAAAATAAACTCCTTTATTTAAGGAAAAATAGAATCCAATTTCAACTCTAAATAGTTATCTTGAAATCCAATTCCAACTCTAATTAGTTAGCATGAAATTTAATTTTAAAATTAAAATAAACTTTATTTTAATTCAAAATTATTAAGAATAATATATATATAACTATTATATATATATATATAATAATAACCGTATATATATATATATTAAATATATATATATATATATATATGGTAACATGGTTCCCTTTTAACTTTTTCAAAAAAAAACATGGCAGGTTATATATGAACCAAATCCTTAATATTCAACCGTGGAACAAGAAATCAAGTGGCCACCTTTTTGAAACAAAAGTTATCCTGCAACTTAAAAAAAATTGGTCGACGTTATTATTTTTTTTTAATTAATTCCAGAACCCCTTGATTTCCGTGCTGTTGCTTCAAAAAAAAATAAGCTCATATGATGCAGTATCATTACATGCACGTGATTCAAAGGATATCAAGCAGCTGAAGCATATAGGACAGTTTCTGCAATTAACAGACTTCGCGATTTGATTTATGTTTTGGCTCTGATGCCACTGTTAGGTTTGTAATATTCATGTGCGCAATCAAATTGCATAAAAATGCGGAAACGTGTAAAATCAGAGTTTAAAAAAATTTACAAACCATATACCCGGATCACCCTTTATGCATAATTATTAATTAAACGAAAAAGATGAATAAGAAACATACCCTTGAAGATCCGAAGCTTCCTCGGTACAAGTTCACCTCAATCCTTTTCGCTCAACTTGAATCCACCGGGTTTGGTTCCTTCCTTTGATCAACGTTAGCCACCCAAGTGTTTGGCCTCTAGAGGTGATCCACCAAGGAAGAAGAAGGATTTAAGAAGATGGGTATTTGGCTCAAACCCTAGTTTTCTATCTCTATAGAAAAGAACGTACTCTCCCAACTATTGGAATTACGTATGTTGTAAAAGTCAACAACAACCTCACCCATAATAAGACTCCTCTTATTTATAGATGTGGGCAACCCACCTTAACAATTAAGGAATTGGGATTTATTTAATTAATTAAATTCTTTTAATTAATTAAGCTCCCTAATCTTATTAGGGATAATTAATTAAACTCCTTTAACTAATTTTCCTTCCTAATCCAATTAGGAATAAATGAGAGTACTTATATTAAATTAATTCCTAAACTCTTTTAGAAATTAAAATAATAATAATTGTAATAATATTAATAAGACTCCTCTTCTTAATTTATATTTAATATTTCTAAAATATTAAATAATAAATATTAAGCTATTTAATTTATTCTATCACCATAGATTAAATTAAATATACATAACATATTATTACGATTATGTCATTAACTTCTTAAATAATTATTCTTCCTTTTATGGTGTGACCCTTTAGGTTCTCCATATTAAACAGGTTGTGAATAAATCAATTAGAACAATTCTAATCTTATTTAAATAAATAAATTAAACAATTAATTTATTTAAATAAATAATATTTATTCTACAATAGGGATAAGCCTCCCCTAGCGATCAACGACTTTTAGGATAATATAGATTTCAACATTAATCATTAAAGAACCTTTGAGTAAATAGTTACAAATACAATTCAATCCTTCCACCATACAATGTCCCAATTAAATATAAGACATGGAATTCTTTGCACAAGTCTTATTTTATTTAATTATATGTATTTCGACTCTTAAATGCACAACTCAAATAATGCAAATTAGAAACTCCTTTCTAATTTTATTATTCGCCGCCAAGGACTCTTCGGGTTGTCATTTATCGAATCGCATAGGACATTTCTCTTCTTTTTAATAAGTGGTAGATTCTTTATCGATCATACATTATCTCCATGTACAACTTATTATACCCAAGCATACCCTTTGATATACCCTAAGGGTCTTAAGGAATAAGTCAAAGTATAACTCATCATACACAAGATACTATGATGATCTCAAGTCCAAGGATCACTTCTACTACTATCACTACAGAATTCCTATTGACGGTGCAAGTAAAACTCCATTAGGTATTCCTTAGCGAGCCACGCTCGGTGAACTTATTCTCTAATAAGCACCTACATACTTGCTTTAGTGTCTCCACACAAATGATCATGAGATCAATCATCCTCATCCAATGAGCAAGCAACGTATGTACCAATCTATCTGGATTCACTAATCCCCAATTTAGTAATCCAACGATTGGGAACTATTTTAGTTTTAAGCTT
The DNA here is from genome assembly GCA_020205615.1 of Panax quinquefolius. Lineage (NCBI taxonomy): Eukaryota > Viridiplantae > Streptophyta > Magnoliopsida > Apiales > Araliaceae > Panax > Panax quinquefolius. The sequence continues at coordinate 80,484,675 of CM035164.1, read as the reverse complement.
TAAGAATTTAGATCTCATTAGAATGATCATCATCATTATTCTAAAAGCATTGCTTAAAACTATGGGTTTATCACATATTATAAAACAAAGATCATGTAGATAATTAAAAGCCTTTAATAAATTAATACTTTTTTATTAATAAATGAATAAGATTGTTACAAAGTATATGCTTTATCATCAAACATGATTGGCTTGTGTGCATACTACTTTCATGTTCATCTAAACACATGTTCATCTTTGCACTACGGGCCAAAGATATTCATCAGAAATCATTGATCTTTGCACTACAGGCCAAAGATATTCAATTATATCATCATTTAGGACGGAGGATGATGAAAAATAATTTTAAAGAAAATGAATCCAGTGAAACAAAAGAATAAATATTAAGGATTCGCACTTTAAACAATCCAAGTTCAAAAATACTTCATAAATAACCAGAGTGGAGTAAAATTCAAGAATAAAGACCAAAACATAAATCCAATCAAAGATAGGAATCATAACAGACAATCTTGGACACAGAAAAGAAAATTTAATTTTTATGTGAATAGTGTTGTATTCGTGAATAGTGTCGTATATGTGAATTATGCCGTATACGTGAATAGTAACTCCGACACTAAAAGATAGAAATTTCACAAAAAAATATCATCATACTTCGTGAATAGTACTCGTGAATAGTAACTCGTGAATAGTAACTCATGAATAGTAACCCCGACATGAAAAGTTCCAAATTTGATAAAAATTTAGACCAATATTTAGGCATAATGATATTGAAGAAATAATATCATTTACGAATAAAATAACATCCCTTACCTCAAAAGAATAGTACTTCTGGCTGGAACACTGAATATAGTGCTGAAGGAAACTTACACCGTATAGCAACACTCAAAGTAATAAAATACTCACAAGAATACGCTCAATATATCGAGAGAGAAAGAGAAAGAAGATTTCAGTTTCTAGTGTGATTTTCAATTCTAACCTAAGCACCCTATTTATAGGAAAATGCTTAGAACACCAAAGCAGAAAATTTATTAAAATAATAATATAATTTTCTTAATTTCCTTAGCACACCACACCAGCTGATTTCAACCATTAACATGTGCCACTCAAATGGAAAAAATATTTTTCTTAATAAAAATAATTAAAACTTCCAAAAATCAATTATTTCGGAACTTCGGAACTTCAATAATTCATAATAAATAGCCATTTTATCAGAAAAATTCGAACCTCGTGTCTTTTCCATAGGAAATTCCATTCTCTACAATTTGTAAGTTTAAGTTTTTCCAAATTCCAAATGTAAACCTAAGAAATCCACAAAGCAGGCGATTTTATGTGCTATAATCAAATTTCAGTCAAGAAATGGGGTCCACCGACACACATAACATGTGTTAATCATTTAATGAAACAAAAATACTCTTCCTCCTCATATACTCATATATTCCACATTCATTGTAAAAAATATCATCATTATTATATTAATATAATATAATAATATATTTAAATGAATTATTTTATCAGAAAATGATAAAATATTAACTTTCAACAATTGTCACATTAAAATTTTCTCCATCTATATCCACATAAAATCAATATTTTTCTCATCATATAAATCAATAATTAATTATTCACAAATAATATTACGTAATCACAAGATCGATAACTAGGCCATTCCCAGAAAGAGGGCTTTCAATAAGAATTTCTCCTTACTGGCGCAATTAGGTGACCAAACCTCTCCTTAGATAGAACTTTCTAGACATTGCCAATAATGTTTTCTAATAATATTATTCAGATAATATGAATTATTGCTTCGATAATGGAAAATACTGTGTAGTGACAATTATTGAAACAACAGTAATATAAAATATCAACGCAACAATTATTGAATCAATAAAATAAAATATTGAGCGAAAGAATCATCTTTGTAACAATTATTGAGTAGTGCCTTCTTACGTAAGAATCAATAATTGGTGCAATACACGCGTGCGCCATTCTTGTGCAACAACGCGCGACATTCGTGTGTTTTAACCAAAGGGTATTCCAACAAGGTGTTAGCAGTGAATAACTACGCCTGTTATTTATAAACAACTTATACTTGTCATTTTCTTTATCCAATCGCTTCAGTTATGGAGCCCACACATGGCTACGCCTGCCAGTAAATTTAATATTCCCCAACAATGTAAAGAATATTCCACGAGCAAACGAATATTCTCACAACAAATGAGTATTTTATAACCACTTGCTTATTTGAAATATTTGCTCATTTTACCCATAACTAACCACATTAATCAAATCAACCCTTACTATTTCAAAATAATAAATAGAGGAATTAAATTTCATTTATTAATAATTTGGGGTCTTACAAAGAATATTTCACGACCAAACGAATATTTCCCGACAACAATGAATATTTTATAACCACTTACTTAATTTTGAAAAATTTGCAAATTTAACTCATAACCAAAGCATTATATCAAATTAACACCGTATTATTCAAAATAATAATTAGAGAAAATTCGATTTTATTTATAAAAAGTTGGGATCTTACAACCTCCCATTCTTATGAAATTTCTTCCTTAAAATTGACGTACGTACCTGGTGTTTCGAAAAGGTGAGGATACCTCATTTTCATTTTCAATTCTAACTCCTAGGTCATTTCCTCAATAGCTTGGTTCCTCCACAAAACTTTAACTTGTGGTATAATTGTGAGAACCCGAATTTTATAAAATAAAAGTATTCAATTTTTTTTCTATTTTGGTAAATAGTTAAATTGATAAAAGTTTAAAGTTAAGGGTAATATATGAATTTTTTTTTTGCAAAGTATGCAAGTTGTTATATAATATTCGATTGGTCGAGAAATATTCGTTTTAACAGGGAATATTCGTACAACGACACAATCATTGGTGGACCCCACAACGAAATTATTGTCGAATTGAGAAAACGACAAAAATACTTTATGAAAATAACGGCGAAAGTTTTACCGTTAACTGTTGAAACACCCGGTGTTAAAAGTACAATAATACGCGTAGTTGTAAAGTAGCACACGGTATTGATTATTGATGCTTACGTGAGAAGTCACTCAGTTTTGTTCAATTATTGTTACAGTAATTGTTGCATAGTATCTCACGTTATTTGATTCAATTATTGTCAATATTTTATAATCAATAATTGAGATGACAAAGTTATTAATATTATTATTTGCAATATTAACAATGTCTAGAAGTTCTGTCAAGGAGAGGTTTGGTCACCTAATTACGCGCCAATGGGGAGAAATCCTTATTGGAAAGCCCCCTCTTTCCTGGAAACTTTCTGGTCGATTAATATTGTGAATTATAATAATGATGATGAAGTTTTGTTTTATTAGTATTATTAATGTAATAAAACAGAATACTTTTATAAAGTTATTCGTTTTATTAGGCTATTAGTAAAATCTTTTCATACAAGATGTCTAATGACATACAACCTCGAGTCATCATAAGACAGGGATGTGCTCATTCACTTGCTGAGTATATATACGAGCACTACCTATATAATCTTTGAGTTTGGTTGAAGTATAATTCTCAATTAGAGACGGTGGAGATAATGATATGTCAAGAGAAGACTCACCATTGGAAAGAATATGATAGTAATCTTCTCGTTTTTCTTTGGGGTTTATTGGGTCAACCAAGGATAATTCTGTGGGCATATGATATCTATCATAACCTAGACGCATGGCCTCCCATGTACGAAGGTTTCCTTGAACACTTCCCAAAGATTCTAATTTCTAAAACAGTTTTCGACTGTACTTTTATGCAAGGTATCACTGTGAGGTGTTGTCCATAGTTGGGACATGAGTCATAGTTGGTATTAAAACTCACAACATATGTGTTGTTGTATTTTGCACGACAATTGTTGTAATAAAGTTGTAGTTATTTTCTGTACCATGTATTTGGCGACTCAGAATGGTTTGGATGGAATGGACCTATTTTGGGGGCGTTACAACGAAAGTTTGTTTCTAGGCAAACCCAGAATTCCAGAAGCATCTGACAACATTTTGATGGTCTCTAATCTTCCGTCTGTGAATCGATCTGGCCATGTTTGTGTTATATAACTGTAGAATGACAGTTAGGCATCATGCTCATGCTTATAGAACTCACATATCATGAACAGAATCACAGAAATTGTCGGTCAAACCTGCGTTGACCACCAGCTTATGTAGAAATCTGGAAAACCCAGATTTCTTAAGAACAAGATTTCTGTCAGAACTTTGACCGTGCTAAATCTGACATTAGTGATGTTGTTGTTAGTACCTGATGTTATGTAATTGTAGACTGACATGTTATCTACATGATCGAACCATTATCTCACATAAACCGAACCCATAATGCTAAGATTCAAAGGCTGGAAAGTATGTACATCGACTGTTCTTCATTTCTGGGAAACCCAGAAAATAAAGAACAGTGTCTGACACGTTTTGTATGCTCTGTATCTCACGGATAGGATGTGTTATGGTAATGAACTAGGTTTGTTATTGTAGTGCTACATAAGTACTACAATATCGATGCTTAAGCAAGCCCAGAAACGAATTATAATAAGATTTATTGCCGATCAAACCACCTAGCTTGTCCACTGACATGAAGGTCCGACGAATAGCTCAAAAACAGCCCAAGAACACCTATAGCGACGGGTCTGTCACTATAAGGCCCTTTAGCGAGAGTTTTATTATTATTATTTTTTGGAAATTAATTAAAATTAGATTAAAATGGTTTTTAATTATTAAAAATACATAATAAATTCCGAAAAATTATTTTAAATTCTAAAAAATAGTTTTTAATTATTTAGAGTATATTTCATAAATATTTAATATTTTTGGAATATAAATGGTATTTAATTTATTTAATTATTATATTAAATAAATGATTTAAAAATTATTTAAATACATAAAAATCATGAAAAATAATATTATGATATAATAAAATATTTTAAGTTATTTTCAGGTGACTTTTAATATTTTAGGATGAATTTCATTAATTAATTAATATTAATGGTAATTAGTTTATTTAATAAATATATTAAATAAATTATGGAAAAATAGAATAAATGATTTAAAAATCATATAAAATGATTTAAGTGATATAAAAATATTTTAAGTTATAACCTATAACTTTTGATATTTTGTCATGAAAATATTAATATTTTAATATTAAAAGCAATTATCGGATAATAAATTTAATTGTTTAAAATTCATATAAATATGATTTAAAGGTATTAAAAATACTTTGATATATTATAATATTATGACATGTATTTCATTAATATTTGATAATAAATAAGTATTAATGATAAACGAATTATGTGGTATTTAATTCATTTAAATACGCTTTTAATGATTAAAAATACGCGATAAATGGTAATAATTATCTAAAAATTATTATAAGTCTATGAAAAATATTTCAACTGTTATTAAAATTATATTAGATAATAGTTAAGTGTTTAGCCGAAGTTTTTTTTGAACTTAGACTCGATAAAAATCCGACTAGACCGTCGGTATGTCAGATTTGTGTCGGGTTCAACTCTGACTGCAATAGTTTGACTTAATACCGAGTCCTATACGTGTTGTAGATTGATAGGGTTATGTGTTATACGTGTTTAGGTTATTCTATGTATATCTAAGTATATAATAGTATTATATTGTGATGATATTATTCTAATATTGGAGATCTATATTACTAATATTAAGTCTTCGGAAAAAGTGTTATAAATTGCGTTGCGGTAATCAACGGTTCAGGCAAGTTTATTTTTACTTAACTCTACTAAGAGTGTTTTATTCGGATAAGCGTATGGTTAATCATTGCTGGTTGTCATGAATCGTACTCTGTACATATTGCATGTATAAGTCAGGTATGAAAGGCTGGTTTCTTTGATTACCAGTGGGTTCAAATATATTTGTTCATGTATAATACTTGTTCAGTCATAAATTTGTTCCTGCTAGTTCACAATTATATTGTTGAATTATAGCCAGCTTATTATTCAGATTCTTTCAATCATGATATATCATTATATTATTGAATTTAAACTTGTTGGGCAATCCTTATGATCACCCTTGCTATATCATGATAAAACATTGCAGATTAAGGCGAATACGTCGGATACAAGGAAAGGTCCAAGACAGTTCAAGCTTTAGTATACGTGTGCAGTAGATTTGTAATAGTGTTGTAAGATAATAATGTTATGTATTAGATAAATTATGATTTGTGTATAAGTTAAGGTTACTCGACCTTGGGAAAAAGTGTGTAAGTTTAATGTATAAACAATTTATATTTATATCTTCCGCAAATAGTAATAGTTGTATAGAATGATCAAACCAGATCCACGGTGATTCGAGACCTCAGATTCCGGGCCCTCACAGTTGGTATCAAAGCTGTTGGTTATGAACCTTCGGTAAGAATACCTGAGACTAATAACCGCAGTGATTAGGATAAGTACTAACTCACATAGAGTTAGTTGGTCGGTAAGATTCAAAGATGAATCTCGGCGAGTATAATGATACGGAGTTCCCTAACTCTGATAATAAAGTTGAATAGTAGTGGTGAATAAATCGAGTCTAAAAGACTAAAAGTGCAGTGATAGGAGATCGTAAAACAAAACGATCAAGATATAGAAATGAATCATAACATATATGACGAGATCACCCTGTGATCAGATAAGGTTATAGTATGAAGAAGGATCAAGCGAATGATTGAATAGTTTACAGCAAGATTGCTGGGTGTCAGTTGTACTATGAATTGGTACAGATTCAGGAAAGGATTATGAATACAGATTAAATGAAATTCGTATTGAGAATGGTGTTAGTGTTAGGTGGGGATTCAATTGAGGATTCATGTCGGCAGTTGAGTTGTATGATTCCTTGTGTGGGCGGGGAATTGTACATGGTGTAAAAACTACTTAGTTTTGACAATGATAATCATTGAAATGTTTGTGTCGCGCTATTTGATATATGCATATTAAGAGGGTGATTCCTTTCTCATGTGTATAACAGATAGATAGGTCATAGGTAGAGGATATAAGGTTAAGTACGAGTTCTTAAAACTCATACTTATGTGACATACTTGACTCAAAGTTATATGAAATGTATGAACCCCTCAGCGAACGGACTCCAAAGGTCAGACTAGGATAAGTTCTTAAACCCGATTCGGATTCAGAGGCGGACTCTCGCATCGAAGACTGTTTCGAAGCGACATAGAGTAACGGAGAAGGACCGAGATAGAGAGAGGGAAAGGGATCGTCACCATAAGGACCGAGACCGTTACAGGGAGAGGGAGATGGGTGAGAGAAGGGAACGAGTTAGAGATAGAGATGATGATGACTATCCTAGGAACCGAGACCATGAGAGGTAACACAGTAATAGAATTCAAATATTTCTTTTCCTCTTCTTTTGTTTTGATCTTATCTTTCATATTTGTTACCGCTGCTTTTTGAATTTGGGATTTGATTGCAGGAGAAGAGATTATGACAGGGATAGAGAGGATAGGCATAGACATAGATCTGAGTCTCGCTCTAGGGGTAGATCTAAGCACAAATCAAAGTCAAGATCTCGTTCTCGTTCACGCTAAAAAAGGTTGGTTTTACCTTTTTCTGAGAAATATTTATGTATTCAGTATACATAATTAATTTTTGATTTCATCTGTGGAAAAACTATTTGATGGATATTATTCAATGATTTCATGTGTATAAAAACTATTCAGTATACATAATTATACCATGTTTTCATTATCGTATTTATGGTACATCTTTTTGGTGGTCATGATATGTTACATCCACCTTCATATATTCTGAGTCCTCCATATATCTCGTTTGGAATGATGATTAAAGCTATTAAGAATATGCTACACTATTGGAATATCATTTAAACTTTTATTTTATCTCGCTCCTTTGCTAGATTGAATAAATTTTTTGAGACTCATCATATTAAGCTAATATTTTCGTCATCAGCATATAGAAGAATAAGAGTAGTTTCTCACTCAATGAGTGATCTAACACAGTTAGCCATGACAGATGATTTCGGTACCACCCGACCATTCTGGAATGTTTCCAAACATGTTTCCATCATTAGCATCTGGACAGATACTTTTTTTGCTACTTGGGAAACTATTATCTTGTGAATGCTTTTGAGTTACATTGTATTTCATTTTGTTGTTATACAGTTTCGAGCTTATAACGACCCCAAAATTCATACAATTTAATTCTCGACTTCGGTCGTTAATAATATATTCAACCTCTAATTTTATATCATTAAACGATAATACAACCATTGAAATTTGCGGAATAATTAAAAAATTTTATTACAAACTATCCTCGTTCCCAAAACCTTCAACATTTACATCTAAATATCTCAGAATCATTTTAATACTACAATAGTTTACATTCGGAAAATAATATTACAATTCAACATTAATACATTATTCGAAACCTTAAACATGGTTCAAATAATAATAACACAACCAAAGTATATAAATCTTCAAGTATCACATCTGATTCATGTCTTTCAAGTAACACATAACTTTACCTTGAATCTTGAACTTGCAAAAGTGGTTATTTACAAGGTTGAGCTCGACAATGACAAAGAAATTTAATGATTTATCATGTTTCACATAGCACACAATTCATGCATTATATATTTCTAATTTATAGAGTTACATTATACAACATGCATGTGTTATCACATATCACATATAAATTGAGTTCCATAACCCAATTAACTTGGTCATATTTTGACTTTAACAATTCATAAAGCATGGTATGTAACTCACCACATAATCACATTTAATCCACAAACATAATAGAACTGAAAAACTTGCCTTGGATGATGTTTAATGTTTATAACTTATCTGGGTTGTGATGATCCTACACAAATTGAGGATACATACATGAAAATATTAGTTTCACATACAAAATTCACGTACTCAATGTAAACTAATTTTATTTAACTATAATATTGTGTTCTTGTCTTAAAACCATTCCATGTTTCTTTAGAAACTTTTGTCCATTATAACCTTTTTACGCACAAAAATGTTCTCTCATGGATTTAGTATGTAAATACTTTACGTATCAAAACATAAACCATTTATATCCCCTTCATTTAAATTACTAGGTTCAATATAATTTCAAACGGATTTGCGCATTTCATTATGTTACATATCGTTTTACATATCATTTTCCTAATTACGCCGTGATAGTTATGAAAACTTACATTTACATTATATTTCTATCATTTTCTTTACATTTAAAGTGAGTTTTCGCGATATATAAGCATTATATAATATCTATACATCTCTCTCTTGTTTTGTTATATGTTAAATGTAGCCACAAAACCACCCAAAAGCGTTCTGGAAAAAAAATCGTCTTTGAAGCGACCCACATATGGTCGTTTATCTATCTGCCGCCATTTGGCGCAAGTTTCACACTTTGACACTCACTCCGTGGCTTAATAGCTTGCAATCTACTTATCTAATCGTAAGGCATTTTTTAGTATGTTTTTCATGGCATACAAGACTATTTTTAAGAAATACTAACCTCTCATTTCGGGTATGTTAAGTAGTCTAAAAAGTGTGCCAAAAATTGACGTTCATAGCAGTCTTTAATTTTTTTTTCCCAGCTTTACCCTCTCTCGCTAAAACAGTCATAACTAATTTGTTTCAAAATATTTTTGAGCGATTCTTGAGCCCACGCGAAGCTAACTTCCGAGGCTACAACTTTCATTCTTTGACCATTTCCAGATTCAAAACACAAAATTCCGGAAAATTCGTTCAAGGTGACTGCCCCGAGTTGGTTAGACAGTTTTGACGCGACTACTTTGAATGGTCATAACACTTTGCTCCGAAGTCGAAATTAGTCCTTTCTGGAGTCTATGGAAAGCTAATTCAGTTTACTATAACATACCAAAAGCCCAGAAGTTTTTGGAAATATTAACTGATCGAAACAGTGTCCCGAATAGCACATCCCGCTGCTGACCTTCAGTTTAACAAATTCGACACATTTCTTTCCAATCACCGTAACTCCCTCATCCGAGGTCAGAATGAGGTCATTCCAAAGCCTATGGCTTCCTAACTCAGTGCACTACAACTACCCAGAAACTCAGAATTTTTCAAGCAACATAGCTATTCCAGAATTTGACACTATAGTCACTGTTCATTCAGTTTTCATTTCTAGACATGGTTTACTAAAATCTTCACCACGGATTCATTTTAACTCCGTTTTGGTTCATTCAAGTTAGGAAATCTTCATAACTTAGAGGGACATAACAGACAATCATCAAATTAAGCTTTTAGACATAAATCAAAAGCACAAAAGGTCCTCAAGCTCAGTCCCAAAAACTGCCCAACAAGGTTCTTTGTAAATCTTTTATTTTGTGAGTTTTGGTTACACTTGGATGATGTTAAGGCCTCATATCTCTAATTACAATCATTAGAACTCATTTACATAATCAATTACAAGCCAAAATAAATATAGTAAACTAACTAGTTTACTAACAAAACTAACTAAACTTCCAAAATACAAACTTTTAACTAACAAACTAAATAAAATATTTAAAATAATAACATTACCAAAAATTAAATAAGAAACATACCCAAAAATACGAATTCCACAAACTGAATATGTACTTGACCAAAATTTAACTAAGAAGATCTTTATAAAAAGTCCTACCACAACAAAGCCTTTCTCAAAATTGGAGGCCTTATTGTTGGTGAATGAAACAAATGATCAAGCCCTTCTATTTATAGGTTTAGCAAATGGTAAAGTTCTCAATTTAGTTGGTGTGGGATTTGGTTTATACTAATTCTAATTTGTTTATACTAATTTTTTCCTATTTTCAACATGTTGAGTGTATTCATTCATCACGAATTCGTTTCTTAATCAATTCGATCCGTTCAAGTTGCGTTGTTTTCGTTTTATAGAGGAGAACAACAATCATCCATCAATTTAAAGTTTTCATCACGAATTCATTATTAACTTTAGTCCCAAAGTAGACCGAAACACACATTACAATCAAAACCCAAATTCCTCTTCTTTAATATAAATACATGAATTTGATTTCTAAAAATTTGTTTCTAGATGACTACTATCAAATTATAAATATCTAATAACATATATAACATCGTAACCCATAAATTCATTAACCAAAACTCCAATTTTAAAAGAAACTCAAGAACACATAAACTAGAAATATAAACTAGATTATGTACCTTTAATTCTTTAAGAAATAAAATTAACATTATCGGTAAAATTATAATTTCTATTCAACCATTATAATCATAACATTATTTAACAAATTCTCACTCCTCTAATTTAATTATTTAATTAAATTAAAATATCATAATTATACTCAAGCGTAATAAAATACGTATAAATCGCATCTATTTTATCACACTTAAATAAACTATCCCATAACAATTTTCATCAAATATTTACTTAATATCATAAATATTCATTTTATTCCATAAAGTTTCCAACTAAAATATTTAATGTACTTAATAAATATTTTACTTGCATTATACTAATATTTACATTTTCATGCAACATATTACCTTCTCACTTTATTAAATCAATTATACTTGTATTAATTCACTATTTTAATTAAGTGAATTATTCACACTATTTATGAAACTTAACTCATAATAATTTCCATTGCTTACAAAGACATAATAATTAAAGTTATATTATTTCATAACATAATTTCAACTTAATTAAATTAACTAATATTATTTAATTTCTTTAATAGTTTAATTAACTATTAAATCTCACATTCTCCAACATATGAATATATAATTCTCTTCACACCAAATCATATAATTCAAAATATATAAACCTCATAATAAGAATTTTAATTATTAAATTCTTATTTTAATAACTTATGAAAATTCGAGTTGTCACATCATTCCCTCCTTATAAGGATTCCGTCCTCGGAATCAAAGAAACCTCCCTTACTCGATTTTCACCAAATCTCTTTTCAAAATTTACTCGGAATATTACATTCACCCTTTCTTCTAAGAATTTCATCCTCGAAATTTTATCTATTAATCTTTATTCATTCAATATATCAAAATAGATTTTACGTTAATAATTTATTAAGTCATTGGGTTCTATAACCACTTTCTTTCCACAAAGATCTTTCTACAATTATTAACTTTCCTATTAAAAGTTTTACATTATTCTTTGATAACTCATCTCCTTCTCATTTCAAAATTTCTTTTCTCATTTATTCAACATATCCATCATTCAGTGTCGCATTTTACGACTTACTTCTTTCTAAGGAATATCATCCTTACCACATTCACATTTTAGAATAAAAAGAATTTTCCACAATTGCTCAATAACTGGGAAGCAGTATGAATAACTCAGGAATTTAAAAGATTCCAAATCATGTTGAGGGTCATAAGACTTTGAACTACGTCCATGGTTATAAGTACTATTTCAACTTAAACCTTAACAGTCATTAGACTATAGGGACTCCCGTACTTAGGGTGTTAAGCCCTTCGTACGATGTATTGTGCACATGTGAGACCCCGAATTTTATGAAATAAAAGTATTCAATTTTTCTATTTTGGTAAATAGTTAAATTGATAAAAGTTTAAAGTTAAGGGTGACATGTGAAAATTTTTCAAAGTAGACAAGTTGTCATAAAATACCTGGTTACTATTCACTCTAGTATTGTTCACTCGAGTATTTGGGGTATTTTTCGTGTTGGAGTACTATTTACGAGTTACTATTCACGGGTTACTATTCACCCGATTACTATTCATTCTAGTATTGTTCACTCGGGTATTTGGGACACTTTTTGTGTCTGGGGTACTATTCATGTGGTACTATTTCAAGTACTATTCATTTTGGGTACTATTCACTGAAAAATATATTTCTTTTTTGGTCCAAATCATTTTTGAGTACAATATTATTCCATGAGGAGATGTGCTAATTTTTTAGAATAGTTGGTTGAAATTATAATAGTAAATCAATATGGATCGTTGGTTTAAAGTTTTAATAATAAAATCTTTTTATATAAAAGTAATACTTTTATAAAGTTATTCTATAAATAGAATATATTATATTCTATTATGCATAGTATTTTGCATAGTAAAATCTTTTTATATAAAATGAATATTTTTATAAAGTTATTCTATAAATAGAATATATTATATTTTATTATGCATAGTGTCTGCATAGTATTTTGCATAGTAAAATCTTTTTATATAAAATGTAATACTTTTATAAAGTTATTCGTTTTATTAGATTATAAATAGAATATATTATATTTTATGTAAAAGATTTTGCTTTAAATATGGATCGTCCGATTAAAAGTAAATCAATCTGGACCGTTCATGAATTAGTTACTATGGATCCATTCTTTATCAATAGAAGCTCATTCCTTCATTATTTCGATTTAATTCTTTGAAACTCTAGAGAGAGAAACTATAGAGAGAATTCTTCTTCTATAATCTTGAGCATATTTCTTTAGAGTTTAAGAAAGCTTTGAGCGTAGTACAAGTTTTCTTCGAGTATATCTTCGTCCTACTAGTCGAAATACTCTTATTTGAAGGGTAAAGGGATATTATTATGGTAAGGGATATTATTTGTTGTACTCGTAAGAGATATTACTATTATAGTAAGGGATATTATTTGTTGTACTCGTAAGGGGTATTCTTTCTTTCTTATTCATGAAGAGAACTTCTGTTATTCCATTCTTTATTATTCTCATTGGAATAACTTTTATATGCTTGGACTACCCTATACTTGGTGAAATTATTCTATTATTCCATTTTATTATTATTCATTGAAACATCCTATCGTGTTTTTACGCTGATTCGGTTCGATTATTTATTATTTCGTTCTTTATTATTCGCCGGAATATCCATGCGTCATGCGTTTATGCTTGGGACTGGTTCCATTATTTATTATTCTCGCCGGAATATCACGCCGGTTAATTTAAGGACTGGTTCCATTATTTATTATTCATTTGAATATCTCGTGCGTGCGATTACGCATGACCTGGTTCCATTATTTATTATTCTGTTGGAATAACCCGTTTGTGCGGATTACGCATGCAAGGTGAAATTCTTCTGTTATTCCATTCATTATTATTATGTTGGAATAACATGTCTATACAAAGTACTTCACACATGGTGAAATTCTTTTATTATTCCATTCTTTATTATTATGTTGGAATAACCTGTCTATGCGAAGTACTGCATACATGGTGAAATTCTTTTATTATTCTATTCTTTATTATACTGTTCGTTATTGGTTTTACAGTTGTATGTCTTTGGCCTGTAGTGCAAAGATGATATGTTGTTGAATATCTTTGACCCGTAGTGCGAAGATGGACAGGTGTATGACATGATCATGACCATTAGTGATACTAACGAATATCCTTGGCCGTAGTGCATGGATAATTCAATGATGTAATTCGCAGGATCATGACCATTAGATAACAGTTGAATGTCTTTGCCGTCAGATCGCATCGATGACAGTAATTAATTGGTATGATCATGACCATTGGTTTTATAGTTGAATATCTTTGGCCCGTAGTGCAAAGATAGACAACTGATTGGTATGATCATTGTTATTACATTTGAATATCTTTAGCCTTTGGGGTAAGGATATTGAGTAAACTTTCTATTAAGCCTTTATGGCAAGAAGGAACTGTTAATTCACATTATTATAAATATGAATTGTGAATTTAACTAACATCTTTGGTGGTTCAGGTGAAGACAAGTGATGAAAGTTCTATTTGTCTTGAGTATAACAAAGAACTGTTGATTAGTAGTACAAGAATAAAATATCAACGATGGACTTTTAATCTAGAAGAGATAGTAGATATTATGTTATACTTGACTCTTCTAATGGATTGCTTGTTCCGCTGCAGTTAAAATTGATGTCTGTTATATTTTATCTGTTTAACACTGTTGAAGGCTAACGATAAATTATTCTGCATTATCTTAGTCATAATATTTCTTACTGGGCTAGTTGAGCTCACCCTTTCTTTCACTATTCTCTTCAAGAAATGAGAACGTAGCAGGGACTAGTCGTGGGACAGAGTGATGGTCCTAGATGGTGCATTAGTAGTCCTAACTATTCTGTGAAATAGTGTGACAATAAATGTAATAAGGACCCCATTGAGTTTGTATATTGTCTAGATGACAATATTTGTATTAAAACTCACAGCATATGTTTAGTCATATTTTTACACGACGTTTGTATAATTAAGTTTGTATTTGTATTTTGTACCATGTATCTGGCAACCCAAGATGGGTGATGTATGCCTAATTTTGGGGGCATCACAGCACAAACATTTAAACGCTATACGTATGTCCATAGTTATAAGTAATCTTTCAACTTAAACTTTAACAGTCATAAGACTATAGGGACTCCTCGTACTTAGGGGGATCAGCCCTTCGTACAATATATTGTGCACAAACATCTAAACGCCTCCGCTTAATCCCCTATAAAAGGGTTGTTCATCTCAGCTTTTCAACATCTGAATCCGCACCAAAACAATTTGGTTTGGCATAGTTTGACAAAGAACGCTTGAATTCCATGAACATCTTTCAATATTCGTCTAGCTGAATCAAATAGTACAGACTTCTACAACAATTCGGACATCAATACACATATATATATATATATATTCCCATATCTTAAAGAAATCTCAAAAATCTTTTTATGACATCATGATACCGTACTGTATTTACAGTCCGTTTGAGGATTCCGTCATTTGGTGATTTTATCATACTACATCATACCATAGTGGGCTAACGATCTTTAGATCACATCCAACACTAAGTAATACTGCATTGATGACTCCATCGTTTTTATAATCTCTGCATCAGGTTCCATGATGCATTGATGATATAAAAAAAATACATTTTGATATATTTCAAATCATTTTTGTCTAGCCGAAATAATTAGCATAGACATACGAATAACGGTATTATTTTTAAATCTCATTGGTTTCATCATTTGATCCAATGTTTTTTAAGATAATAGAAGTGCAAACATCAGCACGAAGTCAATAAATTTCGAAAGTCTAGCATAGCTAGTAGATTTAGAATATCCAGGTATCCATTAACTTCAATCTTTACTTCATTACTTCGTTACTTAACCATTCTATCAATCTTCAAATTCATCAATGCTCTCTATACTATAACCGTTTTCTACCCAAAATAGTTCATCAAACTTACCACACTTTGGAAATCCAGGAACTTGCCACAATAATATGAGTTTAAGAACTTGTCCTAGTCAGACCATAGGCGTCCATTCGCTGAGGGGTTCAAAACATACCATATTATTATGAGTCACAAACTTACCATATGTATTATTTTTAAGAACCGCACCTAATCCTAATAATATCTGACTAATCTTAATAGTTTATAACTATCAAATATACACATGAGAAAAGAATCACCTTTTCGCCACATACACACTGATAGCGCGACACCAACATTCCAATGATTATCAATGTGATAAACTAAGCACAAGCACAAAACCCTCGCCCATACAAAGGTTTGTACAACTCAGCCATCACATGAGTCCTCAATTGAAATCCCACCTAACTCTATCTTACTCTTAACTTGCTCTTTGCTCGATACAAATTTTTTTTACCTCATCATCTATAACTCCTCGTGAGTTATCTCGTACTATATCATAGTACATTAACTTCATAGCATCAAGCTATAATTATTCAAACATTGTAGACCATCTTTCTTTTATAACTTAAACAGATCACATCGTGATCTTATTCTATAACCATCTCGCTTAAAATTCTTTTCTTAACTAGTGATCGTTTTGTTTTACGATCCTCTTTCTTTCCTTTTCTTTCATCATTTATGACATTATTCGTTATCTTGGCTATTGGAGTTAGGAAACTCCCATTTCATATCTTTATATTTCTTCAAGATTCTTCTTTGAATCTACTTGTTTATATAACAATTCTTCCTTTAAGAATTTCTAACTTCATTTACATTGCTCAACATTCCATTTAAGGTCTACACTTTCATCACACGTATACATTTACTAAACTTGGTACACATCAAGTCTCTAACAGTTTCAATATGGTACGCTGAGTGGTTTCCCACAAACAACCAACAAACTAGGTTTCGAGTTACTAGTTCATATATACCTCCGCTCTATGAAGGAATCGTTTAGCCCAGATACCATACATCAACTACTAAAGAGTACACATGTACCATACTTAACTATAACTTTTATTCTTAACTTCTTTATCATTCTCTTTTTATAGACATTGTCTATTTATTATCACCTTACATCCTTATTATTGGAGTTGGGTAACCCCACATTCATATTCCTTATAACTCTGCGAGATTCTTCTTTGAATCGTCTTTCGCATGTTTTAAATCCCTTCTTTATAAATTTCTTAAATTACTTCTTATAATTCAAATTCTATTTGAGCTTATTCTTTCATTATCTTCACATCTCTTCTCTAAGGTTATAGCCTAAGGTACTCCTACCTAAGGTTTATAACCTACAGCTTTGATACCAACTGTAACGACCCCAAAATTCATACAATTTAATTCTCGACTTCAGTCGTTAATAATACATTCAACCTCTAATTTTATATCATTAAACGATAATACAACCATTGAAATTTGTGGAATAATTAAAATTTTCTATTACAAACTATCCTCGGTCCCAAAACCTTCAACCTTTACATCTAAATATCTCAGAATCATTTTAATACTACAATAGTTTACATTCGCGAAATAATATTATAATTCAACATTAATATACATTATTCGAAACCTTAAACATGGTTCAAATAATAATAACACAACCAAAGTATATTAATCTTCAAGTATCACATCTGATTCATGTCTTTCAAGTAACACATAACTTTACCTTGAATCATGAACCTACAAAAGGGGTTATTTACAAGGTTGAGCTCGACAGCCCAGCAAATTTAACAATCTATCATGTTTCACATAGCACACAATTCATGTATTATATATTTCTAATTTATCGAGTTACATTATACAACATGCATGTGTTATCAGATATCACATATAAATTGAGTTCCATAACCCAATTAATTTGGTCATATTTTGACTTTAACAATTCATAAATCATTGTATGTAACCCACCACATAATCACATTTAATCCACAAACATAATAGAACTGAAAAACTTGCCTTGGATGCTGTTTAATGTTTATAACTTATCTGCGTTCTGATGATCCTACATAAATTGAGGATACATACATGTACATATTAGTTTCACATACAAAATTCACGTACTCAATGTAAACTAATTTTATTTAACTATAATATTGTGTTCTTGTCTTAAAACCATTCCATGTTTCTTTAGAAAATTTTGTCCGTTATAACCTTTTTACGCCCAAAAATGTTCTCTCATGGATTTAGTATGTAAATACTTTACGTATCAAAACATAAACCATTTATATCCCCTTCATTTTACATTACTAGGTTCAATATAATTTCAAACGGATTTGCGCATTTCATTATGTTACATATACGTTTTACATATCATTTTCTGAATTACGCTCGCATAGTTATGAAAACTTACATTTACATTACATTTCTATCGTTTTATTTACATTTAAAGTTAGTTTTCGAGATATATAAGCATTATATAATATCTATACATCTCTCTCGGTGTTTTGTTACATGTTAAACAGCCACAAAACCACCCAAAAGCATTACAAAAAAATTAGATTGTTGAAATGACCTATGGTCAACATTGCTATCTCTTCACGCCACAAGGTATGACCCCTCACCATTGACACCCACTCCGCGGCTTAATAGCTTGCAATCTACTTATCCAATCATAAGGCATTTTTTAGTATGTTTTTCATGGCATACAAGACTATTTTTAAGAAATACTAACCTCTCATTTCGGGTTTGTTAAGTAGTCTAAAAGCGTGCCAAAATTGGCGTTCATAGCAGTCTTCAATTTTTTTTCTCAGCTTTACCCTTTCTCGCTAAAACAGTCATAACTAATTCGTTTCAAAACATTTTTGAGCGATTCTTGAGCCCACGCGAAGCTAACTTCCGAGACTACTGTTGCCTCTTTTTTACGACTAACAAAAGAGCTCTAACTCATGCAAGCATACATGCGTCAATAAGTAATACAGGGCAAGTAAAGTATCGATCCCACAGGGAAAGTTATTTAACTTAAACTACTATTCATTAATTAAATCACTATAATTATATGCTCACACTAAAGATTAAACTTGAGTGATTCTTGAATTGAAAATAACAACTAAAATAATATAAACGATATAATAAATGATATTGGAATTAATGGGATTCTAACTTCATTTACTAATTCATTCAATCGCCACTATCATGCCTGACTTGTTCACATATCATAGGAAAGTAGCCAAGAGCACTAAAAGTGTATTAGCCATTTTTCAATGCACTAAGACCTACTTACACAGCATCCACAGATGATAGACTCTATGTAATCATCAATATAACCAACATCACTATATGTCTATGTGAGATTGCAACTATATTGATTTTAAGTTCAAGCTCTTATCTTAACTTATACGGTGATACAGTATATGTCTATCTGGTTCACGAAATACATAAAGCCATATAACATGTACCCTATATATACGATATTATCATGATTATAAATTCCATATTTGCATGTTCATTGTCAATTCCATACAAATACTGAAACGAATGGTGATCAAGCATTCATGTATGCAAAACAATCATGACAGACATCCCATATAATATGCAAAACAACCCAGCATTTCAGTATGCAATCAAACTACATAATAAAATCCGTTAGAATCCCATAATGGAGTTTAGTTCATGACTGAACCAAAAGCCATTATGGGATCAAAGTAAAACATGATCATTAAGCAACAATTGAAAAAGGAAAGATGAAACTATCAAACCCAATTGCTGAATACACATCAATATCCAATCCCCATAAGATTCCAGCAAAAACTAATATTAATAATCCGCTCTCGTAGAGAAATCCGAAGAAGGAGTAGAAAAGTAGCGTTATAGCCTCCTTCTACGTTGGAATCCTCTCTCTCGAGTAAAACCCTAATTACGATGTAGTTTTACGTGAAAAACTAATAAAATGTCGAATGATACCCCTGACACCAGTCAGGAATCATTTTAAATCAATTACAACCTTTAAAATTCAGAAATAAAATAAAACACATCAAGAAGATCGACATCGCACGCATGCACAAGCGCTTCAAGAAGATGATAGTCTCGCGGCCGCGAGACTTGCAGTAGGTTCATATGTTTGGCTATTCTCGCGCGTGCTCCATAGGCTTGTCTGTCTCGCGGCCGCGAGACTTGCAGTAGCATTTAAGATCTGGTTGGGTTATCGCGCATGCAAGCGTTTTTTAAATTGCTATTTTGTCGCGTCGGTCTTATTAAAATCTGCAGGTCCTGTTTTCTATTTCCTCTCTCGCCGTCTTTGCTCTGTTATGCTCTATTTTCTTGCACCAATGCACCTTCATGCCATGCATATCCCATCCTTTTACCCCATTTCAAGCATCCATTTGCCTTATGCTCCAAATCACCACCAAAACAGGCCGATTCCTGCTCTTATTCACCAAAAGGAGTTTTAAGAACGTGCAATGCAAATTAACATGAAATGCAGCTAAACTAGACTAAAATGTACTTGAGATGGGCATAGTTCGCATGAATTGATACTCCATATGTAGGTAAAAATCCTACTTATCAAATACTCCCAAACTTGAACCATTGTTTGCCCTCAAGCAATGCATACTAATGAATAATAAAAGATGAAACTACATTACTATGTACTTAATTCTCACATTGTCCCAACCATTATAGGCATTCAGTCCAATTTGCCTTAGCGAAGTTTTTCTAGAATTGAGAATACAAATTCAATCCAAACTGCAGGCATAATGTCATATACGTAAATAATTCACCAATGATATACAGATGCTGTGTGTGTGTGTTGTGTTCGCCTAATACTTGATTTAGGTGTAGAATGTTCATGCTATCTTGCTCAAACCAGAAAAATTATAGCATAAATCAAGACTTATGTTTATATAAACGATATGAACTATTCCAACATCTTAAAATAAACTAAGGTTCAACAATGAGTTTATCTTCTTTATTCTATTCACGAGGACGAATTTCGCTCTTTCTCGCGGTGTTTATTGTTATTTTTCCTTTCATTTCTTTTTCTACATGACTGTGCAATGTCTTATTCCATTAGGCACACTCGCTACCCCTTAGCGAAGCTTTCACCAACGACTCCTGCATCATGAAAGACCTTAGGCGCTAGGTGTAGAGACAATCCCCCAGGCATTTTTACTCAAGTAGCTGAGGCCTCAAATAAGACTAGCCATGCTATTTCTATTTCTTCTTTTCTTTCTTTTTTTTTTTATATACAGATACCCATGTTTTCCCGTAGTTTAAAACTCGATGTTTTATATCTGCCTCACAAACCACTTTTCACATATTTCTCTTTTTAACACTACATTTTTCCGTCGAGCAAAAGACACGTGTTTCTTATACCTACAAGTACTTGTGAACCCATTTGTGCAAACCGAGAGCATGTATACAAAGATTATGAATTTCGTTGTATAAAACGTTATAACTCAAATTTCAAGTTATCCAAAATATTCGTAATTCATTTAAAACTTCACTTTCATCATTGGCTAGACATTTTTTTTTTTTTCTAAATGGCAAGGACTGTGAGGTAAGCAACATGCAACTATATGCTAAAATGTAGAACTAAACATTCACATAAAAATTAAACTAATCGTGCAACTATATGAGTTATGTAAAATTAATCATGCAAAACTAATAATAATAAAAAAACTAACTACTACCTAATACTACCTAATACTCCCAAACTTAAAATATTCATTGACTCAATTGAATGAAGGTAAAAGGTATGAAAACTCCCTTAGTTATCAGTGGTGCCACCCTCCTCAGGTGGTGAGTCCGGTGGTGGATATGGTGCTGCGGTTCCAAATTGAGGCCATTCTTGTGTTGTTTCTTGTTGCGCAAACGCTTCGGCTAGAGCCCTTGTGAGTCCCGTTGCAAATGTGCCCAAATTGTCATACATGGCATCGACCTTGCGCTCCAACCTTCGGAGCTGTCGATCGCCATAGGTGGCACGCAAGGTGCGTGATGGATGGGCCCTGCAAATGTCTGCTTTATGGGGGTTGTTTGGTCGGAGGAATTGGATGAATGATGAATCCTAGTCCTCGTGGATGCAGTACACCACCTGTCCACTCCTTGAAATTCACAATAGTAGCATGATTGATTACATGGTGTGAGTACTGTAGCGGCTCATTATGCCATTGGATTCCTTGTTGAGTACAGAGCATGGCTATCACTGACGCATGCGGAATAGTCCCATTTCTATTTCCCCGCATATAATTCAACATGTTTCTGTGGATTAACAGGCCGATATCGATGTACTTCCCTTTGATGATTCCCCACAAAATAATTGTCCGCTCGGTAGGTATGACATTATAATGAGCTGACGGAATGAGCTTGGCACAAATAAACAGGTTCTAAGCCTGGGCATACCGACTCAATGCTGACGACGGAAACGATTTTGGCTCCGTTGTTCCTGTCTTATACTTCCATTTGGTGCCCAGGATACATAAATCAGTCATCACAACTGCGAGATCTGTCTCCAAGTACTCACCTTCTAACCAATTGTCAGACCCGGTAGGAGGTGCATCATATATGTTAAATACTTCTCTGATCACGGAAGGGTGATAATTCACCTGTTCCGCTCGAACAATAGTAATGCCTCTTGTTAGCAACTCCGTGGCATTAGCATAAAATTCGCGAACGATCCCCACCGGAATGGGCATAGAAGATGCCGTTAAACCAACCCAATCTCGTTCGCGTATCATCTGCCAAAGTTGGCCATCCTGTTTTGCCTGTTGGAATCCCCGTTCCTTCACAAGTGATTTGGCCATACTCCGATAATAGTCTTGCTGTGCTTCCAAACTGACGAATCTGCTCTCGTCCAAGATCTCCTCTTCCTGGTGATCGGAAGAAAATTCGGATGAAGAGGAGAGTGAGATTGCACGTGCTCATTTTGGACCCATGTGGGGATGATAAAGACAATGGGAAGGACTTGTTGATGAATGCTCCTTAGATCTAGGGTTGACCACCTTACAAAGAACCCTAATTATGCCAGGAACGTGATGGTTGGGTATGAACTGGGAGAAAAGTTACTTAGCCATCTGAATATGGGAAATATAATAAGATTGGTCTTTTATAGAGGAAGATAAACCCAACTCAGAATGCAACTCGAATTTGTGACTTAAAAATTTTTCCACGTCTGCGATACCGCGCGGCCGCGCGACTTGACTATAGAAATCATGCGCGGGCGCGCGAATGGCTAGTTTGGTATGCTCTGTGTTGCGCGCGGGCACGCGATCGTGGGCTTTATGCATCGCGCGGCCGCGAGATCCTTTGTTTTGCAGTGCTGAATGCAATTTGTAGGTGCATCAAGAGAGAATTGTATACTATCCATCGCACCGCAATTCATCATAAGTTTTGATCGTAATGTATTTTTATCACATACCTCATTTTATGTAATTCCGGATACACGCCCCTATATTTTCAAGATTATATAAATGTGTTAACTTAGGAAGTAATAAATCAACGAAATAAACAAAAAGTGAAAGATAAGTTTTAGATAAGAAAAATAATGGGTTGCCTCCCATCCAGCACTAAGTTATAGTCAATTAGCTTGATTGTCTCTGAAACTCATGTTGAAGAAAGAATTGAGGCGAATTTCTGTCTGTCTACCTCACCACCATAGTAATGTTTTAAACGCTGACCATTCACCTTAAAAGGCTTATCGGGCGACGTATCGAATATGTCGATTGCACCGTGAGGAAAAATAGTTTTTACTGTGAATGGTCCTGACCATCTCGATTTCAGCTTTCCAGGAAAAAGTTTTAGTCTGGAGTTGTACAGAAAAACCCTTTGTCTGGGTTCAAATGTTCGCTCAATGATTTTTTGATCATGCCATTTTTTCACTTTCTCCTTATAAGTTTCAATTCTCAGATGCTCATATCAATTCATCCAACTCATCGAGTTGGTAAAGGCGCTTTCCCCAATAATCTGTTAAATCAAAATTTAGCTTTCGAATGGCCCAATATGCTTTATGCTCTAGCTCCATGGGAAGGTGACAAGCTTTTTTTCCATATACGATTGAAAAGGTGACATTCCTATGGTGTTTTCAGACGTCATCCTATAAGCCCATAATCGCATCATCTAGCTTCAACGACCGCCTCTTCCGTGTGGATTTACAACTTTTTCCGCAATTCTCTTGACCTCTCGATTTGACACTTCGCTTGGCCATTCGCTTTTGTGGGTGGTATCTTTGTAGCGATGCGATGCTTCACCCCATATTTAGCCAACAAAGTCAGAATCGCTTTTGTTGCAAAAGTGACGCTTTTCATCGATGATGATAGCCCTTGAGTCCCAAACCTCGTGAAGATATTTTTTGTGTAAAATCTCGAGGACAACCTTCAGATCATTTGTCGTCAAGAGCTGCCACTTCTACCCATTTCGAGACATAATCAACAACAAGCAGAATGTAGAGATTTCCGCAAGAGGACACAAACGGCCCAATAAAATTAATCCCCCATTCATCAAAAATTTTGACTTCCAAGATTGTATTTAATGGCATTTCATTCCTTTTAGAAAAGTTCCCCATTCGCGACATTTATCACATTCATTGGACAAAATTGTATGCATCCTTTAAAAATTGTCGACCAAGAGAATCCTCGCTTGTAGTATTCTCGCCACCGTTCTTTCACCACCATAGTGTCCACCATACACGAGAGAGTGACAATCCTCGCATAATCCTCTCTCTGGCCTCGCTTATACGGAACACACCTTCGTATAACTTGATCAGAACATTGTTTGAACAAATAAGGCTCATCCCATATGTACCATTTGACGTCATGCATAAATTTCTTCTTCTGATAGCCCACCACATCGGAAGGTAGCAATTTACTTACCAAATAGTTCGTAAAATCTGCAAACCATGGTACTTCCCCTTTCACCACAAACAGCTATTCATCTGGAAAAGATTCATTAATTAACACATTGATGTTTGTTTCCCTTTTCGGATTTTCAAGTCGAGATAAGTAGTTCGCCACTTAGTTTTCAGTGCCCTTCCTGTCCTTGATTTCCAAATTAAATTCCTGCAGTAGTAAAATTCATCTGATCAACCGAGGCTTTGCATCCTTTTTTGCCACTAAATGTCGAATAGCAAATGATGATCCAGATACACTATCACCTTTTTGTGTCGATCAAATAAGCTCGAAATTTATCAAAGGCATATACCACTACTAGTAATAATTTTCTCCGTGGTGGTATAGTTCAACCGCAATCTCGTAAGAGTTTTTCTTTGGCATAATAAATGACATGGAACATCTTTTCTTTCCTTTGTCCCAAAGCAGCCCCCTACACCGTAATCATTGGCATCACACATCGCATCAAATGGCAATTCCCAATCTGGAGCAGTAATAATTGGTGCTGATGTCAATTTTCCTTTTAGATGCTCGAATGCCGACACGCAAGCATTATCAAAGATAAACGGCGCATCCTTCTCCAATAAACTGCATAATGGCTTAGTTATCTTGGAGAAATCTTTTATAAATCTGCGATAGAAACCTGCATGGCCCAGAAAGCTACGAACACCTTTTGTTGACGTAGGTGGTGGCAATTTCTCTATAGTTTCCAAATTTGCCCAATCTACCTCGAGCCCCTTCTTCGATACTTTGTGTCAAAGTATGATTCCTTCATGTACCATAAAATGGCATTTCTCCTAGTTTAGTACCAGATTTGTTTCAACACATCGCTTCAACACCATCACCAAATTTTTGAGACAAAGGTCAAAAAAGTCTCCGAAAACTGAGAAGTCATCCATAAATACTTCCACATTCTGCTCTACCATATCTGAAAATATAGCCATCATACATCTCTAAAAAGTGGCTGGAGCGTTGCACAACCCAAAAGACATCCTTCTGAAGGCAAATGTGCCATATGGACATGTGAAAGTTGTCTTTCTGGTCTTCTGGAGCTATCATTATTTGATTTAGCCCAATATCCATCCAATAGACAATAGTATTCATGACCGCTAATTTGTCCAAAGATCTCGATCAATGAATGGTAGTGGAAAATGATCTTCCTCAGTAGCTTTATTAAGCTTTCATGAGTCCATGCAAACTCTCCACTTCGTCACCGCTCGTGTTGGAATCAACTCGTTGTTCTCATTAGTCACCACTTGTCATGCCACCTTTTTTCTAGACACATCGCATCGGGCTCACCCATGAGTCAGTCTCGAGATAGGATAGATTATTCTCGCATCCAACCATTTTAGTACCTCTTTCTTAACCACTTCTTTCATTATCGGATTAAGTCTCCTTTCACTACTCAACCGATGGTTTACTTTGTCTTCCATCGATTTTATGCATACAAAATGAAGGGGTCGATCCTTTGATATCCGATATGGTCCATCCAATCGCCGATTTGAACTCCTGAGCACTCGTAGTAGTTTTTTTCTTCCTGAAAAGATGTTAATGCAGAAGAAATAATCACAGGTAGCTTAGAATCTGTATTTAAAAATGCGTACCTGAGATGATCTGAAAGTGGTTTCAATTCAAGTTCTGGAGGTGTCTCCAGAGATGGTTTTAATTTTATGGTGGTTTCTCCTGCTTTTGTCAATGGTTCAATAGGTATCCTGAATTTCCTGACTTGTGGAGTGGTATCCAGATATTGCACAAGTTCATCCAGTTCCTCGTCCTCCACATCTGAATTTTTAGCAATTACACTACTTAAAGATTTAGCAACTACCCGATTTGTACTTCATCATTTATGACCTATTCCACCAACTCAACCAAGAAACATTCCTCGTCATCTGCTGGAAACTTCATAGCTTTGAAAACATTAAAGGTGATTTCTTGATCATGAACACGCATAGTGAGTTCCCCCTTCTGCACATCTATCAGAGTTTTTCCTGTGGCTAAGAATGTTCTTCCTAATATGATTGGTATATTTTTGTCCTCCTCGTAGTCTAAAATGATGAAATCAGCTGGGAAAATAAACTTGTCCACCTTAACCAACACATCCTCAACAATTCCTCGTGGATATGTGATCGATCTGTCAGCTAGCTGCAATGCAATGTTTGTGGGTTTTGGATCCGGTAATCCCAACTGATTAAACACTGACAAGGGCATCAAATTTATGCTTGCCCCAAGATCACATAAACACTTACTGAAGTTCAACTTTCATATAGTACATGGAATTGTGAAACTGGCTGGATCCTTCAACTTTGGAGGTAATTTCTATTGAAGCACTACACTGCATTCCTCTGTCAAGGCTACTATCACAAACTCATCTAATCTCCTCTTCCTTGACAATATACCCTTCATAAACTTGGCGTAGCTGGGCATTTGTTCCAATGCCCTGCGAAGGGTATGTTGATCTCGCAACTTTTGAACACCTCCAAGAATTTCATCGAACAACTATTTATCTTTCCTTTTATTCATTAACCTCTGCGGATACGGAACCTGAATGTGCATTGGTTGTACTGGACTCTTAACTGTCTCCTCTGAGCCTATTTTGTCTTTTTCTTCCTGCCGATCCTCAGATTTCTCCAACTTTTCCCGCCATTATATGGTTCTTCTCGCATCATGCGCCGCGCCTCCTCAAGACATCATTCAGGCTGGCATGCGATTTACAAAGAGTCGATGTGTCTTTCCCAAATCTCAATGTAATCGCTTGGCATTGTTCCTTTCCTTCTCTTCTTGGATTCGTCTCCGTGTTACTTGGAAATGAACCTTGGGGCCTGTTAGTAAGCATGTTTTCCATCTGCCCTATTTGAGTTTCCAAGTTCTTTATAGCCACTGCTTGGCTCTTGATCATAACTTCTGTGTTTTCCATGTATTTCATCATCATCTCCTCCACTTTCGATTTCTTTTTTGCCGAGGTGTAAATTTGAGAGTGATTTTGTTGTTGTTGTTGTTGAGAAACTCTCGCGGAAAGGGTGGTCTAGATTAAATTATTATCCGCTATTTGGGTCGCCTGAAATTGGTTGTTTGGTTGAAACCGAGCTTCATTGATTCCTCGATTATTCGACCAACTAAAATTTGGATGATTTTGTTGTTGGGGTGGTATGTGTTCAAATGGCCTTGGTCTTTTCCGTAGTTGCTCACATATCGCAGACCGATTCTCGAAGCCGATAAAGACATTGGTCCATCGAGTGTGACCCACAAATCTCACATATGTAGGCAACCGCCTTTACCTTTCCTTCAAACTAAAGTATCTATCTTCTTTGCCATAGTCGCCATCTCAGGCCGATAATGAGTAATGGCATCAACTTCCAACACACCCGCAACTTTGGTTTGTGGCATGCGGGATGTGGGATTCTGAAAGTCATTAGATGCCATTGTCTCGATAAGATCATAAGCTTCCTCATAGTTCTTTGCCCATAATGCACCTCCTACAGCTGCATCTACAATCAGTCTCGACTGCCATCCCAATCCATTATAAAGCGTGTTAATTACCATCCAATCTGGCATACCGTGATGTGGGCACTTTCTCAGCATTTCTTTGTATCTCTCCCATGCTTCATGTAACGACTCGCCCTGTTGTTGCTCAAATTGAGAGATAGTTGTCCTCGTCTTTGCAGTCTTAGCCATTGGGAAAAACTTAGCTAAGAATTTATGTGCTAAATCCTCCCATGTAGTTATATATCCTGCTGGCAGAGAATGAAGCCAACTTTTTGCTTTATCCCTCAATGAAAATGGGAACAACCTTAGTCGAATAGCATCCTCCGTTACACCATTGTATCTGAATGTATCACAAATTTCAATGAAACTCAATAGATGTTCATTCGGATCATCCGTAGAAAAGATCCCCAAACCGAATCGTGTTCGCACCATTTGAATAGTGCCGCCTTGATCTCGAAAGTATTGGTCGCTATCATTGGTCTCGACTACGTGGATCAGTAGTCCATTGATATTGGGCATGGAATACTCTTTTCGAGCCCGATGCTCCTCTCTTTGATCTTCTTCTTGTGCCTCTACCGCCATGTTAGCCGTCGTGTTTTCCAATCGTTTTGTAATTTCTACGACACCCGCTTTCCAACCTCTCCCGCTTATATTACCCCCGAATAGGTATTAACTCGGGGTTGGTTGACCGTGTGCGCATAAAAATTTATCCAACTTCCTGAAACAAAAACAAAAACTAAAATGAGATAATACTAGAATTGTCTAAGTCATACAATATAGCTTAAAAACTAATGATAATAATACTAAATTAAACGCCTTTCCCCGGCAACGGCGCCAAAAACTTGTTGCCTCTTTTTTATGACTAACAAAAGAGCTCTAACTCATGCAAGCATACATGCGTCAACAAGTAATACAGAGCAAGTAAAGTATCGATCCCACAGAGAAAGTTGTTTAACTTAAACAACTATTCATTAATTAAATCACTATAATTATACGCTCACACTAAAGATTAAACTTGGTTGATTCTTGAATTGCAAATAACAACTAAAATAATATAAACGATATAATAAATGATATTAGAATTAATGGGATTCTAACTTCATTTACTAATTCATTCAATCGCCACTATTATGCCTGACTTGTTCACATATCATAGGAAAGTAGCCAAGAGCACTAAAAGAGTATTAGCCATTTTTCAATGCACTAAGACCTACTTACACAAAGATCCATGATGATGATAGACTCTATGTAATCATCAATATAACCAACATCACTATATGTCTACATGAAATTGCAACTATATTGATTTTAAGTTCAAGCTCTTATCTTAACTTATACGGTGAAACAAAGATATGTCTATCTATCCAGTTCATTTAAATACATAAGCCATATAACACAACCCTCTATATACGATACTATCATGATTAAATCCATATTTGCATGTTCATTGTCAATTCCATACAAATATCAAACGAATGGTGATCAAGCATTCATGTATGCAAAACAATCATGATGTACATCCCATATAATATGCAAAACAACCAAACATTTAAGTATTCAATCAAACTACATAATAAAATCCGTTAGAATCCCATAATGGAGTTTAGTTCATGACTGAACCAAAAGTCATTATGGGATCAAAGTTAAAAATGATCAATAAGCAACAATTGAAAAAGAAAAGATGAAACTATCAAACCCAATTGCTGAATACCCATCAATATCCAATCCCCATAAGATTCCAGCAAAAACTAATATTAATAATCCGCTCTCGTAGAGAAATCCCAAGAAGGAGTAGAAAAGTAGCGTTATAGCCTCCTTCTACGTTGGAATCCTCTCTCTCGAGTAAAACCCTAATTACGATGTAGTTTTACGTGAAAAACTAATAAAATTTCGAATGATACCCCTGATACCAGTCAGGAATCATTTTAAATCAATTACAACCTTTAAAATTCAGAAATAAAATAAAACACATCAAGAAAGATCGGACATTGCGGCGCGCGCAGCCGCGCTCTTCCGAAGATGATAGTCTCGTGGTCATGCGAGACTTGCGAGAGGTTCATATGTTTGGTCGCTTCCTAAGCGCACGCACGCACGCCTCCATAGGCTTGTCTGTCTCGTGACCGCGAGACTTGCAATAGCATCCAAGATCTGGCTGGGTGATCGCATACGGTCGCTTTTAAAATTTGTTTTTGCCGCTGGCTTGAAATTGCAGTCCTGGTTTCGTTTTTCTCATCGCCGCTTGCTTTCATTATGCTCTATTTCTTGCACCAATGCACCTTCATGCCATGCATATCCCATCCTTTTACCCCGTTTCAAGCATCCATTTGCCTTATGCTCCAAATCACCACCAAAAAAGGCTGATTCCTTAACTTATTCACCAAAAGGAGTTTTAAGCAAATTAACATGTGCAATGCTAAAAATTAACATAGTTCGCATGAAACTCCATAAGTAGGTAAAATCCTATTTAAGCTATAACTTTCATTCTTTGACCATTTCCAAATTCAAAACTAAAATGTACAGGAGTTGGTTGAGATGGGCATAGTTCAAGTCAAAATGAATTGGTACGGAGTCCTAATTAAGTATATAACAAAATCCAAGTTTTTTATAACTAATTTACTAAAATCTTCACACGGAGTTCATTTTAACTCCGTTTTGGTTCATTCAAGTTAGGAAATCTTTAGAACTTAGAGGGACATAACAGACAATCATCAAATTAAGCTTTTATACATAAATCAAAAGCACAAAAGGTCCTCAAGCTCAGTCCCAAAAACTGCCCAACAAGGTTCTTTGTAAATCTTTTATTTTATGAGTTTTGGTTACACTTGGATGATGTTAAGGCTTCATATCTCTAATTACAATCATTAGAACTCATTTACATAATCAATTACAAGCCAAAATAATTATAGTAAACTAACTAGTTTACTAACAAAACTAACTAAACTTCCAAAATACAAACTTTAACTAACAAACTAAATACAATATTTAAAATAATAACATTACCAAAAATTAAATAAGAAATATACCCAAAAATACGAATTCCACAATCTGAATACGTACTCTACCAAAATTTAACTAAGAAGATCTTTATAAAAAGTTCTCCCACAACAAAGTCTTTCTCAAAATTGGAGGCCTTATTGTTGGTGAATGAAACAAAGGATCAAGCCCTTCTATTTATAGGTTTATCAAAGGGTAAAGTTCTCAATTTAGTTGATGTGGGACTTGGTTTATACTAATTCTAATTTGTTTATACTAATTTTTTCCTATTTTCAACATGTTGAGTGTATTCATTCATCACGAATTCGTTTCTTAACCAATTCGATCCATTCAAGTTGCGTTATTTTCGTTTTATAGAGGAGAACAACAATCATCCATCAATTTAAAGTTTCCATCACGAATTCATCATCAACTTTAGTCCCAAAGTACACCAAAACACACATTACAATCAAAACCCAAATTCCTCTTCTTTAGTATAAATACATGAATTTGATTTCTGAAAATTTGTTTCTAGATGACCACTATCAAATTATAAATATCTAATAACATATATAACATCGTAACCCATAAATTCATTAACCAAAACTCTAATTTTAAAAGAAACTCAAGAACACATAAACTAGAGATATAAATTAGATTATGTACCTTTAATTTCTTAAGAAATAAAATTAACCTTATCAATGAAAATTATAATTTCTATTCAACCATTATAATCATAACATTATTTAACAAATTCTCACTCCTCTAATTTAATTATTTAATTAAATTAAAATATATAATTATACTTTCATGAAAAAATAATGCATTATAAATCGCATCTATTTTATCACACTTAAATAAACTATCTCATAACATATTTCATCAAATATTTATTTAATATCATAAATATTCATTTTATTTCATAAAGTTTCCAACTAAAATATTTAATGTACTTAATAAATATTTTACACGCATTATACTAATATTTACATTTTCATGCAACATATTACCTTCTCACTTTATTAAATCAATTATACTTGTATTAATTCACTATTTTAATTAAGTGAATTATTCACACTATTTATAAAACTTAACTCATAATAATTTCCATTTTTCACAAGACATAATAATTAAAATTATATTATGTGACGCCCCCAAAACAGGTATACAACACTCATTCTGAGTCATCAAAATACATGGTACAGAAACAACTACAACTTTATTAATACAACATAAAAACTGTGAGTTTAAATACAAATATTGTCATCTAGACAATATTCACACTCAAATAAGTCCTCATTACAATTATTAATACACTATTTTACAGAATAGTGAGGACTACTAGAATCACTTCTAAACCCATCATTCCACACCCCGACTAGTACTTGCTACATTCTCGCCTCCTGAGAAGAAAAATGGAACAACAAGGAAAAGGGTGAGCTCAACTAGCCCAGTAAAGAATATTATGACTAAGATAACATAAAACAAATTATCGTGAGTCTTCAACAGGGAAAAATCTAATAGAATACAATAGACAACCAGTTTTAAATCAATCTTCGCAGCGAAAATAATAATTCATTAGAAGAGTTAAGTAGAGAATGCAAACTACTATCTTCTATATATGAATTTAAAAGTTCATCGTCGATATTTTATCCCTGTAACATCAATCAATATATATCAGGAATTAAATATTTATCTTTGCACTACAGGCCAAAGATATTCATCAGTTGGTCATGTTCATCTAAACACTTGTTCATCTTTGCACTACAGGCCAAAGATATTCATCAGAAATCATTCATCTTTGCACTATAGGCCAAAGATATTCAGTAATATCATCAATTAGGACTGAGATGATGAAAAATATTTTAAAGAAAACGAATCCAGTGAAACAAAAGAACAAGTATTAAGGATTCATACATTAAATAACCCAAGTTCGAAAATACTTCATAAATAACCAGAGTGGAGTAAAATTCAAGAATGAAGACCAAAACATAGATCCAATCAAAGATAGGAACTATAACAGACAATCTTGGACATAGAAAAGAAAATTTAATTTTTTGTGAATAATGTCAGATTCGTGAATAGTGTCAATAATGTGAATAGTAACTCGACACCAAAAGATAGAAATTTCACAAAAAACATCATCATGATGAATAGTTCACGTGAATAGTAACATCATCGAAAAGTTCAAATTTGATAAAAATTTCCAATATTTTATAATGATATAATGAAAAGTTCCAAATTTGATAAAAAATTTCCACCATCGAATATTAAATTACCAACTGCTTTCACCGCTTATCCCAACACACATACACACCAAATAAACAACACGATACAAAACAATATAAACATCCATCCCACCACACACATACACCAAACTAGTATATAAACCTTTAAAACCAATATAAACCTTTAAAAATGATTTGAATAAATATAATAACATTTCAAAACTTGTTTAAGTAATATATATACAAACATCCAAATAATGAATATACAAGTACAAGGTTATGTCAAGCGCCATCCCTCCTCGATCACCCCGTAATTAACAAAATAATAAAACAAGTTACAAATATAATAAATATGTTGATATCGGTATATATTACGACAATACATACAACAAATTGATTTTATACTCGTCGCCATCCCCATGTCGTCTCGCTGCCGCCGCCATCGCTTCGCTTCATTTAACTCCTCAGATCAAGAGCCCCTGTGTGCCCGCCAAAGATCTTCGTAAGATTTCGATTCGATATATAGCTCTCACACAAACCACCGAGTATGAACAACCGGATGACTCGACGATCGTGGAAGACCGGGTAGCAGAGTCGCTCGAGCCATCAAGGATGGGCATCGTCGTTGTCCTCGACCTTTAATGTAGTTCTTCTTCACAACAGACGCCTCTCCCACAACTCTTGATCAATAAAGTGACGTGGAGTGCCTTCAGATAGCGCCATTCAATAAACGCTTATAAGTATCCCGTCATCATGTTAACACTTAAATAGTTAAAAATAATATTTTGTAAGTATTAATAAACAAGATTAGGTTGTTAAAACTTATTACCGCTTATCCGGATAGCCTCAGTGCAACCATCACGGTAATACGCACACATCCAAACCAATGGATAGGCTAAACCTTGAGACCGAGACTCCTATACAAAAACAAAGACAATATTACTAAGTAAAATGGGATATTTTCTACAATTCATGATTGTAAACATATTAAAACTTGTAAATACGCACTCTGGGCAAAGGATATGTCAGAATCGTGAAATATCGCCGCCGCTTCAGATGTTCTTTTTAGCCTTTTCGCCATCTGATACACCCGAGGCTCATTGGTGGCGGTAGCTTTTCGCCTTTTTTCACCCACTCTCGGCTCTCCATTGGGCACACATCTCAGCCCATATGGATCTGGGTGCACCACCTGTGGGCTATGCTCAGGCATATAATCCTCTCCCCGCCCGGATGGTCGATCTCAGATTGTGAATGGCTTTTTGTCGTTCTTTATTCAAGTTGTCCTTGTGACCGACATGACTTTTGCCGTAATAATGTCTCAATCATCAAGCTCTCAAGGTCCTCCCATCTATACCGCTTTCGCAAATAAAAAACAATAATAACATTACTAAATAATTATCCTTTGAATATTATATTAATATTATTTGTCATAATTAAAAAAATATACCAAATTTCGCCTAAACAAAGATCCTCAGGGCTTATAGGTGTGTTTCACCCACGTAATCACTGTGTGTAGGCCAATTTCAGTAAACACAAACCGTGATATGCACTTGACGATCTTATTATCCTAAAAATCACTATAATATACAACATCAATTAGCATATATTAAAGCAATTTATATCTAAGTTATAATATTTGTGAACATTTTTCAAACTTATACTTATAATACTTATAAAAAATTTGCCATAGTCTCCCTATATAATATAGACTAGCCACATGCACGACTAATGCATGCATATATGGACATTTCTAGGCACCCAAGACACAAACCAAGAGAAATATACAAATTTTCAATACAATAAGACCAAAATAAAACATTACCAATATAATATCAATCAAAACATTACCAATATACAATAAATGGAATCTTAAATGCTTTTATATAAATGATATACGCGGACGACGTATATTCGGAGGAGGGCTTAATCAATAAGAATCCGATCATCTGGATTAGTAGGGGCCTTGGGCACATTATTATTAGCCCCTACCCAAGCCGCCGCTTTTTTCTCGCTACCGCTCGTAAGCCATCCAGATATTACAAATTTCAAGATGTTATTAGGAGTCATATTTGATTATATGTATATATGACAATAAACACGACAAAGTTGATATAAACATGTATATATATGAATATAAAATGACAATAAACAAAAGTTGCATTTAAATAGTTTAGTACATAAACATGACAATGATATAAAAACATGTATTGCTAAACATACATCGCATGAGTTCAAGTGTCAATGTCCGATTCGTAATCATCTTCAGATACGTGTTGCAGATTCATAACCATCATCCGCTTCAGATTCTCGTGGTCGATTCAACCAATAACTCTTCCTCCTCAAGATCAATGTCATCCGACACAAGTATCGACTCAGATCTAATTCATGTGGTTCATCTCCACCATCTAATCGGATTACTTCATTGTCGCCCTCCACATTTATTATAGTCCGACTACGAAGCATCGCGCTTCGTAAATCTCCCCATCAACTAATTCTACACGACTCACGCCACGGAGTATAAATTACAACTTGCCAATCAGAAGGCCTATCCCTTTTCCTAACAGACTAGGAGTGTAGTATACTTGTATCGCTTGAGTTGGTAAAACAAACGGTTCGTTGGAGTACGCAGATTCTATGGAGGTCAATATCGACGATTCCATGTCCTGCACAACACGATCCCTTTTTCTCGAATCAAACCAACCAAGACTTGAACAAGTGAATATGACCTCAGACGCGCTCCTCTTGACGACAACTCTACGATTTCCTCCAACTCCCCATAAAAGGCACGCACCAAGCTCATTGTAACAATCTCCTCGACACACACTCCCAGAGTTCGTTGTTGTTTTTACCGCTACCTATATGCCTTTGTGTGAAATTCACAACCATTTATTTTCAGAACCATCATACCGACTTCGATCCTTGTCTCGTCCCATAGCTAGGACTTCAGACATTATTTAATCGTTGATCCTCACCAAAGCCTACAAAAACTCCATCTTATTAAATGAAGTCATAGTTAATATATGAAGTATATATATTATATATATATACACTACATGCTTAAAATTGAACTTACTTTCATTCTTTAGCCAAAGTGCAAAGTTTTTATCCCGATTGATTTGAATATCTTTATCGCTTATGCTCAAGATGCTTCACTTTTAACTCACATCGCATAATCTATACCATGTTATAAACATTAACATATTAGAATAAATTTTAACTTAAAAGATAAAATATCAAGTTTACATGTGTACCTCACAAATTGGCCAATCTCCTCACAATCGAGAAGAATGTAAGTATGTATGCATGTAATTTTTGCTCAGAGAGGAATACGCGCTTCCCTTTTCCATAAGCGCCCGAGGGACCAAATACAGAGAGCCACCATTTAGTTCAACATTTCCATCATCATGTCTCGACACTCGATTGGCCTTTCACAAGACTTCATCCGGAAAATAGTCCGAGACAAACGTAGATATCTCATCAAATCAGATGCCTCGTGATATCGACCCCTCGACATAAGCTCTATTCTTCACCTTCCTCTTAAGGTTTCCCATCACCCTCTCGAAAAGGGTACATCCATCTATATTGAACTGGACCCCAACACGAGCTTCATAGGGAAGATGGATTTGCAAATGCTCCATGGAGTCAAAAACCAGTGGGAATATTTTTTCCGCTTTACACGTGA
The DNA here is from genome assembly GCA_020205615.1 of Panax quinquefolius. Lineage (NCBI taxonomy): Eukaryota > Viridiplantae > Streptophyta > Magnoliopsida > Apiales > Araliaceae > Panax > Panax quinquefolius. The sequence goes on along the minus strand of CM035164.1, from coordinate 80,447,279 downwards.
TCTCTATGATGTTCTTCTCAAGTACAAACATGTCCTTCTCATTCAATGATTTTGAACACAAGTCTTTGAAGAAACGACTAAGATCCGCCAAAGCATCCCATATTGGTTTATCAAGCAGATCCCCAAATGCTATAGTATGAGTCTCTCCATGAACACACGATACCATGACTCTTCATCCCTTGCAATTTCCCACCAGAACACACCTTGCAATGTTCGACGATATCCATCCGGTAGTTTCAGAGACTTAACCCATGTGCACACATCTTCAACTTTCTTTTTGGACAATGTGTACCTCAGTATGCGGTTTGACAATCTTACCATTAGGAGATTCATAAAGTTCTAATCGAGGACGCTTACAAATATCTTTCATGTCCAAACGTGCCTTTATCAAGTATCTTTTGTCTTCCCCGTAATATTCATCACAAGTTGTTAAACACATTGTCAAACACATTCTTCTCAATATGCATCACATCTAGATTATGATTTAATCAAATTTGTAGACCAATAAGGCAATTCCCAAAAGATGCTTCTCCGAACCCAGCTTATGAGATTCACCAAACCCATTGATTATGTTTGTCGATCAACCTTACCAAATGGGATAACCGCAATCTCATCACACGATCTCAAGATCTCCGCTTCTCGACAATCGCGCATGGTGTATATCATTATCTACTTTCCCTTTCCTCAAGTGTTCTATCTTTTCTTCAAACGGTGATCTACCCAGAAGAACCGACGATGATACCAAACCAACAAGGCTTTCGACCTTTTGATAGATTAAACGACTTTGTATGCTCCATACAATACGGACAAGCCAACTTCCCGTGGGTACTCCATCCACTAACATACCATAAGTCGGGAAGTCACTTATAGTCCACATAACCGGCACGCCTCTAAGGTTGAAATTTGTTTTCGTTGCAACATCCCAAGTCCAGACTCCATCCTCCCACAATACCTTTAACTCGCCTATAAGAGGTCTCAAGTAAACATCTAAGTTCTTTCCAGACTCTTAGGACCAGGAATCACGAAAGTGAAAGAAATAAGTATGGTCGTTTCATACACATCCAAGGAGGCAAGTCAGATTTGAGTAACAATCACAGCCAACATGAGTATGGAATAAATTGAGTGGCCAAACGGATTGAAACCATCTATGGACAATCCAAGCCTCACATTTCTAGGTTCCAATGCAAATTCGTGGATGTGCTAAGTTGAAATCTTTCCAAGCCCCGCCCATCTCATGGATGATTTAGTTCTCCATCTTTAGCCGGAGATTTCGTGATGCCAACTCATATGTTCATTGATCTTCAAGACATGTACAATCTTTTTAGTCGATGTGTTATTGGAAAATACCTTAGAATCTTAAACCAGATACTTGATTTTTTTTGTAGTCACACCTCTTTATTAGGCCTAAACCGATCATGACCGCAAAACGCACCTTATCATCTTGTCATTTTCCTTATAAAACAACATGCAATCGTTGGGACATGATCGATCTTTTGGTATCCAAGACCCAACTTCTTCACCATTTTCTTACAAAAGTAATAGTTACTGTGTAATTTCTCACCGCAGAAACATACTCTTAATTGCCTTCAAGAGCGACTCAAAACACTCATGGCTCATGTCAGGATCACTTTTGATGTTAAGTAATGTCGCCATCGCAGATAATGTAGTGTGTTTGGTGCAACCATGCCACAATGGTTGCTACCCTCGCCTAACAACTTAAAGAAGTCTTTGGCATCGTAATTCATAGGTTGCTCTCGCTTGCTCCCAATCAAAATCGCCCCGCAATATCATGGACCATTTCATTCATAACGATGAGTACTATCGCCTGAATTGTGTACTTGTGTGATGCCACCATCTCTTCTCTCCGCCCATGTGCCCACCAAAGATTCTTCGTAATTTCTCATGAACCCGTAAACAAGTAAATGATAGTTTACCATGTCTCGTCCATATAATTTACATTTTTACACTTTAAACATGGACATCGATTCATGATTTACCATTCATACATTCCGGGTGACTATACGATACTCCAAAAACACTTGGCAACCAAATTTAAATTCAATCAGAAGACCTATCCGGTACTTGACTTTCGTCGTACATCCAACTACTTATTCAATAGAGGTCCATGATTCCACTAAGCATCTATACTACGTATAACATTATAAATGTTAACATACGACTTGAGCATACTTATAACCATACGACTTGAGCATACTTGTAAGCATGCATATGATTAACATTTAAGCATACTTCTAAGCATACGACTTAAGCATACTTGTAACCATATGACTTGAGCATACTTCAGAAGCATACGATTAACATGTTTGAGTATCTTGAGATTCATTCATATCAACTAGTGTGCTAAGGCGCCTAACATGTTTTAAGATTATACCCCTCACTATCCATTTCTATAATCTTTTATGTTTTGGGATAGTCACAACATGATTGAACACAATGAACACATAATGATAATATCGTAAATGATAACAATTGAAAAGTTTCATTGAACAATACCCTAAGATTCCTAATCGCTAAAATATTCCCAATGCTTCCTTCCAATATCTATTTGAACAATACCTCAAATCAAACTATTCCAATCTAGCATACATATCAATCAAAACATTACCAATAAGCTAATTTCTATATATAGAACAAATAACACAATCAATGTAACCAATTCCATAACAACCAAGCTCGGGCTTGGCCTCGCGAGGCTCGGGCTAAGTCAAGTGTAGCCTTCTGGTGGCCTCATGCCCCAAGCCCAAATTTCCATCCGCCTAACATCCCCTTAATAGGCTCTAGTGGATCACCAATAGGCTCAAAATCAAGTATAAATGTTCGCAAATAACCCAACCAATAAAAAAATTTCGCCAGAGTCTCCCCCGTAATATGGATTCAACCACACGCATTTACTCAAGCATGTATATAAGGTCATTTCTAGGAACACAAGACATAAACCAACAAATTCATATGAGATACCATAGAATTGGATGGAAATTATGAACTTATCGAATCCCTATGCTCATAAAAAGAATTACTATCCGCAAACAGCTTTTAATCTAGAGATTTACTACAAAAGAGTTTTTGCAGTATCCACAAAGATGTGAGGATCAAACTTGTAAACTTTGAAACCCAATCATTTTTCGTGGGAGCAATTATTCACGCTTTTGATTCACATTATGATGTCAATGTCAAGTTCTCGCCTACAAATGATTTTTTCACAACGACCAATATAATTGGTTAAACTACAAACATAAACATGGGATTCATTTAGTCTATATCATGTGTAATGACTTCCTATAATAACCAAATCGTTACTACCTCTATTGCACAAAAAGAATCCCAAAATATAAATTTTATACTAACTACAATCTAATACATTCATATCCATTTTATCAATTTTGAACATCAAGATTTCACAAAAATCGACTTTAGAAAGTCAAAATGGGACTCTTTAGAAAGTATAAAAGTATAGTTCAAGTATGCCTTAAAACTGTGCAAAAAACAGATCTCAAAAGCTATGACATGCAAAGTGGTACCGAGGGAGTATAATAAAACAAGTAAAATTAGTCCCACATTCATTATAGTAACATACACCCAAAATTTATACTTTGGTGTAATTGTGAATTACCATCATTTGTGAATCCTCCCCTCTCATCTAGAAAATTAACAAAATCAAATTACCCAAAGTATCACAGATACCCAAATAAATTTTACTCTAATCAAAACTTATAAACCAAACATAATCATATTACCCAAATCGACTTCAAATACTAATAAAATCATAATCATATTACTCAAACATAATCAAATCCATATATATCAATCTAATGCATATATAATAAAATTCATATTCAATATTGAAACATTATACATTGAAATCAATACCTCAAGGGTGGGTGGTGGGGGCGCTTATTGTAATAAATAAGCAAGCAAATGGCTTCTCTCCCAAGGCGTGACCTTTCTCCTCTTCTTCCCCTTCTCCTCTTCTCCCTTTTCTTTCTCCCCTTTTTTTTTTCTTCCGTTCACCATCGTCGAGCGAGGTGTGGTCGATAGATTAAAAGAATCAACGATCGATAATAGCGTAGCGATGCGATGCGTCGCCGAATATTTAATGATGTTGGAGTTTCAATGATCGACGCGGTCACGATAGTGAGAGGTCGTAAAAAAATAAGGCGCCAACATTTCCAAACCAAATTTTTAGGTGGTGAAATTGTAGTAAGGACCACTTAGCTTAATCAGATGATGGTCGCTAAAATATAACAAATGATTACATTTTTTAGAGCATTTTCTTGTAGTGAAATAATATCATTTTCGAATAAAATAACATCCCTTACCTCGTAAAGACAGTACTTCTAGTTGAAACACCGGATATAAGCTATGACTTGAACTTACAACAAAACTCAAAGTATTAAAATACTCACAAGAATACGCTCAATATATCGAGAGAGAAAGAGAGAGAAAACTTTAGTTTCTGGTGTGATTTCCAATTCTAACCTAAGCACCCTATTTATAGGAAAATGCTTAGAACACCAAAGCAGAAAATTTAATAAAATATTAATATAATATATATTAAATTCCTACGCCCACTCTAACCATCTGACCATCTGAATTCAGCCACTAATAATGACAAAAACAAAAAAGAAACGTTTTTGTTATTAAAATTAATTAAAACTTTCAAAAATCAATTATTCAGGAATTTCGAAACTTCAATAATTCATAATAAATAGCCCTTTTATCAGAAAATTCGAATCTTGCGACTTGTTATAGGAAATTCAATTCTCTACAACTTTACAAAAGAAAGTTTTTCCAAATTCCAAACAGAAATTAACCAAAATCCATAAACGGGCGATTTTACAGGCTATAATCATATTTCAGTCAAGAAATGAGCCCACAAACATGTTTAACATGTTTTAAACAACTTTTGCAACAAAAATACTATTTCTCCTCATATACTCATATATCCCACATTCATTGTAAAAATATCATCACTATTATATTATAATAATATAATAAAATATTATTTTATTAGAAAAAATAAAATATCAATTTTTAACAATTGTCACTTTAAAAAATTTCTCCATCTATATCCACATAAAATTAATATTTTCCTCATCATATAAATCAATAATTAATTATTCACAAATAATATTACAGAATCACAAGATTGCAACCGGTAGCTCCCGTGAAAGAGGGGGCTTTTCAATAAGAATTTCTCCTTACTGGCGCGCAATTAGGTGACCAAACCTCTCCTTAGACAGAACTTTCTAGACATTGCCAATAATATTTTCTAATAATATTATTCAGATAATATGAATTATTGCTTCGATAATGGAAAATACGCAGTAGTGACAATTATTGAAACAACATGTAATATAAAATATCAACGCTTGCAATTATTGAATCAATAAAATAAATAATCGAATAAAGAATTCATCACAACAATTATTGAGTAGTTCCTTCTTTCGTAAGAATTAATAATTGGTGCAATATCGTGTGCTACTGTGCAACAACGCATATTACTGTGTTTTAACCACCAGGTATTCCAACAGTGTTAACGGTAACAACAACTTATAATTGTCATTTTCTTCATCCAATCGCTTTTCGTTATGGGGCCCACAAAAGACTGTGCCGTCGTACGAATATTCCTCAACAAAAATGAATATTTTATAACTACCTGCTTATTTAAGAATATTTGCGCATTTTACCCATAACTAACCACATTAATCAATTCAACCCTTACTATTTCAAAATAATAAATAGAGGAAATTATATTTCATTTATTAATAATTTGGGGTCTTACAACCTCCCCTCCTTATTAAATTTCGTCCTTGAAATTGACGTACGTACTTGGTGTTTCGAAAAGATGAGGATACCTCGCTTTCATTTCCGTTTCCAACTCCCAGGTCATTTGCTCAATAGCATGGTTTCTCCACAAAACTTTAACTTGTGGTATGACCTTTGTGCGTAGGACATGCTCCTTCCTATCCAAGATCTTGACAGGTATCTCCTTATACGTTAAATCTTCGGCTATCTCTTCTGGTTCTAACTCAATAATGTGGTTCGGGTCCTTCACATATTTACAAAGCACAGATATGTGAAAAACGTTATGAACACGAGATATGCTTGGAGGTAACGTGAGTCTATAGGCCACCTTTCCTACTCGGTCAAGAATCTGAAATGGACCAATAAATCGTGGATTGAGCTTTCCTCTCTTCCCGAATCTTGTAACTCCCTTCCATGGAGAAATACATAACAATACATGATCCCCAATGTCAAATTCCACGTCTTTTCGATGAAGATCCGCATAACTCTTTTGTCGATCCTGTGCCGTTTGTATACGTTGTCGAATCGTTTGGATCTTTTCTGTAGTCATTCGTACCAACTCTGGTCCGAACAACGTTGCTTCTCCCACCTCATCCCAGCATATTAGAGAGCGAAACTTTCGTCCATACAATGCATCAAATGGAGCCACACCTATACTTGCCTGATAACTGTTGTTATAGGAAAATTCCACCAATGGTAAATACTTATCCCAACTCCCTTTGAAGTCTAGGACACAGAGTCTTAATAGATCTTCAAGAGTTTGAATAGTCATCTCTGATTGTCCGTCCGTTTGAGGATGGTATGCCGAACTGAATCGTAAATCCGTGCCCATAGCTTTTTGCAAGGTAACCCAAAATCTTGAAGTGAATCTTGGGTCACGATCCGAAACTATGGATACTGGCATGCCATGCAATCTCACAATCTCATCTACGTATATACGAGCAAGACGTTCAAGGGAATAAGTCTCCCGTATCGGCAAGAAATGGGCAGACTTGGTTAATCTATCAACAATAACCCAAATCGCATTTATGCCTTGAGAAACCGTGGGAAGACCCATAACGAAATCCATGGTAATGTGTTCCCACTTCCATTTTGGAATCTCAAGTGGTTGCAATGGACCCTTACGCACTTGATGCTCCGCCTTTACACGTTGACAAGTTAAACACATCGAGATAAACTTTGCAATCTCTCTCTTCATATTGTTCCACCAAAATGTATGTCAAAGATCACGATACATTTTGGTACTTCCAGGATGGATTGCAAATGGTGTATTGTGTGCCTCCCTCATGATCTTGTACTTCAAATCAGAATCATTAGGAACACAAAGTCTAGAATGGACTCGAAGTATTCCTTCTTCATCGATTCTTGCTTCTGGAATAGCACCTTCTCGCACTTTCTTCTTCATACGCATCAGCTCTGGGTCTGTGGCTTGAGCAACTTTAACTTTATCTATTAAAGTTGGTTATATGCGTATACTTGACATCATCGCTTTTCGTTCTCGCATATGATCTTCTTCTACTCAACGCGTCCACTACCGTTTGCTTTTCCAGGATGGTATTGAATAGTGTGGTCGTAATCTTTCAACAATTTCGAGCCAACGTCGTTGCCTTGCATGTTGAGTTCTTTTTAGTGAAGAAATATTTGAGGCTTTTATGGTGCGAATATATCTCCACTTTCTCCCCATATAGATAGTGCGTCCGGATCTTTAGCGAAACGCATTTGCCGCCAACTCTAGATCATAAGTAGGATAATTTCTCTTATATTCTTTAAGTTGTCATGAGGCATAGGCTATGAGTTTCCCACGTTGCATGAGAACACACCCTAAACCTTTGCCTGAAGCATCGCTGTATATAACAAATCCATCCGAACCAGATGGTATTGTCAAAACAGGTGCCGAAATGAGTCTCCTCTTGAGATCTTGGAAACACTTCTCGCATTCCTCGCTCCATACGAAATTTGTATCTTTACGAGTCAGCTGAGTTAACGGGGTAGCGATTCGAGAAAACCCTTCCACGAATCTCCGATAATAACCAGCTAAACCCAGAAAACTACGTACTTCGGTCACCGTCTTCGGTTGTTCCCAACTTTGTATTGCTTCAATCTTCGCCGGGTCAACAGACACTCCATGTTTTGACACCATGTGCCCAAGGAATGCTACTTCCTTAAGCCAGAACTCACATTTCTTCAGCTTGGCATAAAGCTTGTTATCACGAAGCCTTTGCAGTACCAGCTTCAAATGGTGCTCATGATCTTCACGGCTTTTGGAATAGATGAGGATGTCATCAATAAAGACAACAACAAACTGATCCAAATATTCCTTAAATACTCGGTTCATCATATCTATGAAAGCAGCAGGAGCATTAGTCAATCCAAAAGACATGACTAAGAATTCATAATGCCCGCATGGGAGTTTAAAGCGATCTTTGGAATATCCTCGATTCTAACCTTCGGTGATGATATCCAGAACGAAGATCGATCTTTGAAAAGAATTGTGTTCCTTGTAACTGGTCAAACAGGTCATCAATACGAGGTAGCGGATACCTATTCTTGATAGTGACATGGTTTAATTCCCGGTAATCGATACAAAGTCGCATACTCCCGTCTTTCTTCTTTACAAATAAAATAGGAGCACCCCAAGGAGATGTACTAGGATGAATAAAACCGATGTCCAATAACTCCTGTAGTTGGACCTTTAACTCCTGAAGTTCATAGGAGTCATTCGATATGGGGTTTTAGAAATGGGCTTTGTACGAGATTCAAGGTTAATAAAGAATTCAACTTCACGTTCTGGGGGTAGACCGGGAAGTTCTTTAGGAAATACGTCAGGAAAGTCAATAACAACAAGAATATTATTCAAATCTGACTTGTCATTATTCAAATCCACAACATGGGCTAAGAAAGCTTGACATCCGTTTTTTAATAAACGAATGGCTTTATGACTTGATATAACCGTGATTGATTTTAGTGGTCTAGTTGCTTGAATTCGAACAACAGGTTGGTTAGGAATATGAAAACTAACAACCTTACAAAAATAATCAATTTTGGCATGATGAGTAGTTAACCAATCAATCCCTAAAATCATGTCAAATGCAAGTATCTTTAAAGAGATAAGGTTAACAGGTAATGTGATGGTGCCAACTTTGATCAAACAAGATTTATAAATAGTGGATGTGATGAAAGTTTCTCCTAATGGAGTTTCCACAGATAGGTCAAAGCCTAATTTCTCCGGAGTCAAGTTTAAACATTGAGCATAAGCAGGAGAGATAAAAGAATGGGTAGAACCGGTATCTAGTAAAGTATAAACTTCGCAAGAATTTATGATTAGCTTACCCGTGATCATCTCGTTTGGGTTCCTCGCCTTTTGACCCGTCACGACAAACGCTCTTCCAAGAACCGTTGACTTTGACTTTTCTCGGGATGACCTTTTGAGTCACCATCCCATTGGACTTGGTTTCTCTACAAGATCAATCTCGAAGCGATATGTCCTTCCTCTCCACAATTATAGCATACCTTGAGCTGTTGTGGATAGTTTCAATGATATGTCCCTCTTTTCCACATTTATAGCATCTGACCGGTGGTCGTTCTCCTCCCTAAAACCAATTGATCTTTCGGTGCTACGCGTCTTCACAAATGTCATTGTTGAATCTCCTCTTTTAAAATCTCCCCACTCGCTTCTTCTATTTTCATGGCCACGAGTACCACCAGAGTGGTTCTTTGCTTTTAATCGAATGTTTTCCTCCCATTTGTTTTCATTGCTCAGATGATCATCGCCACCGGTATGACCCTGGTTGCGGTCCCTTGGTTGAACGTACTTGTTATCTCGCTCTAATAATTGAGCCCTGTTGACAACATCTGAATATAAATAAAATTTATGAGAGATAAGATATTGCCGAATCTCGGGTTGTAAACATCTCAGAAACATCCTCGTCATTCGTTCCTCATTCTCTACCAAATGAGGTGCAAACTCGATAACTCTGCGAACTTCGCCTCGTGTTGGGACACCGCCATGTTGTTTTTGTTCTAGTCTAATAAACTCTACCTCCTTCATATGGCGAATACTTTGGGAAAGTATTTTTTCGTTGAAAAAGTTTCAAACGTTTTCAAGACATCTCGAAGCGCGGCAGTCGGTTTGAGTCCGCTTTCACAGACTCCCACCGATGATACGCCTTTCGCCACGGAACATAAAGGTGGTGAATGGAACCTTCATTCCTCTCCGTGCATCCCAAGACATCGAATATCTTGGTAATTTGCTTGATCCACGTTTCCGCCATGATCGAATCTGGCTTTCCCTTAAATTCTGGTGGTCCCAAATCTTTGAACTGCTTGGCTGTGACAAGCCGCGCATTGCTAGCATTTTCACCCGTATTCTGTGCATGAGTCTCCTTCGCCTGGTTTTGCATGAACTGCAAAAAGCTCCTAAACATCCCGTTGTTCATTGTCTACTCAATGGTGCTGTTTACAGGAGGAATATTGCCTTCATGTTGCACGTTCCCCTGGGTGGTGATTAAAGGTGTTTCCACGGTCTCATTAACTCCACCGTTAATATTCTCAGCTGCCATTCTTAAATACTGCCATAAAACAAAGGATAATTAAATAATTTAACATATCACATATTAACCATATACTTCAACTGACAAACAATTAAGCTTAGGTATGACACACTAGCGAATGATTACTCGTCTCTCCCCTCCTAGTACTATTTCTCGATCTCTGCCAGAGACCATATCCCTAAGCTCTGATACCAACTGTGACATCCCCAAAACAGGTATACAAAACCCATTCTGAGCCATCAAAATACATGGTACAGAAACAACTACAACTTTATTAATACAACATAAAAACTGTGAGTTTAAATACAAATATTGTCATCTAGACAATATCCACACTTAAATAAGTCCTCATTACAATTATTAATACACTATTTTACAGAATAGTGAGGACTACTAGAACAACTTCTAAAACCATCATTCCACACCCCGACTAGTACTCACTACATTCTCGCCTCCTGAGAAGAAAAATGGAACAACAAGGAAAAGGGTGAGCTCAACTAGCCCAGTAAAGAATATTATGACTAAGATAACATAGAACAAATTATCGTTAGTCTTCAACAAGGAAAAATCTAATAGAATACAATAGACAACCATTTTTAAATCAATCTTCGCAGTGAAAATAATAATTCATTAGAAGAGTTAAGTAGAGAATGCAAACTACTATCTTCTATATATGAATTTAAAAGTTCATCGTCGATATTTTATCCCTGTAACATCAATCAATATATATCTGGAATTAAATATTTATCTTTGCACTACAGGCCAAAGATATTCATCAATTTGTCATGTTCATCTAAACACCTGTTCATCTTTGCACTACAAGCCAAAGATATTCATCAGAAATCATTCATCTTTGCACTAAAGGCTAAAGATATTCAGTAATATCATCAATTAGGACTGAGGATGATGAAAAATATTTTAAAGAAAATGAATCCAGTGAAACAAAAGAACAAGTATTAAGGATTCATACATTAAATAACCCAAGTTCGAAAATACTTCATAAATAACCAAAGTGGAGTAAAATTCAAGAATGAAGACCAAAAACATAGATCCAATCAAAGATAGGAACGATAACAGACAATCTTGGACATAGAAAAGAAAATTTAATTTTTCTGTGAATAGTGTCGTATTCGTGAATAGTGCCGTATACGTGAATAATGTCGTATACGTGAATATTAACTCTGACACCAAAAGATAGAAATTTCACAAAAAAACATCATCATGCTTCGTGAATAGTACTCGTGAATAGTAACTCATGAATAGTAACTCATGAATAGTAACTCATGAATAGTAACCCCGACATAAAAAGTGTGACAACCCCAAAATAGGTCCATTCCATCCAACCCATTCTGAGTCGCCAACAGGAAGTCACCAACGAGAGGCTCGGGGCTCTTTACTTATAGCTCTAACACCAAATGTGACAACCCCAAAATAGGTCCATTCCATCCAACCCATTCTGAGTCGCCAAATACATGGTACAGAAAACAACTACAACTTTATTACAACAATTGTCGTGCAAAATACAACAACACATATCTTTGTGAGTTTGGATACAAATATATACCAAATGTGACATTATGTCCCAGTAGTGGGAATGACACCTCAAAGATGACACCTTACATAAAGGTATAGTCAAAAACTGTTTTAGAAAACTAAAATCTTTGGGAAGTGCTCATGAGAAACCTTCGTACATGGGAGGCCATGCTTCAGGTTATGATAGATATCATATGACCACGTAATTATCCTTGGTTGATCTAATAGACCCCCTAAAGAAAAACGAGAAGATTACTATCATATTCTTCCCAATGGTGAGTCTTCTCTTGATTTATCATTATCTCCATTGTCTCAAATTGAATTATACTTCAAACAAACACCAAGATTATATAGGTAGTGCTCAGTAAATATACTCAAAGCAAGTGGATGAGCACAACCACATCTTTATGATGACACGAGGTTGTATGTCATTTAGACATCTTGTATGATAGTGGCAAAATAACCTTCCAACGTTGGGTTCGCCTCTCCTATATGATTCACCAAATATAACTACTAAAAGATGTATACAACACACTTGTCTATCTTGTTTTAAGGAGAACTCCACGACTAGAGACCACATGTTCTATTCCTTGTTACCCGCCGACCCGCCTACACTTTTATTACACGAAAGGAATTGTGAAGCAAAAGGGTGAGCACAACTACTTCGATAAAAGAATATCATGACTAAAGATAATTAAATTATCAATAACCTTCATCAATAACAAATCAGAGATTTAGAACATATGGTAGATGATAAAAATTTCAACCATAGTTGCAGCGGAACGAGCAATCCATTAGAAGAGTAAAATATACAATACAGTCTATTATCTTCTCCATGTTAAAAGTCCACCAACAATGTTTTATCCCTGTAACATCAATCAACAGTTCCTTTCCACAATTATATGAATATCTCATAATCATAATTGTAATTCTAAATTCCTCTTCGTACCCAGGATGAATATAATTTTTATCACATGTCTTTACCTAAAACATCAAAGATCATGGTTATACCAAATCACAGTTCCTGTTCATAATCATACAAATAAATTCATCTTTTCACTACGACCAAAGATATTCATCCACAGTTCATCTTCGCACCACTGGCCAAAGGTATTCAACAACAGGTCATCTTTGCAGTACGGGCCAAAGATATTCATTAATGATTCATCTTTGCACTACTGTGCCAAAGATATTCCTCAACAGATTCATATTTGCACTACTGAGGCCAAATATATTAATATCTCAAAGAAATATATAATCATTTCGAATTTATATAAACAATAATTATAACCATGTTGATCGATTCACCTTTGCACTTAAGCTAAAGATATTCAATTATAAATTCAATGGTCATGATCATACCGATCCACAATTCAACTTTTCACTCGCCAAAGAGAACCCTAGTCATGATCATACCAATAATCTACCCATCTTTATACTCAAGTGAAAGAGAATTTCAACATCAGGGTTATAAAAATGTTATATATGATAATAAAATTAATATAATCAATATATAGTTTTAATCTCCAGAGTAATATTCATAAATCAACTATAATTTGGTTAGAAAAAGAAACCAATTTTGTAGTGAATAGTACCCATGAATAGTAACTCGTGAATAGTAACTCATGAATAGTAACTCATGAATAGTAACTCAAGAATAGTAACCCTGACACAAAAAGATAGAAATTCTATAATAAAATTCATACCAATATTTCGGTATAATGATATTGAAAGAATAACATTTCTTAAATTTATAAACAATTTATTTTAATTGTTTACACTTTACTAAATAATGCATTTAATCATCATAAAATGCCAAACTTATAAGATTTCATCACCAATAACCAAAACCCTCATCAAAAATCTGCATATACCACATATATGATTCTCAAGCCATAAAATCATATTTTCCAATTTTCTTCCTTCACATAACATATTTAACTCATTTATTCATAACTAGTCCATTTTCATGAAAAATACCAAATCAGTTCCAAAACTATTTCTTTTCTGGAATTTAGCAGAATATAGTCCCATATTGAACATATATTTTTCTTAGAATTTTTAAAATTCATTTACTATTTTTCATATGGCCAAAACCACCGAATATTTAGACATTTATCATAAATTGTACTTTTATCCAAAAATTCCAAAATTCACAGAGTACACTGATATTATATAGATGTACTCCCAATAAAAATTTCATCAATTTTGGAGTTAACCACAAGGAATTATAAGCGAGTTACTTTTAAAATAGTCTTTTCTCATAAAATTCATAACTCTTAATCTATACATCCAAAAATCACCATTTTGGACACAATCAATAAAACTCATCAACATATCATTTCAAATTTTTCCAAAATTTTCTGAAGGTCAAGAAGTACGAATGAAAAACATAATAACCCTTAAAATCTCTTACTTTCCTTACCTCGTAAGAAGCGAAGACTTACGACTAGATATCGGATATATTATTTGAAGAAAACTTGCAGACAGATGAATCTCAACTCACCAAGTATCTAAATACTCACAAAATACACTCAATAATCTAGAGAGAGAAAGAGAGAAAGCTTATGTTTCTGGTGTGATTTTCAATTTTAACTTAGCCCTCTATTTATAGGAAAATTTTAGCAGACTTGACTTGCAACCTGATGGCTTTACCTCCTACTATTCCCACCCATCACATTTAAAATAAAATTCAGCACATTTCTTCACCAACCACAAGTGGGGCCCACTCAATTCTAGAATTTTCCACCAAAATGCTAAATTCGGATACTTCAACAATTTCTGAACCATTCACCTCTTAAAATTCATAACAAATTATACGCTCATTTTTAACGGTTCAAAATTTGTGAACATATACTTAAATTATATATGTATAACATATCCAAAAATTACAACGATCCAACGGTCGGATTAAATATTATAACTCACATAATAAAGCTGTAAGAACACCGATTTGATCTTTTAATACCTCCAATCCAACAAAATACTGATAAAATACCTCAACATTAATTCTTTCATTTATAACCACATAAATAAATCCATCATTTATATCCACATCAAATAAATATTTCCTTATCATATAAATCAATAATTAATTATTCACAAATAATATTACAGAATCACAATTATGACAATCAGGTCGTTCCCAGGAAAGAGGGGGCTTTCCGATAAGAATTTCTCCTTACTGGCTTGCAATTAGGTGACCAAACCTCTCCTTGACAGAACTTTCTAGACATTGCCAATAATGTTATCTAATAATATTATTCAAATAATATGAATTATTGATCTGATAATGAGAAATATTGTGCAGTGATAATTATTGAAACAACAATAATATAAAATATCAACGCAGCAATTATTGAATCAATAAAATAAAATATTGAATAGTAATTACTGTAACAATTATTGAGTAGTGCCTTCTTACGTAAGGATCAATAATTCAAAAATACTGTGTAAATTCGTGTGCTACTGTGCAAACACGCGTATTACTATATTTTAACCACTAGGTATTCCAACAGTGTTAATGGTAACGATTACGCCGTTATTTATAAAAACTTAATTTTGTCGTTTTCTTCATCAAGCAGCTTATTCTCATTATGGGGCCCACAAATGGTCAAGCAAAGTCGCACGAATATTCTTCGACAGAAAGAATATTCCACGACCAAACGAATATTCCCCGACAATTGAATATTTTATAACCACTTACGTATTTTGAAAAAATTCATATCTCACCCTTAACTTTAAACTTTTAACAATTTAATCATTTACTGAATCATAATTATAAGAAAAATTGAATATTTTTATTTCATAAAATTCGGGGTCTTACAAAAAGTTCCAAATTTGATAAAAAAAAATTAAACCAATATTTCGGCATAATGATATTGAAGAAATAATATCATTTTTGAATAAAATAACATCTCTTACCTCGTAAAGACAGTACTTCTAGTTGAAACACCGGATATAAGCTATGACTTGAACTTACACCGTATAGTAACACTCAAAGTATTAAAATACTCACAAGAATACGCTCAATATATCGAGAGAAAGAGAGAGAAAATTTTAGTTTCTGGTGTGATTTCTAATTCTAACCTAAGCACCCTATTTATAGGAAAATGCTTAGAACACCAAAGCAGAAAATTTAATAAAATATTAATATAATATATATTAAATTCCTACGCCCACTCTGACCATGTGACCATCTGAATTCAGCCACTAATAATGACAAAAACCAAAAAAACATTTTTGTTATTAAAATTAATTAAAACTTTCAAAAATCAATTATTCAGGAATTTCGGAACTTCAATAATTCATAATAAATAGCCCTTTTATCAGAAAATTTGAATTTTGCGACTTTTAATAGGAAATTCAATTCTCTACAACTTTACAGAAGAAAGTTTTTCCAAATTTCAAACAAAAATTGACCGAAATCCATAAACGGACGATTTTACAAGCTCTAATCAAATTTCAGTCAAGAAATGGGCCCACAAACATGTTTAACATGTTTTAAACAACTTTTGCAACAAAAATACTCTTTCTCCTCATATACTCATATATCTCAAATTCATTGTAAAAATATCATCATTATTATATTATAATAATATAATAAAATATTATTTTATCAAAAAAGATAAAAATATCAATTTTTAACAATTGTCACTTTAAAAATTTTCTCCATCTATATCCACATAAAATTAATATTTTCCTCATCATATAAATCGGTAATTAATTATTCACAAATAATATTACAGAATCGCGATCTTCTGCAATCGGTAGTTCGAGGAAAGAATGGGCTTTTCAATAAGAATTTCTCCTTACTAGTAGCATGATTTGGTGACCAAACCTCTCCTTGACGTAACTTTCTACAGACATTGCCAATAATGTTTTTAATAATATAATTCAGATAATATGAATTATCGCTTCGATAATGGAAAATACCGTGAAGTGACAATTATTCAAACACAAAAGTAATATAAAATATCAACGCATGAATTATTGAATCAATAAAATAAAATATCTTGAAACGAATTCATCGTAACAATTATTGAGTAGTGCATTCTTACGTAAGAATCAATAATTGGTGCAATACCGTGTGCTACTGTGCAACAACGCGTATTAGTGTGTTTTAACCACCGGGTATTCCAACAGTGTTAACGGTAACAACAACTTATACTTGTTATTTTCTTCATCCAATCGCTTTCCGTTATGGGGCCCACAAAAGACTGTGCCGTCGTACGAATATTCCCCGACAAAAATGAATATTTTATAACCACCTGCTTATTTAAAAATATTTGCGCATTTTACCCATAACTAACCACATTAATCAATTCAACCCTTACTATTTCAAAATAATAAATAGAGGAAATTATATTTCATTTATTAATAATTTGGGGTCTTACATATTATCTCATAGCATAATTTCAACTTAATTAAATTAACTAATATTATTTAATTTCTTTAATAGTTTAATTAACTATTAAATCTCACATTCTCCAACATATGAATATATAATTCTCTTCACACCAAATCATATAATTCAAAATATATAAACCTCATAATAAGAATTTTAATTATTTAATTCTTATTTTAATAACTTATGAAAATTCGAGTTGTCACAGAGCTCTTGCTGTCATGCCAGTTCAGGCAATGACTCAGCAGGTTGGCATGACCAAGCTTTGATGCCTTACATTGTTATTCATTTATTTATTCTATTTCTATCCATTCAGTATCGGCTTTTATATATATATATATATATATATATATATATATATATATATATATATATGGGATTCCATCCACAAGAACTAGGTTGTTGGGGAAGAACCTTTTTTAGTAAATTCGCTACTACTACTATGACCTTAGACAATTTTTTTTTTTTATAAGTCGGTACAAGTAGTAGCGCATATATATATATATATATATATATATATTCTTTCTGGAATATTACTTTTTCAGGCTACTAGACACGCTCGGCGGGTTTATGTAATATACACAAGAAGGATTGTTTTTATTACCAATAATAGGTTGTCTAATGTGTTTGATGATAATGGTAAGTTACTGAGTTTCTTAATCAACTGGCAGAGGAGTGCATTGAGTACCAAAACAATTACATGATACTTTTACTCTTGGTCTGATGTTAACATTTTATATAAATGGCCTGCACTCAATATTAGCAGTACATAGGATTTTATAGTTATGTTTATTGACCTTTTGCGTAAACTAATGGTTTAAGATTAATCTCCTTCATACATAATATAAAAATTAATATATTTATTACTGGCCCTTATCAAGTTGCCTTGGTTGTCTGCACATAGAGAAAGTTGCTTAAAATAAGTGTAAATAATAACTTTATGGATTATAATTATGAAGAGTTCTTTCTGGGTACCTTTCATTCTTTAAGAATTTTCTTACAGTTCTCTTGCTTCTCTTGCTTCCATTTTTGGTTTGTTTGACGAACCTTGATTAGTTGATATAGACTATGTTTATTCTATTGTGTCCTCCAGTGGGCAATCTATTGTAGCTTCTTTACTAACTAGGAAGCTGTCGAACATGGTTTTCTGTATATAACATGTTTTTTCTTTCTCAGGCTGGTGTGTTTTTCCGCTCAGCCCTAAGCAATGCTACAGCTCAGCAGAGGGAAGTTGGATCAGTTCAGAGTGGTGAATCCTTGGAAACACCTCTATTAGAGGAGCAAGTACAGATGTTTCCAGTTCTTCAAAAATATTTTCCTTATTTCTTTTTGTGCAGGTTTTGCAGTCTATGTTGGGAAAAGATGCTAATCCAGAGCTTGCCTTTGCTGTTGACATATGGAGTGTGGGCTGCACAGTTATTGAAGTGGGATCTGACTGACTTGTGTATTCTAATTTTCATGCAGACTGCTAGTTAATTGCTAGGACATTTACCACAAACAATGCCATAGGGTTCACGTGAGCAATCTTTGTTATTTCACGTGAGCACCATTCCATTATAGTATTCCACATCGTATTTCTTCTATGTGTCTTAATACTATTGGTTCTGTATGCAGATGGAATAACAGAAGCGGATGTTGGCGTGAAACCAAATATGCCATTTTTCAGGGAAAATAGGACAGAAGGATTTCCTCCAATAACATATCTACACATCCATGAATGTCCCAAATTCTCGGTATGTAAATTTGACTTGTAACAGTGACTCCTATCAGGATTAGCAATAATTAAAATGTTGTGGTTCCCACTTCCTAAAAAATAAAAAAAACTCAGATTTAGTTGATGCATAACCAGAGAATAATTCTTCTATGGTTTGGGTATGAAAGCCTCTCTCACAGCAGTAAAATAACTAGAGATGTATTGCCTTGCACATTAAAACTATCTTGCTCATTCCAAAACTTTAGCAGATAGCCACCTTAATGTACCTCCTAGTTACCGATTTACTTCATGTAACCTGAAAGTCATCTTATAGGCAGCGATGATTGCCTGAAATACTGAACGTTTGAATTGTTGCATTGATCTGAATTGGAATTTCACTTTGTTGAGTTGGGAAGATGACAAAATCTAGTTTCTGAACTTGCAGTACTGCTCTTGATACTTGAATGGTGACACCCCGTCCTCCTATGTTCATGACGCCTGGGTGAAACCTATTTAAATGTTGCAGTCAAGGATCTCAAGCGTGGTTATGTTGCATCCAACTCCAAGGATGACCCTGCCAAGGGAGCTGCCAACTTCACATCTCAGGTCATCATCATGAACCACCCTGGACAGATTGAAAATGGATATGCCCCAGTTCTTGATTGCCACACCTCTCACATTGCTGTCAAGTTTGCTGAGCTCTTGACCAAGATCGACAGCTTAGGTAGGTAGTGCACCACAGCTCAGGTAGTGCTCCACAACTTAATTTTATGGATAGTTTGGTATATTTTGTGGATGTAGTAATTTGAAACTGTAAACGAATGATATTATTGGGATGTATTTTGAATGGTTGATACATTTAGGCTTTAAATGAGAATTTAGACCTTTTAGCTATATATCATGGCATTAGCATATTGCAGGTGCATTAGTAATATAGGTGAACCACAACCTTTTTTTTTCTTTTTTTTCTTTATCTACAACATTTTAAAAATGTTGTATAATTGGTTAAAAACGTTGTCTGATATATTAAACTACAACGTTTTTATCCAGAAAACGTTGTGAAATCATACCTTCTACAAAGTTTTTAAGCATCTGCTAATTTATGGAAAATAAATCTACAACGTTTTTTTCTTAACGTTGTGTAATGTGCTTAACTACAACGTTTTAAAAATATTGTGTAAGGGTGTCAAATAGATAACACCCTTAACCACGACGTTTTTCTGACTGAAACCACAATATTTTTTTCGCGTTATCTATTTACTGTTTTGTAGTAGTGTGTAGGAAACGGCTTCAAAGGTAAAAACATGAAAAATGGAGCTTAGTGGCATTTTCGTAATTTCAAAAAAAGTACCCCCGCCGGGTCGTGGGTTTCCTAGTGTCAAAAGCCCGCCGGGGAAGGCTTGTCGGGAAGAAAAATGAGTTTTCAGAAGTTGAGCTCAAGGAGGATTGGTTCAAGTTGCTTGTTTCAAGGACTTTAAGGACTCTAATAGACACATGAAGAGACATATAAAAGGAGGAGAATCACAAGGATTAAAGGAGTATTCCATTAGATTAGAGTAGAGTAGATTAGGACAAAACTCTAGTTTTTATTAAATTTGGAGATTGAAGCAATTTGGAGACCATTGAAGATTCAAAGCAGGAGCAAGAAAGGAGCATCAAATCTGCAGACAACAGATTCTATTTTCTTCTCTACTTCTATTTTTGTCTTTTAATGTTTATTTAATTGTGGATTCTTCGTTTTAATTCATTAATCATCAAATAAATTCTTTTTTAAGATTACAATGGAGCTTGTTCTGTAGTTTATTTTATTATGCTACTCTATTAATTGTTGTGATTATTCTTGGATTGTCTATTATGGTTTGTGCTTTATGCTTAATTGTCTAGCTAACTATTACCGTGATAATCTATATGAACTCGAGAGATGGATTATAGATTTAGATCTGATCATAATAGCATGTGATTGTGTTTTCTAAATGGCTTTAGAATTCTAAATTTATGTCAAGGATAGAGATATACCTATACATCGCATGTAATCTGATAGAGAACTTGTGCTTAAAATCTTCTTTAATTGTAATTCACATAGAGATATAGTGAATTAGTTAATTAGGGTGTTCTTCTTAATTTTATCATCTGTGGATTTAAGTTGATTTGAGTATGATGCATTGAGAGATGGTCATTTTTATTTATGTGTTCTTGATTAACAATTCAAAATAGTGAGTATAATTGATAAGAACTGTATTAATTTAAGTGAAGCAATAAGTGAAGTTGTGATCTTAAATCTCCATAATCTGATTTTTAACTAGTGGTAATTAGAATTATATTCTAATTCAATTTATGGAAGAAAATATCCAAGAAGAATCCTACAAGGAGAAGGAAGGAGGTGGAACAATGTTGGAGTGCAAGTCAAATCCAATGGGAAAAAAATTTATCTATAAGATCTCTTTGAAATAAGTTTATTACTACTAAGAAGTTGATTCCTAGAAGGAATTAATTGAGTCTTGATGCCTACAAATAGAGAAGTACCAAGAGAGATTGGGTATTAAATTATTATGTATTAGTTTATGTTAGAAATAAGAGGAGAATAAAATTATTTCTACATTGTATGCTCGTTGAAGGATAGTTAATAAAGAGAGTTTTCTTATTTTAGTTTTAATCTTCTTTGTAAGACCCCAAATTTTATGAATAAAGATTAATTTTTCTCAAAATATATTTTTGAATATTATGGTGTGGATTTGATATAATGTTATAGTTGTGGGTAATATTTACAAATTTTGCAAAGGTAGGCAGGTGGTTAATAATATTTCGATTGGTGGGGAATATTCGTTTTAATAAGGAATATTAAATGCGACAAAGACAATCATTAGTGGACCCTATTAACGTAAGTATTGTCATATTTAGAAAATGGCGAATTATCTTTTATAAAAATAACGGCAAAAGTTTTCTGTTAAACTGTTGAACTACCCCGGTGGTAAAAAAACGATGTCTACGCGTGGTTGCGTAGTATCACGGTATTGATTATTGATGCTTACGTGAGAAGTCACTTTCGGTTATACTCAATTATTACTACGATAATTTGCGATAATATCTCTCATATTATTGATTCAATTATTGTCGATATTATCTGCATAATATTTATTATTATTAAATCAATAATTGAGACGAAAAAGTTATTCATATTATTATTAGCAATATTGACAATGTCTAGAAAGTTACATCGATGAGAGGTTTGGTCACCTAATTGCTGGCAATGATAAGGAGAAATCCTTATCGGAAAGCCTCATCTTTCACGGGAATGATCCGGTTGTTAAATATTGTGAGTTATAATATTAATGATGAATAAGTTCGTGTTGATTAAAGATGAAATTGATATTTCCATTGTGTTGGAATTATTAGTGTTAGTGGAAATCGACATCTATTCCGATAATAATTGATGTCTGGAGGTTATATTGACTAATCGGGTAATTAATCGGATAAATGAGCAATTAATTGTTATTAATTCACATGTTTATAACTGTTTGTTCACATGTGTGTACTATTGTTCACATGCATGTACTATTAGGGGTGGTGGTGCAAGTTTGATAATACTTGCAGGACTAAATTAAAAATAGAAGTATAGATGAAGGTACTATACTATAATTATTTTTTTCATATGTATAGAACTATTGATTCACATGATTGTACTATTGATTCACATGATGTACTATTAGGGGAGGTGGTGCAAGTTTTATAATACTAGCAGGACTAAATTAAAAATGAAGGAAAAGATGAAGGTATTATATTGTAATATTTTGAGCCACAAAACGTGCAATTATCGAAACTATGTTTTCCTATAAATAGAAGATCATTTGTAACGACCCCAAAATAGGTCCATTCCATCCAACCCATTCTGAGTCGCCAAATACATGGTACAGAAAATAACTACAACTTTATTACAATAATTGTCGTGCAAAATACAATAACACATATGCTGTAAGTTTGGATACAAATATATACCAACTGTGACTCTCATCCCAACCTTGGATAGCACGTCACAATGACACCTACATAAAGGTATAGTCAAAAACTGTTTTAGAAATTAGAATCTTTGGGAAGTGCTCAAGGAAACCCGTGCATGGGAGGCCATGCTTCCGGGTTATGATAGATATCATATGGCCACGAATTATCCTTGGTCAATCTAATAGACCCCAAAGAAAAGCGAGAAGATTACTATCATATTCTTTCCAATGGTGAGTCTTCTCTTGACATATCATTATCTCCACTGTCTCTAATTGAGAATTATACTTCAAACAAACACCAAGATCATATAGGTAGTGCGCGTAGATATACTCAGTAAGTGGATGTGTACAACCATGTCTTATGATGACACGAGGTTGTATGTCTTTAGACATCTTGTATGATAGTGGCAAAACACCCTTCCAACGTTGGGTTCGCTTCACCATATTTGATTCACCAAATATAACTACTAAATGATGACCATCGTTCTATTCCCCTGTTACCCCCGCTCAACTCAGCTACACTCTTATTACCTAAAAGGAATTGTGAAGCAAAAGGGTGAGCACAACTAGCTCAGCAAAGAATATCATGACTAAAGATAATTAAATTATCAATAGCCTTCATCAGTAATAAATCAGAGATTTAGAACATATGGTAGATGATAAAACTTTTCAACCATAGTTGCAGCGGAACGAGCAATCCATTAGAAGAGTCAAATAGACTATAAAGTCTATTATCTTCTCCATGTTAAAAGTCCACCAACAATGTTTTATCCCTGTAACATTAATCAACAGTTCCTTTTCACAATTATATGAATAACTCATAATCATAATTGAAATTCTAAATTCCTCTTCGCATCCAGGACGAAGATAATTTTCATCACATGTCTTTACCTAAAACATCAAAGATCATGGTTATACCAAATCACAGTTCCTGTTCATAATCATACTAATAAATTCATCTTTACACTACGGGCCAAAGATATTCATCAACAGTTCATCTTTGCACTACTGGCCAAAGATATTCAACAACAGGTCATCTTTGCACTACGGGACAAAGATATTCATCAACAATTCATCTTTGCACTACGGGCCAAAGATATTCATCAACAGTTCATATTTGTACTACATGCCAAATATATTCATCAACAGTTCATATTTGCACTACAGGCCAAATATATTAATATCTCAAAGAAATATATAATTATTTCAGAATTAATATAAACAATAATTATAACCATGTTGATCATTTTACCTTTGCACTTAAGCTAAAAATATTCAATTGTAAATTCAATGGTCATGATCATACCAGTCAACAATTTAACTTTGCACTACTGGCCAAAGAAAACCCATAGTCACAATCATACCAATAATTTACCCATCTTTACACTTAAGTCAAAGAGAAATTCCATCACTAGGGTTATAAAAATGTTATATATGATAATAAAAACAATATGATCAACAACTGCACTTAATTTCAAGAGCAACAATCATAAATCAACGATAATTTGGTCAGAAAAAGAAACCAATTTTTGTCGTGAATAGTACCCATAAATAGTAACTCCTGAATAGTAACTCGTGAATAGTAACTCATAAATAGTAACTCGTTAATAGTACTCTGTATTCGTACATAGTACCGTATACGTAAATAATGTCATATACGTAAATAGTGTCATATACATGAATAAAGTCAGATATCGTGAATAAGTGTCGATATCGTGAATAGTAACCCCGACTCAAAAAGGTAGAAATTCCACAATAAAATCCATACCAATATTTCAGTATAATGATATTGAAGAAAATAATATCATTTAAGAAGAAAACAACATCCCTTACTATCCCTTACTATCCCTTACCTCAAAAGAGCAGCACTTCTGACTAGATATCAGATATGTCGCTGAAAGAAACTAGCACTGAAGAATAGCAACTCACCAAGTATCTAAATACTCACAAAATACACTCGATAATCTAGAGAGAGAAAGAGAGAAAACTTGTTTTTGGTGTGATTTTCAATTCTAACTTAGCCCTCTATTTATAGGATAATGTTAGCACGCCGAAGCAGACTTAACCTGCTACCTGATGGCTTTACCTGCTACTATTGCCACCCACCACATTTGAAATAAAATTCAGCATATTTCTTCACCAACCACAAGTGGGGCCCACTCAATTCTAGAATTTTCCACCAAAATCATTTATAAACCTTATTTTTGAATCAATCACCTCTTAAAATTCATAACAAATCATTCGTTCATTTTTAACAGTTCAAAATTTTTGAACATATACTCAACTTATATATGTATAACATATCCAAAAATTACAACGATCCAACGGTCAGATTAAAAATTATAACTCACACAATAAAACTGTGAGAACACTGATTTGATCTTTTAATACCTCCAATCCGTCAAAATACTGATAAAACACCTCAACAGTAATTCCTTCATTTATAACCACGTAAATAAATCCATCATTTATATCCGCATCAAATAAATATTTCCTTATCATATAAATCAATAATTAATTATTCACAAATAATATTACAGAATCACAATAATGACAACCAGACAGTTCCCAGGAAAGAGGGGGCTTTCCGATAAGGATTTCTCCTTACTGGCGCACAGTTAGGTGACCAAACCTCTCCTTGACAGAACTTTCTAGACATTGTCAATAATGCTATCTAATAATATTATTCCAAATAATATGAATTATTGATCCGATAATGGAAAATTATGCGATGACAATTATTGAAACAACAATAATATAAAATATCACGCGCGATAATTATTGAATCAATAAAATAAAATATTGAGCGATAATTCTCGTAACAATTATTGAGTAGTGCCTTCTTCACGTAAGGATCAATAACTCAAAAATATCTTGCAATACTGGTAATTCTTTCTTAACCACGCGTATTCTCGTATTTTAACCATAGGGTATTCAAACGATTGTTAACGATAACAACTACGCCGTTATTCAATTTTGTCATTTTCTTCTTCCGACAGTTATCCGTTATGGGGCCCACAAATAGCTGCGCCGTCGTACGAATATTCCCCGACAAAAAGAATATTCCACGACCAAACGAATATTCCCCGACAATAATGAATACTTTATAACCACTTGCGTATTTTAAAAAAAAAATCATATATCACCCTTAACTTTAACTTTTATCAATTTAACCATTTACTGAATAGAAAAATTGAATACTTTTATTTCATAAAATTCGGGGTCTTACATCATTCTTCTTTCATTCTCACCAATTCACTAAGACTCACAAGAGCAATTATAGAGACAGAAGCAATAGAGAGAGAAGCTTTAGAGAGAAAGTAGAAGAGAAGTCTGCTATCTCACTATTTCAGTGTCCAGTCTTCTTCTGAGGTAAAAGATATTTTTTTTCAGTATTCATAAGGAATAATATTTTCTTCCATACTCTGTAGTATGTGAGTAATATTATTTCGTCTCGTATTCCTGATTATACCATCATTTTGTTAAAGTATTGCTTCTATACTCCGTGAAATTAGTAGAATATCCTTGAAATTTACGATTTATCTAGTATCGTTTCACAAGGATATTTTCTGTACATTCTTGTTAAATTTTAAACTTTTCATGCCGGAGTACTGTCCATGAGTAGTATTTATTTTTACAATACTATTCACAAAGTACTATTCACGAGGTACTATTCATAAAGTACTATTCACAGGTACTATTCACAAGTACTATTCACAAAGTACTATTCACGGGGTATTATTCCTGAAGTACTATTCATGGGGTACTATTCACCCGGGGAAGTATTCATGACAAAAATTGATTTCTTTGTTGTCCAAATCATTTTTGATATAATATTATTCTTGAATTTTACTCCACAAAGCAGTATCATGTTGACAATTTGGGCATTATTGAATTCTGGATAAATTAAATTATAAATCTTTAAAAATCTATCATTTGCTTTCTTTTAATTGAATTCTTATATCATTATCATCATCATCATGCTTATATTGTGATAAAAGTCATATGTGGCTTACATGCATAGATGTACTATTAATTGGTGTGATTATGACCAGGAATTATTCGGTATAATCATGACCGTAATGTTACAAATGATGTGGTAAAAATCCTCATTGGCCTGTAGTGTATTGATGGACAATTGTTGGTATGATTATGACCAGGGATTATTCAGTATAATCATGACCATTGATGATTACATGAATATCCTTGGCCCGTAGTGCAGGGATGATTCGATGATGTGGTTTATTTATTAAGCTGAGTCTCAGCGATAAAATTGATGATAAACTTTTTAATACATAGAAGATAGTAGATATCATTCTCTACTTGACTCTTCTAATGGATTATTTGTTCCACTACAATTAAACTTGATATTTATTATATTTTATCAGTTTAACACTGTTGAAGGCTAACAATAATTTAT
The DNA here is from genome assembly GCA_020205615.1 of Panax quinquefolius. Taxonomy (NCBI): domain Eukaryota; kingdom Viridiplantae; phylum Streptophyta; class Magnoliopsida; order Apiales; family Araliaceae; genus Panax; species Panax quinquefolius. The sequence continues at coordinate 80,419,855 of CM035164.1, read as the reverse complement.
TCTACATTATCTTAGTCATAATATTTCTTACTGGGCTAGTTGAGCTCACCCTTTGTTTTCATTGTTCTCTTCAGGAAATGAGAATATAGCTGGGACTAGTCGGAGAACGGAGTGATGGTCCAGATGTTTGTATTAGTAGTCCTCACTATTCAGTGAAATAGTGTGATAATAAATGTAATAAGGACTCCATTTGAGTTTGAATACTGTCTAGAAGACAATATTCGTATTAAAACTCTCAGCTTATGTTTTGTCGTATTTTACACGACAGTTGTATAATTAAGTTGTATTTGAATTTTGTACCATGTATTTGGCGACTCAAGATGGGTGATGTATACCTATTTTGGGGGTGTCACAGTTGGTATCAAAGCTTAGGGATATGATCCCTGGCTGAGATGTGAGACAAGAACTAGGAGGCGAGAGACGGGGAATTCCTTCGCTAGTATGACCTGCCTAAGTTTATTTGGTATTTATTTGGTCGGTCAGAGTATAGGGATAATATGTGACATGTTAATTAACCCTTGTTTTGTGGCAGTATTTGTAAATGGCATCCAAAAATGTTGAGATAAGCAATGAAGCATGTTGGGTAAAATCTAATTACGCACAACACGCAAGTATACGTGGTCAACAAGTAAAAAAGTGAAAGTAGAGTATCGTTCCCACGAGGAATTGTTTAATAAAAATCACCAAGTACTAACCCGTAACCAACTCAATCTTATTTAAACGAATGAATTTCAAATTATATAAATTAAATTATTTAATTACACTAATTCTAATTACCACTAATTAAAAATCAGATTACGAAGATTTAAGATCACAACTTCACTTATTGCTTCATTTAAGTTAACACACCTCTCATCAATTATTCTCTATCATGAATTGTTAATCAAGAACACTAAAACAGATAAAACCATCTCTCGATGCATAATACCCATACTCACTTAAATCCACAGATGATAGAATTATGCAAGACACCATAATTAACTAATCCACTATATCTCTATGTGAATTATAATTAAAAAGGATTTAAAGCACAAGTTCTCTAGAAGATTACATATCGCGTAAAGGTATATCTCTATCCTAAACACGAATTATGAATTCCATCTATGCAGAAATCACAAACACATGCTATCATGATAAGATCTAAATCTATACTTCATCTCTCGAGTTCATATAGATTATCACGGTAATTGTTAGCTAGGCATTTAGGCAATTAAGTTCAAATCACAATAGACAATCCTCACAATAGAACATAATAATTGATAGCGAAGCATATAAAATAAATTACACAATAAGATCCATTGTAATCTCAAACAAAGAATTAGTTCATGATTATTGAATTAAAACTAAGAATCCATAAGTGAATAATCATTAGAAGACAAAGATAGAAGAAGATAAGAAGATATAATCTATTGTCTGTAGATTTGACGCTCCCTCCTTGCTCCTACTTTGAATCTTCAATGGTCTCCAAGTTGCTTCAATCTCCAAAACTCATTAGAACTAGGGTTTTAATCTAATTTACTCTAATCTAATCTAATAAAATTCTCTCTTCCTCTCCAATCCTCCTCTATTTTATGCCTTACATAATGTTTTTATAGGTTACAAGTCTAATTTTTAGCTTAGGAACAAACCCAATCCTATTTGGAGTCAAAAAAGTATCAAAATTCATCCCAAAACTCATCCAAGCTTGACCACGCCCATCCCCAGTGCCCCAGTGTTGCTCACGACGCTGGGATTCTGCCCCCTAGCACTCCGGCGCTGGAAATGGCCTAGAAATGGGCGCTCCCGCGCTAGAAGTTTTTCTAGAATTTTCTGCTCTGACGTCCTTTGGTAAAATGGCCATAACTTCTTCGTCTGAACTCCGATTTTGATGATTCAAGATGTTCCAGAAAGAGGAGACGTAGATCTAAAACTTTCATGCTTTGAGTGTTTCGAAATAAGGACTGGAGTAATGCGGAAAGTGTCTCTGAAGTTGCTGCTATGTAAATGACCACCCGAAACAGTGACGTTCGACGTCTGTTGGTACAAATGTCATAACTCTTGCATCCGAACTCCGATTAGAATGATTCAAATTGTTCCGAAAAGCTAAGAAGAAGCTCTACAATGTAATTCAAGTTCCAAGCCAAAAACATGAAATGAACATGAAAGCCCAAATGATGTCTGGATTGCTTTTCTTTGCGATTTCATTCCAATTCTTTGCAATCACAACTCCCAAGCATATAATCTACAAAACGAACACAAAATGCATGAAAAGTAACTAAGAAACATGAGATTAAGCAACTAATTCAAGTAACAGATACCGGATAAGTGGGTATAAAATCTACTTATCAAATACCCCCAAACTTAAACCTTTGTTTGTCCTCAAGCAAAAATACTAAACAACAATGCTATGCAATGCAACTAATCTACATGCCTACAAATCCAGCAGTAATGACAAAAACAAGTCTATTCAACCGGCCTTAGAGAAATCAATTAAACATGATAATACATCATATCAAAACCAATCAATAACTTCTCAATCAATCATCAAATCTTAGACTGTTATCACGAATATAGTGTGTGTGTGTGCTCCACAACAATGTTAACTGATATAAAATCAAATTTAACACATAACAAGTCTCTTTAAAGGAATCATACAGTGTAAACTCAAGAAATCCCAAAACAAGCTAGATCCAACTAAAATCAAATAATTACCAATATCGAGGGTCAACATGGGATACCTATGCTTTATTTTTCATCTACGGGGGCTTTTTGCTCTTATTTCCCGTTTTATTTATTCTCCTTTTTTTTCTTTTCTTTTCTTTTTTTCTTTTTTTGGATAGTAAGTACGTTTTACGCTCCATCTCACGCCTGTGTTTATGAGGAGTGCATTTCGCGCTTCTTCTCGACCCACCACATGACTCAATTTATTCAACTTGATATCTCTTTTTTTAGAAGCTTATATATCCCACTTTCCCCCCCAAACTTAAGTTCTTGCATAATTCTTCGCCTTCACTGCCTATCCTTGTCATTCTCTTATTTAAATTGGCATTATCCTTTATAGATCCTTTATGTATCAATTTAAACTCAATCATTCAACAAGTTATTTTTACTATGCTATCCTTATTATACCAGTTTCAAACAGAAAAAGACTCAATTCATAACAAGAAATCACATCAAAGCTCTAATGGTCAGTATTATACTTGTCTACCCAATTCCAATCTCACCATTGGCCAAAATAAACATAAACTATCAAACAGCTGGACTCATGCAAGATGAACATAGTAACTAACCATTATTTTTTATTTTTGATTTTTTTTTTAAGAAAGTGAATGTAAAAACTAAATGTAACTATATGAACTACAATGTAAATAACTAACTATATGCAATACGACACTAAAATGCCCCCAAACTTAAACTAGACATTGTCCTCAATGGCTGAAATAGAAAAAAGTAAAGGAGAGGACTTCCTTAAAAATATAGCAATCATCCTCATTGTCCGCTAAGTTTGGAGAATAGATTAGGCACATGGAACAAATTGGGCACCACACTTGAATTTGACTTAAATAACCTTTTCATAATCTTTTGCCTGTCCATTGAACCTCCAATACCTACACTGAAGAGAGACAACATGGATTAGAATAGCACTTGGATTGGTAAGAGAACTTAATAAGAAAATTAATTCCTATCTACTAAATAAACTAGTGAAACAAATAAATAGAAAAATTCCTGGGTTGCCTCCCAATTAGCGCTTGAATTATAGTCTTTCAGCTTGACTTTGTCTGATCAACGCTATCCAATTCCTCTTCAAAAGTTGAGGAACCCTCCATCCATCAGAAATAATATAGCTTTTGGTAGCTTCCCATTTGAGATAGTCATTGCATTAAAGTCACCTAGCATGCTTTGTTTAGATAAGATCACATCCAAGAACGTCCAACATCTAGGTGTTTTCTCCATTGTGTCTGTGAATAGATTCTGGCATTGACGTTTGTCAGACACAACAATCTCTTCTTCTATCTTCTTTAGGTCATCGTACCATGGCTTCGAAGTTGTACTCGCTTTTACGTCACAATGAGTATTGTCGACGACATGACTACCTAGCGGACAAGGTTTTGTAAATCTAACCGAATCCTTGAACTTTGGTGGAGAAGACACTTGAGGCATTAATAACATCGGCTCATCCTCGTTAGTACTCATAGTTAGTTCATCCCCACTTGTCTCCTCTTTTTCAACATCTCGTGTCTTATCCAGTTGTAGATTTGGTTCGGGCATTTCATCAATCTCGGAATCCTCATCATAACACCAATTGTTTTGAAGACAGTTATTCAAGGCTTTGAGCATTTGATTCATCTGATTCTGCAGATTTTGAATTGATATCTCTTGATTCTGAATTAACCGCTCTTGATTAATCATCCTCTCCTCATTTGATGCTACAAACTTGGACAACAATTCCTCCAACCTTGAATTATTTGTCTCAGTCTCGGAAGCCATGTATTGAGGACCATTGGTTGAGGTAGTGATGAGTTGTTCCATCCGATTATTAAAATTTTGGGTTGACAGCTCTTGGCTAATCCTCATCTCCTCTAGGTTTGTTATGCCCTTCAATATTACATCCCTCGGATTTGGCTTTTCTTCTTGTGGCAATGGAGGTGGACATGAAAATTCTGGTGTGTATATTGGATTTGGAGCGTAGTATTGGTCTTCATAAGTATCGCACCATGATGAATCTGGGTGATACCCCCAAACTTTATGATAATTAGCATATGTATAATCGTTGAGGTATTCACCATCGTGTTGTCCCGGCCCAAAACTAACAGTGCATTGATGACTCGGATGATTACCAGCACAATAATTGCAATTAACTGCTATCCTTCGAGTACGTTGGGCTACAACAACGTCCAACCTCCTCGAAAGTGTCTCAAGCTATGCTGATAATGCAGAAAATGCATTGAGACCATCAATCTTGGACGCGTTTTGGGGCAAATTTTGACACTTTTTTGACTCCAAATAGGATTGGATTTGTTCCTGAGCTAAAAATTGGACTTGTAACCTATAAATGCAAACTCGATCAAAAAATCCAGACTTTCTTCCTTTTGAGGACGACATCGATAGAAGGTTTCAGAGGTTAAGTAAGTGGATAAAGGAAACAAGGGACAAATTCGAAAACTCTGAGAAGGAAGAAGAAATGGCTGCCGAAGACCAGAAAGCATTGAGAGATTTTGCGACACCCAAGGTGACTGAGCTGCAGTCTAGTATCATTAGGCCTGCAATAGCTGCAAACACGTTCAAAATCAAGCCTGGGACGATTCAAATGATGCAGAATTCAGTGCAGTTTGGGGGAATGGATAATGACGATCCGAACGAGCATTTAATCAGTTTTCTGGAAATATGCGACACTTTCAAGTATAATTGGGTGTCGGATGAGGCAGTAAGGCTTCACTTGTTCCCATTCACTCTGCGGGACAAGGCGAAGAGTTGGTTACACTCTCTACCAGCGGGTTCAATAACGACGTGGGAGGACCTGGCTCAAAAATTCTTATCAAAATTCTTCCCACCTGCAAAAACTGCAAAGATGAGGAATGAGATTACCATGTTTGATCAGCAACATGGGGAGTCACTGTACGAGGTGTGGGAGAGATATAAGGAATTGCTTAGAAAATGCCCACATCACAGATTGCCCAAATCGTTGCAATTAAATAAATTTTACAACGGACTACATGGGAATCTCGGGACTAGTATGGATGCTTTGATCGGGGAGCATTTATGGCTAAGACTTATGAGGAGGCATACCAGTTGATAGAGACTATGGCGGCTAATAATTATCAGTGTCCCACGGCAAGAATGACACAACCTACGGTCGCTGGAGTGTTAGAAGTAGATGGAGTGATGGTAATAACAAAGGCCTGATTCAAAGATTTTCGCTAAGAAGTTCGGACGTGTGGTCCAGGGGATGACGCTTAACAGATTGCAATTATTTGTGAGTTGTGCGCAGGGGAACATTCGACGGATCAATGCGCAATCAACCCAGAGTTGGTACAATTCATGAGTAGCTATAACATAATTCCTCAGAACACATATCAGAATGCATATAATCAGGGGAATAGGAATAATCTGAATCAGTCGTGGAATAATAATCAGAATCAGCAAGCTCCACGACCATCGTACCCCCCAGGATTTCAGAATCAACAACAACCAGCTCAACGTCAAGAAAGAAAATCGGATTTAGAGGAATTGTTATCGAAGTATATTACAAGTAACAAGGTAGCTATGAAGAACCAAGCAATGGCAATGAAATCACAAGAAATGGCTATCAAGAATTTAGAAAACCAGATGGGACAAATTGCCTTAGCATTGAATAACAGACCACAAGGGACCCTACCGAGTGACACCGAAAGAAATCTAAAGGGAAATCATGAACAATGTCAGGCAGTTACCTTGAGGAGTGGAAAACAAATGGTTGGGATAGATGCTGACAATTCAACTGTTTCCGATGATAAGAGTAATGATAACATAGTGGATGCTAGAAAAATAGGATGTGAATACGCGAACTGAGAAAACAAAGTTAGATGACATGCCAGTTATGTATCCGCCACCGCCATTTCAGCAAAGAGTTCAAAAGCAGAAATTAGACAAGCAATTTGAAAAGTTCTTGGAAGTATTTAAGAAATTACAAATTAACATTCCGTTTGCGGAAGCCCTAGAGCAAATGTCGAGTTATGCAAAATTTATGAAGGGGATTCTGTCTAGAAAGAAGAAGTTAGAAGGTTTTGAGACAGTAGCACTAACAGAGGAGTGCAGCGCGGTTCTACAGTGAAAGTTGCCACCCAAGTTGAAAGATCCAGGGAGTTTCACCATTCTATGCACGATCAGAAATAAGGCTTTCAATAAATGTTTATGTGATTTAGGATCAAGTGTGAACCTTATGCCGTTATCAGTTTACACAGATTTGGGATTGCCGGCTCCAAAGCCCACGAACATCTCATTACAGTTGGCAGATAGGTCAGTCACATATTCGAGAGGCATTGTGGAAGACATATTGATAAAAGTTGATAAGTTTATATTCCCCGTTGATTTCATTATTTTAGACTTTGAGGAGGACAAAAACATCCCGATTATCGTAGGGAGACCTTTTTTGGTGACTGGTAGGACACTCATCGACGTACAAAAAGGTGAATTAACGATGAGGGTCCAAGATCAAGAAGTCAAGTTTAAAATGTTCAAAGCCATGAAATTTCCCGTGGATGAAGAAGAGTGCTTTCGGATGGAAATCATTGATCAAATAGTCAACGAAGACATGGGAAAGAGCCTGAGCGACGATTTCCTTGAGACAACATTATTGGGGGATGAGGAGCTCGATGACCCAGAATTTATGGACTATCTACAGATGTTAGACTCATTGCCACAAGTAAGCCGATTCAAAACACCTTGTGAATTATTACACACGGAGGAGATAGCCACGAAAAAATTGAGACCATCATTGGAGGAGCCACCAACTCTTGAACTCAAACCACTCCCTAAACATCTCAGGTATGCGTATTTAGGCAATTCAAATTCTTTACCTGTAATTATTTCTGTCGCACTTAACAAATTTTGCAGGAAGAGAAATTGCTAAGGGTACTTAGAGAACATAAGGCAGCGATAGGGTGGACGATAGCGGATATCAAGGGAATCAGCCCGTCATTTTTCATGCATAAGATTCTGATGGAAGATGACGCAAAACCAACAGTGGAGCAACAACGACGACTTAACCCAATTATGAAGGAAGTAGTAAAGAAGGAAATTCAAACTATTGGATTGGAATCATTTACCCGATATCCAGATAGTAAGTGGGTTAGTCCAGTTCGTTTATCAGTGTGCCAAAAAAGGGGAATGACTGTGGTACAAAATGAAGATAATGTTAGTTATCTTGACAAAACGAATGAGAGTTGGAGGGTGTGCATCGATTATAAGAAGTTAAACAAGGCAACCCGAAAAAATCAGTTTCCGCTACCTTTTATCGACCAAATGTTGGACAGATTGGCGGGACACAATTTTTACTGTCTTTTGGGTGGGTACTCGGGCTACAACCAGATTGCCATCGCCCTTGAGGATCAAGAGAAGACCACATTTACATGTCCCTACGGCACGTTCGTGTTCAGGAGAATGTCATTCGGGTTATGTAATGCACCGGCTACCTTCCAACGGTGTATGATGGCCATTTTCTCCGACATGGTGGAGAAAAATGTGGAAGTCTTCATGGACGACTTCTTTGTCCATGGAGACAATTTCGATACATGTCTTGGGAATTTGGTAATGGTGTTACAACGATGCGAGGAGACAAACCTTGTACTTAACTAGGAAAAATGCCACTTCATGGTTGAGGAGGGCATAATTTTGGGACACAAGGTTTCGACTCAAGGACTGGAAGTGGACAAAGCTAAGTTGGACACGATCGAGAAATTGCCTCCACTGAGCTCCGTGAAAGAAATCAAAAGTTTTCTGGGACATACGGGGTTCTACAGAAGATTTATAAAGGACTTCTCTAAAATTGCAAAACTGCTGTGCATTCTTTTAGAGAAGGACTCTGTGTTTAGTTTTGATGAAGAATGTAAGTTGGCTTTTGAGCTGTTGAAAAAGAAGTTGACTACAGCCCCAGTTATCGTCACACCAGATTGGAATATACCTTTCGAGCTAATGTGTGATGCAAGTGACTATGCAGTCGAGGCTGTTTTGGGACAACATCGAGATAAGGTATTTCACGCCATTTATTATGCAAGCAAGACACTTACGGAGACTCAAATGAATTATACAACTACAGAAAAGGAACTGCTTGCAGTGGTATATGTGTTTGATAAATTCAGGGCGTACTTGGTCGGCACTAAAGTGATAGTTTACACGGACCATTCGGCTATTCGATATCTAATTGCGAAGAAAGATGCTAAACCACGCCTTATTCGGTGGATTCTCCTTCTTCAAGAGTTTAATCTAGAAATAAAGGATAGAAAGGGGACGGAGAACCAGGTAGCTGACCATTTGTCTAGGCTGGACAATCCTGTTACACAAGATGAGGACAAGGGCATCATAAACGAGTCATTCCCGGATGAGCAATTGTTTGGGGTAAATGCAGAATTTACATGGTACGCGGACTTCGCGAACTACTTAGTGAGCAACATGCTCCCCCCTAATCTTACAAGACAACAAAAGAAGAAGTTTCTTCATGACGTCAAGTGGTATATGTGGGATGAGCCTTACCTATTCAAACAATGCGCCGACAAGATGATCAGAAGGTGTGTGCCCTACAGCGAGGTACATAGTATACTGCATGAGTGCCATTCGTCGGTATACGGGGGACATTATGGTAGTGAGAGAACAGCAGCAAAAGTCCTCCAAGCAGGGTTTTATTGGCCCACGCTATTTAAAGACGCCCATCAATTTGTTAAAACTTGTGATAGATGTCAACGAGTGGGCAACATATCGAAAAGGAATGAGATGCCCCTCCAAACTATCTTAGAAGTTAAGATTTTAGATTTATGGGGCATTGATTTCATGGGGCCATTTCCTTCCTCATTGTTAAATCAATATATTTTGTTAGCAGTGGATTACGTGTCAAAATGGGTTAAAGCAGTAGCGTTACCGACTAACGATGCCAAAGTGGTGGTAAAATTCTTACAGAAAAATATTTTTACGAGGTTTGGCACGCCAAGAGCTATCATAAGTGACTAAGGTAGCCACTTCTGCAACAAATCATTTACAGCTCTCTTGGCTAAGTATGGGGTCAACCACAAGGTGGCGACAACCTATCATCCCCAAACCAGTGGGCAAGCTGAAGTCTCGAACAAAGAGGTAAAGAAAATTCTGGAAAAAGTGGTGAACCCGAATCGAAAGGATTGGTCGCTCCGATTAGATGATGCATTATGGGCATACCGGACTGCCTATAAAACGCCAATAGGGATGTCACCATATCAACTATTGTACGAAAAGGCGTGTCACTTACCAGTCGAGCTACAGCACAAGGCCTACTGGGCCATTCTGAAACTAAATTTCGATCAAGCAGCTGTGGGGGAAAAGAGGCTGCTACAACTAAACAAGCTCGATGAATTCAAACTTCTGGCATACGAAAACGCTAACCTATACAAGGAGAATGTCAAGAAATGGCACGACAAGAAAATCGTGCAATGAACTTTCGAGCCGGGGAAATCGGTACTGTTGTTTAATTCACGATTGCGGTTGTTCCCCAGAAATCTTAAGTCAAGGTGGTCGGGATCATTCACCATCAAAACAGTGTTCCCGCATGGTGCAATCGAACTCTACAGTCGAAATCCACTGGAAACGTTCAAGGTCAATGGACAACGGATAAAGCATTACTGGGGCAGAGATGCAAACTGGGATGCTGTCAACATTACTCTCACTGACATGCAATGATATAATCGGCACCATCGGGCTAGCGACGATAAAACTGGCGCTACTTGGGAGGCAACCCAAGCTCTAAGTTTTTCATCTTAATTAGTAGTAAATTTTTGTTTCGAATCGAGTCAAGTACATATTTTAATCTGAGAATTACATGTTTTGCAGGAAGTTCAAGGACAAATAGCCATCGCTTTGCCGGACTACCGACCGACCGACTACCAAAATGATAGACCAAGCGGCATCGCGCCCGAAGATTCCAAATTTCATCTCGCAAATTGACCGATCCGCGTGACACGACGCCGATCCTCCCGGTAGCGAACGCGCACACACCTGACCAACCCTTCACCATCTGGATACGGTAGTAGCGGATAGCGCTACCTCAAGAATAATTCCAGCGCAGACCGTGCCACCACCACAGCAACTTCTAGATATCAAACGCGGAGCGCGCTATGCCTCGTGTATAACCGGTGACATGATCATGGCCATCATGGACCGCCAGGACTCGAAAAGTTAGAGCAAAGTGTTATAAACTCAATCAAGACACCTCTCCTCATTACATGCAAACTCTCCACATCTCCAAATTCTATTGCACTTCCTATTCCCCATAACTCCCATTTATACCATCTTTACTCTCCTTCTCCTTTTCAATTTCCAACACCACTACCCTTTGCACTTCCCAACTCCACCCACGTTGGCTTCCTACTACCTATATGAAGACCCACCATCCTAGAAGTTATGGTACTACAAGCTTAAACACAACATTCAAATCCTAAATCTAATCCACCCCTTGCACAATTTCATACAAATTGGGATTCCTCTTCAACTTCTTCAAGGTAAGCTAATTCTCTTCATCCCTCACGAAATTTCCTGTTGTGACATCAATTTGAGTGGTAAATTCGGGGAATTGCATACCAAGGGAGTGGGTGCTGTATTTTTGACAATTTGGCTAGTAAAGCAACATTAATCATCCAAGTTTGGGGCTAACATTCAGCTCACCCACCACCTGTTTGATAAAAGTCCAGAACCACCTTCTTATGTCCAATCACACCGGAAACAACATGTATTCCCACAAACGTCAACGGGCATCATCCTCCACGACTCGGCCTGCATATGACCATACAAAATTTGTGAGTGAAATGGTCGCGGAAAGATTAAAGACCTCCATCGACAAGAAGAATTCGGTGCTAGAAAGAGGATTGAAGCCAAATGCAAATTTGGATGGAGACATGGCTCTACAAATTGTATAACGTCATTGGTTTCAGTTAGTAGAACAACCACTCCCGACGGCAATCAACATAGTTAAGGAGTTTTTCGCTAATGCAATGGAACATGTCAATCATGTTGCCATGGTTAGGGGAAAACCTGTGGCGTTTCACGCCGATGCAATCAATGCTTATTTTGGGTTGGAGACACCACAAGATGACTGGTATGAAGATGGGTTGCCGGAGCTGGACGAGTTGATTGCCAAATTATGCAAACCAGGGACTTAATGGGTAACTCAAGCAGGAACAAATGAAAAGATAAGTTTTCCTTAATCAGCACTTAGTCGATATGGTAAAGCATGGCATGCATTTATATGTGCTCGTCTAATGCCCACGCGCCACCAAACTGATGTGACGAAGGCACGAGCTAAGCTTTTGTATGGGATTGTTCACCACCACTATCATATGGACAATTCAATTGCATTTTACGATGTTGATGTAGGGGAGTGTATTCAAGAATCAATTGACCGGGCATTACGTGGGAGTACTACGGGTGGTTTGCTTCATGGGTTCTTCATTACAGAATTATGTCGTAAAGCTGGAGTGCAATGGCAACCTACTGAGCCAATACAACAACCCACGGCCATAATTGACCATGCCACTATTGAAAGGTACAAAGCATGGGATGGGGCGCGATCACACCCGCGTGGTGAAGGTTACATCATGATCCGCCAACCATCACCACCAGTTAATGCGGAACAAACGTGGGCTCCAAGGAATCAATTTATGTGGTTGGCCGAACGTCAAGATTTAATGCATTAGTACAATGAAAATGCCTTCAATACGCTTGCTGAGGCATTTTCTCGTTGCAATCCTAATGCTCAACCGGTGGTTATGCATATTCCTCCTATCTTGCCAACTTACCCTCCTTCGGAGGACGAGCAGTAATGCGTTTCAGGGAAGTCCTCAGTTTATTTACTTTTGGTGCATATTTTACGTAATGAGGGCATTCCTTGATATAAGTTTGGGGGATTGGGTATTAGGTTTCATTATTTATGTTGCATGATAGTACTTAGGGAGTATATAAAAAAAATTTAAAAAATAATATATATATATATATATATTTCTTTTGCATATAGTTGCATGAATCCAGTTATTAGATTGTATTTGTGATTTTTGGCCAATAATGAAATTGAAATTATGTAGACAAGTATATCACTAAGTATAAGAATCTTGATGCAATTTCTATTGTGATGTGAATCTTGTTCTGATTGAAACTAGTATAATACGGATAGCACTTAATAACATCTGTGTTAATGGATTAGTTCAAATTGTTACATAAAGATTTTCTAAAGGATAGTGCTAGTATAAATGAGAAAGTGAATAAGATCGGTATGAACCTAAGCTTGGGGAAAGTTGGGGTATATAAGCTCTATAAAAAAGAAGAAGAAGAAGAAGAAGAAGAAGAAATTGTGTGGAAGTAGTTGAGTCTTGTGGTGGATTGAGAAGAAATACTCTCCATAAGCACAAGCGTGAGATGGAGCGTAAAACGCACTCACCAACCATCTCTCTATCTATGAAAAAAAGAGAGAAAGAAAGTGAGCATGAATACCCTTCTCGGAACCTGAATTTGGATAGTGAGCTAATGCTAGAACTTTCTTGACTTTGAATTTTTGAGTTTTTACTGTATGATTCCTGATAAGAAACTGGTTATGTAACTAAGTTGATTCATTATCAGTTAGCATGAGTGTTGCGCACACACACACTGTATTAGTCATTACAGGGTGAGATGTACGGATTGATAGTGATTGCAGATTGAATTTGATATGAAGGGTGTTTGTTTACTAATTTTTCTGAGGCCGTATGAGTAAATCATATGTATTGTCTTAATTCTGGATTCGTAATTTAGTTGTTAGTTGCATTGCATTGAATTGCATTCTTGCTTGAGGACAAGTAATGTTCAAGTTTGGGGGAATTTGATGATTGGGTTTTTAACCTATGAATTATGTTCATTTGGCTTGTTATATTGTTAGTTTCTGGGTATTTTCATGTTACTTCTGATGGGGTTTACGTTTGTTGTAGGTAATTCAGACTCATCCAGTGAATGGGAGTATTGGAGGACATTTTTGAGAAACATTGCGATTTACAGTTCTTTGGCCTTGAAGCGCTTAGTAGCGATGCAAAAAAAGCTATTTGACGAAAGCTTAACGCTTGAGCGCCGATAAGACAGCAAGAGCATTTAATGAGCTACTGGAGCGTGAGAAGGGTGCTGGTGTTCTAGCTTGAGCCTACTGCTGAAGAGGTTGAAGTCTAAGCGATCATACTGGTCTGTGCGAACTCAAGTGAAGGAAGTCTTTGCGACTTAAAGGAGTCTCTCTTGGGCAGAACTTAGAGATAGATTAGGAGTCATGGCGTGAGAAGAGATATAGGCTGATCAAAACATACTCAAGGGGGGGGTCATTCATATCATATCATTCATTCAATCAATAAGGAGACTGACGAGAAGAAGGATTTGAGAGAGCAAGAGTTTGGAGGAACGAAGAACAGGAATAGTTTCACGAAGATTTCAGAATCGAAAACTGAGAAGGGTGGTGTATTATTATTCTTCTCTAATTTCTATCTTCTGTAATTGGGATGATGTTTCCTTTTATTTATTCAGTGTTTAATTCATTTATTATGGGCTAAATTACTTGTTAGGCTTTTAATGGATCTCTAAGTGGAACGATGATTGTGTAACCTTAGTTTTCAGTTTAATTAAGCTATTATGCAGTTTATCTATATTAATTGGAGCTTGAATTTATGAATTGCTTGATCAACAATTTTATGTGGATTTGTATGAATTCGAGAGATGAAATATAAATCTAGACTTAGTTAATATAGAATGTGTCATGAATTTTGTGGATAGCAGATTCTTGATTATTGTTGAGGTAGAGATACGCTTGACATCACATGTAATCTTGAGGAGAACTTGAACTTAACCATTATTTGATTAGAATTCACGTAGAGATATAGTGAGTTGATTAATTGAGGTGTTTGATTTAATTATATCTTAATTATGGAGTTGGGTTAATACGGTGTTAATATATCGAGAGGTGATTAATGATACTTATGTGTTCTTGATTAATAAATTGGGATAGTGAGTTAAACTGGAATAAGGTGATAATAATCAGAGGGATGCTTAGAGTGAAGTTACGAGTCTAATTCTCCATTATTTGTTTGAAAATCCAGATTTAGGGTTTGTTGATATTGAGTTGAAATTTGAATGATTGTGACATTTTCAATATAAACTGGAAATTTGATTAGTTTAATAAAATGTGGATTAGTAGGAGATTGGTAGTTGCAAGGGAAATTTGTCTGAAATCTCTGAGGGAACGATACTTTACTTACTATTATATTACTTGTTGACCACGTATACTTGCGTGCTGAGTGTAATTAGATTTTACCCAACAAGTTTTTGGCATATTAAAATAAATTACACAATAAGATCCATTGTAATCTCAAACAAAGAATTAGTTCATGATTATTGAATTAAAACTAAGAATCCATAATTGAATAATCATTAAAAGACAAACATAGAAGAAGATAAGAAGATATAATCTATTGTCTGTAGATTTGACGCTCCCTCCTTGCTCCTACTTTGAATCTTCAATGGTCTCCAAGTTGCTTCAATCTCCAAAACTCATTAGAACTAGGGTTTTGATCTAATTTACTATAATCTAATCAAATGAAATGCTCTCTTCCTCTCCAATCCTCCTCTATTTTATGCCTTACATCATGTATTTATAGGTTACAAGTCCAATTTTAAGCTTAGGAACAAACCCAATCCTATTTGGAGTCAAAAAAGTGTCAAAATTCACCCCAAAACGCGTCCAAGCTTGACCACGCCGTCTCCGGCCTTGGCGCTGCTCACGGCGCTGGGATTTTGGCCCCTAAGCTTGCTACCGCTGAAATAACCTCGAAATGGGCGCCCCCGCGCTAGAAGTTTTTCTGGAATTTTCTGCTCTGACGTCCTTTGGTAAAATGGCCATAAGTTCTTCGTTGGAACTCCAATTTTGATGATTCAAGATGTTCCGAAAAGAGAAGACGTAGATCTACAACTTCTATGCTTTGAGTCTTTCGAAATAAGGATTTGAGAATTGCTGAAAGTGGCTCTGAAGTGGCTGCTATGTAAATGACCACCCGAAACAGTGACGTTCGACGTCCGTTGGTACTAATGTCATAACTATTGCATCTGAACTCCGATTGAAATGATTCAAATTGTTCCGAAAAGCTAAGAAGAAGCTCTACAATGTAATCCAAGTTCCAAGACAAAAACATAAAATGAACATGAAAGCCCAAATGATGTCTGGATTTCTTTTCTTTGCGATTTCATACCAATTCTTTGCAATCACAGCTCCCAAGCATATAATCTACAAAACGAACACAAAAATGCATGAAAAGTAACTAAGAAACATGAGATTAAGAAACTAATTCAAGTAACAGATACCAGATAAGTAGATATAAAATCTACTTATCAAAGCACATGAGACCGTTGAGTCACCAACGATTAATACCCAGGATAATGTGCAACAGGAAGACAATAATCCTCAGGTAAACAATAACACCGATCAAATGATGAATGATGGGATGTTCAGAGGCTTTATGCAATTCATGCAACATCAGGCGAAAGCGGCTCGTATTCAAAATACAGGTGGAATCATTGGAAACTCTCGGTCGGTCACCGCTAAACAGTTCAAGGAGCTGGAGCCACCAGAGTTTATTGGAGAGCCAAAACCACTTAAGGAAAAGATGTGGATAAAGCAGATCACCAAGATATTTGATGTCTTGGGATGCTCCGAGGAGCAAAAGGTTCCTTTTGCCACCTTCATGTTGCGAGGAGAGGTAGATTACTGGTGAGAATTTGTAAAGCATACTCAACCTGCCGCACTGAAGATGTCTTGGGAGAAATTCCAAGAACTGTTCAACGACAAGTACTTTCTTGAAAGTATTCGTCACATGAAGGAGGTAGAGTTTATCAAGCTGGAGCAAAACAATATGACCGTGTCACAGTACGAAGCTAAGTTTGCCGAGTTGTCCCGGTTTGCGTCCCACTTGGTTGATAATGAGGAGAGAATGACGCGGATGTTTCTAAGAGGTTTGAAACCTGAGATACGTCAATACTTAATTTCTCACAAACTGTGTTTGTATTCAGATGTTATAAATAGGGCTCAGTTATTGGAGAGCGATAATGAGTTAACCCAACCAAGAGAGAGAAGTCGACAAATCGATAATACCAGTGGTAGCAGTCATCGAAGCGGTGACAACAAACATGGAGGGAATCAACATGCCAAAAATGGTAACCACTTCGGTGGTAATCATGGCCAAGATAATAGAAGTGGAAATTTCAAGAAGAGGAAATTTAATAATGATGGAAAGACGTCAGCACCAACACCTGTTGTTAAGGAAGCAGAACGACTGTCGGTCGTATGTTACAAATGCGGAGGGGAGGGACACATCAGTTCAAACTGTACGCAACAATCCAAGGCATGTTACAATTGTGGAAGAGAATGTCACCTAGCCTGATTTTGTCATGCACCAAAGTCAAGTCCAGCTGGGATGGAGGCATCAAAGGTCGTCCCAGATAAGACAAAACTGGTAGTTCAAGGGAGATAGTTTGTCGTAACATCCCAAAAAGCGAGGAATCCGAACGAGGTGATCACGGGTAAGCTAATCATCAACTCTAGCGAAGTATATACCTTATTTGATACCGGTTCTACTCATTCTTTTATTTCTCCTACTTGCGCTCAACGTTTAAATTTAACTCCGGAGAAATTAGACTTTGATTTATCTGTTAAAAATATTTTGGGAGAAACCTTCATTACATCCACTGTTTATAAGTCCTGTTTGGTTCAAATCGGTACTCGCACATTACCTGTCGATCTTCTTTCCTTAAAAATACTTGCGTTTGATGTGATTTTAGGGATTAATTGGTTAACTACTCATCATGCTAAAATTGATTATTTTTGTAAGGTTGTTAGCTTTCATATTCTAACCAACCTATTATATGAATTCAAGCAACCAAAACCACTAAAGTCAATTACTGTCATATCAAGCCATAAAGCTATTCGTTTATTGAAAAGCGGATGTCAAGCTTTCTTAGCCCATGTCACTTGAGATTTAAACAAAAATACGCCGATTTGAATGATATTTCTATTGTTAATAAATTTCGACATATTCCCGAAGAACTTCTGCCTACTACCCCGAGCGTGAAATCAAATTTTGTATCGATCTTGAACCCGGTACAAAACCCATTTCCAAAGCCCCATATCGAATGGCTCCCATTAAACTTCAAGAGTTAAAAACCCAACTATAGGATATATTAGACATCGGTTTCATTCGTCCTAGTACATCTCCTTGGGGTGCTCTTCTTCTATTCGTGAAGAAGAAAGATGGAAGTATGTGACTTTATATTGATTATCGGGAGTTGAATCATGTCACCATCAAAAATAGGTACCTGTTACCTCGTATTGATGATCTATTTGACTAGTTGCAAGGCACCAAATTCTTTTCAAAGATCGATCTTCATTCTGGATATCATCAATTAAAGATTAAAATTGATGACATTCCAAAGACTGCTTTCAGAACTCGGTACGAGCATTACGAATTCCTAGTCATGTGTTTTGGATTGACTAATGCTCTTGCTGCCTTCATGGATATGATGAACTGAGTATTCAAGGAATATTTGGATCACTTTGTGGTCGTCTTTATTGATGACATCCTTATTTACTCCAAAAGTCGTGAAGATTATGAGCAACACTTGAGGCTGATACTCCAAAAGCTTCGTGAAAATAAGTTATATACCAAGTTGAAGAAATGCGAGTTCTGGCTTGAGGAAGTAGCATTCCTTGGGCACGTGATATTAAATCACGGAATATCTGTTGACCCGGCAAAGATTGAAGCAATTCAAAGCTGGGATCAACCTAAGTCAGTGACCAAAGTACGTAGCTTTTTTGGCTTAGTTGGTTATTATCGGAGGTTCGTGGAAGGATTTTCTCAAATCGATACTCCATTAACTCAGCTGACTCGAAAAGATACAAAATTCGGTTGGAGCGAGGATTGTGAGAAGAGTTTTCAAGAACTCAAAAGGAGGCTCGTTTTAGCACCTGTTTTGACAATACCAGCTGGTTCGGAGGGATTTGTCATATACAGCGATGCTTCAGGCAATAGTTTAGGGTTTGTTCTCATACAACATGGGAAAGTCATAGCCTATGCCTCACGACAACTCAAAGAATATGAGAGGAATTATCATAATCATGATCTAGAGTTGGCAACTGTTGTTTTTGCGCTTAAGATTTGGAGGCATTACCTGTATGGAGAGAAGGTGGAGATCTATACGGATTATAAAAGCCTCAAAAATTTCTTTACTCAAAAGGAACTCAACATGCGGCAACGACGATAGCTTGAGCTATTGAAAGATTACGATCATATCATTTAATACCACCTTGGAAAAGTGAACGTAGTAGTAGACGCATTGAGTATAAGATCATATGCGGGTACGAGTGCGATATTGTCAATTCAAAGGCCCATTTTGTATGACTTACAAAGGATGGAGATAGAGTTAAAGACTCTAGGGACCCATGTGATGATGGCAAATATACGAGTAGAACCTACTTTAATCGATAAAGTTAAAGTTGTTTAAGTTACAGACCTGGAGCTGATGCGTATGAGGAAGAATGTGCAAGAAGATGTTATTCCAGAAGCAAGAATCGATGAAGAAAGAATACTTCAAGTCAACTCCAGACTTTGTGTTTGATTCTGACTTGAAGTATAAAATCATGATGGAGGCGCACAACACACCGTTTGCAATCCATCCTGGGAGTACCAAAATGTATCATAATCTTCGACATATATTTTGGTGGAGTAATATGAAGAAAGAGATAGCGGGGTTTATCTCAAGGTGTCTAGCTTGTCAACGAGTTAAGGCGGAGCATCAAGTGCCAAAAGGTCCATTGCGACCACTTGAAATTCCAGAATGAAAGTGGGAGCACATTACTATGGATTTCGTTACTGGTCTTCCCAAGGTTTCTCAAGGCATAGATGTGATTTGTGTCTTTGTTGATAGATTGACCAAGTCTACTCATTTCTTACCGATGCGAGAAACTTATACACTTGAACGTCTTGCTCATATATACATAAATGAGATTGTAAGATTGCATGGTATGCCAGTATCCATAGTTTCTGATCGAGACCTAAGAATCACTTCACGATTTTGGGTTAGTTTGCAAAAAGCTATGGGCACGGATTTACAATTTAGTTCATCATATCATCCTCAAACGAACGGGCAATCGGAGAGGACTATTCAAACTCTTGAAGATTTATTAAGACTTTATTTCCTTGACTTCAAAGGAAGTTGGGATAAGTTCTTACCGTTGGTGGAGTTTTCCTACAACAACAGTTATCAAGCAATTATTAGCATGGTTCCATTTGAGACGTTGTATGGAAGAAAGTGTCGTTCTTCAGTATGCTGGGATGAGGTGGGTGAAGCAACGATTTTGGGACTGGAGTTGGTACGTATGACTACAGAAAAGATTCAAACGATCCAACAACGTATAAAAACCTCACAAGATCGACAAAAGAGTTATGATGATCTTCATCGAAAGGACGTGAAATTCAATATTGGAGATCATGTGTTGTTATGTGTTGCTCCATGGAAAGGACTTACGAGATTTTGAAAGAGGGGAAAGCTCAATCCTCGATTCATTGGCCCATTTATAACCCTCGATC
This sequence comes from Panax quinquefolius, assembly GCA_020205615.1. Classification (NCBI taxonomy): domain Eukaryota; kingdom Viridiplantae; phylum Streptophyta; class Magnoliopsida; order Apiales; family Araliaceae; genus Panax; species Panax quinquefolius. Next base: position 80,399,528 of record CM035164.1, on the reverse strand, counting down.
GAGTAGGAACTATGGCCTATAGACTCGATTTACCGCCAAGTATATCTCAGGTTCATAACGTTTTTCGCATATCTATGTTACGTAAATATGTGAAAGACCCGAACTACATTATTGAATTAGAACCGGATGAGACAGCAGAAGATTTAACGTATGAAGAGGTATCTGTTTAAAATGTTGGATAAGAAGGATCATATTCTACGCTCCAAGGTTATACCTCAAGTCAAAGTTTTATGGAGAAACCACGATGTTGAGGAAATAACATGGGAGATAGAATCTGAAATGAAATCAAGGTATCCTCACCTCTTCGACATACCAGGTACGCACCCTAATTTTGAGGACGAAATTTAATAAGAAGTGGAGGTTGTAAGACCCCAACTTTTATGAATAAAGATTAATTTTTCTCGAAATATATTTTTGAATATTATGGTGTGGATTTGATATAATGTTATAGTTATGGGTAATATTTACAAATTTTGCAAAGTAAGAAAGTGGTTATATAATATTCGATTGGTCGGGGAATATTCATTTTAACAGAAATATTAATGACGACTCAAGACAATCATTGGTGGACCCCACAATGGAAGTATTGTCGTATTTAGAAAATGATGTAATTATCTTTTATAAAAATAACTATGCGAAGGTTTTACCGTTAAACCGTTGAACTACCGGTAGTAGTAAAGAAAATGTCTACGCGTGGTTGCATAGTAGTAATACAGATTGATTATTGATGCTTACGTGAGAAGTCACCAATTATACTCAATTATTTCTATAGTAATTCACGATAATATCTCTCATATTATTGATTCAATTATTGTCACAAAGATTATCTCGCATAATATTTATTATTATTAAATTAATAATTGAGACGACAAAGTTATTCATATTATTATTTGAAATATTGACAATGTCTAGAAAGTTCTGTCAATGAGAGGTTTGGTCACCTAATTGCGCGCCAATAGGGAGAAATCCTTATCGGAAAGCCCCCTCTTTCCTGGGAATGATCTGGTTGTTAAATATTGTGAGTTATAATATTAATGACGAATAAATTCATGTTGATTAAAGATGAAATTAATATTTCAATTGTGTTGGGATTATTAGTGTTAGTGGAAATTGACATCTATTACGATAATAATTGATGTCTGGAGGTTATATTGACCAATCGAATAATTAATCTGATAAATGAGCAATTAATTGCTATTAATTCACATGCTTATAACTGTTTGTTCACATGTGTGTACTATTGTTCACATGCATGTACTATTATGGGAGGTGGTGCAAGTTTGATAATACTTGCAGGACTAAATTAAAAATGGAGGTATAGATGAAGGTACTATACTGTAAATTTTTTCACATGTATAGAACTATTGATTCACATGATGTACTATTAGGGGAGGTGGTGCAAGTTTGATAATACTTGCAGGACAAAATTAAAAATGAAGGAAAAGATGAAGGTATTATACTGTAATATTTTGAGCCCCAAAACGTGAAATTATCGAAACTATGTTTTCCTATAAATAAAATCTCATTCTTCTTTCATTCTCACCAATTCACTAAGACTCACAAGAGCAATTATAGAGAGAGAAGCTATAGAGAGAGAAGCTTTACAGAGAAAGTAGAAGAGAAGTCTGCTACCTCACTATTCCAGTATCCAGTCTTCTTCTGAGGTAAGAGATATTATTTTTTCAGTATTCATAAGGAATAATATTTTCTTCCATACTATGTAGTATGTGAGTAATATTATTTCATCTCGTATTCCTGATTATACCCTCATTTTGTTAAAATATTGCTTCTATACTCCGTGAAATTAGTAGAATATCCTTGAAATTTGCGCTTCATCTAGTATCGTTTCACAAGGATATTTTCTGCACATTCTTGTTAAATTTTAAACTTTTCATGTCGGAGTACTATCCATGAGTAGTATTCATTTTTACGGTACTATTCACAAAGTACTATTCACGGGGTATTATTCGCAAAGTACTATTCATAGGTACTATTCATGAGTACTATTCATAAAGTACTATTCACGGGGTACAAATCCTGAAGTACTATTCATGGGGTACAATTCACTTGGGTACTATTCACCCGGGGAATTATTAATGACAAAAATTGATTTCTTTGTTGTCCAAATCATTTTTGATACAATATTATTCTTGAATTTTACTCCACAAAGCAGTATCATGTTGACAATTTGAGCATTATTGAATTCTGGATAAATTAAATTATAAATCTTTAAAAATTTGTTCTTTGCTTTCTTTTAATTGAATTCTTATATCATTGTCATCGTCCTCATGCTTATATTGTGATAAAAGTCATATGTGGCTTACATGCATAGATGTATTATTGATTGGTATGATTATGACGGAGATTATTAAATGAGATAATTTCGGATAATCATGAACATTGATGATTACATGAATATCCTGGCCCGTAGTGCGGGGATGATTCGATGATGTGGTTTATTTATTAATTTGAGTCTCAAATGATAAAATTGATGATAAACTTTTTAAATCATAGAAGATAGTAGATATCATGCTCTACTTGACTCTTCTAATGGATTGCTTGTTCTGCTGCAGTTAAACTTGATGTTTATTATATTTTATCATTTTAACACTATTGAAGGCTAACGATAATTTATTCTGCATTATCTTAGTCATAATATTTTTTACTGGGCTAGTTGAGCTCACCCTTTATTTTTATTGTTCTCTTCAAGAAATGAAAATATAGATGGGACTAGTCGGGGAACGGAGTGACGGTCTGGATATTTGCATTAGTAGTTCTCACTATTCAGTGAAATAGTGTGATAATAAATGTAATAAGGACTCCATTTGAGTTTGAATACTGTCTAGAAGACAATATTCGTATTAAAACTCTCAGCTTATGTTTTGTCATATTTTACACGACAGTTGTATAATTAAGTTGTATTTAAATTTTGTACAATGTATTTGGCGACTCAAGATGGGTGATGTATACCTATTTTGGGGGCGTCATATTCTTCTTCTTTATCTTAGTTAATTTCTTCATTTTCATATCTAACTAATTTCTTTAATCTAGGATAAAGATAAAAGTAAATAATTATTCATGACAATATTTTCTATCTTTTCTATTAATTGTGTAAGACCCCGAATTTTATGAAATAAATGTATTCAATTTTTTCTATTTAGTAAATAGTTAAATTGATAAAAATTTAAAGTTATGGGTGAAATATACAAATTTTGCAAAACAAGCAAGTGGTTATAAAATATTCATTGTTGTCGGAGAATATTCGTTTGGTCATGGAATATTCTTACTGTCGGAGAATATTCGTATGACGGCGCATCCATTTGTGGGCCCCATAACAGAATAACTGTCGGATGAAGATAACGACAAATTTGAGTTTTTATAAATAACGGCGTAATCGTTACCGTTAACACTTTTGGAATACTCGGTGGTTAAAATACAGTAATACGCGTGGTTGCACAGTAGCACACGGTATTGCACAGTAATTTTGAAATTATTGATTCTTACGTAAGAAAGCACAATTCAATAATTGTTACAGTAATTACTATTCAATATTTTATTTTTTGGTTCAATAATTGTTGCGTTGATATTTTATATTATTGTTGTTTCAATAATTGTCACTGCACAGTATTTCCCATTATCAGATCAATAATTCATATTATTTGAATAATATTATTAGATAGCATTATTGGCAATGTCTAGAAAGTTCTGTCAAGGAGAGGTTTGGTCACCTAATTCCGCGCCAGTAAGGAGAAATCCTTATCGGAAAGCCCCCTCTTTCCTAGGAACGGCATGGTTGTTATTATGGTGATTCTGTAATATTATTTGTGAATAATTAATTATTGATTTATATGATAAAGAAATATTTATTTTTTATGTGGATATAAATGAAGGAATTAATGTTGAGGTGTTTTATCAGTAATTTGTCGGAATGGAGGTATTAAATAATCAAATCGGTGTTCTTAAAGCTACAAAGTTGTAGAGAATTCGATTTCATTATTAATTTAGTCCTGCAAGTATTATCAAACTTGCACCACCTCCCCTAATAGTACATCTTGTGAATCAATAGTACAATCATGTGAAAAAAATAATTACAGTATAATACATTCATCTATACCTCCATTTTTAATTTAGTCATGCAAGTATTATCAATCTTGCACCACATCTCCTAATAGTACATGCATGTGAATCAATAGTACACACATGTGAACAAATAGTTATAAGCATGTGAATTAATAGCAATTAATTGCTCATTTATCTGATTAATTACCCTATTGGTCAATATAGCCTCTAGACATCCATTATTATCGAAATAGATGTCGATTTCCACTAACACTAATAATCACAACATAATAGAAATATCAATTTTATCTTTAATCAACACGAACTTATTCATCATTAATATTATAACTCACAATATTTAACAACCATATCATTCCCAGGAAAGATGGGGCTTTCCGATAAGGATTTCTCCCTTATTGGCATAATTAGGTGACCAAACCTCTCCTTGATGAACTTTCTAGACATTGTCAATATTACAAATAATAATATGAATAACTTTGTCGTCTAAATTATTGATTTAATAATATAAAATATTATGCATATGATACTGTGACAATTATTGAATCAATAATATAAAAGATATTATGCAGCAATTACTATAGCAATAATTGAGTATAACTGAGTGACTTCTCACATAAGCATCAATAATCAATACCGTGTGCTACTATGTAACCACGCGTATTATTGAACTTTTACCACTGGGTAGTTCAACAGTTTAACGGTAAAACTTTCGCCGTTATTTTTATAAAAAGATAATTCTGTCATTTTCTAACTACGACAAGACTTTCGTTGTGGGGTCCACCAATGATTGTGCCATCGTACGAATATTCCCTGACCAATCGAATATTATATAGCCACTTATTTACTTTGCAAAATTTATAAATATTACCCACAACTATAATATTATATCAAATCCACACTATAATATTCAAAAATATATTTCGAGAAAAATTAATCTTTATTCATAAAAGTTGGGGTCTTACAACCTCCCCTTCTTATGAAATTTCGTCCTCGAAATTAGGGTGCGTACCTGGTATGTCGAAGAGGTGAGGATACCTTGACTCCATTTCAGATTCTAACTCCCAGGTCATTTCCTCAACATCGTGGTTTCTCCACAAAATTTTGACTTGAGGTATAACCTTGGAGCGTAGAATATGATCCTTCTTATCCAAGATTTTTACAGGTACCTCCTCATACGTTAAATTTTCCGCTATCTCGTCCGGTTCTAATTCAATAATGTGGTTCGGGTCTTTCACATATTTACGTAACATAGATTCGTGAAAAACGTTATGAACACGAGATATACTTGGCGGTAAGGCGAGTCTATAGGCCACAGTTCCTACTCGATCGAGGATAGAAAATGGGCCAATGAATCAAGGATTGAGCTTTCCTCTCTTTTCAAATCTCGTAACACCTTTCCATGGAGCAACACGTAACAACACATGATCTCCAATATTGAATTCCACGTCCTTTCAATGAAGATCAGCATACCTCTTTTGTCGAACTTGTGAGGTTTTTATACGTTATCAGATCGTTTGAATCTTTTCCGTAGTCATACATACCAACTCTGGTCCCAACAACATTGCTTCACCCACCTCATCCCAGCATACTAGAGAATGACACTTTCTTCCATACAACGCCTTAAATGGAGCCATGTCACCACTTGCTTGATAACTGTTGTTGTAGGAAAACTCCACCAATGGTAAGAACTTGTCCCAACTTCCTTTGAAGTCAAGGACACAGAGTCTTAATAAATCTTCAAGAGTTTGAATAGTCCTCTCCGACTGCCAATCCGTTTGAGGATGATATGCCGAACTAAATCGTAAATCCGTGCCCATAACTTTTTGCAAACTAACCCAAAATCGTGAAGTGAATCTTGGGTCTCGATCAGAAACTATGGATAATGGCATACCATGCAATCTTACAATCTCGTTTATGTACATACGAGTAAGACGTTCAAGTTTATAAGTTTCTCGTATCGGTAAGAAATGAGCAGACTTGGTCAATCTATCAACAATGACCCAAATCGCATCTATGCCTTGAGAAACCTTGGGAAGACCAGTAACGAAACCCATGGTAATGTGCTCCTACTTCCATTCTAGAATTTCAAATGGTTGCAATGGACCTTTTGGCACTTGATGCTCCACCTTGACTCATTGACAAGTTAGACACCTTGAGATAAACCCTGCTATCTCTCTCTCTTCATATTGCTCCACCAAAATGTATGTTAAAGATCACGATACATTTTGGTCATCCCTGGATGGATTGCAAACGGTGTGATGTGCGCCTCCATTATGATTTTATACTTCAAGTCAGAATCGTTAGGAACACAAAGTCTGGAGTTGACTCGAAGTATTCCTTCTTCATCAATTCTTGATTTCGGAATAGCACATTCTTGCACTTTCTTCCTCATACGAATTAGCTCCAGGTCAATAGCTTGAGCAACTTTAACTTTATCGATTAAAGTTGGTTCTACTCGTATAATAGCCATCATCACATGGGTCCCTGGAGTCTTTAACTCTATCTCCATCCTTTGTAAGTCATACAAAATGGGCCTTTGCGTTGACAATATCGCACTCGTACCCGCATATGATCTTCTACTCAATGCGTCAGCTGCTACGTTTACTTTTCTAGGATGGTATTGAATGGTATGATCGTAATCTTTCAATAGCTCAAGCCATCGTCATTGCCGCATGTTAAGTTCCTTTTGAGTGAAGAAATATTTGAGGCTTTTATGATCCATATAGATCTCCACCTTCTCTCCATACAGGTAATGCCTCCGAATCTTGAGTGCAAAAACGACAGCTGCCAACTCTAGATCATGAGTAGGATAATTCCTCTCATATTCTTTGAGTTGTTGTGAGGCATAGGCTATGACTTTCCCATGTTACATGAGAACACATCATAACCCTTTGCCTGAAGCATCACTGTAGATGACAAATCCCTCCGAGCCAGATGGTATTGTCAGAACAGGTGCTGAAATGAGTCTCCTCTTGAGTTCTTAAAAACTCTTCTCACATTCCTCGCTCCAACCGAATTTTGTATCTTTTCGAGTCAGCTGAGTTAATGGAGTAGTGATTCGAAAAAACCCTTCTACGAATCTCCGATAATAACCAGCTAAGCCGAGAAAGCTACGTACTTCGGTCACTGACTTAGGTTGCTCCCAGCTTTTAATTTCTTCAATCTTTGTCGGGTCAACAAATATTCCGTGATTTGATATTACATGCCTAAGGAATGCTACTTCCTCAAGCCAAAACTCGCATTTCTTTAACTTGACATATAACTTGTTTTCACGAAGCTTTTGGAGTATCAGCCTCAGGTGTTGCTCATGATCTTCAAGGCTTTTGGAGTAAATGAGGATGTCATCAATAAAGACGACCACAAAGTGATCCCAATATTCCTTGAATACTCGGTTCATCATATCCATGAAGGCAGTAGGAGAATTAGTCAATCCAAAAGACATGACTAGGAATTCGTAATGCCCGTACCTAGTTCTGAAAGAAGTCTTTGGAATGTCATCAGTTTTAATCTTCAACTGATGATATTCGGAACGAAGATCGATCTTTGAAAAGAATTTGGCGCCTTGCAACTGGTCAAACAGGTCATCAATGCGAGGCAACGGGTACCTATTTTTGATGGTGACATGATTCAACTCTCGATAATTAATACAAAGTCGAATACTTCCATCTTTCTTCTTCACAAATAGAATAGGAGGACCCCAAGGAGACGTACTAGGTCGAATGAAACCGATGTCTAACAATTCCTGCAGTTGGGTTTTTAACTCCTGAAGTTCAATAGGAGCCATTCGATATGGGGCTTTGGAAATGGGTTTTGTACTGGATTCAAGGTCGATACAAAATTCAATTTCCCGCTCTGGGGGTAGGCCAGGAAGTTCTTCAGGGAATACGTCAGGAAATTTATTAACAATAGAAATATCATTCAAAATTGACGTATTTTTGTTTAAATTTGTGACATGAGCTAAGGAAGCTTAACATCCATTTTCAATAAACGAATAGCTTTATGGCTTGAGATGACAGTGATTGATTTTAATGGTTTGGCTGCTTGAATTCTCATAATAGGTTGGTTAGGAATATGAAAGCTAACAACCTTACAAAAATAATCAATTTTTGCATGATGAGTAGTTAACCAATCAATCCCTAGAATTATGTCAAATGCAAGTATTTTCAATGAAATAAGATCGACAGGTAATGTGAGGGTACCGATTTGAACCAAACAAGACTTATAAACAGTGGATGTAATGAAGGTTTCTCCCAACGGAGTTTCAACAGATAAGTTAAAGTCTAATTTCTCCGGAGTCAAATTTAAACGTTGAGCGCAAGTAGGAGAAATAAAAGAATGGGTAGAACCGATATCAAATAAGGTATATACTTCGCTAGAGTTTATGATAAGCTTACCCGTGATGACCTCGTTCGGGTTCCTTGCTTTCTAGGAGGTCACAACAAACGCTCTCCCTTGAACTACTGGTTTTGACTTGTCTGGGACGGCATTTGGTGTCACCGTTCCAACTAGACTTGGCTTCCCAATACGACAAAATCTAGCTAGGTGACCTTTTCTTCCACAATTATAACATGTTTTGATCTCTTGCATGCATGCGGTTTGATCGATGTGTCCCTCCCCTCCACATTTGAAGCATATGATAGGTGGTCGTTCTCCTTCCTTAACAACGGGTGCTGGTGATGATGTCTTTCCATCATTGTTGAATCTCCTCTTCTTGAAATGTCCACTTTTATTGTCTTGGCAATGATTACCACCGAAGTGGTTACCATTTTTGGCATGTTGATTCCCACCACGTTTGTTTTCACTGCTTCGATGACTATTACCACTGGTAATATTATTTTGTATGCTGCTTTCGCTTGGTTGGGTTTACTCGTTATCAAGCTCTAATAACTGAGCCCTATTTACAACATCTGAATACAAACACAGTTTGTGAGAAATTAAGTATTGACGTATCTCGGGTTCCAAACCTCTTAGAAACATCCGCGTCATTCTCTCTTCATTATCAACCAAGTGGGACGCAAATCTGGACAAATCGGCAAACTTAGCTTCGTACCGTGACACGATCATATTGTTATGCTCCAGCTTGATGAACTCTACCTCCTTCATGTGACGAATACTTTTTGGAAAGTACTTTTCGTTGAACAGTTCTTGGAACTTCTTTGAAGACATCTTCAGTGCGGCAGATTGAGTACGCTTTACCGATTCCCACCAGTAGTCTGCCTCTCCTCGCAATATAAAGGTGGCAAAGAAAACCTTTTGCTCCTCGGAGCATCCTAAGACATCAAATATCTTGGTGATCTGCTTTATCCACGTCTCCGCCTTAAATGATTTTGGCTCTCCAATAAACTCCGGTGGTCCCAGCTCCTTGAACTGTTTAGCGGTGACCATCCGAGAAATTTCATTGTTTTCACCTGCATTTTGAACAGGAGTCGTTCTCGCCTGATGTTGCATGAATTGCATAAAGCCTCTGAACACCCCATTGTTCATAATTTGGTCAGCGTTGTTGTTTTCCTAAGGATTATTGCCATCCTGATGGACATTATCCTGGGTATTGATCGTTGGTAACTCAACGGTCTCATGTGCTTCATTGCTTATCTCAATATTTTTAGATGCCATTTTCAAATACTACCACAAAACAAGGGATAATTGACATATCACATATTATTCCTATATGATAAGTAGGATTTTTACCTACTTATGGAGTACCAATTCATGTGAACTATGCCCATCTCAAGTACATTTTAGTCTAGTTTAGCTGCATTTCATGTTAATTTGCATTGCACGTTCTTAAAACTCCTTTTGGTGAATAAGTGCAGGAATCGGCCTGTTTTAGTGGTGATTTGGAGCATAAGGCAAGTGGATGCTTGAAACGAGGTACAAGGATGGGATATGCATGTCATGAAGGTGCATTGGTGCAAGGAAATAGAGCATAACGGAGCAAGCAGCAGCGAAAACAGAAACCAGGACCTGTAGAGTACAAGCCGCGCGGCAAAATAGACTTGAAGACGCGCGCCCGCGCGATCACCCAGCCAGATCTTGGATGCTACTACAAGTCTCGCGCAGTAGCGCGAGATGACAAAGTTTATGGAGCTGCTAGCGCTTGCGAAGCGTAGAGCGGACATATGAACTCATCGCAAGTCTCACGTCCATGAGACTATCATTTGGAAGAAATGCTAGCGCGCACGATGTCTGATGTTGTTGATGTGTTATTTTATTTCCAAATTTTAAAGGTTGTAATTGATTTAAAAACGATTCCTGACTGGTGTCAGGGGTATCATTCGACATTTTATTAGTTTTCACGTAATTTGACATCGTAATTAGAGTTTTTACTCTCTAGGGAGGATTCCAACGTAGAAGGAGGCGATAACGCTACTTTTCTACTCCTTCTTAGGATTTCTCTACGAGAGCGGATTATTAACGTTAGTTTTCGCTGGAATCTTATGAGGATTGAATATTGATGTGTATTCAACAATTGAGTTTGATAGTTTCATCTTTCAATTGTTGCTTATTGATCATGTTTAACTTTGATCCCATAATGGCTTTTGGTTCAGTCATGAACTAAACTCCATTATGGGATTCTAACGGATTTTATTATGTAGTTTAATTGCATACTTAAATGCTGGGTTGTTTTGCATATTATATGGGATGTCTGTCATGATTGTTTTGAATATATGAATGCTTGATCACCATTCGTTTCAGTATTTGTATGGAATTGACAATGAACATACAAATATGGACTGTAATCATGATAGTATATGTATATAGGGCTGTGTATATGGCTTATGTATTTCGTGAACCAGATAGACATATAATGTTTCACCGTATAAGTTAAGATAAGAGCTTGAACTTAAAATCAATATAGTTGCAATTTCACATAGACATATAGTGATGTTGGTTATATTGATGATTACATAGAGTCTATCATCTGTGGATGCTGTGTAAGTAGGTCTTAGTGCATTGAAAAATGGCTAATACTCTTTTAGTGCTCTTGGCTACTTTCCTATGATATGTGAACAAGTCAAGCATGATAGTGGCAATTGAATGAAGTAGTAAATGAAGTTAGAATCTCATTAATTCCAATATCATTTATTATATAGTTTATATTATTTTAGTTGTTATTTGAAATTCGAGAATCAACCAAGTATAATCTTTAGTGTGAGCATATAAATATAGTGATTTAATTAATGAATAGTAGTTTAAGTTAAACTTTCTCTGTGGGATCGATACTTTACTTGTTCTGTATTACTTGTTGACGCATGTATGCTTGCATGAGTTAGAGCTCTTTTGTTAGTAGTAAAAAAGAGGCAACACTATACTCTGACCGATCAATTAAATATCAAATAAACTTAGGTAGGTCATACTAGCGAAGGAATTCCTCGTCTCTCCCCTCCTAGTTCTTGTCTCACATCTCAGCCAGGAATCATATCCCTAAGCTTTGATACCAACTGTGACGTCCCCCAAAATAGGTATACATCACCCATCTTGAGTCGCCAAATACATGGTACAAAATTCAAATACAACTTAATAATACAACTATCGTGTAAAATAAGACAAAACATAAAATGAGAGTTTTATTACGAATATTGTCTTCTAGACAGTATTCAACTCAAATGGAGTCCTCAATACATTTATTATCATACTATTTCATAGAATAGTGACGACTACTAAAGCTATCCTCTGGACCGTCACTCCGTTCTCCGACTAGTCCCAACTACGTTCTCATTTCCTGAAGAGAACAATGAAAGCAAAAGGGTGAGCTCAACTAGCCCAGTAAAAAATATTATGACTAAGATAATGCAGAATAATTTATCGTTAGCCTTCAACAGTGTTAAACTGATAAAATATAATAAACATCAAGTTTAACTGCAGCGGAACAAGCAATCCATTCGAAGAGTCAAGTAGAGCATAAAATCTACTATCTTCTATGATTTAAAAGATTTTTCATCACTTTTATTGCTGAGACTCAGCTTAATAAATAATCCACATCATCGAATCACCCTTGCACTACGGCCAAGGATATTCTTTAATATCACGACCACAAATTATCCATGCACTACGGGCCAAGGATATTCGTGTATTCATCAATGGTCATGATCATGCCAACAATCGTCCATCAATGCACTACGGCCAATGATGACTTTTACCATATCATTTGTAACATTACTGGCCATGATTATACCGAATAATCCTCGGTCATAATCATTCCAAGTCCATCTATGCACTCTGAGCCACGGATGACTTTCAACATAATATAAACATGAGGATGATGACAATGATATAGGAATTCAATAAAACAAGTTCAAGGATAAATTTTTAAAGATTTATAATTTAATTTATCCAGAATTCAATATTGTCCAAATTGTCAACATGATACTACTTTGTGGAGTAAAATTCAAGAATGATAATGTATCAAAAATGATTTGGACCGAAAAGAAATTAATTTTTGTTACGAAGTGAATAGTACCCGAGTGAATAGTTCCCCGTGAATAGTACTTCAGGAATAGTACTCTGTGAAGAGTACTTTGTGAATAGTACTTATGAATAGTACTTTGTGAATAGTACTTTTGTGAATAGTACCGTATAAATGGATTGTACTCATGGACAGTACTCCGGCATGAAAAACTTAAAATTTAACAAGAATGTGCAGAAAATATCCTTGTGAAGCGATACTAGATAAAACGCAAATTTCAAGGATATTCTATTAATTTCACGGAATATAGAAGCACTACTTTAACCGAATGATGGTATAATCAGGTATACGAGACGAAATAATATTACTCATATACTACAGAGTATGGAAGAAAAAATTATTCCTATGAATACTGAACAAAATAATATCCCTTACCTCAAAAAAAGATCGTATCTATGGAATAGTGAGGCAAAGAGACTTTCTTCTACTTTTCTCTAAAGTTTCTCTCTCTATAAATGCTCTAGTGAGTCTTAGTGAATTGGTGAGAATGAAGGAAGAATGAGCTTCTATTTATAGGAAAATATAGTTTCGATAATTACACGTTTTAGGGCTCAAATATTACAAAGATAATACCTTCATCTTTTCTTCATTTTTAATTTAGTCCCGCAAGTATTATCAAACTTGCACCACCACCCCCTAATAGTACATCTTGTGAATCAATAGTATAATCATGTGAATCAATAATACAATCATGTGAAAAATAATTACAAGATATAGTACCTTCATCTATACCTCCATTTTTAATTTAGTCATGCAAGTATTATCAATCTTGCACCACCTCCCCTAATAATACATGCATGTGAATCAATAGTACACACATGTGAACAAATAGTTATAAGCATGTGAATTAATAGCAATTAATTGCTCATTTATCTGATTAATTACCCGATTGGTCAATATATCCTCCAGACATCCATTATTATCGAAATAGATGTTGATTTCCACTAACACTAATAATCCCAACATAATGGAAATATCAATTTCGTCTTTAATCAGCACGAACTTACTCATCATTAATATTATAACTTATAATATATAACAACCAGATCATTCCCAGGAAAGAGCGGGCTTTCCGATAAGAATTTCTCCATATTGGCGCGCAATTAGGTTACCAAATCTCTCCTTGACAGAACTTTCTAGACATTGTCAATATTGCAAATAATAATATGAATAACTTTGTCGTCTCAATTATTGATTTAATAATATAAAATATTATGCAGATGATACTGTGACAATTATTGAATCAATAATATGAAAGATATTATGTAACACCATCATGAGTAATAATTGAGTATAATTGAGTGACTTCTCACGTAAGCATCAATAATCAATACCGTAGTGCTACTACGCAACGACACGCCAGACATCGCATTTCTTTTATCACCGGGTAGTTCAACGGTTTAACGGTAAAACTTTCGCCGTTATTTTTATAAAAGATAATTTCATAGTTTTCTAACTACGACAATACTTTCGTTGTGGGGTCCACCAATGATTGTGTCGTCGTACGAATATTCCCTGTTAAAACGAATATTCTCCGACCAATCGAATATTATATAGCCACTTGTTTACTTTGCAAAATTTGTAAATATAACTCACAAATATATTTCGAGAAAAAATAATCTTTATTCATAAAAGTTGGGGTCTTGCACTAGATCCAACTCATATTTGTAATAATAATATGAGTTCAAAATTAAACCAATCCATCACCTAAAAACTAGTTAACCAACCCAATAGATCCAAGTAATTTTGATTAACTATATGGTTTTTAACTTAAATTGTCAAGTCTATCTGTAGCTACAATTAAGAAAACTCAAGAAAATTCAATTTTTAAACTACCAATTCCATCCCTTTAAGTATGAAACCAAATGGGCTATGTGCTTTTGCCACCTAAAAAACCCAAATCCTACCTTAAATTAAATTTCTTTCCCAATGAATGAACTAAGGATTTCAACCATATTTCCGACCAAATCAAGTATTCCCTTGCATCAATTTGGAATCTAATTAAATTAGCCAAAATCTAATTAAATTAGTTTGGTTTTGTGTTTTTCTTCTTCGATTGAATGACACTTCTGTTCTTCCAAGTTGTCATCCATTTTCAAAGTCGTCCCTAAAATTCATTTTTGGTCAGTTAGGTTCTTAACGTGATATTTTTTTGGCGTTTCCGTTTCTTCTACCCGATTTGACTCCAACCCCAAATTTTAATATTTAAAAAATATATAATGTTTTTTATATTTAAAATAAAATATTATTTTTTAAATAATTATAAAATAAAAATTATATTTAATATTTTAAAATAATAATAATTTTTTATATTTAAAATAAAATATTATTTTTAAAAAGTTAAAAAAATAATTATTATTTTATTTTAAAATATTAAATATTGGGGTCGGGTTGGGTCAAAATGGGATGGGTTAGGGTCAAATCGGGTAGAAGAAACAGAAACGCCAAAAAAAATTTATTTTAAGGATTTAATTGACGAAAAATGAATTTTAAAAAAGATTTTAAAAATAAGTAACAACTTGAAGGGACAAAAGTGTTATAATTCACCCTTTCTTCTTCTGTAATTAAGGTTTTAAGGCCTGTTTGGTTAAACATACTTTGTATCAAACAATGAAAAAAGGGCATTTTGAGTATACTAGTCAAAATTTAACAATTTAAATGTTTTTTCTATGGTTTTCAGTGAGTGTATAGCACACACTATTAGTATGGAATAACTAACTAACAGTTTCATTTAGTCTCAAAATTACAAGTGTTTGTGTCGATTTTTAAAACTCAGGTGATGTGCAAAAACGTGCAACTCTCAAATGATTAAATGAAGTTTACCCTAAAATCAATCATACCGCTCCCTGCAGGAAGATATAAAAATTACATAGAGAAGACAATTGGCAAAAACAAACAAGTTAATATATTGAGAAAAAAATTACGAGGAACGGTTAGAAACTAATGTATATGTATCAAGACCATTGATAACACAATTGCAATAGAATAACAAAACATCTCAATGTTAATACAATTGCAATAGAATAACAATTGGCAATAACATTCTACAAGTTTCTATTTTTTTGTTGTTGTAAATATTGCAAAACATCTCAATGTTAATTGTTAATTGTGATGTTATTAACCTTTACTTGATGAAGCCTTTAGCATTACTTCAACAAAAATATTAACAAATTAGCGTTATCAGAATCGAAATGATGGAATAGAAAAAAGAAAAGAATAATCTACGATTCGATATAGAATTAATTAATCGACATATATAATAAATTTAATTTTCCATTATGTTATCTAAAGAACTATCAACTCTTTGTACACAAAATAATTACATGTACTTTTATCATTGGTAGAGAACTAAAAGAAGAGAGTTATGATATATTGTAATTGATATGATCATCAATTAAGGCCTAATTAACGGTAATTTGCCTCATGATCATGACCATACATTAATGAAGATAACTGAAACACCCATTTAGCTAGTGAAATTTTCCTTGAGCTGCAAACAGATAATTGCTGGTGGTTCCGACCACCGGTGGAGTCCACAAACGCCTTGAGCCGCCGTATCGCCAAATTTAGTGTTTCTTTGGACATGTTTGCAAAACACATCCTAAACCACCCCGGTTCAATGCAATGGCAAGACGAACCGGGAGAAATATTTAACCTAACATGACCAACAATCTCCCTCCAAAGCTCTTTTTCTGCCTCAAATGTGTTTGAACTAAGCAAATGTTTCATATCTACCCAACAAAACAATCCAGCATTGCTCTTCAAACACCTAATACCGGCGTTTTGAAGCCCTAATACCATCAATTCATGCCTCTTTTTGAGCCTCTTTTGATTCTCCCTCGTGTATTTTTTTCTAAACTTTTTGTCTCCAAGAATGTTGGAGAGTAGATACTGTGTTTGTGATGAAATTAGCCCGAAACTCGACATTTTTGTGGCTGCGGAAACAATAGATTCATTTTCGGAGTAAATCATGCCGATTCTAAATCCAGGAAGCCCTAAATCCTTTGACAAACTATAAACAATGTGAATACGGGTCCAAATATTGTGCCCTTGAAGGTTTTTGTTCATTGCAGCTTGTGTCATACTTGTGAAGCTTGGCGAATTGAAAACTGTTCCTGAATAAATTTCATCGCTTACTATATGAATTTCTGTTGCGATGGCGAAATTAATGAGATGATTAAGCTCATCTTTACTCATGCTTGTGCCTAAAGGGTTTGAAGGATTTGTGACTAGTACACCTTTAACCCTCAAGTCGAGGTTTTGGGCTCGTTGATACGCTTCTTCTAGGGCTGGTTTGGTGATTTTGAAGTGGTTTGAAGTTGAACAATGTATAGGAACAAGTTCAACTCCAGTTCGCCATTTGAGGTCTCTATCGAACCTGCAAAAATTAAAATTGGGAAAGGATTAGTTGAGATCTTTTTAGGAAGAACTATACATTTTTCCTTTTTATTATTTTTAGTGTATTTATATTGCATGCCTTTGCTTAGGATAAAACAGAATGTATCATGTGACTTATATGTGAGAACGTTACACAATAATATTGACATAAGCACGCGATACCTTAATTTGGCACTATTACTGAAAATATGGGAGGTGTATATATAGCATGCTTCTCTCTTTCCACGTGTCCTTAATTTTATCTATATGTGAATGAATGGAAAACATTCCAAATGTTTACAACTTTACACAACATTTGTCCCCAAAAGAGAAAGCCAAAAGTACTTTTTAAAAGTTTTAACTATAACATATAGTCATCAACAGCTTAGACCAGAACTTATTTGAATCGATTGACATTTGCTTCTTGACTTGATTTTAAAGCAGATATATACTCCATTCGTCCTTTAAAGAATTTTTAAAGTGCCTTTTGCAGACAATTTAAAAAATTACATCAAGTGATGAGATTTTTTATTTTTATATACTAATAGACTCCACTAAATGACATATTTGACATTTATGTACTTATTGTCATTCTTCTGAGAACAAAAAAATTGTGTCTAGACCGTCCTTTAAAGACGTTGGAGTACTTATAATTTTTGAAGTCAAAAAAAAAACAAAGGAAAGTTGAGGCTCCAAAATTGGGACAGAGGAAGTATATATATTATGTACCCTGGATAGTAAGGTGTAGGAATAAGGAAAGCGTCTCCAGGTTCAGCAAGGCAAAACATGAGTATTTCATTTGCTGAAGTTGCACCAGCAGTGAGGACTAGCTTGTTTGGATCATATCTTACATTGTTCCCTCTAATTTCTCCCATGAACTCTGCCAGTACCTGGAAATATTAATTTGTTGTTAGATATATACTCATTATCTGCATTGTTTAAATAGACTAAAATGCAAAACTTTACTCTGATCTGAAGACATGATATCTGACATAACAATATCGCAAATCGCTAACTATACTTTTTGGACCAATTTTGCACGCTAATTATACCTTAAAATGTACATTTTTCCACTATTAACTGTACTTTGAGAGAGGAATTTGCTAATTAACCAGTCAAACTCAAAGACAAAAACATCACATACACGCAAACACAGGAGAGAGTTTTGGATTTTAGTCTAGTTTAAAATTAAATACTTACACGCACGCCATATATAGAAGAAAATCATAACGCCTAGAGAATTGCGTACTTTCTTGAAGGCCGGCAAACCGTGATAGTCTTGGAAGAGAGCCAATTCTCTGAATAAGGATGATGATCCACCTCCAGTTTCCTTAAAATGAGTGGCATCTGAGTTCTTTGCAAGCCATGATTCAAGAAGGTCGAACGACAGCTGCATTATTATCAGATGTGCGTACATGAGCTAAGAATTAATAATTAGAACTTAACCAGAACATAGTACTTCCATTAAAAATTATCAAACCAACCCATATCCAATGTTTATGTAAAGGAAGTAATTAAACCGAATCCAAATCTGTTCTCACATCTATTGTCTTATATCCTGTCTCATCGAATATACATATGATATTTCACGTAGTTTTTATTTAGTTACAAAGAAATTATAGATAAATATTTAAAGATTTGTGATAATAGGACATAAGAGTGAGATGGTAAATGAGACATACAATGTGACAACGAATTTTAACTGAGTTGCTGTACAAAAGGAGCTCACTTTCTAAATTACAAAGTTTTAGTGTATAACACATGTTTATTCATAAATGTGTTAAGTATTTAGTTTAGCAACGATTATAACATGATATTGAAATTGTATTGCTAAACTTAATAATATTATGTCATCTTTTATTACCATAGATCAAAAATAAATAATTTTTAATTTCTAGCAACAAGACTATTCTTTTGTCTTTTGTCCGACATGGCGACAAAAACATGTCTTTTGAAAATTGAAAAGAGCTAAATTGTCAACTTTATTTCACAATTTCTCCCCCCACGCCACGCCACCCCACCCCACCCCACCCCACCCCACGAATTCAATACAAACACTTGAGTACTACATGTGAATGTAAGTAATAATAATAGAATTACCTGATTCTCAGCTAGACCCATCTGAATAATCCCAAAAGGATTATGGATTTCATCATAAGGATTCTTCTCATACTCCTCCCATCCTGCAAAATAAGAAGAGTCTTGCCCATGCAAGTTGAAACTAGCTTTTCTAGACAACATTTGCATTTTATAGTCTTTAGCACACTAAAATTTTTAATTTAGAGAGAGAAAAGAGGAGAAAGATTTTAACAAGGGGTGGAATATTGTGGCATGTATATATGTGCATATTTATAAATATAGGAGGAGATTATTGACACATGATGTCACCCGACAGAAATTTTATGTGGACGGTGCTTCATTATTTTGACCAAGAAAGCATTTGGTCAGTTTTAATTTGGGGCACCGGATTGGTAGTTTTCAACTCCTTTTAACTTATTTTTTGGGATTTAGGACTCACCCTACACATACTATGTTTCAAGTGTCAAAACAAAGAAAGTGATCCCTATACCTTTTCTTCTTCTTTTTTTAGTGTTTGTTCCTGGTTTTGTCTTTAGAATTTTCCAAGTGGGTATCACAAAAGGTAAACATAAACTATTACAAGGTCATTGAAAGTTAGTCTAGTTAGTTAATTTTACATTGATAATCCCAGTTGAATGATTTTAACTAAGGTTTTGAAGTGTTCGTCGGTTTCTTTTCAGTGTGATAATCAGATTTACATCGAAACATGTGAAATGAACTGCATAGTATATAAAGTTTTAATCCTACTACCAATAGTATCAATAATTTATTATAACTGATAAAAACAAGAAGAACAAGAAGAAATTAAGTTAGGCTGCCAATTTTTAAACAAATTAATCATGTGAAACCCTCTTATTCAATATATACATAGAGTAAGGGGTACTTTCACTTTCTAGAATTACATGAAAATTAGCAAGCCTCCTTATTTTCTATTGTTCTTAACGTTTAAAAATGTTCTTTTAGAAAGGAGGTAGTCAAATTTGATTAAATTATGTCTTAAATTCTCTTTAATTAATTCTCTTTTATATATATATGAATCGCAAATGATCATATATACACTATTGATGTTAAAACACATTGCACATTATTGATCATATAACACAATACATTTCACATTATTGATAATAATACAACTTTTTAGATTGAAGTGCAAAGACCTAGCTAATAATCAAGAAATTTATAATAATGTGAAGATAATCATCAATCTAAGTATCTAACTACACTTTTTGTTCATATTTATCTCTCGGATCATAAATTATCTATTTATTGTCATATTCATAAGAGGAAATGTGATATATATATATATATATATATATATATATATATATATATATATATATTGTGCTACGTGTCCTGAAGACGAGAGTGGAGTAGGGGTGGTCCTTAGAGAAATCTTGGAGAGCTAGTTTAGCAAAGACCTGTTTAGTACGTATGGACCCAGGGCTGCACCCTGGTCTGGAAGATAAAGGGTCACCCCAACATTTAATTATCCACTCCTTGTCTGCAATTTTCTTCAATTCTTTATTTATCTTTCGTCCCATTTCACCGACTCGTAGGAGGTGTATTCAATTAAGAATTTTAAAGATTTTTTTTAAGTGACAAACTTTTGTAAAATTTGTGAATTTTAATGACTTTTAAAGATTTTAAAGACTTTTTTTAAAATGGTTTTTATAGACTCTATGAAATAAGTAACAAACTTTTATAAACTTTTTATCAATACTGTGATAGACTTTTGTATACTTGTAATATATAAAATTGAAAGATTATTAGATTTAAGATTAAAATTTTGCTACACAGTTAAATTATTTATTATATTTTTTAGTGCATATATTATAAATAATAATCCACTGCTTATGATAACAACTTTCAAAAAATATATTATACAAAAATTTCAAGTTTTGACAATATTCACTACACCAAAATAAGGATGTAGCGAATGAAATTTTGTGAAGGAATTTATTCCTTTACATGAGGAGTTGTTTAGCGAAAGAACAGTGAGGAAAAATATTTAGTAACAATAAAGGATGTAGCGAAGGAAAAATCCTTCACAAATTTTATTTTTTTTCTCGCAAAATTGAGGTGATAGAAGGATTTTTTTGCGCAAATTTATGATGAAATATTGCGAGAAAAAAAATATATTAATGAAGAAAGTATTACTCACTATATATTATTGTTCACAAGTTTTTTGCGAGAGATAAAATTAGTCGTTTTGTTCTAAATAATTTTTAGAATTAATTATGGTGAATATTAATACATTAATATTACATTTTTAAGTAACTTATTATAATATTACTTATAAAAGATTTGTTTTTAAAAAAATGTTAATAACTTTTTTTTTGGGAACTAATCGATATTCATGTGCGTGGTGGCTCTGTGGAGCAGAGAGTCGATGTTTTACCAGATCGCTACTAGGTGCGTAGCGTCGCGTCTTGTGAGTGGTTTCTGAAGCTATAGGAAAGCAAATTGGGACTCTTACTTAGCCGTAATGGATGTTTCTACCGGATCGCTAGCTAGGTTTTCTCCGCCAATTTGGATTTCCCTACCATTTTCCTTAGCCATTGTTTAGGCGATAAAAGGAAAAATGAATTAGCGCCAAAATTTGATTTAATTAGTGAGATTGATAATTGATCAGGCGAACAATGTTTCCTACTACTAAAGAGATTATCATTAACCCCAAAATTTTCCTCTTCATCTTCGCATCGAAAAAGTCGCTTCTTTCATCCCAATTGCGTAAGCCCTAATCGTGAAGACCCAAAGACCCGTCAATTTGTTCGAAGGTAGTTTTTTTTCAACTTTGTTCCTCAATATTCCATTACTTGCTGAAATGATTTATATATACAAACATGTATGATTGAATCCATTTTTCTTAGGGCTTTTGATTTGATACTTATGAAGATAATGCAATATTTATGTGTTTTTCTATTTGGTATTTGTGTATTGTTTTATGCTAAACTGCTCTGTATATGGGAATTTTGTTGTGGCTAGAGTTGAATTGTTATTGTGACGCCCCCAAAATAGGTATACATCACCCATTCTGAGTTGTCAATACACAGTATGTAAACAACTACAACTTTATTATTACAACAAGAAAAGCGTGAGTTTGAATACAAATATTATCTTCTAGACAATATCTAAACTCAAATAAATCCTCATCACATTTATTGATATATTATTTTACAAAAATGGTGAGGACTACTAAACAACTCTCTCTAAAACTTTCATTCCATACCCCGACTCGTACTCGCTATATTCTCGCCTCCACGAGAAGAAAAATGGAACAAAAATAAAAAGGGTGAGCTCAACTAGCCCAAGAAAGAATATTATGACTAAGATAATATACAACAAATTATCGTTAGTCTTCAACAGGAAAAATCTAATAGAATACAATAGACAACAAATTTTAAATCAATATTCGCAATGAAAATAATAATTAATTAGAAGAGTTAAGTAGAGAATGCAAACTACTATCTTCTATGTATGAATTTAAAAGTTCATCGCTCATCTTTTATCCCTGTAACATCAATCAATATATATATGGAATCAAATATTCATCTTTGCACTACATGTGCCAAAGATATTCATCGATTGGTCATGTTCATCTAAACACTGCTCATCTTTACACACAGCCAAAGATATTCTTCAGAAATCATTCATCTTTGCACTACAAAAGCCAAAGATATTCCATAATATCATCATTTAAGACCGAAGATGATGAAAAATATTTTTAAAGAAACGAATCCGGTGAAACAAAATGACAAGGATTAAGGATTAAGGATTAGACTTTGTTTTATCCACGCCCAAAAATACCTCAAAAATAATCACAAGTGGTGTAAAATTCAAGAATGATCAAAACATGGATACAATCAAAGCTAGTATCCGAATAGATATTTTGGACGAAAAGAAAATTTTTCATTTTTCGATGAATAGTGCCGATTAGAGTAAATAAGTGTCGATACGTGAATAGGCCAGATACGTGAATAGTAACTCCAACACCAAAAGTTCCAAATTTGATAAAACTTCAGATCAATATTTTAGCATAATGATATTGAAGAAATAATATCATTACGAAAAAAATAATATCCCTTACCTCGAAAAGACAAGATTTAGTTGAAACACCAGATACTTGAACTTGCACCAGTATAGCAATACTCAAAGTATACTCAAAATACTCACAAGAATACGCCGATAATATAGAGAGAAAACTTCATTTTCGGTGTAATTTTAATTCTAACCTAAGCACCCTATTTATAGAAATTGCTAGAACACTAAAGTTAGAAAATTTAATATAATATTAATATATTATATATAAATTCCTACGCACACAATCTATGATCTGAATTCAGCCATGCTTGACAACAAATAAGTCTACCAAACAAATAAAAAACGTTTTATTATTTAAAATAATTAAAACCTCCAAAATTAATTATTCAGAATTTCGAACATCAATAATTCATAATAAATAGCCTTTTATCAGAAAATTCGAATCTCATGAGTTTTTATAGGAAATTCAATTGTCTACAACTTTGCAGAAGAAAGTTTTTCGAATTCCAAAGCAGAAATTGACCGAAATCCACAAACCAAGCGATTTTACATTTATAATCAAATTTCGGTCAATAAATGGGGTCCACCGACATGTTTAACATGTTTTAAACATTTATTGCAACAAAAATACTCCTCCTCCTCAGTATACTCATATATCCCACATTCGTTGTAAAAAATATCACCATTATTATATTATTAAAATATAATAATATATTTAAATGAATTATTTTATCGAAAAAGATAAAATTTCAATTTTCAACAATTGTCACATTAAAATTTTCTCCACCTATATCCACATAAAATCAATATTTTCCTCATCATATGAATCAATAATTAATTATTCACAAATAATATTACGTAATCACAATATTGACAACCGCATAGTTCCCAGGAAGAGGGGGCTTTCAATAAGAATTTCTCCTTCTTTGCCGCAATTAGGTGACCAAACCTCTCCTTAGATGTAACTTTCTAGACATTGCCAATAATGTTATCTAATAATATTATTCAGATAATATGAATTATTGCTTCGATAATGAAAAAAATCTTGTGTAATGACAATTATTGAAACAACAAAGAATATAAAATATCAACGCAAGCAATTATTAAATCAATAAAATCTTTGAGCAATTAATTCATCGTAACCATTATTGAGTAGTGCCTTCTTACGTAAGAATCAATAATTGGTGCAATACCGTGTGCTACTGTGTTTTAACCACCGAGTATTTTAACAGTATTAACGGTAACAACTATGCCGTTATTTTTAAACAACTTATATTTGTCGTTTTCTTCATCCAATCGCTTTCCGTTATGGGGCCCACACATGGCTGCGCCGTCATACGAATATTCCCCGACAGTACGAATATTCCACGACCAAACGAATATTCCCCGACAACAATGAATATTTTATAATCACTTGCTTATTTTGAAATATTTGCGTATTTTACCCATAACTATCCACATTAATCAAATCAACCCTTACTATTTCAAAATAGAGAAAATTAAATTTCATTAATAATAAGTTGGGGTCTTACAACCTCCCCTCCTTATGAAATTTCGTCCTCGAAATGGACGACGTACTCGTGTGTTTCAAAAGGTGAGGATACCTCGCTTTCATTTCCGTTTCAATTCCTGGTCATTTCCTCTATAGCATGATTCCTCCACGTAACTTTAACTTGTGGTATTACCTTTCCTGCGTAGGACATGCTCCTTCCTATCCAAGATCTTGACAGTACCTCCTCATACGTTAAGTCTTCGGCTATCTCGTCCGGTTCTAACTCTATAACGTGATTCGGGTCTTTCACATATTTACTGAAATACGGATATGTGAAACACATTATGAACACGAGACATACTTTCGAGGAGGTAACGCGAGTCTATAGGCTACATTTCCTACTCGGTCAAGAATTTGAAATGGACCAATAAATCGTGGATTGAGCTTTCCTCTCTTCCCAAATCTTGTAACTCCCTTCCATAGAGCAACTCGCAACAATACATGATCCCCTATACTAAATTCCACATCCTTTCAATGAAGATCCGCATAACTCTTTTGTCGATCTTGCGCCGTTTGTATATGTTGTCGAATCATTTGGATCTTTTCGGTAGTCATACGTACTAACTCGGGTCCCAACAATGTTGCTTCACCCACCTCATCCCAACATATTGGAGAGCGACACTTTCGTCCATATAATGCTTCAAATGGAGCCACACCTATACTTGCTTGATAACTGTTGTTGTAGGAGAATTCCACCAATGGTAAATACTTATCCCAACTGCCCTTGAAGTCTAGGACACAGAGTCTTAATAGATCTTCAAGAGTTTGAATAGTCCTCTCTGATTGTCCGTCCATTTGGGGATGGTATGCCAAACTAAATCGCAAATCCGTGCCCATAGCTTTTTGCAAGCTAACCCAAAATCTTGAAGTGAATCTTGGGTCACGATCTAAAACTATGGATACTGGCATGCCATACAACCTCACAATCTCATTCACGTACATACTAGCAAGACGTTCAAGGAATAAGTCTCTCTGATCGCTAAGAAATGAAAGCGAGACTTGGTTAATCTATCAACAATAACCCAAATAGCATTGATGCCTTGAGAAACCGTAGGAAGACCCGTAATGAAATCCATGGTAATGTGTTCCCACTTCCATTTCGGAATCTCAAGTGGTTGCAACGGACCCTTAGGTACTAGATGCTCCGCCTTTACACGTTGGGCAAGTTAAACACATCGAGATAAATTTTGCAATCTCTCTTCATATTGTTCCACCAAAATGTATGTCGAAGATCACGATACATTTTAGTACTTCCAGGATGGATTGCAAATGGTGTATTGTGTGCCTCCATCATAATCTTGTACTTCAAATCAGAGTCGTTAGGGACACAAAGTCTGGAGTGGACTCAAGTATTCATTCTTCATCAATTCTCGCTTAGGAATAGCTCCTTCTTGTACTTTCTTCTTCATACGCATCGACTCCGGCCTGCGGGTGGCTTGAGCAACCTTAACTTTTTCTATTAAAGTTGGCTCTGTCGCGATACTTGACATCATCGCACTCATTCCCGTGCATATGATCTTCTACTCAACGCGTCGGCTACCACGTTCGCTTTTCCAGATGGTATTGAATAGTGTGGTCGTAGTCTTTCAATAGTTCGAGCCAACGTCAGCCGCCGCGATGTTGAGTTCTTTTTGAGTGAAGAAATATTTAAGGCTTTTTATGGTCTGAATATATCTCCACTTTCTCCCCATATAGATAGTGCCTCCATATCTTTAGCGCGAAAATGACTGTTGCCAACTCTAGATCATGAGTAGGATAATTCCTCTCATACTCTTTAAATTGTCGCGAGGTATAGGCTATGACTTTCCCACGTTGCATGAGAACACATCCTAACCCTTTGCCTGAAGCATCGCTGTGGATAACAAATCCATCTGAACCAAATGGTATTGTTAGAACAGGTGCCGAAATAAGTCTCCTCTTAAGCTCTTGGAAACTCTTCTCACATTCTTCGCTCCAAACAAATTTTGTATCCTTCCGAGTTAGCTGAGTTAATGGAGTAGCGATTCGAGAAAACCCTTCCACGAATCTCCGATAATAACCAGCTAGACCCAGAAAGCTACGTGCTTGATCCACCGACTTGGTTGCTCCCAACTTCAGATTGCTTCAATCTTCACGGATCAACAGATACTCCATGTTTTGACACCACGTGCCAAGAAATGCTACTTCCTCAAGCCGTAACTCGCATTTCTTCAATTTGGCATATAGTTTGTTTTCACGAAGCCTTTGGAGTACCACTTCAAATGGTGCTCATGATCTTCACGACTTTTGGAATATATGAGGATGTCATCAATAAAGACAACAACAAAACCGATCCAAATATTCCTTGAATACTCGGGTTCATCATATCCATGAAAGTCGCAGGAGCATTAGTCAATCCGAAAGACATGACTAAGAATTCATAATGCCCGCATCGAAGTTCTAAAGGCGTCTTTGGAATATCCCTCATTCTAATCTTCATTGATGATTTCCGTAGCGAAGATCGATTTTTGAAAAGAATTGTGCCCCTTGTAATCGGGTCAAACAAGTCATCAATACGAGGTAGAGGATACCTATTCTTGATGGTGACATGGTTCAATTCCGATAGTCAATAATAAAGTCGCATACTCCCGTCTTTCTTCTTTACGAATAAAACAGGAGCACCCGAGGAGATGTACTGGGACGAATGAAACCGATGTCCAACAATTCTCAGTAGTTGGACCTTTAACTCTTGAAGTTCAATAGGAGCCATTCGATATGGGGTTTTAGAAATGGGCTTTATATCAGTTCAAGATCAATAAAGAATTCAACTTCACGTTCGGGGTAGACCGGAAGTTCTTCAGAAATACGTCGGAAAGTCAATAACAACAGAATATTATTCAAATTTGACGTGTCTTTATTCAAATCCATAACATGGGCTAAGAAAGCTTGACATCCATTTTTCAATAAACGAATAGCTTTATGATTAGATATGACGGTGATTGATTTTAATGGTTTAGTTGCTTGAATTCGCATAATGTGAGTTGGTTAGGAATATGAAAACTAACAACCTTACTTAAAACAATCAATTTTGGCATGGTGAGTAGTTAACCAATCAATCCCTAAAATCACATCAAAAACAAGTATCTTTAAAGAGATAAGGTCAACGGGTAAGGTGATGGTGCCAACTTGAATCAAACAAGATTTATAAAGCAGTGGATGTGATGAAAGTTTCTCCTAACGAAGTTTCCACAGATAGGTCAAAGTCTAATTCTCCTGAGTCAAGTTTAAACGTTGAGAGCATGCAGGAGAGATAAATGAATGGGTAGCACCGGTATCAAGTAAGGTATAAACTTCGCAAGAATTTATAAATAGCTTACCCGTGATCACCTCGTTTGGGTTCCTCGCATTATAACCAGTCACAACAAACGCTCTTCCCGGAATCGTTGACTTTGACTTTTACGGGACGATCTTTTGAATCACCGTCCCTCATTGAACTAGGTTTCGCTACCGTATAATCTCGAAGCGATATGTCCTTCCTTTCCATAATTATAGCATACCTTGAACTGTTAGGGCGGTTTTGACTAATATGTCCCTCTTTTCCGTGATTTGTAGCATATAATCGGCGGTCGTTCTCCTCCCTTAGAAACCGATTGTCACGCAAGACCTTTCTTCTTCACACGGTCGTTGTTAAATCTCCTCTTTTTAAAATCTCCTCCCGACTCGCTTCTTTTATTTTCATGGCCATGATTACCACCGAGTGGTTACCATTTTGTCCGTCTGTTTCTTTTCTCCATTTGGTTATCATTATTACATTGACTTCTATCTGCGAGTGCGATCCTCGGTTATGGTCCCTGGTTGAACATACTCGTTATCTCGCTCTAACAATTGAGCCACATTAACAACATCCGAATAGAGAGAAAATTTATGAGAAATGAGATATTGTCATTATGTTGGGTTTCAAACCTCTCGTAAACATCCACGCCATAATACGTTCCTCATTCTCCACCAAATGAGGTGCAAAACTCGATAACTCTCGCAAACTTTGCCTCGTCATCGAGACACCGCCATGTTGTTTTGTTCTAATCTGATGAACTCCACTTCCTTCATATCAAAAGCAAATTTTGGCATGATGAGTAGTTAACCAATCAATCCCTAAAATCACATCAAAAGCAAGTATCTTTAAAGAGATAAGGTCAACGGGTAAGGTGATGGTGCCAACTTGAATCAAACAAGATTTATAAACAGTGGATGTGATGAAAGTTTCTCGAACGGAGTTTCCACAGATAGGTCAAAGTCTAATTTCTCCGAGTCAAGTTTAAACGTTGAGCACATGCAGGAGAGATAAATGAATGGGTGGCACCCCAGGTATCAAGTAAGGTATAAACTTTGCAAGAATTTATAAATAGCTTACCCGTGATCACCTCGTTTGGGTTCCTCGATTATTATGACAAAGTCACAACAAACGCTCTTCCGGAATCGTTGACTTTGACTTTTTGGGATGATCTTTTGAGTCACCGTCCCCCATTGAACTAGGTTTTTCTACCGCATAATCTCGGCGATATGTCCTTCCTTTCCATAATTATAGCATACCTTGAACTGTTGTGGCGGTTTGGACCGATATGTCCCTCTTTTCCGTGATTTGTAGCATATGATGGGTAGTCGTTCTCCTCCCTTAGAACCGATTCTCTTAAGACCGATCGCTGCCTTTCACATGGTCGTTGTTAAATCTCCTCTTTTAAAATCTCCTCCGACTCGCTTTTTTTATTTTCATGGCCATGATTACCACCAGAGTGGTTACCATTTTTTTGTCCGCTTCATTTCTTTCTCCATTTGGTTATCATTATTACATTGATCGCTATCTCGGTACGATCCTCGGTTATGGTCCTTGGTTGAACATACTCGTTATCTCGCTTCTAACAATTGAGCCACATTAACAACATCCGAATAGAGAGAAAATTTATGAGAAATGAGATATTGTCGTATCTGGGTTTCAAACCTCTCGAAACATCCGCGTCATCGTTCCTCATTCTCCACCAAATGAGGTGCAAACCTCGATAACTCGCAAACTTTGCCTCGTCATCGAGACACCGCTATGTTGTTTTGTTCTAATCTAATGAACTCCACTTCCTTCATATGATGAACACTTTCGTGAAAGTATTTGTCATTAAATAATTTTCAAACGTCTCCCAAGACATGCCGAAAAGCTATTTGGATGGGTACGCTTCACAGACTCCACCAGTAGTCCGCCTCGCCACGAAACATAAAGGTGGCGAATGGAACCTTCGTTTCTCCGTGCATCCCAAGACATCGAATATCTTGGTAATTTGCTTGACCCATGTTTCCGCCATGATCGGATCTGGCTTTCCTTAAATTTTGGTGGTCCCAACTCTTTGAATCGCTTGCATTTGTGACAACCCGTGAATTGCTATCATTTCCTCCTATATTTTGAACACGAGTCTCCTCGTCGATTTTGCATGAAGCGCAAAAAGCTTCTAAACATCCCCTCGCTCATCATCTCGCTTTCGGTGGTGTTGTTCACGGGAGGAACATTGCCACTGTTGCACGTTCTCCTCGTTGGTGAGTACAGGCGTCTCCACTGGTCTCATTTCCATTGTTAATATTCTCAATTCGACATTCTCAATCTTGTCATAAAACAAGGGTTAATTAAGGAAATCAATATATCACATAATATCTCTATATCTTGACTAACTAACAAATAAGCTTAGGTAGGACACACTAGCGAAGGATTTACTCTGCTCTCCCTCCTAGTTCTATTCCCGATCTCCGCAGAGAGATCATATCCTAAGCTCGATACCAACAAATGACGCCCCAAAATAGGTATACATCACCCATTCTCGAGTTGTTAATACATGGTACGTAAACAACTACAACTTTATTATTACAACAAAGAAACTGTGAGTTTGAACACAAATATTATCTTCTAGACAATATCTAAACTCAAATAAATCCTCATCACATTTATTGATACATTATTTTACAAAATGGTGAGGACTACTAAACAACTCTCTCTAAAACTTTCATTCCATACCCCGACTGCACTTTCGCTTATATTCTCGCATCCCGAGAAGAAAAATGGAACAAAAGGAAAAGGGTGAGCTCAACTAGCCCAAGTAAAGAATATTATGACTAAGATAATATACAACAAATTATCGTTAGTCTTCAACAGGGAAAATCTAATAGAATACAATAGACAACAAATTTTAAATCAATATTCGCAGCGAAAATAATAATTCATTAGAAGAGTTAAGTAGAGAATGCAAACTACTATCTTCTATGTATGAATTTAAAAGTTCATCGTCTATCTTTTATCCCTGTAACATCAATCAATATATATCTGGAATCAAATATTCATCTTTGCACTATAGGCCAAAGATATTCATCAGTTGGTCATGTTCATCTAAACACCTATTCATCTTTACACTACAGGCCAAAGATATTCTTCAGAAATCATTCATCTTTGCACTACAGGCCAAAGATATTCCATAATATCATCATTTAAGACTGAAGATGATGAAAAATATTTTTAAAGAAACGAATCCAGTGAAACAAAATGACAAGGATTAAGGATTAAGGATTCGTACTTTGTTTTATCCACGTCCAAAAATACCTCAAAAATAATCACAGTGGTGTAAAATTCAAGAATGATCAAAACATGGATACAATCAAAGCTAGTATCCAGAATAGATATTTTGGACGAAAAGAAAATTTTTCATTTTTCGATGAATAGTGCCGTATTCGTAAATAGTGTCGTATACGTGAATAGTGTCGTATACGTGAATAGTAACTCCAACACCAAAAGTTCCAAATTTGATAAAAACTTCAGATCAATATTTTAGCATAATGATATTGAAGAAATAATATCATTACGAAAAAAATAATATCCCTTACCTCGAAAGACAGTACTTCTAGTTGAAACACCGGATACTTGAACTTGCACCGTATAGCAATACTCAAAGTATACTCAAAATACTCACAAGAATACGCTCGATAATATAGAGAGAGAAAACTTTAGTTTCTGGTGTAATTATTAATTCTAACCTAAGCACCCTATTTATAGGAAATTGCTTAGAACACCAAAGCAGAAAATTTAATATAATATTAATATATTATATATAAATTCCTACGCACACAATCTATGATCTGAATTCAGCCATGCTTGACAACAAATAAGTCTACCAAACAAATCAAAAACGTTTTTATTATTTAAAATAATTAAAACCTCCAAAAATTAATTATTCAGGAATTTCAGAACATCAATAATTCATAATAAATAGCCCTTTTATCAGAAAATTCAAATCTCAAGACTTTTTATAGGAAATTCAATTGTCTACAACTTTGCAGAAGAAAGTTTTTTCGAATTCCAAATGAAATTGGCCAAGAAATCCACAAGCAAGCGCGATTTTACATGTGGTATATAGTCAAATTTCGATCAATAAATGGGGTCCACCGACATGTTTAACATGTTTTAAACATTTATTGCAACAAAATACTCCTCCTCCTCGTATACTCATATATCCCACATTCGTTGTAAAATATCACCATTATTATATTATTAAAATATAATAATATATTTAAATGAATTATTTTATCGTAAAAAGATAAAATTTCAATTTTCAACAATTGTCACATTAAAAATTTTCTCCATCTATATCCATATAAAATCAATATTTTCCTCATCATATGAATCAATAATTAATTATTCACAAATAATATTACAGAATCACAATATCGACAACCGTGCGGTTCGAGGAAGAGGGGCTTTCAATAAGAATTTTTCTCCATCTTGGCGCCGCAATTAGGTGACCAAACCTCTCCTTGATGTAACTTTCTAGACATTGCCAATAATGTTATCTAATAATATTATTCGATAATATGAATTATTGCTTCGATAATGAAAAATCGTGTGTAATAACAATTATCAAACAACAAAGAATATAAAATATCAACGCAAAGAATTATTAAATCAATAAAATATCGAATAAAGAATTATCGTAACCATTATTGAGTAGTGCCTTCTTACGTAAGAATCAATAATTGGTGCAATACTGGTGTCTCTTGTGTTTTAACCAACCGAGTATTTTAACAAGATAATTCAGAATAACTACACTCTGTTATTTTTAAACAACTTATATTTGTCGTTTTTTCTTCATCCAATCGCTTTCCGTTATGGGGGCCCACACATGGTCATTTACTTGTCGCATTTAATATTCCCCGACAAAGCACGAATATTCCACGACCAAACGAATATTCCCCGACAACAATGAATATTTTATAACCACTTGCTTATTTTGAAATATTTGCGTATTTTACCCATAACTATCCACATTAATCAAATCAACCCTTACTATTTCAAAATAGAGAAAATTAAATTTCATTAATAATAAGTTGGGGTCTTACAATTATGATATTTGAGATAAAATCATAAAAAGTTATCTTTTTGATTGGTTTTGTTGTTTGGCTTTTGCTTTGTATAGTTTCTTTTAAATAAAAAAGTGTCTTTGTATCCTTCTAGATTATCATCCATTAGCTTTGATCTATTTTTTAAAATATGTTAGATGGTTCATTATTTGGAGTTTAAGTTGGGCTCCGTTTTGTTTGCTCATTTTAGGGGAAAATTGGTTAGCTGAGGCATATTTTAGTGCCAAAGTTGATCGTTTAGTAATCTGGTCTACATTGATTTGCTACTCTGGTTAGTGCGGACAACATTGTTACTTTGTTTTGTCTGATCAGTTGCCCTTACATGTAATCTTCCAATAATTTTGACTATGTCTGTGAGTGGAAAGCCAACCCTTCTTGTACATTATTGTTATATATTAAGAGTATATTGTTGTTCTCATAGATTACGCAATAGAATACAGTATTTAAACACCAAGTCAAAATCCTACAGCAGCTTAAACTCCTATTTTACTTTTTAATCAAATCTTGCTAACGACCTGTAATTCTACTTTTACTAGAGATTGATTTTTAACAGAGATTTCTTCTGTTCTTTGTCTTTAAAAAGTTGAAAATGTATGTGAAAGCTTAGTTTGAGCTAAAAGCTGTACTGACACTAAGTCTTTTCTCTGATAACTGATGTATAGATATTCATGTCCCACATTGAATTCCCGTGGGGTGGCAAAACAATCAGACCACTATTGACAGAGATATAAAGAATTACTAGATCAGTTTAGTATGAAATTAAAGATATTGGTAGATCTACTTAAATTTTATCAACCAATTAGTTAGTAGGCCAGTAATTTTATCAAACCACAAGGTCATGCACTCAATTAGTTAGTAGGCCAGTAATTTTATATGTGCTACTTAACTATAGACTTAAAAAGAGATTTTGCTTCTTTATGTGTCTTCTCACTTGTGGTGTCCCTGTACAAGTGTGTGCTCTCGAGCAAGTGTACTATAGGTCGTAAAGTAAGAGGAAATTTATTATCTAGAGTGGCCTTCCATCACTTTCTTCTTAGCATTTGAATCCAGTGGCAATTAGAGTTATACTTACCTGAATGAGATAAGATCAGCGTAAACATGGTATACGTGAATTTTTTCCCAAAAAAGTTGTATGAATGATCACATCTTATCCTTCTCATGCTTTGGTAAATTCTAATTTACTTGACCACTTAGAGATGAATCTATGACTGCTCCAAAGATTAAGTTGGCACTAGGATCAACAAGATCATATATAAACTCTGCTACAACATTTACCTGCAAATATCCAATATAAGAATAGTAGAGCATGATAAGGAATACTTGACCACTATAAGAAAAGAAAGGGAGAGAATGATAAGGAATACAACTTATGTACCACAACTTATTCAGTATGAAGATATAAAGAATGTGCATTTGACCACAAAGTTGATGTTGCTATTAATATATAGATTGCATGACTTCTAGAGTCGTTAAAAATATATAAAAGCATATGATTTCATCATTTTCTTGTTGGTCATGTAAAACAGGACACTAATAAGCGTTAGTTAGTGCCATGTTCTGACTTGCTTAATAATTTTTATTACCATGGTTTATTCCACATTTTCACTGTTGAAATTATTAACAACTTAAACTATTTTTTTGTATGCACACTATTTTTTTTATTAGCAACTTAAACTATTTTTTTAATTAGAATTAATTTCTTTTTCCTTTGGATTTGTATATTTGATTTTGTTTTAATAGTTTGACGATGAATGTGTTTGTTTCCGGTTAATTAGGTGGTAATTGCTAACTGTAATCATGTCAGCTGGTCGAAATTGAATGACACGTAGGGCAGGGGATAATGGAATTGGGGTTTCTTTTGAGTTTCGACAAGGTGTGGAAGAATTTCTTAATTTTGCCTTTGACAACCCAAAATTTGTACACGCGAAAAAGATTAGGTGCCCATGTAGATCATGTATGAACTCTTGTTGGTTAAGCAGAGGCGAGGTTAACTTTCATTTATTTAAGAGAGGTTTTACAGCCGGATATAGCCGATGGACTCACCATGGGGAATCTTTTTTTGTGGAACCTAACACTTCTCATGTTCAAACTGATTTCAGGTCTAATAATGAAAGTTATCAATGTGGTGATATGGTACTTGATGCTATGGGTCATGGATTTGATCAACAAATTGATAATGATCTCCATCATGATATTGTCGAGGAAGAACCTACTTTAAGTGCAAAAGAGTTCTACCAAATGCTAAAAGATACTGAAGTCCCATTATATAGTGGTCATGAGAAGCATAGTAAATTGTCTGCTATTACTAAGTTGGTGCACTTCAAGTCTGAGAGTGGATGTAGTGAGAAACACTTTAACGACTTGCTAACACTTATTAAAGAGTTCTTGCCAGAAGATGATGAGTTGCCGGGATCTTACTACTTGGCAAAAAAAATGGTTAGAGGACTAGGTTTGGGGTATAAAAAGATAGATGCATGTAGAGAAGATTGTATGTTGTATTGGGGGGAAAATAAGGATAAACAAAAGTGTTTGACTTATGGTCTCTCAAGGTATCAGCCTAACAGCGGAGGTAAGGGGAAGGATATACCATGGAAGGTCTTACGATACTTTCCTATTTCACAAAGACTTTAGAGGTTATATATGTCAAAAAAGACCTTCGAAAACATGAGATGACATAGTACCCAAACCAAAGTTCCCGGTGAATTGAGACACCCTGTAGATGGAGAAGCCTGGAAACAGTTTGATGCTACACACCCATCCTTTGCAAAAGAAGATAGAAATGTAAGGCTAGGACTCGCCACCGATGGTTTCACTCCATTTGACCTATCAAGCACACCATACTCTACTTGGCCTGTAATTCTTATTCCTTATAACCTCCCTGTTAGGTTTGTAATATTCATGAACGCAATCAAATTGCACAAATAAGCGGAAACGTGTAAAAATCAGAGTTTAAAATTTTACAAATCATATACCCGGATCATCCTTTATGCGCAATTATTAATTAAACGAAAAGATAAAGAACAAGAATCGTACCCTTGAAGATTCGAGCTTCCTCAGGTACAAGTTCACCTCCAAGTCCTTTCGCGTTCAACTTGAATCCACCGGGTTTGGTTCCTTCCTTTGATCAACGTTAGCCACCCAAGTGTTTGGCCTCTAGAGGTGATCCACCAAGGAAGAAGAAATATTCAAGAAGATGGGTATTTGGCTAAACCCTAGTTTTCTATCTCTATTAGAAAAAGAGCGTACTCTCCCAACTGTTGAAATTACGTATATTGATATCTGATATAAGACTCCTCTTATAAAGATATCAGGTAACCCTATTTAATTAAAAATAAGGTATTATTTATTTAATTAAACTTTTTTAATTAAATGGGCTCCCTAATCTTATTAAAGATAATTAATTAAACTCCTTTAACTAATTTTCCTCCTAATTCTATTAGGAATAAATGAGAGTACTTATATTAAATTAATTCCTAAACTCTTTAGAAATTAAAATAATAATAATTGTAATAATATTAATAAGACTCCTCTTATTAATTTATATTTAATATTTCTAAAATATTAAATATTAAGCTATTTAATTTATTCTATCACCATAGATTAAATTAAATATACTTAACATATTATTACGATTATGCCATTAACTTCTTAAATAATTATTCTTCCTTTTTATGATGTCACCCTTTAGGTTCTCCATATTAAATGGGTTGTGAATAAATCAATTAGAACAATTTAATCTTATTTAAATAAATAAATTAAATAATTAATTTA
This sequence comes from Panax quinquefolius, assembly GCA_020205615.1. Classification (NCBI taxonomy): domain Eukaryota; kingdom Viridiplantae; phylum Streptophyta; class Magnoliopsida; order Apiales; family Araliaceae; genus Panax; species Panax quinquefolius. The sequence goes on along the minus strand of CM035164.1, from coordinate 80,362,764 downwards.
TTTAAATAAATAATATTTATTCTACAATAGGATAAGCCTCCCTAGCGATCAACGACTTTTCGGATAATATAGATTTCAACATTAATCATAAAAAAGAACCTTTTGAGTAAATAGTTAATTCGCATAATTCAATCCTTTCACCATACAATGTCCCAATTAAATATAAGACATGGAATTCTTATCACAGTCTTATTTTATTTAATTATATTTATTTCGATCCTTAAATGCACAACTCAAATAATGCAAATTAGAAACTCCTTTCTAATTTCATTACGCATCGCCAAGGACTCTTTGGGTTGTCATTTATCGAATCACATAGGCATTCTCTTCTTTTACTAGAAGCGGTAAATTCTTTATTGATAATACATTATCTCCATGTACAACTTATTATACCCAAGCATACCCTTTGATATACCCTAAGGGTCTTAAGGAATAAGTCAAAGTATAACTCATCATACACAAGATATTATGATGATCTCAAGTTCAAGGATCACTTGTACTACTATCACTACAGGAATTCCTATTGACAGACAAGTAAAACTCCATTAGGTATTCCTTAGCGAGCCACGTTCAGTGAACTTATTCTCTAATAAACACCTACATATTTGCTTTAGTGTCTCCACATAAATGATCATGAGATCAATCATCCTCATCCAATGAGCAAGCAACGTATGTACCAATCTATCCGGATTCACTAATCCCCAATTTAGTAATCCAACGATTGGGAACTATTTTAGTTTTAAGCTTTCTAAGAATTTAGATCTCATTAGAATGATCATCATCATTATTCTAAAAGCATTGCTTAAAACTATGGGTTTATCACATATTTTAAAGCAGCATCATGTAGATAATTAAAAGCCTTTAATAAATTAATACTTTTTATTAATAAATGAATAAGATTGCTACAAAGTATATGCTTTATCATCAAACATGATTGGCTTGTGTGCATACTACTTTCAATCTCCCACTTGCACTAAAGCCAATAAATGGTATCTCATCCCCTTCTTCTCTAAGTGACGATTATCTTGCTGTTGGATAAGCTTTAGTTAATGGATATGTAATGTTGTTCTTAAGAGTTCACTATCTCTATAGTAATTTCCCATCTTTCAATGATTTCTATAATCAAATGAAAGTCCCACAACACATGTTTAGATCCAAGATGAGACTTAGGAACTATTCCTAGTTCTGTAATGAACTTTTAATCCAAACAATCAACTTGCAGCTTCATTTATAGCTATATACTTTGTCTTTATCACTAAACCAGCAACTCTTTGCTATTTGGAACCTTTCCAATTCACTGCACCATTGTTCAAGGTAACGCTTTACCTTAAAGTGGATTTTCTGTCGTCTTGGTCTGTCTGAAAAATGTGAGTCTGTTAAGCCCTCTAGTTTTAATTTAGACACACCATAAATTTTAATCACATCCTTAGTGCCGGTAAAGTACTTTAAGATGTTTTTCACTGTCTTACAGTGATCTTCTCCAGAATATGACCGATCATCATCAGGTTTCGTATATTTCATTGTATATATGATTGTCACTCATGCGATCTCTCTTTTTAGGAGTCTATGAGGACTATTAAGAGAGGTACACTCCATAGCTCATCAACATGAGACATCTCTTTTAGTTTGTCATGCTAAACGACTTTAGCATCAAATGAATATACGTTCCTTGGGTTAAGCCGAGCATCCTTTTAAATCTATCTATATAGATTTGTATCCCCAATTACGATACTCTTCCCAAATCATTCATGGAGGAATGTTTAGACAACTTTATCATTACTGATTGTAGCATAGGTATGACATTCCTTATCCATAGTATATCAACATATAATACTAGGAATGTCAAAACGCTCCCACTGACACTTTTGTACACACTAGGTTCATTCTTGTTTTTGATAAAATCAAACTCTTTTGATTGTCTCGTCAAAACGAATGTTCCATATTTGAGAAGCTTGCTTCAATCCATTTCTCTGAGTGTCTACAACTCTTACCTCATCGTATGTAACTAGATCATCATCTTCTATGATACATACCTCATCATCATCATCCATGATGAATTCATACCTCCTAGGTATCTTCGGTACTTTTCAGATTTACGATTCGGTTGTGGTACAATTGGTTTATCTACAAGTTCCTCTTATTTGACTTATAGTGTTTTGTAGTTCTTGAACTCTTCAAGATTCTATTATCCTCCCACTAGCCCTTTCAATGATAAACACCTTTATCTTAGAAGGCAACGTGTTTCGCAACAAACACCTTTTGCTAAGTAGGATTATAGAACATATACGCTAAACTTACTTTAGGATATCCCACAAATCTATACTTGTCAAATCTTGTCCCAAGCTTATCCTTTGAAACCTTTTTCATATAAGTTGGACAACCCCTTATCTTAACTTACTTAAAATTAGGAATCCTTCCTGTCCATAACTTTATGGAGTCTTGTGGCTGGATTTTGAGATTACCTTTTCATAGATATGTAACCATTTCTAGGACATTATCCCAGAAGGATACTGGAATATCGGTAAAATCATTATGGACCGTACCATGTCCAATAAGGAACGATTTTTCTTTTCAGATACATCAATCAATTATTGCGTATCAGGAGGCGTCCATTACAAGAAAACCATTTGAGATGATCTAGAAACTTATTGCACAAGTATTTATTCCTTGATCTAATCAAAGAATCTTAATACTTTGCCAATTTATTTCACTTCTGAATTCTTTGAACCTTTCAAATAATTCAGACTTGTATTTCAGCAAATACACACATTCAACTCTTTGAATGATCATCTACTTTTCTTATACTAGTTTGTTCAATTTGAAAAATTACTTTCACGTATGTCAAGTATACAAAATCCATTAAGTAATATTTTAGTTCTATACAAAACATTATTATTATAAATAGAACAACAATTGTTCTTAATTATAATACCAAAGATTTCATTGTCCAACAATAAAATGGAAATAATGTTTCTAACAAGAACTGGAATACAATAACAACTTATTGATTTAATAGATTTGCCCGTAGGCATTGCTAAACTATAAGTTTCTATGGCTAATGTGGCAACCTTTGCTTCATTTCCCACACATAGGATTACTTATATTTGTTTAGCTTTCTACTTCTGCTTGGTCCTTTCATAAATCTATATTTATGATAACCAAAGTCGGTATCCAATACCCAAGTAGAACCTTGACTTAAAAAAAAATTTATTTTAAATCATGAACAAATTTGTATTTGTAACCGAAACTTCACTAAGCTTCTTTGGTTAGCCTCTGCAAGATGCTTCTCGCAGTTTCTTTCCAGTGTCCAGGCTTATTGCAGTGGAAGCAAAATCCTTTGCTATCCGTATCAGTTTAGTTCTTATTATCCTTTGTTTTTGCCTTTTATATTTACCTTCTTAGAATCATTCTTCTTTTAGAAGATCCTTTGGCCCCTACCAGTAAGACTTGGTCTTTCTTGGTTGGAAAATGACTCTCAACATTTTTCAACATGTTAAGCAAATCAGCGAAGCTGATATCTAGCTTGTTCATATGAAAAATTCACAACAATTGTGAGAGGAGTCCGGAAGTGAGTGCAAGATCAAATCTTGGCTCAACTCTCCATCTATGACAAAACCCGTTGTCCTAATTGATCAATCAAATTGATAATGTTAAGGACTTTTATCTGTACTGTAGTGTCATCGGTCATTCTAGATCGGAAGAGCTCCTTAAATATCTGATATCTATCAGTCCTACTTTCCTCACCATCAACTACTTGATGTGCAGGAATATAGTAGGAGCATCCATAGTTTCGTGCTGACGCTGAAGCTCATTACTCATGGATGCGAGCATGATGCATTGAGCCAAATGTGCATCATCTTGACACTTTTTAAAAGTAGCAATCTCTTCCTTAGAGACATTGTCTGCAACCATTACAGAGATAGGCGTATTAAGGACATAAGATAGCTTTTCAGCTGTGAGAACTATTCTCAATTTCCTTAACCAATCCATTTAATTCAGTCCGGTTAAATAGCATCTAATATGCTTTGCAGTGATAGTAATTTAGACATTGTAAAATTCTGTAAATGAATTTGTAATTAACAATATTTTAGCATACATTCTTTTATTAATTACCAAAATAAATTAGGTCTTGTTTTAAATTGGTATCTCTCACTATTTTCATCAAACTATATTACCCTCAATATATATAGTTCGGCAATATCTAATTAAAGATATGCTAGTGAGAATAAGGATCCCATTTCAAATGTATATAGCCTTGTGGTGACACAACAAACTATATATAAATAAATAGGTAGACAACTCTTGTCAATTACATCAACTATGTAACTCCTTGTATTTTTCCTCTTAGATTATTTTGATCAAGTGGTACCACATCCGAATCAAAATTATCCAAGTTAAGTCCAACCTAGCACTCCATATATTCAAAAAAGAAAAATATTATCCTTGTGGTGACACAACAAAATAATATTGTTCAATTTTCTTTATAAGCATCAAATGTGATAAATTAACATCTTAAATACTTGATACTTGCCTTGTGGTGACACAACAAACTCATATTAAATATTTAATACTCTATTAATTTTATCATGCTAGAAAGCGAATTCGATATTCCAAATATCTTTGAATGCTTAAGACTTAATATAAAAATTTGAGGGTTTGTTATTAATTTGTCTCATCTTGTTTTTAGCATGCACACACACACACACACACACACATATATATATATATATATATATATATATATATATATATAAAATACGCGTATTATATTAATTAACATGCGAAGCATGTTTGCATAATATATAATATATATAGTATAAGCATGCACATATAGAATACAATATTCTACCTAGATTGATTATGAACTTTTATTCTAGTTTGGTTCACTAGAGCCACCAAGTGAACCAAAAGGTCAAATCCTAGGGGTGCAATAATTAATATTTAAATATAACTATTACATTTAAACTCGGGCTCCATTACAAACCGGTCTTTAAGCGCTCCTTGATCCTTGATCTCCAATTCTTCAAAATTAATTCTAACTATTCCTATTACAAAACTATTTAAAATAAATAGAAACCTTGATCAGCAGTCAAAGGGAAGTACATAGGAGGGAGATAGAATTTACATTAAGAAAAAATTAGAGAAGACGAGGTACGCAAACCCCATTTAATAAAACTCATACATTCATGCATCCAACTAAAATAAAATCCAATCACATTGGTTAATAGTCCATAATCAATCCCATTTATTATCATACACATCACCATATGTATCAATAAATAATATTCATCTCATGAATAATAAACATTCAATATATATATATATTGATATCATTTAATGGGCATATTTAGTTAGTATAAAATCTAATTTTGAATCAAAATAAACTCTTTTATTTTAATCCAAATTTAAATCAAAATAAAACTATTTTATTTTAATTTATCCAATTTTGAATAAAATAAACTATTTTATTTTAATCAAAATCTTTAATCAAAATAAAATCCTTTATTTTAATTAATTATGGAATCTAATTCCAAGTAAAAAAAAACCCCTTTATTAAGGAAAACACGGATTTTCTTTCTTATTCACAAATAAACTCTTTTTTTTTGAATAATATGAAATCTTATTTCATATCTAAATAAACTCCTTTATTTAAGGAAATTAGGATTCTCTTTCCTATTCACAAATAAACTCTTTTATTTTGAATAATATGAAATCTTATTTCATATCTAAATAAACTCTTTTATTTAAGGAAAGATGGATTCACTTTCCTATTCATAAATAAACTCCTTTATTTTAGATAACATGGAATCCAATTTCAACTCTAATTAGTTATAATGAAATCCAATTCCAACTCTAATTAGTTAGCATGAAATTCTAATTTTAAAATTAAAATAAACTTTTATTTTAAAATTAAAATAAAACTTTTATTTTAAAATTAAAATAAAATTTTATTTTAATTATAAAATAATTACCGTTATTATATATATAATATCATATTATATGAAATGCCCTGCCTGTAATCATACAAAGTGATTCACGAAATAATTAAAAAGAGACTTGAATAATACTCCTGTACTGTGCAGGATTAAGATCATATACAGTAACACAGGATCACTTTTGAAAAAACGAGGATCACTTTTTTTTTAAATCCACCACGTGGGAACATGCAGAAAACAATATAATACCAAATATATAAACGGAACATTTGTTCCATCAAATCACGTGAAACTCCTGTTAACAATTAACATCAATTCACGTTTTCTGTATTTTTTTGTTTTGTTTTTTTTTTAAATTTTATACAACAAAATTATGTCCAATTAAATTGTTCAAAACACATATCAATATACATATCAAATCTGAACAATTAATAATTCGCATAAAGGTTTGGTTTTGATACCACTGTTAGGTTTGTAATATTCATGAACGCAATCAAATTGCACAAATAAGCAGAAACGTGTAAAAATCAGAGTTTAAAATTTTACAAACCATATACCCGGATCATCCTATATGCACAATTATTAATTAAACGAAAAGATAAAGAACAAGAATCGTACCCTTGAAGATTCGAGCTTCCTCAGGTACAAGTTCACCTCCAAGTCCTTTCGCGCTCAACTTGAATCCACCGGGTTTGGTTCCTTCCTTTGATCAACGTTAGCCACCCAATTGTTTGGCCTCTAGAGGTGATCCACCAAAGAAGAAAAAATATTCAAGAAGATGGGTATTTGGCTAAACCCTAGTTTTCTATCTCTATTAGAAAAAGAGCGTACTCTCCCAACTGTTGGAATTACGTATATTGATATATTATATAAGACTCCTCTTATAAAGATATCAGGTAACCCTATTTAATTAAAAATAAGGTATTATTTATTTAATTAAACTCTTTTAATTAAATGGGTTCCCTAATCTTATTAGAGATAATTAATTAAACTCCTTTAACTAATTTTCCCTCCTAATTCTATTAGGAATAAATGAGAGTACTTATATTAAATTAATTCCTAAACTCTTTTAGAAATTAAAATAATAATAATTGTAATAATATTAATAAGACTCCTCTTATTAATTTATATTTAATATTTCTAAAATATTAAATATTAAGCTATTTAATTTATTCTATCACCATAGATTAAATTAAATATACTTAATATATTATTACGATTATGCCATTAACTTCTTAAATAATTATTCTTCCTTTTTTATGGTGTGACCCTTTAGGTTCTCCATATTAAACCCGGTTGTGAATAAATCAATTAGAACAATTCTAATCTTATTTAAATAAATAAATTAAATAATTAATTTATTTAAATAAATAATATTTATTCTACAATAGGGATAAGCCTCCCTAGCGATCAACGACTTTTCGGATAATATAGATTTCAACATTAATCGTAAAAGAACCTTTGAGTAAATAGTTACTGCGACAATTCAATCATCCACCATACAATGTCCCAATTAAATATAAGACATGGAATTACTGTCAAGTCTTATTTTATTTAATTATATGTATTTCGATCCTTAAATGCACAACTCCAAATAATGCAAATTAGAAATTCCTTTCTAATTTTATTCTGCCTTGGGCAAGGACTACTGGGTTGTCATTTATCGAATCACATAGGACATTTCTCTTCTTTTACTAGAAGCGGTAGATTCTTTATTGATCATACATTATCTCCATGTACAACTTATTATACCCAAGCATACCCTTTGATAAACCCTAAGGGTCTTAAGGAATAAGTCAAAGTATAACTCATCATACACAAGATACTATGATGATCTCAAGTTCAAGGATCACTTGTACTACTATCACTACAAGAATTCCTATTGACAAGCAAGTAAAACTCCATTAGGTATTCCTTAGCAAGCCATGTTCAGTGAACTTATTCTCTAATAAGCACGTACATACTTGCTTTAATGTCTTCACACAAATGATCATGAGATCAATCATCCTCATCCAATGAGCAAGCAACGTATGTACCAATCTATCCGGATTCACTAATCCCCAATTTAGTAATCCAACGATTGGGAACTATTTTAGTTTTAAGCTTTCTAAGAATTTAGATCTCATTAGAATGATCATCATCATTATTCTAAAAGCATTGCATAAAACTATGGGTTTATCACATATTATAAAGTAGCATCATGTAGATAATTAAAAGCCTTTAATAAATTAATACTTTTTATTAATAAATGAATAAGATTGCTACAAAGTATATGCTTTATCATCAAACATGATTGGCTTGTGTGCATACTACTTTCACTCCCACCATGGATGTGTATGAAGGATGCATACATGTTTTTGTCATTACTCATTCCCGGTCCTCAAAGCCCGAGTAAAGACATCGATGTATACTTGAGACCGTTGATAGATGAGTTGAAAATGTTGTGGGAGACGGGAGTTCACACCTATGATGCATCTTCTAAACATAATTTTCAAATGAGAGTTGCAGTCATGTGGACTATCAACGACTTTCCTGCATATGGTATGATGGAAGGATGGAGCACACACGGAAAGATGGCATGTTCAGTGTGTAAGGCTGAAACTAAAGCTATTCGTTTAACTTATAGTGCAAAACCAAGCTTCTTTGGATCACATCGTATGTTTCTACCGATTCAACACAGATTTCGAAGACACAAAGATAATGCTTATAGAGACCAAGAAAAACGTGTTGCACCGATTCGATTATCTGGAGAAATGGTAAAGGCGTGGTTAGATCAATTGAAGTTTCCACCTCCCGGAAAGGTCTATAAGGATCATAGAGCTGAAGGGTTTGGTGAATCCCATAATTGGACCAAACGAAGTATTTTCTTTGAGTTACCGTATTGGAGTACACTCATGCTCCGACACAACTTAGATGTGATACATATTGTGAAAAATGTGTTTGATAATGTCTTTAATACGGTGATGGGTGTGAAGTCTAAGACTAAAGACCACATTAAAAGACGAAAGGAAATGGAAGAAATGGGCATTCACAATGACTTGCATCCTGTGCCGAGTAAAAATGGTATCAAGGTGATCATGCCAAAAGCAGCCTTTACATTGAACAAAGAGCAAGTAAGACAAGTTTGTTAGTGGGTGAAAGAATTAAAGCTCCCTAATGGATATGGATCTAACATATCTCGGTGTTGTAACCTCAAAGATAGTAGATTCTATGGGTTAAAGAGTCATGATTGTCATATATTCATGCTATGATTAATTCCAATTGCTTTCCGTGATTTATTACCTCCTAAAATCATTGATGTTTTGTCAGAACGTAGTCATTTCTTTCGTGACTTATGCTCAACGGTACTACGGGAGAGTGATATGGATGTACTTGACAATAAAATTGTTTTGACAATTTGCAAGCTTGAAAAGATCTTTCCCCCATCATTCTTTGATTGTATGGAGCATTTACCTATTCATTTGGCTTATCAATACCGATGGATGTATCCATTTGAGAGGTATTATTTTTCTTTTTCTTTTTTCACGATAATCAAGAGACTTATAATTTTACTCACTTTGTTCAAATAACATCATATATTTATTTTTTTTATAAAAAAATCAGATGTATGCGCCGCTTAAAGAAGAAGGTTACTAATAAAGCTCATTTGGATGGTTCAATTGCGGAGGTATACATCATTGAGGAGCACGTAAACTTTTGCTCTCTCTATTTTGAGGTTGACAAAGAAACAAAAAATAATCGTGTTAGTCGTAATGAATATATTGGAGAAGTAGACTGTGAAAACCTTTCTATCTTCAAAAATGTTGTTCATGCTATCTCTGGGAGTACACAACGAGATTTAACTGACGAGGAGTATCAAGCTGCAACATTATATACTCTTATGAATTGTATAGAGGTCGGACCATTCATCAAGTAAGTTAGGCATTTTATAATTTGTGTATTAGAAATATAGATATATATTTATATATATACAAAAAAATATGCATACACATTTCAATTATCTGCATTAAGATGGTAATGTATACGCAGGGAGTTTGATGAAAAACTTTTGGTATCTAATCCTAATATATCTGAGAAACAAAGGGTAGAGTTGCAGAACAAATATTTCATCAAGTGGTTTAATAAATGTGTAAGAACATATGGTACTTTTTATTGTATCAATGTAATATATGGTTGACACAAAAAATTTATCCATATCATATAATAATAGCAGTCTACTGTATTTATAGGTACTCGATGATAACAACACCGATGAAAGTTTAAGAAGACTAGCTCGTGGCCCTAGTAAAACGGTTAATGTGTATAAGGGATTCGTTATCAATGGTTTTAGATTCCACACGAGTGATATAGCAGCTAATAGAAAAACCCAAAGCGATGGTATTACGGTGAAAGGTAGTTTTTGTAACAACTCTGGTCAAGATTATTACGGGATCTTATCAGAGATTGTTGAATTACAATACTTTACAAAAAAAGTTGTAATGTTTAAATGCAACTGGTTTGATACTCGGAAGGACAAGGGTTTTCGCGTGATTGGAAATGGATTGATACAAGTTAATATAAAGTCAAGGCTAAACTCATATGATCCATTCATCTTAGCAGTACAAGCCACATAAGTTTTTTTTGCGAAAAGGCGTTACAAAGAAAGATCCCAATTGGTACACCATTATAAAAACTAAGGCTTGTACGGATTATGACATCCTTCAAAATACAAGAATTGATGCTTATCAAGAGGATGATAATGGTTCTGTAGTGCCTAACCAAAACTCAGATGATTTGTTTAATGTAGATCTACATGTTGCGAGTGATCCTAGGGAAGAAGTGGGTCTGAATGATGAAAATGAAGAAATTTAAGAAGAAGAGCAATATGATACCAAAGAAGAAGATGAAAATGAATACGAATATTAGATATATCTACTTTTTGGTTCAACTTGTTCTTAATTGTAATTGATTTTATTAGAAATGACGCATTTTGTTTTTTTATTAATCGATTTTATCATATTAGTCTATTAGGTTACTTTCTTATAATTTATGTTTGCTTATCTGGTATTTATGTTTTTATTACTTAGTAAGCTTTATATTTATACTTTAGTTGAATAACTTTCATTTTGTTACCTATAACTTGAGAGGTATTAACAGGTTCCATGGAAAAAAGGTCCATTTCAAAGACGTCGTTAGTCATCCGACCAGGGTAATATACATCCATTATTGTCTTCTTGATTGTCAGCTTAATATTCTAATTTAGCTTTGACTAGCAGTCCCTATTTTAATTTAACTTTTGTTAACTCTTATATCATATTATCGCAGGCAACTACACTCGATGATTCGCAGACCCAATATAGGCCGTCGAGGTGCTAGCAGTTTTGGCAAATTATATGGTCGTGACAAGTTGATTTCTCATTCAGCTTCTCAAGCAGATGTTCATGTAGACCATGTCAGTCCCCCTCCCCCTCATCCCCCTCCTCCTCCTCCTCCTCCTCCTCCTCCTCCTCCTCCCCACCATCATCATCATCATGATCATGTGATTCCTCTTGAGGTACCTATTATAGAGCCCCATAGTTCAAGCGATGTAGCGCATGAGATGCAGTCCGAGTCTGTACCTGATAATATTGTTTGTCGTACCGTAGCTATTGCTAAACCTCATCGTTTAAGAGGTGTAACCCGTGGGATTCAGGTTGAGAATGATCCGGAGTTACAACCACTATGTTTGATTAGCGATAATAGGTATTTCTTTTAAGAATATTAATTAGCTCAAACACATTATTAATTTTAATAATATTTAATTGTGCTAATGTTCGTTTTTTCTTTTCTGACTTCATTCTTGAAGGCTCGAAATAAGTGTGGGCCTATTTTAAAAAGCCATATAAATGAGCCTTGGGTACTTTGGAAACAAGTGCCTGAAGATGTTTTTGAAGGTTGTTGGGAGGAGTTTTCTGTAAGTACAAGTTTTTATTTTTCCTTTCTAATTTGGTGATTATTTTATCAAGAAAACATCGTCAAGAATTGCTTATGATTTTAAAAATCAACCTAAACCAGAAAATATATTATGTGATATATTAATTATGTGAATTGTACTGTATAGATAAATATATGAGGTGCTTGTTCATCATGAGTTTCCTACACCTGAATGGTGAAAGAATACATTGTCTTAATATCAGAAGAACTTTTTAAGCAATTATGATATATACATTTGCAACAATAGTATTTTTATTGGTGAAGTTGGAGTGTATAGATTGTGCTTTGGTATTAATCATTACATTGTGCTTTCATCATTTTCCTTTCCTTTTAATTAAGTGAAGCTCTTGATCAATGTTGTCTCTGTCTATTGCCTCTGCATAATAATGTTCTCGCTTTGTATTAATCCAGAAGGTTTTTGTTTCTTTACATGAAATCAGTCAATTTATATTCTCTTAATATAGTACTTTCAACAATAAGTTGCTCACATCAGCCTATTAATATTAGCAAAAGTATTACTAATTAGAATTTTGGAAAATGTGGCCAGAGCTACCAAATTGTTCTTTCTACCAAAAGAGTATCCTTAACTGAAATTATTTTTTTTAAAAAAAAACTAAAAAACCTCAACTGAAGTTATCATTTAATTACAATTTTTATAAGAATTAGAAGCTATGTTTAACTTACAAATGTATTAATACACTTATATTTATATATATATATATATGTGTGTGTGTGTGTGTGTGTGTGTGTGTCTGTGTGTCTGTGTGTCTGTGTGTGCCCATGTATGTTTAGGGGACCATGTGTTATGTCTAGTTACCTACTTCTTGGTGCAGCTTAACAAATTCCAGTAGACAGACTATACTGTTAAGCCATTCATTTAGTTGGCATTGCATTTCAAAAATGAAGGTACACAAGCAGCTTATTTTTTTCTTTACGAAAATGTCTATATCATGGGTATTCTATTGGCTGTCCCCCACTCCCCCCCATCCTTGCCTTCTTTGCATCTTGCACTCTGACTGAAACTAGGCAATTTACAACCGTCGAAATAGTGGGCTCTACAACTTTATCTTTGTGGCGATCTGCAGTGGCTGTGGTTGGAATTGATTTTATAGGCAGATCCTGATTGATAAAGAGAAGTGGCAGGGGCTGTGGTTGGAAATACCCATTTTGCTATCAGTCATGCCATTACATAAAGAGAAGTGATCATAAATTGTCATTAATGTCCATTTCATTTTAATTGGACATTTTAATATCCAATTAAAATGGACCGATTATGCAGAATTTAACAGGGTATTGTGAATTTATATAGACTCTTATCTGAATTGACCTGATATTAACTTTGGAGGAGTTAATAGTGTCTAATGCTTTATTATTTTTGTATAGTTTTAACCGGTTGTTCAGTTATACTTATTTTAAAACAGAACTTTTCATACTTATGGCAGTGTTTAATCTAACAACTTTATCATATTGTTATTATAATTAATCAAGTTATAACATTAATATTTATTGCTTTATTTCTCTTCTTCAATACTTTCTCAGGCTTGCTTTCGATCTCACGAAGGGGAAAATGAGAAAGTGAAGGAGGTCTTTCGTAACCATTATAAAAGATTTTATTCAAAATGGTTAAGTGTTGCAAGGCGTGAAGCTCATAAGAAGGCTCATACAGATGAGATGTGTGATGCTTTGAAACCATATAATCCCAGTTGGCTTTCACAACAAGTGTGGATAGAGATGATTGATGTGTGGAAGGAGCAAGCCTGGAAATCAAGGAATGTAGCGTCTAAAAAAATCGAGCAAAATTGAAAGTAGGTCACACTGGTGGTTCTGCACCATTTTCCAAGCATATGATGGATTTGACAATAGCTAAGAAAAGAGCTCCAACTTTGGTAGAGGTATGGGATAGGACCCACAAGAAGGAACATGGTAATGGAGTTTATATAAACTCACGTGCTAAGGAGATTGCAGTAAATCCTTTTTTATTAGCTTATGATATTTTATTTGATATTAAATGCTGATATAAATCCTTTAGTTCAGGTTCAAGTTTGATTAATTTATTTCGTGGCATTTTATTTGTGTTCACCTTTTTAGAAAGTCATGTTCAACCACTATATGCAGACATCTTTATGTTCCCATTTGTTCTCTCTCTCCTTTTCATGCATTCATACAGGGAGTAGTCATATTGCAGCATATTTTAGTAACATTGCTCCAATATACTGTGACATATTGCAGCATATTTTAGTAGTCATAATTCCTTTCCTGAGAGTACCATATATTATCCAAGAGCAGTGACATATATTGGAGCAGTAACATATTTTAGCTTCTGATTTTTGTTGATAAATATTGAATCTTGAGGTAAATTTAATTTTGTAATTGTACATCCTTTGTTATTTTTCAATTCAAAACACATCAGATGATGGGTATTTGGACATGGAAAGTGGAAACATGTTTTGAGCTATTGGGTGGGCACATGACTGACCAGTGACTACAATGAACCCCAAAATAGGTATACATCACCCATCTTGAGTCGCCAAATACATGGTACAAAATTCAAATACAATTGTCGTGTAAAATACAACAAAACATAAACTGAGAGTTTTAATACGAATATTGTTTTCTAGACAGTATTCAACTTAAATGGAGTCCTCAATACATATATTATCACACTATTTCATAGAATAGTGAGGACTACTAATGCTATCATCTGAACTGTCACTCCGTTCCCCGACTAGTCCCAACTACGTTCTCATTTCCTGAAGAGAACAATGAAAGCAAAATGGTGAGCTCAACTAGCCCAGTAAGAAATATTATGACTAAGATAATGCAAAATAATTTATCGTTAGCCTTTAACAGTGTTAAACTGATAAAATATAACAAACATCAAATTTAACTGCAGCGGAACAAACAATCCATTAGAAGAGTCAAGTAAAGAATAAAATCAACTATCTTCTATGATTTAAAAGATATTTCATCACTTTTATCGCTGAGACTCAGCTTAATAAATAATCCACATCATTGAATCACCCTTGCACTATGGCCAAAGATATTCTTTAGTATCACGACCACAAATTATCCATTCACTACGGGCCAATGATATTCGTGTATTCATCAATGGTCATGATCATGCCAACAACTGTCCATCAATACACTACGGGCCAATGAGGACTTTTACCACATCATTTCTAACATTACGGTCATGATTATACTGAATAATCCCTGGTCATAATCATACCAAGTCCATCTATGCACTACAAGCCACGGATGACTTTCAACATAATATAAACATGAGGATGGTAACAATGATATAAGAATTCAATAAAACAAGTTCAAGGATAAATTTTTAAAGATTTATAATTTAATTTATCCAGAATTCAATATTGTCCAAATTATCAACATGATACGGCTTGGTGGAGTAAAATTCAAGAATGATAATGTATCAAAAATGATTTGGACCGAAAATAAATCAATTTTTATTATGAATAGTACTCCGAGTGAATAGTACCCAAGTGAATAGTACCCCGTGAATAGTACTTCGAGAATAGTACTCCATGAATAGTACTTTGTGAATAGTACTCATGAATAGTACTTTGTGAATAGTACCCGTAAATAGTACTTTTGTGAATAGTACCGTATAAATCAATAGTACTCATGGGACAAGATACTCAAACATGAAAAACTTAAAATTTAACAAGAATGTGCGAGAAAATATCC
This sequence comes from Panax quinquefolius, assembly GCA_020205615.1. Taxonomy (NCBI): domain Eukaryota; kingdom Viridiplantae; phylum Streptophyta; class Magnoliopsida; order Apiales; family Araliaceae; genus Panax; species Panax quinquefolius. Next base: position 80,347,168 of record CM035164.1, on the reverse strand, counting down.
TTGTGAAGCGATCTTTAGATGAAGCGCAAATTTCAAGGATATTCTACTAATTTCACGGAATATAGAAGCAATACTTTAACAAGAATGATGGTATAATCGAGAATACGAGGCGAAATAATATTACTCACATACTACAGTATGGAAGAAAATATTATTCCTATGAATACTGAACAAAATAATATCCCTTACCTCAGAAGAAGACTAGATACTGGAATAGTGAGGTAGCAGACTTCTCTTCTACTTTCTCTCTAAAGCTTCTCTCTCTATAAAAGCTCTTGTGAATCTTAGTGAATTGGTGAGAATGAAAGAAAAATGAGCTTCTATTTATAGGAAAATATTGTTTCGATAATTGCACGTTTAAGGGCTCAAAATATTACAGTATAATACATTCATCTTTTTCTTCATTTTTAATTTAGTCCTGCAAGTATTATCAAATTTGCACCACCTCCCCTAATAGTACATCTTGTGAATCAATAGTACAATCATGTGAAAAAAATAATTACAGTATAGTACCTTCATCTATACCTCCATTTTTAATTTAGTCATGCAAGTATTATCAATCTTGCACCACCTCCCCTAATAGTACATGCATGTAAATCAATAGTACACACATTGGAACAAATAGTTATAAGCATGTGAATTAATAGCAATTAATTACTCATTTATCTGATTAATTACCTGATTGGTCAATATAGCCTCCAAACATCCATTATTATCGAAATAGATGTCGATTTTCATTAACACTAATAATCCCAACATAATGGAAATATCAATTTCATCTTTAATCAACACGAACTTATTCATCATTAATATTATAACTCACAATATTTAACAACGGATCATTTCCGGAAAGAGGGGCTTTCAGATAAAGATTTCTCCTATTGGTAGCATGAATTAGGTGACCAAACCTCTCATTGATGAGAACTTCTAGACATTGTCAATATTGCAAATAATAATATGAATAACTTTATCGTCTCAATTATTGATTTAATAATATAAAATATTATGCAGATGATACTGTGATAATTATTGAATCAATAATATGAAAGATATTATGCAATAATTATCGTAGCAATAATTGAGTATAAATGAGTGACTTCTCACGTAAGCATCAATAATCAATCTGGTGTGCTACTACTATGCGATCAAGCGTACATCGTAATTTTACCACAGGGGTAGTTAAGCGGTTTAACGATAAAACTTTCGCCGTTATTTTTATAAAAAGATAATTCTGTCATTTTCTAACTACGACAATACTTTCATTGTGGGGTCCACCAATGATTGTGTCGTCGTACGAATATTCCCTGTTAAAACGAATATTCCCCGACCAATCGAATATTATATAACCACTTGCTTACCTTGCAAAATTTGTAAATAATACCCACAACTATAACATTATATCAAATCCATACCATAATATTCAAAAATATATTTCTAGAAAAAATTAATCTTTATTCATAAAAGTTGGGGTCTTACACATAACATTATAGTATTATAATAATTGCAGCCAAACATTCATATATGCTACTAGTATTAGGTACATAGATTTATCAAGCATTGTATTTCAAGGAGATGGTAGAAGGCGAAATTTGCTTCAAGTGTTGTCTAATTGTCTCATTCAAGATTCTTAACATCACATCCACACAAATCTTATAAGCAGTCAGTTTTGCTAATGATCCAAGAAATATATATAGCTTACACACAAAGTAAATACCCAGTTGTCCTTTTTGTATGAAAAAATAATAATTTTCTTAACGCAAAATCCTACAACAAAGCACCGTGTCTACTTCAAATCCTGTGTAGACTATGGATATCGATGATTGGAAGAACTCTTCCCGTATATGCTCATGAACTTCACTACAAATTCTGCACCATCAAACAATTATTTGAAATATTACAAAACTGCTATGGCATAAGAAACTAGCACATCTTTTTTTATTCAGAAAAGTAGTTTTGGAAGCTCTAATTTTTCAAGAAAGTTGAAAGCACAGTTTACAAGGGTGGGCAAGTTTCTCCCATTATACTTGGAAACCATTCAAGTTCGTACGAAACAGGGATTGCTGCTCTCTCTCTGTATTGATTTACTTCGCAAGGGAAAAGATAATAAGTTGTTAACTATATTTTGTAGCCCTTCATAAGGAATAGCTAAACTGATATATTGTTTTGTGTGTGTTCATCTAAAGAGTTATAGAAGAGTTATGTCACTGCTCCAATATATGTCACTGCTGCTCTAAAATACAATCATCGGCATAGAAGAAACTAATAGCTTTTGTTGCTTGTGATTGACTTTGTTGATTACCTATGTTTATTGTCATCCACAACTGTTGTTTCATACTAGTTTGGCTGCCTATCATTTATATGTGAAGACTGCATTCGGCATTCCATTATGCATGATATATTGGGACTTGATACAGGCAGAGAAACACTGATTTTTTCAGAGCAGGGAAAAGGCTATAATACTTCAGCCATAACTCACCACCTATTTCCTTTAGTATGTATACCTGATTTTTAGTTTAGTCAACCAATATTTACAGTTTCAATTACTAATTGATGTGCATTTTTATGACTTGCAAATGTATTTAATGTACGTATTTAACTCTTGTACATATTTTATATTTTAGTCAGGATATAGTACTGAGGTTGGCGGTCCTGCAGAGGACGGTACACCAGAGGTAGATGACTTGGCTATTTGGATTGAGAAAACTGGTGGGATTAAAAAAATAGGATACTTGGTTTTCGGGATATCACGCGACGAGGCGTGCTCGGTACTCCTCTAAGGTTGCCGAAGAGTATAGGTTATTCTTCACCGCAATAATCTACTGATCCTAAGGAATTGGAGAATATGATTGATAAGATTGTCCTCCATCGATTGGGTATAAAGTCTATGGATGATGCTTCTACCAATGATAGTACACCACAACCGTCCATTGGTATAGATATTACTGAACATATAACTAAATTGGTAGAGAAGAAGTTTACCAACTTCCTTCAAACATTTACCAACTATGGTTCACTTGAGATATTTACTAATAACTATATTTTAGTCTTTGTCCTTCACTAATCTCTCTCAATCTATTAATTTAAGTTCACTAGGTTTATTTTTTCTTATTCCTCACCTTGTTGAAATTGAATTTTGGTGTTTCTTTTGTAGGAGGAACTTTACAGGCCCAACCTTGATTTCCTTGAAGAAAATGATGATGAAGTGGACCTAACATGATGTACACATCATTCCTTCTAGCTCTTTATTTTTTTAGTTTTCTTATGTTAGTTATTAAATATTGTAAGTAATATGATCCTTGGGAGATCAAGACACAATAACAAATTCTGTACTTATTATGACTTGAGCATTATCTATTTATATATAGAGTATTATTTTTAATTTTTGGCTCTTTATACAGTTTATCAATTAGTTTGAAACAAGTATATATGACATGATTTATATTAACTTGAAATATTAAATTTAATATTTATTATAGCATTTAATAATAATAATAATAATAATAATAATAATAATAATAATAATAATAATAATAATAATAATAATAATAATAATAATAATAATAATAATAATGTAAGACCCCAACTTTTTAATGAATAAAATCAAATTTCCTCTATTTATTATTGTGAATAATAAGGAATTAATTTGATATAATACTTTGGTTATGGGTGAAATATGAAAATTTTGCAAAATAAGCAAGTGGTTATAAAATATTCATTTTGTCGGGGAATATTCGTTTGGTCGTGGAATATTCTTTCTGTCAGAGAATATACATACGACGGCGCATCCATTTGTGGGCCCCATAACGGATAACTGTCGGATAAAGAAAACGACAAGTTTGAGTTTTTATAAATAACGGCGTAGTTATTACCGTTAACACTGTTCAATATTTTATTTTATTGATTCAATAATTGATGCGTTGATATTTTATAATTGTCACGACACAATATTTCCCATCATCAGATCAATAATTCATATTATTTGAATAATATTATTAGAAAACATTATTGTCAATGTCTAGAAAGTTCTGTCAAGGAGAGATTTGGTCACCTAATTGCATGCCAGTAAGGAGAAATCCTTATCGGAAAGCCCCCTCTTTCCTGAGAACGGCCTGGTTGTCATTATTGTGATTCTGTAATATTATTTGTGAATAATTATTTATTGATTTATATGATAAGGAAATATTTATTTTATGTAGATGAATTTGATATTATAAAAAATTGCATATGATGACTAAGTGTGAAACAATTGTATTATGGAATCAAATATTTTTATCCGAACTTGGAATTTAGTAACTATTGGCTATTAATAAAATAATGGGATGAGGAAATTTTTTTCAGTAGCTTGCATTAAGTCTTGTTAGGTGTGTTAAGAATGAAAAAGAATGTTTATTATATTATGATTGGTGGAACATGAATTTGTATATTTGCAGGTGACTTATTATAATAGTATTAATTATATCATTACTAATCAACCTTGGCCACCTTTTTAGCAACTTGGCAATTATTTCATACACGTTTGTTTTGATTTTAGACGCAAACTTTTTAATAATGCAACCGTTTGTCAAAGTTGGCATGTTAAAATTCTCTATCAGCCAAAATTTTCAAACTTGGCGTAATAAAATTTTCATCCGATGGAGTTTATCAAATGAGCCTTGCTAACCATTCTCCTATAAATAGGTGCTTAGGTTAGAATTGAAAATCACACCAGAAATATAAGCTTTCTCTATCTAGATTATCGAGTGTATTATTGTGAGTATTTTCCTAGAGTATAAGAATACTTTGAGCGTTGTTTTCTGCAACATTTTCTCAGAATATTATCCGATATTCCAGGCAAATCTAGTTTCTACTAACGTAAATGATATTATTTTATTGCAACACTCGTGACAAATATTATTTTCTTTAATACTCCATATTACGTAAGTGATATTATTTCATCTCGTATTCTTAAATTTGAACTTACTATGGTAAGTATTGCTTCTATAAATTTCTGAAATGATTAAAAATTTCGCTTCATCTAATATCATTTCATAGGATTATTGGTCTGAACTTTTTATCAAATTTGGAACTTTTCATGACTGGGTACTATTCATAGTTACTGTTCACGGGTACTGTTCACGGAACTGTTCACAAAAGAAAAAAATTTATTTTTTTTCCTTCTAAGTTATCTGTTGTGACCCTTATTCTTGAAATTTAATCCATGTTTTGATCTTTATTTTTGAATCCTGCTTCAAAATTGGTTATTATGGAGTATTATTGATCTTGGATAAACCGTAATACGAATCTCTAATATTTGTCCTTTTGTTTCACTGGATTCATTTTCTTTAAAATATTTTTCATCATCCTCAGTCTTAAATGATGATGTTACTGAATATCTTTGGTCTGTAGTGCATAGATGAATGATTAACTGATGAATATCTTTGGCCGTAGTGCAAAGATGAACACGTGTTGAGATGAACATGACCGACTGGTGATACAAATGAATATCTTTGGCCTGTAGTGAAAAGATGAATATTTGATTAAAGATGTATATTTATTGTTGTTACAGGTATAAAATATTGATGATGGATTTTTAAATCTTAGAAGATAGTATAATTTATTCTTTACGTGACTCTTCTAATGGATTGCTGTTTCCGTTGCATTTATTGATCTAAAACTTGTTGTCTATTATATTCTATCAAATTTTTCCATGTTGAAGACTAATGATAATTTGTTGTATATTATCCTTGTCATAATATTCTTTATTGGGCTAGTTGAGCTCACCCTTTTCCTTGTTGTTCCATTTTTTTTCTTAGGAAGCGAGAATATAGCAGGAACCAGTCGGGGTAGAGAGTGATGGTTCTAGAAAGTTGTTTTAGCAGTCCTCACTATTTTTTTAAAATAGTGTATGAATAAATGTAATGAGGACTTATTTGAGTGTGGATATTATCTAGAAGACAATATTTGTATTTAAACTCACAGCATATGTGTTGTCGTATTTTACACCATAATTGTAATAATAAAAGTTATAGTTATTTCTGTACCATGTATTTGGCGACTCAGAATGGGTGATGTATACCTATTTTGGGGGCATCACAGTTGGTATCAGAGCTTAGGGATATGGTCTCTGGCGGAGATCGGGAAATAGAACTTGGAGGGGAGAGATGAGTAAATCTTTCGCTAGTATGTCCTACCTAAGCTTATTTGTTGGTCGGTCATAATATAGGGATATTATGTGATATGTTAATTTGTTTAATTAACCATTGTTTTATGGCAGTATTTAAGAATGGCTACTGAGAACATTAATAATGGCGTGTATGAGACTGTGGAACAACCTTTAGTCATAAACCAGGAGAACGTACAACAGGAAGGCAATATTCCTCTTGTAAATAACACTACCGAGCAAATAATGAATGATGGAATGTTTAGGAGCTTTTACAGTTCATACAAAATTAGACGAGGGAGACTCGTGTACAAAATATGGGTGGAAGTGATAGCGGCTTGCTTGCCATGCATCACTGACCAAGCGATTCAAGGAGTTGGGACCACCAGATTTATTGGAAAGCTGAATCCTATCAAGGCGGAAACGTGGGTTAAGCAAATTACCAAGATATTCGATGTCTTGGGATGCACGGAGGAACAAAAGTTTCTATTCGCCACCTTTATGTTCCGCGGTGAAGCAGACTACTGGTGGGAGTCTGTGAAGCTTACCCAGCTTGCTGCACTCAATATGTCTTGGAAAACGTTTCAGAAACTATTCAATGACAAGTACTTTCCTGAAAGTATTCGTCATATGAAGGAGGTAGAGTTTATCAAACTGGAACAAAACAACATGACGGTGTCCCAGTATGAGGTGAAGTTCACTGAGTTATCCAGGTTAGCACCTCATTTGGTAGAGAATGGGGAACGAATGACAAGGATGTTTTTAAGAGGTCTAAAACCCAGATTGGCGATATCTTTCTCATAAATTTTCTTTATATTCAGGATGTTGTAAGCATGTGGCTCAATTATTAGAGCGAGGTAATGAGTATGTTCAACCAAGGAACACAACTGTGGTCATCTGTGGGGTGGGCCATCTAGAGCAATGAAAACCAGTAGGGAGGAAAACATTCGAACAAAAGCGGTAACCACTCTGGTAGTAATCGTGGCCGTGATAATAGAAGGAGCGAGTCGGGAGGAGATTTCAAAAAGAGAAGGTACAACAATGATAATATGAAGACGTCAACACAAACATCAACTGTTTCTAGGGGAGGAGAACGGGCAGCGGTCGTTTGTTACAAATGCGGGAAAGAGGGACACATCTGCCCAAACTGCCCACAACAATCCAAGGTGTGTTATAACTGTGGAAAGGAAGGTTATATAGCTAGAGATTGTCTAGTTGCGAAACCAAATTCAACGGGGATGGTGACTCCAAAGGCTGTCCTGGATAAGTCAAAATCAGCGGTTCTTGGAAGAGCGTTTGTCGTGACTAGCCAAAACGCAAGGAACCCGAACGAGGTGATCACGGGTAAGCTTACCATAAACTCTTGTTAAGTTTATACCTTAATAGATAACGGTTCTACACATTCTTTTATCTCCCCTGCTTGTGCTCAACGTCTAAACTTGACTCCGGAGAAATTAGACTTTGATTTATCAGTGGAGACTCCGTTAGGAGAAACTTTCGTTATGTCCACTGTTTATAAATCTTGCTTAATCCAAGTTGGCACCATCACATTACCTGTGGATCTTATCTCTTTAAAGATACTTATTTTTGATGTGATTTTAGGGATTGATTGGTTAACCACTCATCATGCCAAAATTGATTATTTTCGTAAGGTTGTTAGTTTTCATATTCCTAACCAACCTGTTATACAAATTCAAACAACCAAACCGCTAAAGTCAATCACTGTCATATCAAGCCATAAAGCTATTCGTTTATTGAAAAACGGATGTCAAGCTTTCTTAGCCCATGTCATGGACTTAAACAAAAACACGTCAGATTTGAATAATATTTCTGTTGTTAGTGAATTTCCTGACGTATTTCCTGAAGAACTTCCCGGTCTACCCCCAGAACGTGATGTTGAATTCTTTATTGACCTTGAACCGGGTACAAAAACCATTTCTAAAACCCCATATCGAATGGCTCCTATTGAACTTTAGGAGTTAAAAGTCCAACTACAGGAATTGTTAGACATCGGTTTCATTCGTCCTAGTACATCTCCTTGGGGTGCTCCTGTTTTATTCATGAAGAAGAAAGACGGGAGTATGCGACTTTGTATTGACTACCGATAATTGAACCATGTAACCATCAAGAATAGGTATCCGCTACCTCGCATTGATGACTTGTTCGACCAGTTGCAAGGAGCACAATTCTTTTCAAAGATCGACCTTCTTTCTGGATATCATCAGCTGAAGATTAAAACTGAGGATATTCCTAAGACTACATTCAGAACTCGGTACGGGCATTATGAATTCTTAGTCATGTCTTTTGGATTGACTAATGCTCCTGCTATTTTCATAGATATGATGAACCGTGTATTCAAGGAATATTTGGATCAGTTCGTTGTTATCTTTATTGATGACATCCTCATATATTCCAAAAGTCGTGAAGATCATGAGCACCATTTGAAGCTGATACTTGAAAGGCTTCGTGAAAACAAGCTATATGTCAAGCTAAAAAAATGCGAGTTCTGGCTGGAGGAAGTAGTATTCCTTGGGCACGTAGTGTCAAAACATGGAGTATCCGTCAATTCAAGCGAAGATTAAAACCACACAAAGTTGGAGAATCAAGCAGAAGTCGATTGATCAAGTATGTAGCTTTCTGGGCTTAGCTGGTTACTATCGGAGATTCGTGGAAGGATTTTCTCGAATCGCTACTCCGTTAACTCAGCTGACTCGTAAAGATACAAAATTCGGTTGTAGCGAGGATTGCGAGAAGAGTTTCCAAGAACTCAAGAGGAGACTCATTTCGGCACCTGTTCTGGCAATACCTGTGACGGCCCCAAATCCGAGGTCCCGAATCACCGCGGATCCGGTTCGATCATTCTAACACTATTACTATTTGCGGAAGATATAAACATATATTGTTTATACAATTAACTTTACACACTATTCCCCAAGGTCGAGTAACCTTAACTTATACACAATTCATAACTATCTAACACATAACATCATTATCATACAACTATTACAAATCTATTCGCACACATTTACTTTACGCTGGAACTGTCTTTAACCTTTTCTTGTATTCGACGTATTCGCCTTAATCTGCAATGCTTATCATGATATAGTAAGGGTGAGCATAAAAGTTTCCCAGCAAGTTTAAGTTCAATAATTTAACGATATATCATGATTGAAAGAATCTGAATAATAAGCTGGCTATAATTCAACAATATAATTGTGAACTAGCACGAACAAATTTTTGACTGAACAAGTATATAACATGAACAAATATATCTGGACCGAAGGGTAATGAAGGTGATCAGCCTTTCATACCTGACTTATACATACAATATGTACATAGTACAATTCTACAATGGCAATCAACAATGATTATCCATAAGCATATCTGAATGAAACAACTCTAAGTAGAGTTAAGTAAAAACAAACTTGTCTGAACCGTTGATTACCGCTACGCAATTTATATCGCTTTATCTGAAGACCTAGTATTAGTAATATAGATCTTCAATATTAGAATAATATCATCACAATATAATACTATAATATATATAAATATACATAGAATAACCTAAACACATAACATGTAACCCTATCAGCCTACAACACACATAAGACTTGGTATCAATTCAAACTATTGTAGTCTGAGTTAAACTCGACACAAATCTGACATCCAGCGGTCTAGTCGGACTTTTATCGAGTCTAAGTTCAATTAAAACCTGCCTAAACACTTAATTAATTATCTCAGATAATTTTAATATTAGTCAAAATAATTTTCATAAGCTTGTAATAATTTTTAAATAATTATTATCATTTATCTTGATTTTTCAATCATTAAAAACGTATTTAAATGAATTAAATACCACATAATTCTTTTATCATTAATATTTATTTATTATCAAATATTAATAAAATACATGTCATAATATTATAATATATTTATAATATATCAAAGTATTTTAATACTTTAAAATCATATTTATATGATTTTTAAACAATTAAATTCATTATCCGATAATTGTTAAAATATTAATATTTTCATGACAAAATATCAAAAGTTATATTTAAAATATTTTTTTATAACCCTTAAATCATTTTTATATGATTTTCAAAGCATTATTTCTAATTTTCCATAATTTATTTAATATATTTATTAAATAAATTAATTAATTAATCACCATTAATATTAATTTATTAATGAATCTCATTACAAAATATCAAAAGTCATTAAAAATAACATAAAATATTTTCATATACTATAATATAATTTTATAGGCAATTGTAGTTTTTATTTCACTTAAATATGTAATTTATATTTATTACATATTTTTAATACTTTATTTATGCCTGAAAAGAAGTTTATTGGCGTAAAATATCATTTATAGTCAAATCTCGTCCCGTAGGACTTTATTAGATTTATTAATACTTATTATTTTGTCGAAACGCGATTCGGAACGTCGAACATCAAAGTCGCTCAACGCGCCGACGCTCGGCGTTCGCTCAAATTTTAGTTCTGACATGCATGTTTGATTATTTTTATTTTTCAAACCACAAGTTCTATAACAGTAAATTTTTGGGCATGTTATAGATCTTATGTCATATTATTTTAGAAAAATTTCTAACCTCGAAAACAAATTACGGAAATCAATCAAAACATCGAGCAAAAAGCATGTCAGTGACTGTCCAAGAGCGCTTGTCTTTGACGCCTAGCAACACACGCTCTTGCCCAATTATTGTGCTACTGCGCTGCTCTGTTGCCTGTTTGTCGAACTAGCTACTTCGCGAATTTCTCACGCATTACTCGTAACTCCGATTAATCTGATTTTTGGATATGTTATACACGGCATACCAAAGTATTTTAAAAAAAATAACACCCAGTAATTTCGGACCTCTTATACAGCCTAAAACAGGCCCCAAAAATGTCCACTCGCAACAGTTTTCATCTTTTTCTCAGATTTACCCTCTTTCGCTAAAACAGTCATAACTCTTTCGTTTTAAAACATTTTTAGGCGATTCATGAGCCCACGCGAAGATAACTTCGGGGACTACAACTCTTCCCTACTGATGTTTTTCCAGATTCCAAACAAATCAGCCCAGAAATGTCGTTCAAGTGGACTGCTCCGCACTTGTTGGACAGTTTTGACACTACTACTTTGAAATATCATAACTCTCTCTTCCGATGTCGGATTTAGTCCGTTCTGGAGTCTGTGGAAAGCTTATTGAGTGTAATATAACATACCAAAAGCCCAGAATTTTCTGAACATCCTAGCTAATCCCGAATTTTCTGTTTAGGGGAAGCAGTCCACTAATTTTTTCTAAGTTTTAAAAACTACTTTCATTTTACTTTCTTTGGATCAAACTTGTAACACCTAAAATGTCTAGATCTACACATAACACACCATAAAACATGTAGATCTAAAGTTTTAATTTAAAAAACACAACTTCATCAAACCATAAAAATAAAAGTACATAAAACTTGAAGTTAGGGTTTATACCTAGATTCATGGCTTTCATCCTTCTTTTCCACACTAGATTATGAAGCTAAGAGGCATGAAAATTTTCCTTTCTTCATCCATCAAGGGGATCCTCTCTCTTTCTATTTGGTTCTTTTTTGTTATCTAACATAAGAAGTGAGATGGAAAAATTTATTTGCAAAATAGATGAGGGATATTTATAGTAGGAGAAAAGCATATATATAACATATGCATGTATATATAAAATCTCCCAATATCTCTTCCATATCTCTTTCATATCTTTCCATATCTCTCTAATATCTTTCAATATCTTTTTCATATCATTTTATATCTCTCTCATATCTTTTCATATCTCATTCATATCTTTCCAATCCTTGTCACTTTACTTGCACACTTGGTTAAAAATTTGGCAAAATAAAATGGTGACACATGGCTAGAGTTGCTGGAACAAATATTGCCAAATGAATTATCCATGTGCTTAATTACAATCTCCACCAAATCTCTTCATTTGATGACTCACAAGATTTAGTCTTATCTTTTAGTATTTGATAATTTACTTGCTACATTTGACTTAATAATTAAATAATTAATTCAAATATTCCATTAATACTTTTGTTAAGTAATTTAATTACTCAACCTTAGTAACTTAATTACTTAATCAAATAAGTTAATACATAAATCTCCTTAAACTATTTTACCCCATGAAATCATATAATTTAAATATCTCATCTTTAATATATAATTTATATGAAACATAACATAACTTACTTAAATTACATATTTATTTTATAATTAGAAAAATAAATATGTTACACATAATTCCTTATGCAAATACAATTATTTACATACCCAATATATTATAATATAATAACCTTACCTCATTAACATAAATTCAATGGAGAATTTATTTACTTAGTTAAAATATTAAGATAAATATAATACATTTTCTTTATTAAATTAATTTCGTATAAGAATTTATTCTAATACTCTTGGGTAAAGTATCTATAAATATTTTATGTTTAACCCCATACTGCTTTTGCTTCATTATACAAATTGACCCCAACAATTTTATTTTCCCCACGTAATAAACATACACACACACACACACACACACACACACACACACACACATATATATATATATATATATATATATATATATATATATATTCACTGACTCCCAATTACCAATTACACCAAACATGCACACGTCACATATAGAAAATAATTAATAGTTTTATTTTCTCAAATTATAAATTATTTATATAAATTTATTTACTTATAGCAAATAAAATTTAATATATTTACCATATTACGTCTAGATACACGTCCTTCGTAAATCATCAAATAATTTATATATTCATAAATTATTAAAATCCTTCACAGAATTTTGAAATCCTTAAATTTCCATCCCAAAAATATCAAACGCATACACTTATTTTATGTCTAGGTCTATTATTTGACCTTAAATCAATCATTTAAGATTTTACTAAATTGTCTAATTTCTCGGGTTGTCACATTCACCCCTTCTTCTAAGAATTTCGTCCCCGAAATTTACCTTACACCTTACACCATACAGCTTACACCATTCGCACATCATCACATGTTACCCAATACACCACTCACAATAGTAAAAGTTTTCAAATTATGCTGAGGGGTCATATAGACCATGAACACATAGTTTTAACGGTATTCATACCGCAAACCAATACATTACCTGGTATGTTTACAATCACAAAGAAGGTAAACTACCGTTGCTAGTACTTTAGGTGATTAGCATATCGTTCTCTTACGTCATGCATAACGTATTAATCATGTCTAGCGAATATTTACGCTACCCGATTGGATTATTTTATCCAAACAACATAGTTCACCTCAGTCTTATCATATGATTCCGCACCAAAATAATTTGGTTCGAGAAATTTCTTTCAATGAACACTTAGAATTTTCATAAAAATTAGTCTAGCTGAATCGAATAGCATAAACTCATATCAATAATTCAATTCAATCGAATTATTTAAGTGTAGCCGGTTCCGTTGGCAAATTAAAATTTTTGAAAATATTTTCGAGAATTACTTTATGATGTCGTCATCAGTATTAATAAATTGTTTGAGGATCTTAGTCATTATATGACTTTTGTCATAACACATCATACAATAGTGGAATAACGATTTTAGATCAAATTCACACTAAGTATTCATGTATTTATAACTCCATCACCTTTTTATCATCTACACGCACTCAAAGTTACATGGTACATGAGTGATAAATAAAATATATTTTGATATTTCAAATCATTTGCGTCTAGCTGAAATAAGTAGCATAGACTATACTTTAAACCGTTTCAAAAATGATTACGAGCCTACATATATATATATATATATATATATATATTTCAAAATCACATAGTGCGTATTTAGCTTAATGTCAAAATTTCGAAGTCTAGCATAGCTAGGAGTTTTGAAAAACTTATGTCTCCACTAATAATCAGTTACTTAACAATCTATCTGTTCCTATTATCTTTAATACTCCATTTACACACAACTATACCCAGTCCGTCAAACCACACTTATGAGTTCATTTACTTGCCACAATCATATGAGTTTAAGAACTTGTCCTAGTCAGACCTTTGGCGTCCATTCGCTGAGGGGTTCATAAACATTTCATATAACTATGAATCAAGAATGTCACATAAGTATGGGTTTTAAGAACTCGTACTTAACCTTATATTCTCTACCTATAGCCTATCTATCTGTTATACACATGAGAAAGGAATCACCCTCTTAACATGCATATAGCAAGTAGCGCGACACAAACATTTCAATGATTATCATTGCCAAAAATAAGTAGTTTTTACACCAAGTACAATTCCCCGCCCACACAAGGAATCATACAACTCAACTGCTGACACGAGTCCTCAATTGAAATCCCCACATAATCTTAACTCCCTTCTCAATACGAATTTTCATTTAATCCGTATTCATAATCCTTTTCTGAATTTGTACCAATTCATAGTACAACTGACACTCAGCAATCTTAATGTAAACTTTTCAATCATTCGCTTGATCCTTCTCCATACTATAATCTTATCAGATCACGGGGTGATCTCACCATATATATTACGATTCATTTCTATATCTTGATTATTTTGTTTTACGATCTCTTATCACTGTATTTTTAGTCTTTTAGACTCTATCTATTCACCACTACTGTTCAACTTTATTATCAGAGTTAGGGAACTCTGTATTTTATAACTCAATCTTACCGACCAACTAACTCTATTTGAGTTAGTACTTATCCTAATCACTGCGGTTATTAGTCTCAGGTATTCCTACCTAAGGTTCATAACCTACAGCTTTGATACCAACAGTGACGGTCCCGAATCCAAGGTCCCGAATCACCGTGGATCCGGTTTGATCATTCTAACACTATTACTATTTGCGGAAGATATAAACATATATTGTTTATACAATTAACTTTACACACTATTCCCCAAGGTCGAGTAACCTTAACTTATACACAATTCATAACTATCTAACACATAACATCATTATCATACAACTATTACAAATCTAATGGCACACATTTACTTTACGCTGGAACTGTCTTTAACCTTTCCTTGTATCCGACGTATTCGCCTTAATCTGCAATGCTTATCATGATATAGCAAGGGTGAGCATAAAAGTTGACCAGCAAGTTTAAGTTCAATAATTTAACGATATATCATGATTGAAAGAATCTGAATAATATGCTGGTTATAATTCAACAATATAATTGCGAACTAGCACGAACAAATTTTTGACTGAACAAGTATATAACATGAACAAATATATCTGGACCGAAGGGTAATGAAGGTGATCAGCCTTTCATACCTGACTTATACATGCAATATGTACAGAGTACAATTCTACAATGGCAATCAGCAATGATTATCCATAAGCATATCTGAATGAAACAACTCTAAGTAGAGTTAAGTAAAAACAAACTTGCCTGAACCGTTGATTACCACTACGCAATTTATAACGCTTTATCCAAAGACCTAGTATTAGTAATATAGATCTCCAATATTAGAATACTATCATCACAATATAATACAATAATATATATAGATATACATAGAATAACCTAAACACATAACATGTAACCCTATCAGTATACAACACACATAAGACTTGGTATCAAGTCAAACTATTGTAGTCTGAGTTAAACCCGACATAAATCTGACATCCAGACGGTCTAGTCGGACTTTTATCGAGTCTAAGTTCAATTAAAATATACCTAAACACTTAATCAATTATCTCAGATAATTTTAATATTAGTCAAAATAATTTTCATAAGCTTGTAATAATTTTTAAATAATTATTATCATTTATCTTGATTTTTCAATCATTAAAAACGTATTTAATTGAATTAAATACCACATAAATCTTTTATCATTAATATTTACTTATTATCAAATATTAATGAAATACATGTCATAATATTATAATATATTTATAATATATCAAAGTATTTTTAATACTTTAAAATCACATTTATATGATTTTTAAACAATTAAATTCATTATCCGATAATTGTTAAAATATTAATATTTTCATGACAAAATATCAAAATTATATTTAAAATATTTTTTTCTAACCCTTAAATCATTTTTATATGATTCTCAAAGCATTATTTCTAATTTTTATAATTTATTTAATATATTTATTAAATAAATAAATAAATTAATCACCATTAATATTAATTTATTAATGAATCTCATTACAAAATATCAAAAGTCATTAAAATAACATAAAATATTTTCATATACCATAATATAATTTTATAGGCAATTGTAGTTTTTATTTCACTTAAATATGTAATTTATATTTATTACATATTTTTATTGCTTTATTTATGCCTGAAAAGAAGTTTATTGGAGTAAAATATCATTTATAGTCAAATCTCGTCCCGTAGGACTTTATTAGATTTATTAATACTTATTATTTTGTCGAAACGCGATTCTAACGTCGAACGTCAAAAGTCGCTTTCGAAAGCTAAGACGCTTCGCTTCGCTCAAATTTTAGTTCGATATTTATGTTCGCTTATTTTTAATTTTCAAACCACAAGTTCTATAAACAAGAATTTTTGGGCATGTTATAGATCTTATGTCATATTATTTTAGAAAAATTTCTAACCTCGAAAACAAATTACGGAAATCAATCAAAACATCGAAAAAAAGCATGTCAGTAAATTGTCAAAGAATATATGTAATACAAGACGCCTTAGCGCCACAGACATCGCTGCCCAAATTGTATACATACGCTCTTTCTGTTGTTCTGTTTGTTTAACTAGCTACTTCGCTAATTTCTCACGCATTACTCGTAATCTCGATTAATCTGATTTTTGGATATGTTATACACGGCATACCAAAGTATTTTTAAAAAATAACACCCAGTAATTTCTTGGACCTCTTATACAAATTTCTAAAACAGCCCCAAAAATGTCCACTAAAATAGCTTTTCATCTTTTTCTCAGATTTACCTCTTCGCTAAAACAGTCATAACTCTTTCGTTTTAAAACATTTTTAGGCGATTCATGAGCCCTGTGAAGATAACTTCGGGGACTACAACTCTTCCCTACTGATGTTTTTCCAGATTCCAAACAAATCAGCCCAGAAATGTCGTTCAAGTGGACTGCTCCGCACTTGTTGGACAGTTTTGACACTACTACTTTGAAATATCATAACTCTCTCTTCCGATGTCGGATTTAGTCCGTTCTGGAGTCTGTGGAAAGCTTATTGAGTGTAATATAACATACCAAAAGCCCAGAATTTTCTGAACATCCTAGCTAATCCCGAATTTTCTGTTTAGGGGAAGCAGTCCACTAATTTTTTCTAAGTTTTAAAAACTACTTTCATTTTACTTTCTTTGGATCAAACTTGTAACACCTAAAATGTCTAGATCTACACATAACACACCATAAAACATGTAGATCTAAAGTTTTTAATTTAAAAAAACACAACTTCATCAAACCATAAAAATAAAAGTACATAAAACTTGAAGTTAGGGTTTATACCTAGATTCATGGCTTTCATCCTTCTTTTCCACACTAGATTATGAAGCTAAGAGGCATGAAAATTTTCCTTTCTTCATCCATCAAGGGGATCCTCTCTCTTTCTATTTGGTTCTTTTTTGTTATCTAACATAAGAAGTGAGATGGAAAAATTTATTTGCAAAATAGATGAGGGATATTTATAGTAGGAGAAAAACATATATATAACATATGTATGTGTATATTAAATCTCCCAAAATTCCTTCCATATCTCTTTCATATCTTTTCATATCTCTATAATATCTTTCAATATCTTTTTCATATCATTCCATATCTCTCTCATATCTTTTCATATCTCATTCATATCTTTCCAATCCTTATCACTTTACTTGCACATTTGGTTAAGAATGTTGGCAAAATAAAATGGTGACACATGGCTAGAGTTGTTGGAACAAATATTGCCAAATGAATTAACCATGTGCTTAATTACAATCTCCACCAAATCTCTTCCTTTGATGACTCACAAGATTTAGTCTTATCTTTTAGTATTTGATAATTTATTTGCTACATTTGACTTAATAATTAAATAATTAATTCAACTATTCTATTAATACTTTTGTTAAGTAATTTAATTATTCAACCTTAGTAACTTAATTACTTAATCAAATAAGTTAATACATAAATCTCCTTAAACTATTTTACCCCATGAAATCATATAATTTAAATATCTCATCTTTAATATATAATTTATATGAAACATAACATAACTTACTTAAATTACATATTTATTTTATAATTACAAAAATAAATATGTTACACATAATTCCTTACGCTAAATACAATTATTTACATACCCAATATATTATAATATAATAACTTACCTCATTAACATAAATTCAATGGAGAATTTATTTACTTAGTTAAAATATTAAGATAAATATAATACATTTTATTTATTAAATTAATTTCGTATAAGAATTTATTCTAATACTCTTGGGTAAAGTATCTATAAATATTATATGCTTAACCCGCCTCTGTTTTGCTTCATTATGTAAATTGATCCCAACAATTTTATTTTTCCCACGTAATAAACACACACACACACACACACACACACACACACACATATATATATATACACTGATTCCCAATTACCAATTATACCAAACATGCACACGTCACTTATAGAAAATAATTAATAGTTTTATTTTGTCAAATTATAAATTGTTTATATAAATTTATTTACTTATAGCAAATAAAATTTAATATATTTACCATATTACGTCTACATACACGTCCTTTATAAATCATCAAATAATTTATATACTCATAAATTATTAAAATCCTTCACAGAATTTTGAAATCCTTAAAATTTCATCCCAAAAATATCAAACGCATACACTTATTTTTTGTCTAGATCTATTATTTGACCTTAAATCAATCATTTAAGATTTTAATAAATTGTCTAATTTCTCGGGTTGTCACAATACCATCTGGTTCGGATGGATTTATTATATACAACGATGCTTCAGGTAAAGGGTTAGGATGTGTTCTCATGCAACATAAGAAAGTCATAGCCTTTGCGTCACGACAACTCAAAGAATATGAGAGAAATTATCTTACTCATGACCTAGAGTTGGCAGCAGTCGTTTTCGCGTTGAAAATCTGGAGACACTACTTGTATGGGGAGAAATGGAGATCTATACAGATCATAAAAGCCTCAAATATTTCTTCACCCAAAAGGAACCCAACATGCGGCACCGACGTTGGCTCGAGCTGTTGAAAGATTACGATCACACTATCCAATATCATCTTGGAAAAGCAAATGTGGTAGCTGACGCATTGAGTAGAAGATCATATGCGGGTACGAGTGCAATGTTTTTAACACAAAGGTCCATTTTGTATGACTTGCAAAGGATGAAGATAGAGGTAAAGGCTCCAAGTACCCATGTCATGATATCAAATATACGAGTAGAACCGACTTTAATCGATAAAGTTAAAGCTGCTCAAGCTACGGATATGGAGCTGATGCGTATGAAGAAGAAAGTGCAAGAAGGTGCTATTCCAGAAGCAAGAATTGATGAAGATGGAATACTTCGAGTCAACTCCAGACTTTGCGTTCCTAACGATTCTGACTTGAAGCATAGAATCATGATGGAGGCACACACCACACCATTTGTAATCCATCCTGGGAGTACCAAAATGTATCATGATATTCGACACACATTTGCGTGGAACAATATGAAGAGAGATCGCGGAGTTTATGTCGAGGTGTTTAACTTGTCAACGAGTAAAGGCGGAACATCAAGTGCCAAAAGGTCCACTGCAATAACTTGAGATTCTGGAATGGAAGTGGGAACACATTACTATGGATTTCGTTACGGGTCTTTCCAAAGTTTCTCAAGGCATAGATGCGATTTGGGTTATTGTTGATAGATTAACCAAGTATGCTCATTTCTTGCCTATACGTGAGACTTATTCCCTTGAACGTCTTGCTCGTATGTACGTGAATGAGATTGTTAGATTACATGGCATGCCAGTATCCATAGTTTCGGATTGTGACCCAAGATTTACTTCACGATTTGGGTTAGCTTGCAGAAAGCTATGGGCACGGATTTACGATTCAGTTCGGCATACCATCCTCAAACGGATGGACAATCAGAGAGGACTATTTAAACTCTTGAAGATCTATTAAGACTCTGTGTCCTAAATTTCAAAGGGAGTTGGGATAAGTACCTACCATTGGTGGAATTCTTCTACAACAACAGTTATCAAACAAGTATAGGTGTGGCTCCATTTGAAGCATTATATGGATGAAAGTGTCGCTCTCCAGTATGCTGGGATGAGGTGGGAGAAGCAACGTTGTTGGGACCAGAGTTCGTACGAATGACTACAGAGAAGATCCAAACGATTCGACAACGTATACAAACGACACATGATCGACAAAATAGTTATGCTGATCTTCATCGAAATGACGTGGAATTTAATATTGGAGATTATGTACTGTTACGTATTGCTCCATGGAAGGGAGTTACAAGATTTGGGAAAAGCGGAAAGCTCAAACCAAGATTTGTTGGTCCATTTGAGATTCTTGACCGAATAGGAAATGTGGCCTATGGACCCGTGTTACCTCCAAGTATGTCTCGTGTTCATAATATTTTTCACATATCTATGCTTCGTAAATATGTGAAAGACCTAAACCACATTATTGCGTTAGAACCAGACGAGATAGCCGAAGATTTAACGTACGCAGAGGTACCTATCAAGATATTGGATAGGAAAGAGCATGTCCTACGAACAAAGGTTATACCACAATTCAAGGTTTTGTGGAGGAACCATGCTATTGAGGAAATGGCCTGGGAGTTGGAATCAGAAATGAAAGCGAGGTACCCTCACCTTTTCGATATTATAGGTACGTACGTCAATTTAGAGTCCGAAATTTCATAAGGAGGGGAGGTTATAAGACCCCAACTTTTTAATGAATAAAATCGAATTTCCTCTATTTATTATTGTGAATAATAAGGTATTAATTTGATATAATACTTTAGTTATGGGTGAAATGTGAAAATTTTGCAAAATAAGCAAGTGGTTATAAAATATTCATTTTGTCGGGGAATATTCGTTTGGTCATGGAATATTCTTTCTCCGACGAGAATATTAAATGACGACGGTGCAAAACCATTTGTGGGCCCCATAATGGATAATCGCACGATGAAGAAAAGCGACAAGTTTGAAGTTTTATAAATAATGGCGAAGTTATTACCACTGCTAACCGTTGTTGGAATACGGTGGTTAAAATCTAAAGTATAATGCGCGTGGTTGCATAAAGAAGACACGATATTGCACAGTATTGTTGAATTATTGATTCTTACGTAATAAGGCACTACTCAATAATTGTTACAGTAATTACTGTTAAATATTTTATTTTATTGATTCAATAATTGATGCGTTGATATTTTATAATTGTCACGACACAATATTTCCCATTATCAGATCAATAATTCATATTATTTGAATAATATTATTAGATAATATTATTGGTAATGTCTAGAAAGTTTTGTCAAGGAGAGGTTTGGTCACCTAATCACGGCGCCAAGAAGGAGAAATCTCACTAGGAAAGCCCCTCTTCCTAGGAACTACTGTTTGTCATTATTGTGATTCTGTAATATTATTTGTGAATAATTATTTATTGATTTATATGATAAGGAAATATTTATTTTGTGTAGATGAATTTGATATTATAAAAAATTGCATATGATGATTAAGTGTGAAACAATTGTATTATGGAAACAAATATTTTTATCCGTACTTGGAATTTAGTAACTATTGGCTATTAATAAAATAATGGGATGAGGAAATGTTGTTCAGTAGCTTGCATTAAGTCTTGTTAGGTGTGCTAAGAATGAAAAAGAATGTTTATTATATTATGATTGGTGGAACATGAATTTGTATGTTTGCAGGTGACTTATTATCATGGTATTAATTATATCATTACTAATCAACCTTGGCCACCTTTTTAGCAACTTGACAATTATTTCATACACGTTTGTTTTGATTTTAGACGCAAACTTTTTAATAATGCAACCGTTTGTCAAAGTTGGCATGTTAAAATTCTCTATCAGCCAAAATTTTCAAACTTGGCTTAATAAAATTTTCATCCGATGGAGTTTGTCAAATGAGGCGTGGTAACCATTCTCCAATAAATAGGTGCTTAGGTTAGAATTGAAAATCACACCAGAAACATAATATTTCTCTCTAGATTATCGAGCGTATTATTGTGAGTATTTTCCTTGAGTATAAGAATACTTTGAGCGTAGTTTTCTGCAAGATTTTCTCAGAATATTATCCGATATTCCAAGCAAATCCAATTTCTACTAAGGTAAAGGATATTATTTTATTGCAACACTCGTGAGAAATATTATTTTCTTTCATACTCCATATTACGTAAGCGATATTATTTCATCTCGTATTCTTAAATTTGAACTTACTATGGTAAGTATTGCTTCTATAAATTCTTGAAATGATTAAAAATTTTGCTTCATCTAATATCATTTCATAGGATTATTGGTCTGAACTATTTATCAAATTTGGAACTTTTCATGATCGGGTATCATTTCACGATTCATCGTTCACTTGCATCTGCTCAAGAGTATTGTTCACAAAAGAAAAAAAAAATTATTTTTTTTCCTTCCAAGTTATCTGTTGTGACCCTTATTCTTGAAATTTAATCCATGTTTTGATCTTTTTTTTGAATCCTACTTCAAAATTGGTTATTATGGAGTATTATTGATCTTGGATAAACCATAATATGAATCCCTAATATTTGTTGTGAGACCCCGAATTTTTTGAATAAGATTTAATTTTTCTTGAAATATTTTTTTAATATTATGGTGTGGATTTGATATAATGTTATAGTTGTGGGTAGTATTTATAAATTTTGCAAAGTAAGTAAGTGGTTATATAATATTCGATTGGTCACAGAATATTTGTTTTAAACAGGGAACATTTGTACGACGACACAATCATTGGTGGACCCCACAACAGAAGTATTGTCGTAGTTAGAAAACAACAAAATTATCTTTCTATAAAAATAACGGCGAAAGTGTTACCGTTAAAACTGTTGATCTACCCGGTAGTAAAAGTACAAGAATACACATGGTTGCATAAGTAGCACACAATCGTATTGATTATTGATGCTTACATTGAGAAGTCACTCGCTTATACTTAATTATTCTGCGATAAAGAATTGCGATCATATCTCTATATTATTGATTCAACTATTGTTATAAGTATAATCCGCATTATATGATATATTATTAAATCAATAATTGAGACAATAAAGTTATTCATATTATTATTTGCAATATTGACAATGTCTAGAAGTTCTGTCAAGGAGAGGTTTGGTCACCTAATTGCGCGCCAATAAGGAGAAATTCTTATCGAAAACCCCCCTCTTTCCTGGGAATGACCTAGTTATTAAATATTATGAATTATAATATTAATGATGAATAAGTTCGTGTTGATTAAAGATGAATTTTATAGTTCCATTGTGTTAAAATTATTTATGTTATAGGAAATTGACATTTGTTTCGATAATAATTGATGTCTGGAGGTTATATTGTTCAATCGGGTATTCGGGGCACTTTTTGTGTCGAAGTACTATTCACGAATTACTATTCACTAGTTATTATTCACTAGTTACTATTCACTAGTTACTATTCATGAGTTACTATTCACGTAGTACTATTCACCCGTAAGATATATTCACGTAGTCTTATTCACGAATCGGCAGTCGCTCACGATTACTATTCACGAGCATCGCTCAAGAAGAGTATTGTTCACAAAAGAAAAAAAAAATTAATTTTTTTCCTTCCAAGTTATCTGTTGTGACCCTTATTCTTGAAATTTAATCCATGTTTTGATCTTT
Source organism: Panax quinquefolius (assembly GCA_020205615.1). Taxonomy (NCBI): domain Eukaryota; kingdom Viridiplantae; phylum Streptophyta; class Magnoliopsida; order Apiales; family Araliaceae; genus Panax; species Panax quinquefolius. The sequence goes on along the minus strand of CM035164.1, from coordinate 80,323,102 downwards.
TTTTTTGAATCCTACTTCAAAATTGGTTATTATGGAGTATTATTGATCTTGGATAAACCATAATATGAATCCCTAATATTTGTTGTGAGACCCCGAATTTTTTGAATAAGATTTAATTTTTCTTGAAATATTTTTTTAATATTATGGTGTGGATTTGATATAATGTTATAGTTGTGGGTAGTATTTATAAATTTTGCAAAGTAAGTTAGTGGTTATATAATATTCGATTGGTCACAGAATATTTGTTTTAAACAGGGAACATTTGTACGACGACACAATCATTGGTGGACCCCACAACAGAAGTATTGTCGTAGTTAGAAAACGACAAAATTATCTTTCTATAAAAATAACGGCGAAAGTGTTACCGTTAAAACTGTTGATCTACCCGGTAGTAAAAGTACAGTAATACACATGGTTGCATAGTAGCACACTGTATTGATTATTGATGCTTACGTGAGAAGTCACTCAGTTATACTTAATTATTGCTGCAGTAATTGCTGCATCATATCTCTCATATTATTGATTCAACTATTGTTATAGTATAATCCGCATTATATGATATATTATTAAATCAATAATTGAGACAATAAAGTTATTCATATTATTATTTGCAATATTGACAATGTCTAGAAGTTCTGTCAAGGAGAGGTTTGGTCACCTAATTGCGCGCCAATAAGGAGAAATTCTTATCGAAAACCCCCCTCTTTCCTGGGAATGACCTAGTTATTAAATATTATGAATTATAATATTAATGATGAATAAGTTCGTGTTGATTAAAGATGAATTTTATAGTTCCATTGTGTTAAAATTATTTATGTTAGTGGAAATTGACATTTGTTTCGATAATAATTGATGTCTGGAGGTTATATTGTTCAATCGGGTATTCGGGGCACTTTTTGTGTCAAAGTACTATTCACGAATTACTATTCACTAGTTACTATTCATGAGTTACTATTCACGTAGTACTATTCACCCGTAAGATATATTTCATTTCGGTCCAAATCATTTTTGGGTACAATATTATTCCATGAGGAGATGTGCTAATTTTTCAGACCGTTGGTTGAAGATATAATAGTAAATCAATATGGATCGCTGGTGGAAAGTTATAATAGTGAATCAATATGGATCGCTGGTATAAAGTTTTAATAGTAAACCAGTATGGACCGTTGCTTTAAGTTTTAATCGTAAACCAATATGGACCGTCCGTTTAAAAGTAAATCAATCTGGATCGTTCATGAATTAGTTACTTTGCAGTCCATTCTTCTATAAATAGAAGCTCATTCCTTCATTATTTCTTACGAATTCACTGAAACTCTAGAGAGAGAAACTATAGAAAGAGTTCTTCTTCTATAATCTTAAGCGTATTTCTTTAGAGTTTAAGAAAGCTTTGAGCGTAGTACAAGTTTTCTTCGAGTATATCCTCTCCCTACCAGTCGATCGGAATACTCTTCTTTCAAAGGTAGGGGATATTATTTGTTGTACTCGTAAGGGGTATTCTTTCTTTCTTATTCATGAAGAGAACTTCTGTTATTCCATTCTTTATTATTCGTCAATAATATCCCGCGTCAATGCGTTCTGGCGGACTGGTTCCATTATTTATTATTCGCTTGAATATCCTCGCCTGCGTAAGGCGTTTCGTTTGGGACCGGTTTCATTATTTATTATTCGCCGTAATATCCTATCGTGCGTTTATGCGGACTCGGTTCCATTATTTATTATTTCGTTGGAATAACTCTGTCTGCATGGCCTATCGCATGCATGGTGATTTCTTTCATATTCCATTCTTTATTATTTCATTGGAATAACTCGTCATGTGGATTATCACATGCATGGTGAATGATCCTTTGTATTCATTTCTTATTAAATTGTTGAAATGATCTGTCTAAGTGGATTACTGCATGGCGGCGAAAATCCATTTGCAGTTTCATAAATTCTATTATACTCAGTTGGTTAAAGCTTTGGCTTCAATATTCCATGAAATTAGTGGAATATCCTTGATATTTGCGCTTCATCCAGTATCTTTTCATGAAAATATTCTTCTGAGCATTCTTGAATTTTACTCCACAAAGCAGTATCATGTTGACAATTTGAACATTATTGAGTTCAAGATAAATTAATTTATAAATCTTTAAAATTTATTATTGAACTTGTTTTATTGAATTATTATGTCATTGTCATCATCCTCATATTTATGTTATGTTAAAAGTCATCTTTGGCTTACGTGTATAGATGGACTTGGTATGGTTATGACTAGGGATTATTCGGTATAATCATGACCGTAATGTGACGAATGATGTGGTAAAAGTCCACATTGGCCTGTAGTTCATTGGTGGACAGTTGTTGGTATGATTATAACCAGGGATTATTCGGTATAGTCATGACCATTGATGATTACATGAATATCCTTGGCCGTGGAGCAGGGATGATTCGATTTTATTTATTTAGCCGAGTCTCAGCGATAAAGTTGATGAAAAACTTTTTAAATCGTAGAAGATAGTAGATTTTATACCTTACTTGACTCTTCTAATGGATTGCTTGATCCACTGCAGTTAAACTTGATGTTTGTTATATTGTATCAGTTTAACACTGTTGAAGGCTAACGATAATTTATTCTGCATTATCTTAGTCATAATATTTCTTACTAGGCTAGTTGAGCTCATCCTTTTGCTTTCATTGTTCTCTTCAGGAAATGAGAACGTAGCTGGGGCTAGTCGGGGAACAGAGTAATGGTCCTAGATGGTGCATTAGTAGTCCTCACTATTCTGTGAAATAGTGTGATAATAAATGTAATGAGGACTCAATTGAGTGTGGATATTATCTAGATGACAATATTTGTATTAAAAACTCACAAGATATGTTTTGTCGTATTTTACATTTAATCGTTGTATAATTAGTTTGTATTTGTATTTCTGCATGCATGTATCTGGCGCACCCAAGATGGGTGATGTATACCTAATTTTGGGGCGTCACATTTTCCTTCGTCTCTTTGGATTCGCTTTTCTTTAAAATATTTTTCATCATCCTCGCCTTAAATGATGATGTTATGAATATCTTTGGCCCTGTAGTGTAAAGATGAATGATTAATCGATGAATATCTATGGTAGTAGCAAAAGATGAACAGTGTTGAGATGAACATGACCAATTGGTGATACAAATGAATATCTTTGCCTCTGTAGTGCAAAGATGAATATTTGATTAAAGATGTATATTGATTGTTGTTCTGAGGATAAAATATTGATGATGGATTTTAAATCTTAGAAGATAGTAGAATTCATTCTCTACGTGACTCTTCTAATGGATTGTCAAGTTCTCACGCATTTGTTGATCTAAAACTTGTTGTCTATTATATTCTATCAGATTTTCCCTGTTGAAGACTAATGATAATTTGTTTTATATTATCCTAGTCATAATATTCTTTACTAGGCTAGTTGAGCTCACCCTTTTCCTTGTTGTTCCATTTTTGTTCTCAGGAAGCGAGAATATAGCAGGAACTAGTCGGGATAGAGAGTGATGGTTCTAGAAAGTTGTTTTAGCAGTCCTCACTATTTTTGTAAGACACCCTAATTAACTAATCCACTATATCCACTATATCTCTATGTGAATTACAATTAAAAAGGATTTAACGCACAAGTTCTCTATAAGATTACATGCGATGTTAGGTATATCTCTATCCTAGACATAAATTATGTATTCCAACGCCATGCAGAAAACACAATCACATGCTATTATGATTAGATCTAAATCTAAACTTCATCTCTCGAGTTCATGTAGATTATCACGGTAATTGATGGCCAATCAATTAAACAATTAAGTCCAAATCACAATAGACAATCTTCACAATACAACATAATAATTGATAGCGAAGCATATTAAAATAAACTACACAATAAGATCCATTGTAATCTCAAACAAAGAATTAGTTCATTATTATTGAATTAAAACTAAGAATCCACAATTGAATAATCATTAAAAGATAAAAATAAGAGTAGAGTAAAGAATAAATCTGTTGTCAGCAAATCTCCATCTTCCTCAAGCTCCTGCTCTTGATCTTTAATGGTTTCTAAGTTGCTTCAATCTCCCAATCCCATAGGAACTAGGGTTTTGATCTAATTTACTCTAATATAATCTAATGGAATCCTCAAAACTAGCCTATATATCTCTCTTTTATGTCTCTCATCATGTATTTATAGTTCTAATGGACACCCAAGCAAGTTAGGCAACTCAGAATCCTATTCTAGCTCAAATTGGACACCAAATAACCCAAAAACGCTGTCTACCCGCCGCCTAGCACGCCCCGCGCTGTACCCAAGCCATTCTGGCGTGGCCCACGTTACAATGTCAGAAAATCTGGTCACCCAGTGCGCCCAGCGCTACCCTGTTTCCTGCTGCGACGTCCTTTGGTAAAACGGCCATAATGTTGGATCCAGAAAGAGTTACGAGGTATGCCACCTATCAAATCGAAGATATCGACGAGATCTATAACTTACATTCTTTAAGATTTTAGACATAACGGACGGATGAAGGTCGAAATTAGCCTGGAAGTGACTGCTATGCAAATGACCACCCAAAACAGTGACGTTCGATGTCCGTTGGTACAAATGTCATAACTCTTGCATCCGAGCTCCGATTGGGACGATTCAAGATATTCCAGAAATCTAATAAGAAACTCTACAATGTAATCCAAGTTCCAAACCAAGAACATGAAAACCCAAATGATGTCCGGATTTGCTTTTCTTTGTGATTTCATCTCCCAAGCATATAATCTACAAAACGAACACAAGATGCATGAAAAGTAACTAAGAAACATGAGATTAAGCAACTCATTCAAGTAACAGATACCGAATAAGTAGGTATAAAACCTAATTATCAACAATCAGAGAGGACTATTCAAACTCTTGAAGATCTATTAAGACTCTGTGTCCTAGATTTCAAAGGGAGTTGGGATAAGTACCTACCATTGGTGGAATTCTCCTACAACAACAGTTATCAAGCAAGTATAGGTGTGACTCCATTTGAAGCATTGTATAAACGAAAGTGTCGCTTTCCAGTATGCTGGGATGAGGTGGGAGAAGCAACGTTGTTAGGACCAGAGTTGGTACGAATGACTACAGAGAAGATCCAAACGATTCGACAACGTATACAAACGACACAGGATCGACAAAAGAGTTATGCTGATCTTCATCGAAAGGAAGTGGAATTTAATATTGGAGATCATGTACTGTTATGTATTGCTCTATGGAAGGGAGTTACAAGATTTGGGAAGAGAGGAAAGCTCAATCCAAGATTTGTTGGTCCATTTGAGATTCTTGACCGAATAGGAAATGTGGCCTATAGACTCGCGTTACCTCCAAGCATGTCTCGTGTTCATAATATTTTTTCACATATCTATGCTTCATAAATATGTGAAAGACCCGAACCATATTATTGCGTTAGAACCAGACGAGATAGCCGAAGATTTAACGTACGAGGAGGCACATGTCAAGATATTGGATAGGAAAGAGTAAGTCCTACGAACAAAGGTTATAACACAATTCAAGGTTTTGTGGAGGAACCATGCTATTGAGGAAATAACCTGGGAGTTGGAATCGAAAATGAAAGCGAGGTACCCTCACCTTTTCGACATTCCAGGTACGTACGTCAATTTCGAGGACGAAATTTCATAAGGAGGGGAGGTTGTAAGACCTGAACTTTTTAATGAATAAAATCGAATGTCCTCTATTTATTATTGTGAATAATAAGGTATTAATTTGATATAATACTTTAGTTATGGGTGAAATATGAAAATTTTGTAAAACAAGCAAGTGGTTATAAAATATTCATTTTGTCGAGGAATATTCGTTTGGTCGTGGAATATTCTTTCTGTCAGAGAATATTCGTACGACGGTGCAACCATTTGTGGGCCCCATAACGGATAACTGTCGGATGAAGAAAACGACAAGTTTGAGTTTTTATAAATAATGGCGTAGTTATTACTCAATTAACCTTTGTTGGAATACACGGTGGTTAAAATACTGATATCTGGCGTTGCACAACGAGAGTAACACGATATTGCACAGTATTGTTGAATTATTGATTCTTACGTAATAAGGCACTACTCAATAATTGTTACAGTAATTACTGTTAAATATTTTATTTTATTGATTCAATAATTGATGCGTTGATATTTTATAATTGTCACGACACAATATTTCCCATTATCAGATCAATAATTCATATTATTTGAATAATATTATTAGATAATATTATTGGTAATGTCTAGAAAGTTTTGTCAAGGAGAGGTTTGGTCACCTAATTGCGCGCCAGTAAGGAGAAATCCTTACCGGAAAGCCCCCTCTTTCCTAGGAACGGCCTGTTTGTCATTATTGTGATTCTGTAATATTATTTGTGAATAATTATTTATTGATTTATATGATAAGGAAATATTTATTTTGTGTAGATGAATTTGATATTATAAAAAATTGCATATGATGATTAAGTGTGAAACAATTGTATTATGGAAACAAATATTTTTATCCGTACTTGGAATTTAGTAACTATTGGCTATTAATAAAATAATGGGATGAGGAAATGTTGTTCAAGAGCTTGCATTAAGTCTTGTTAGGTGTGCTAAGAATGAAAAAGAATGTTTATTATATTATGATTGGTGGAACATGAATTGTATATTTTGCAGTGACTTATTATCATGGTATTAATTATATCATTACTAATCAACCTTCGCCACCTTTTTTTAGCAACTCGACAATTATTTCATACACGTTTGTTTTGATTTTAGACGCAAACTTTTTAATAATGCAACCGTTTGTCAAAGTTGGCATGTTAAAATTCTCTATCAGCCAAAATTTTCAAACTTGGCTTAATAAAATTTTCATCCGATGGAGTTTGTCAAATGAGGCGTGGTAACCATTCTCCAATAAATAGGTGCTTAGGTTAGAATTGAAAATCACACCAGAAACATAATATTTCTCTCTAGATTATCGAGCGTATTATTGTGAGTATTTTCCTTGAGTATAAGAATACTTTGAGCGTAGTTTTTTGCAAGATTTTCTCAGAATATTATCCGATATTCCAAGCAAATCCAGTTTCTACTAAGGTAAAGGACATTATTTTATTGCAAACCTCGTGAGAAATATTATTTTCTTTTATACTCCATATTACGTAAGCGATATTATTTCATCTCGTATTCTTAAATTTGAACTTACTATGGTAAGTATTGCTTCTATAAATTCTTGAAATGATTAAAAAATTTGCTTCATCTAATATCATTTCATAGGATTATTGGTCTGAACTATTTATCAAATTTGGAACTTTTCATGATCGGGCATCGCTTTTCACGCCATTCTTTGTTGCATCGTCTTTAAGATAGTATTGTTCACAAAAGAAAAAAAAATTATTTTTTTCCTTCCAAGTTATCTGTTGTGACCCTTATTCTTGAAATTTAATCCACGTTTTGATCTTTTTTTTTGAATCCCGCTTCAAAATTGGTTATTATGGAGTATTATTGATTTTGAATAAACCGTAATACGAATCCCTAATATTTGTCCTTCTGTCTCACTGGATTCGTTTTCTTTAAAATATTTTTCATCATCCTCAGTCTTAAATGATGATGTTGCTGAATATCTTTGGTCTGTAGTGCAAAGATGAATGATTAACTGATGAATATCTTTGGCCGTAGTGCAAAGATGAACATGTATTGAGATGAACATGACCGACTGGTGATACAAATGAATATCTTTGGCCTGTAGTGCAAAGATGAATATGTGATTAAAGATGTATATTAATTGTTGTTACAGGGATAAAATATTGATGATGGATTTTTAAATCTTAGAAGATAGTAGAATTCATTCTCTACGTGACTCTTCTAATGGATTGTTGTTTCCGCTGCATTTGTTGATCTAAAACTTCTTGTCTATTATATTCTATCAGATTTTTTCCTGTTGAAGACTAACGATAATTTGTTGTATATTATCCTAGTCATAATATTCTTTACTGGGCTAGTTGAGCTCACCCTTTTCCTTGTTGTTCTATATTTTACTGGGGTAGAAAGTGATGGTTCTAGAAAGTTGTTTTAGCAGTCCTCACTATTTTTGTAAAATAGTGTATGAATAAATGTAATGAGGACTTATTTGAGTGTGGATATTGTCTAGAAGATAATATTTGTATTTAAACTCACAGCATGTGTGTTGTCGTATTTTGCACGATAATTGTAATAATAAAAGTTGTAGTTGTTTCTGTACCATGTATTTGGCGACTCAGAATGGGTGATGTATACCTATTTTGGGGGCGTCACAAATAATAATAATAATAATAATAATAATAATAATAATAATAATAATAATAATAATCATAATAATAATAATAATAATAATAATAATAATAATATGAAATCGTTGATTTGAAAATTAATTATAATTTGCAATGAATTTTGATTAGTTATCAATTAGTTTTTTTTTACAAATTTATAATTTGTGAAGGATTTTACTTGAGAAATGGATTTTAATGAAGGATTTTTTCCCTCACTAAATCTTTTCTAGTTAATTAGTTAGTCATCAATGAAGGATTATTTCCCTCACTAATTTGAAGATACATTCTTAATTTATAATTAGTGAAGGAAAATTTTCTCTCATTAAATAAATTTGTTCTTCACAATATATTATTTATGAGGGAATAAAGTTATTCACTAATTTCAAATAGTCCTTCTTAAAATATTATTTGTGTAGGAAACCAATCTTTCACTAAATAACAATATTCCATTACTAAATACAATTTGTGAAGGAATAAGTTATTCACAATATATACTTCACTAAAAATATTTAGTTAGTACTTAGCGAAGGATACCCAATTGCGAGGAGGTCTAATGCCAGCATTCGTGTGAAGAAAATATTTCTTCGCAATAAATCACTTGTGAGAGATATAGGGCCTCTAGTGAAGGATTTGTCCTTCACTAGAGGCCATTTTTGGTGTAGTGATTATTTTATCTAAGCATTAAAATACATATATATTATAATATATTTATTACATGATTTCTGATCATTCATTAATTGGCTCAATGATTTAATTTTTTTTCCTTCGCAAAAAACGAAATCCACACTCTTGTGTGAACGTGTGATTCAATACCATATTGATCGCTTTACTACTATATATATATATATATATATATATATATATATATATATATATATATAATCCTCCTTTTACCAAATCATGCAATATAATTAATAATAAGACAAAAGCTTTAAATTTATATATACATACATAATCTTTACAATTGATATTAGAGTTTCATGATTTTATCTCACATTTATTAAACAAATTTCTTTCGTCTTTGTATTGGAAGCTTTCGAACTGCCGCTTTCTCCCTTACCAATTTACGGTGTTTTTTCCCTCTTTTCTCGATTACACGTACCGCGAGACAAATTAGGTATTTAGTTATTTGTTTACTTATTAATATTTCTTGTTAATTCTCTTAATTATAATATGATTTAATTTATCCACATATAAATTAAATCCAATTAGTTTTAAGGCTCAAATTTTACCAAATTAATTTAGCCTTCACATATTAATACTTATTAGCACATATAAAATAAATAACTAGTTTGACCCAATAAAAGACAAAGTCCAATTAAATTATTTAAAATATAAATTTAAATATTATTTACTTATTTGATTATTATAATTTTTTGGGTATTACACCACGAATTTGTATTTATACAGTAAATTTTTGGGTTCCCTCTTTACTGGTGATCCAAATTTCCACTTTTGTGTTTAATATTTGAAAGTCTTTAGAAGTCTTTAGAGATGATGTCAGACTTTGGATGTGTTGATAGTTATAATTCTTCTTTTAAAGTCTGTCAAACTCTACCATTTGATAGAAATCTAAAAAATCTATGACTTTTTGAATACCAAAATACTTTTATAGACTTTGTAAAAATCTTAATTCAATACCACCTAATTTTTAAAGACATTAAAAAAGTTATAATTGAATACTAGTAAACTTTTATAAACTCTTTAAATGTCTTGATTGAATGTAACCAAACTTTTCAAGTCTTTAAAAGTTTTTAAAAATCCTAATTGAATACACCCTCCGTATACTAAAGGAAAAAAGGGTCTCGTTTGATATTTTTAAATCAATTTAATTAATTTTAAAATATAAAATTGATGTGAATTTATTTAATATTTATTAATATACTAGTTAGTATTGCAAATTATTTTAAAAGTATTATTGAGTTCAAAATTATTATTTTAAAAATTAAAAAAAATATCAATTTAACAAATTAATTAGGATTAAAGTTAAATAAGACTCTTTTTGTGAAACAAGATTATAAACTTTGTAGACACCCAAAATTTCATTTATTTTCACTAACTTTGGCAATCAAGTAAGGATCACGAAGTTGAGAATAAGGTCATAAGAGCCATCACAATGATCCCCGACCCGCACACTACCCAAGGCAAGACAGTAGACTACCATGTAGATTTAGTAAGATGTTTTTCTATTTTTTGTTTTATCTTCTCGGATTCAGAATTAGTAAAACTCCATTTCATTGCGTAGCTCTCGAAAAGAGCTTTCCGAAATGGTATGACACTTGTCTCAGCTCTTCTCGGATTGAAAGATACGAACGTTTTAGAGAACTGTGCAAGAACCGGCCGTGCGACACAAAAATCGAGGCCATGGGCCCCACAAGGGTCAGCCGCATTTATATCCGCGTTCTAGCCATAGGTACATCCGCGACCAGCTGCATATGAATTTAATGTTGGTCCCGAAGGACTATAAATAGGCATTTTCAACTCATTTTTGAGGAGAGGAGCTCATTTATATAGTTTTAGAGAGAGAGAGAGAGAGAGAGAGAGAGAGAGAGAGAGTGAGGGCTCAAATTTGTGAGTGCAAAATCACTAGATTCCATATAAATCTAGTGTTTGTTAGGTAGATCTCTCATATACTTGAGTCTATATAATAACATAGTTTTAAGGCTAGAGTGCTAGTTCCTCCATTTCCCAAGGTGAAAAATTCAATCTTTTTGCTTATTCAATGTAGATCTATTAGATCTCTTGTGTTTTATTGATTATTGTGCTTAGATCTTGTTTAGTTTCGATCTTTATACATATATTCGTTGTTTCTGTATAGATATACTTTATTTTAATATTTATTTTGGTTATAAGTTAATAAAGATTGAATCTTTTTACTAGATTTATCCTACACTACAAAAAAGGGGTCATTGCCGACGGGTATTGCCATCGCCAATGACCCCTCTACAGTCGGGAATGAGGTCATTGGCAATGGCAGGGGCGACAGACGTCGCCAATGACTATTAAAACTTATTTATTAAAATGGTCATTAGCGACGGGCTAGCCTTCGCCAATGACTTTTGGTCCGTCACCAATGAACTTTACTTATATTATTTAAAGAATCAATTGTCCATCACTAAAACCGTCGTTGTATGTCATTAGCAACATGCAAGTTGTCACCAATGACCCCGTCGCCAATGAACTTATTTAAAAAAAATTTAAAAACTACAAAATTCCTCGGGTCATTTGTATATACATAATTGCCCTGTTATAAACTAAAGAAAAATAAATAATTTGTCACGAACGCATATCAATAACAATCAAATCTTTTGTTATCAACCATCAAATATTTAGACGACGTAATCACATAGATAAAGATCATACGATGTTAGTAGATACAAAATGTAATTATCATGAAACTTTCATCAATTTAGTTAGATACATAAACCATCAACCTAACTAAATACAAAACTCTAGTCTGTACAACCCAAAAAATGTATAAGTGCATACATATATGAAAGACAAAAATATAAACATAAACTAACTACATCCCCATATTAGGAGTACCAGTATCATCATCACCACCATCTATCGTACCATCGCTAGTCCCACCATCGATCTGACCCTCCATATCATCATCAACATTAGCTCGACAGTCCTCACCATCTCCTCCACGGTAATCGCCTGCGCCGTTGCCTCCACCCCCACAAGACTCATCAACAAGACTGTACAAAATTAAAATATTAATAACGAAGTCCAAAAGAGACCATATTTAAATAATTTTAGTTTGTGTTCTTCAAATTATATAAGTTAGGCAAACGAGCTGATAACTCGGCCTCCGGATATCAGAATCGAGTCCCGTAAGTTGTAACGCGTGCCTAATATCTATAAGGTGTTATGTCTATGGTTGCGAGTCAATTCGACACCCGAGACAGCTTTTGGTCACTTTTTAAAACTATTTTTCTAAGTTTTCTTTAATTTTTACAAGTTAGGCAACAAGGGCTGATAACTCGGCCTCTGGATATCGGAATCGAGTCCCGTAAGTTGTAACGTGTGCCTAATATCTATGAGGTGCTATGTTTATGGTTGTGTGTCGTTTCGACCCCCAAGGTAGGTTTTGGTCTCTTTTTCGACTATTTTTCTAAGTTTTCTTTAATTTTTACAAGTTAGGCAACAAGTGTTGATAACTCAGCATCCGGATACTGGAATCTGTCAGGAATAAGCATGTGAATGATATTCCTGTTTATATATGATTTGATTATGATATATATGAATGAATATTGTTGGGTAAAATCTAATTACATACAACACGCAAGTATACGTGGTCAACAAGTAATAAAGTGTAAGTAGAGTATCGTTCCCACGAGGAATTGTATAATAAAAAATCACCAAGTACTAACCCGTAACCAACTTAATCTTATTTAAACGAATGAATTTCAATTTATAAGTAAACTAATTCTAATTACCACCAGTTAAATGAAGATTATGGAGATTTAAGATCACAACTTCACTTATTGCTTCATTTAAGTTAACACATTTCTCATAAATTATTTTCTATCTTGAAATGTTAATCAAGAACACTAAAGCAGATAAAACCACCTCTCGATGCATAATACCCATACTCACTTAAATCCACAGATGATAGAATTAAGCAAGACACCCTAATTAACTAATTCACTATATCTCTATGTGAATTACAATTTAAAAGGATTTAAAGCACAAGTTCTCTATAAGCTTACATATGGCGTAAAGGCATATCTCTATCCTATACACGAATCATGAATTCCATCTATGCATAAATCATAAACACATGCTATCATGATAAGATCTAAATCAATACTTCATCTCTCGAGTTCATAGAGATTATCACGGTAATTGTTAGCTAGGCAATTAAGTCCAAATCACAATAGACAATCCTCACGATAGAACATAATAATTAATAGCGAAGCATATTAAAAGAAACTACATGATAAGATCCATTGTAATCTAAAACAAAGAATTAGTTCATGATTATTGAATTAAAAATAAGAATCCACAATTGAATAATCATTAAAAGACAAAGATAGAAGAAGATAGAATCTATTGTCTGTAGATTTGATGTTCTCTCCTTGCTCTTACTTTGAATCTTCAATGGTGTCCAAGTTGCTTCAATCTCCAAATCTCATAAGAACTAGTGTTTTCTCCTATTCTACTGTAATCTAATAGAATCCTTTCTCTTCCTCCTAATCCTTGTGATTCTCCTTCTTTTATAAGTCTCTTTATATGTCTTTAAGTCCTCTTGGAAGTCGGATCGAACCAATCCTTCTTGGACTCAAATTTGGACAAAATTCGCCTTTTCTCTGCATACTTCGCCCCTTGGGGTTTAGCCATGTAAAGGGCGTGCCACAGTGGGCGAGGGGTTCATTTACAAAGCGGTACCTACCTTGGCCGGGAATTTTGTGAAGAAAACCCCCCGTACGGGGTCATTTTTCTACTCTGACATCCTTTGGGAAAACGGCCATAACGTTTGATACGAGAAGAGTTACGAGGCTGGCCACCTATCAAATCGAAGATATCGACGAGCTCTACAACTTTTATGCTTTGAGAATTGAGACATAATGGACGGGTGAAGGTAGAAATTTGGCTTGAAGTGACTGATATTCAAACGGCCACCCAAAACAGTGAAGTTCGACGTCCGTTGGTACAAAGATCATAACTCTTGCATCCAGACTCCGATTGGAATGATTCAAGATGTTCCAAAAAGCTAAGAAGAAGCTCTACAATATAATCCAAGTTCCAAGCCAAGAAAATGAAATAAACATGAAAGCCCAAATGATGTCCAGATTGCTTTTCTTTGCGATTTCATACCAATTCTTTGCGATTTCAGCTCCCAAGCATATAATCCACAAAACGAACACAAAATGCATGAAAAGTAACTAAGAAACATAAGATTAAGCAACTAATTCTAGTAACATATACTACTTATCAAATACCCCCAAACTTAAACCTTTGATTGTCCTCAAGCAAAAACACAAAACAACAATGCTATGCAATGCAACTAATCTACATGCCTACGAATCCAACAGTAATGACAGAAACAAGTCTATTCAACTGGCCTTAGAGAAATCAAGTAAACATGATATTACATCATATCAAAACAAATCATTAATTCATAATCAATCATCAAATCTTAGACTGTTATCACTAATATAGTGTGTGTGTGCTCCACAACAATGTTAACTGATATAAAATCAAATTTAACACACAACAAGTCTCTTTGAAGGCATCATACAATGTAAACTCAAGAAATCAAAAAACATGCTAGATCCAACTAAAATCAAACAATTACCAATATCGAGGGTCAACATGGGATACTTATGCTTTATTCATTTTTTTTCTTTTGGTTTATATACACATAGCTATTCAATGTCTTATTCCCTTAGGCTTTTCAATGCTACCTTAACGAGCTTTCGACCAACGACTCCCAGACCATTAAGACCTTAGGGCGCTAGGTGTAAAGACAATCTCCTCGGGCTTACTTACTCAAGTAACAAAGGCCACAAAACTAGACAAGCACGCCACGGTGTTTATTCATACTTTCTATTTTTTTTCTTTTTAGCTTATATACCCCAAATATTCCCCCAAACTTAGGTTCTTGTTAACTTTAGCCATCACTACTTGTTCTTGTCATTCTTTCATTCAAACTAGCATTATCCTTTAGAGTCCCATTATGTATCAATTTAAACTTAATCAATCAACAAGTTATTTTTACTATGATATCTTTATTATACCAGTTTCAAATAGAAAAAGACTCAATTCATAACAAAAAATCACATCAAAGCTCTAATAGTCAGTACTATATTTGTCTACCCAATTCCAATCTCATCATTGGCCAAAAAAAACTGTAAATATCAAACAGCTGGACTCATACAAGATGTACTAAATGCTATATAAACATAGTAAACTAACTACTAATTTTTAAATTTTTAAATTTTTTTTATTTCAAGAAACTGAATGCAAAAACTAAATGTAACTATATGAACTACAATGTAAATAACTAACTATATGCAATACGACATTAAAATGCCCCCCAAACTTAAACTAGACATTGTCCTCAATGGCTGAAATAGAACAAAGTAAAGCAGAAGACTTCCCTGAAAATATATCAATCCTCCTCCTTGTCCGCTAAGTTTGGAGAATAGGTTAGGCACATGGAACAAATTAGGCACCACACTTGAATTTCACTTGAATAACCTTTTCATAATCTTTTACATGTCCATTGAACCTCTAATACTTGTAATTAAGAGAGACAACATGGATTAGAATATCACTTGGATTGGTAAGAGAACTTAATAAACAAATTAATTCCTATCTACTAAATAAACTAGTAAAGCATATAAATATAAAAATTCCAGGGTTGCCTCCCAGTTAGTGCTTGAATTACAGTCTTTCAGCCTGACTTTGTCTGGTCAACGCTATCCAATTCCTCTTCGATAATTGAGGAACCCTCCATCCATCGGAAATAATATAGCTTTTGGTAGGTTCCCATTTGTGATGGCCAATGCATCAAAGTTACCTAGCATGCTCTGATTTGGTATGATCTCAATCAAGAACGTCCCACAACAAGGTGTTTTCTCCATTGTGTATGTGATCACTTTGGGGCATGGAAGCTTGTCACACACAATGGGCTCTTCGTCTATCTTCTCTTTCTCGTCCCACCATGGATTCAAAATAGTACTCGCTCTTATGTCATCAAGAGCTTCGCCGACGACATGACTACCAAGTGGGCATGATTTTGCAAATCTGACTGACTCTTTGATCTTTGGTGGAGACCCATTTAGATCTTTTTTGACTTCTATTTCATTATCCCCAATTTTCTCCATATTTTCGATGTCTTATGGCTCATCCAGTCGCAGATTTGTTTCGGGTTCTCCGCCAATTTCGTCATCCATGTCATAAAGCCAAGTGTTTGGAGGAAGGTTGCTTACGACTTTGGTAATTTGCTCTATCTGATTCGTAAGATTTTGATTTGACCTCGCTTGATTACTCACCTTCTCCTCATCTGATATGAACTTGGACAATAATTCCCCCATCCTTGAATTTTCTGTTTCAGTCTCGGAAACCATGTATTGTGTGACACCCCCAAATTCGGGTACTTAAATTCCACGGGATTTGGTGTTCACTATACAAATATCATCTATCTATCTACCCATAATAAATGCAAACCATGCAATAGATAGAAATAAATCCTCCCCTTATGGGGTTACAACATCTGAATAATAAATACAATCTCAGGTTAAACTAACCTTAAACATCTGTGCGGAAACATAAACAAATAAATCTTAAACAACATCAAGTCTTTACAATAACATTCTAAAAATTAAATAATAAGTCTTCATCACTTATTAGCTTTGCATTTCCCTTCGCTAGTAGAAGGCTCATCGTACCTTTCGTTCTTAACTGCAATGTTATTATTATTCAAGAGTGAGCATGATTGCCCACAAGTATAAAATGAAATAACAGTATATAATAACATGCGAGTGAATTAAAGACTTCTGAATAAAAGCTCAACTTTTGAATCAAGAATGAATAACAAGAATTCAAAAGATTTCTGAGGGTCATAAGACCTTGAACTATGTCCTAGGTTATCAAGAGTTGTACTTGAAACCTTTAACAATCATAAGACTATGGACCTTTCTACTCGTACTTAGGGGGATCATCCCTTAGTACCATACTGTGCACAATATCTTAACGCTTAACGATAAGAAATCCCTATCTGAGGTTGTTCATCTCAGTTTGACATTAGAGTCCGCACCAAAGGAAGTTTAGTTTGGATAAATTAATAAGGGTTCTGAAATTTAGAACGTTCATCAACTATGGACTAGTCGAAGCAAATAGGGTTTCGCTAGTGTAATAAGGTTCAACAATAAATGGTAATTAAATTGAATAATAATCTCAATATGTATACAATAGAACAATATTTGTATAACAGTATCGTACTTTGAAAAGATAATTAATCTTTAATATAACAATTGAACTTGATTAATAATAATGAGAATGACTTGAATAATGATAACAAGTAGGGTTAGGAAACTTGCCTCGTGCGTAGATTACACGTTAATTAAACACGTTCCTTGAATTTAATCTTACATATCATTTTCATTCACAACTCTAGTTAATTATAATATAATCAAACATCATAAGTTCATTCTTTTGTCTAAACTTTGGTTATGACTGTACTTAGTCAAATTATCACACTTATTGTCACATAATAAACACTTCGAGAATACTAAACTAATTATGCATTCAATAATTCAATCCACATGAAATTATGTTATTGACATGTTAAAAATCTGTTTTAACATCTCACTATATTTCTAACATATTTTTATGTTCATTGAATTAGGTTAACACCACATTCATGGACTTGCACACTTTAAAATTTTCGTTTCTGAACATTACGGAGAGTGAAATGGCTGGCCGCCACTTTTGTGCTTATTCTAAAGACTGCATGATGTGATTTGCCAACAAGGGCTGGACTTTTAGCGCTACTTATGCGGGCCTTAAGGCATTGATCATGAAATGGCGGCTGCATAAACGATTCATAGAAATTGCAGATTCATGAAAAAATCGCAGAACATGCCAATTTCTACCAATTTGTTATTTCTTACATGTAATTTGACATACCCATATACTAGAATTCGTATATAATCATTACCCAACATTTATAGAGTGGGTTTAGCCAATTAAAACACATAATTACATAATTAAAACATGCTAATTTCACTGTTCTTTGATGTTCTTGAATGTTTTGAAAACAAAACATGTAAATCAACATTAAGGGTTCATTATAACACCAAATCTGTTTATTTAAAGTTTGGTCTCTTCGTATCAACATGCATAATAACATTAAATTATAAATTTATGATATAACCTATGATAGACGTATCAAATTTAGTACGTAAGGTCATATGGCCATATTTTATACTCTGCAAATTTTGTAGCAACAATATACGACATGTTTTATGAAACTGAAGATATGGTTTATACAATATATATTTTCAAAGACGATATGATAACATTTATTACATATATCAACACATAATCCATACCCTTTATAAATACAGAGACCTTACAGAACTTTGAAAGCCATATTCATAAAAACTTTAATAACGAAATTTACAATTTGGGAAGGAGGAGATTACCCTGAGTGTAGAGTATAAATTAGTAGGCTTAGATGCTTTTCAATTCCTCACTCTCAATCTCCTTCACAATCTCTGAATTTTTCTCTGACAATTATCTCAGTAAATTCTCAAACACTCTCCCTCTCTGTTTTTCCAGACTCAGAAAATAAAAAGAAAAGAAAAAGAGAATACATATAATAAATAAGCAAACTGACGCGTATAATGGTCAGTTACCCAATCATGGGTAACTGCTATCAACTCCCCTTAGGGCCTTGTTTGGCTGGTCAAGAATAGGTTTCAAAACCATTTAATTTAATGATTCTCTTATACTATAGATTAAATCGTGTCACACCCAATTATACAATAATTCAAATATATTATTTAATTTAATTTGAATAAAATATAATAATTTCTCATTAATTCACATAGTCATATAATTAATTTCCTCATTAATTAATAATGTTGAATTATTAAATCTAATTAATTATTAAATTAATTAAAATAACATTAGGCTTATTAAATATTTCTTTTAATTCAATAAGCTCACATAAATACATACTTGAATAATAAATATTCTCCACATTAATTTAATAAATATAACACATATAATTAAATTAATTTACCACAATTTCATCAATTAATTATTTAATCTAATAATTAAATCATCAAAAATATTTATTTAATTCAATAAATATTAAAATTAAATTACAAAAATCTCGTTCGTCACATATTGAGGACCATTGGTTGAGGTAGTGACGAGTTGTTCCATCCGATTATTAAAATTTTGGGTTGAAAACTCTTGGCTAATCCTCATCTCCTCTAGGTTTGCTATGCCCTTCAATATTACATCCCTCCGATTGGCTATTCTTCTTGTGGTAATGGAGGTGGACATGAAATTCTAGTGTGTATGATGGATTTGGAGCGTAATATTGGTCATCATAAATTTAGCTCCCTGAAGAATCCGGGTGATACTCCTAATCTCGGTGATAGTTAGGCTCAACATAGTTGTTAAGGTAATCACCACTATATGGTACCGACTCAAAACTAACAGTGCATTGATGACTTAGATGATTTCCAGCACAATAATCACAAGTAACAACCACACTTTGACGACGTTGTGCTGCAAAAGTATCCAACTTCCTCGAAATTGTCTCAATCTGTGCTGACAATGCAAAAAATGCATTAGTCCATCAATTCCTGTCTCCCTTGGTGGAGTCATATTTGTGTATGGCCATTGATAATTGCATCCTCCATGGTACCTGAAAAGAAAGAAAAATAGGAAGAGAATTAAATAAAAAGAAAAAAGAAGAAGTTTAAATTAAAACTAATTTGATTGAAGTTAATATTGGAAAAATAAATATTAAACTAATTCCCGGCAACGACACCAAAAACTTGTTGGGTAAAATCTAATTACGCACAACACACAAGTATACGCGGTCAACAAGTAATAAAGTGTAAGTAGAGTATCGTTCCCAGGAGGAATTGTTTAATAAAAAATCACAAAGTACTAACCCGTAACCAACTCAATCTTATTTAAATGAATGAATTTCAATTTATAAGTAAACTAATTCTAATTACCACTAGTTAAATTAAGATTATAGAGATTTAAGATCACAACTTCACTTATTGCTTCATTTAAGTTAACACACTTCTCATCAATTATTTTCTTTCTTGAATTGTTAATCAAGAACACTAAAGCAGATAAATCCACCTCTCGATGCATAATACCCAAACTCACTTAAATCCACAGATGATAGAATTAAGCAAGACACCCTAATTAACCAATCCACTGTATCTCTATGTGAATTATAATTAAAAAGGATTTAAAGCACAAGTTCTCTATAAGATTACATATGGCGTAAAGGCATATCTCTATCCTATACACGAATCATGAATTCCATCTATGCAGAAATCATAAACACATGCTATCATGATAAGATCTAAATTAATACTTCATCTCTCGAGTTTATATAGATTATCACGGTAATTGCTAGCTAGGCAATTAAGCAATTAAGTCCAAATTACAATAGACAATTCTCACGATAGAACATAATAATTGATAGCGAAGCATATTAAAAGAAACTACACGATAAGATCCATTGTAATCTCAAGCAAAAAATTAGTTCATGATTATTGAATTAAAACTGAGAATCCACAATCCATAATTGGGCTAGAAGTGATTGATATGCAAACGGCCACCCAAAAAAGTGAAGTTTGACGTCCGTTGGTACAAAGATCATAACTCTTGCATCCGAACTGCGATTGGAATGGTTCAAGATGTTCTAGAAAGCTAAAAAGAAGCTCTACAATATAATCCAAGTTCCAAGCCAAGAACATGAAAGCCCAAATGATGTCCAGATTGCTTTTCTTTGAGATTTCATACCAAGCATATAATCTACAAAACGAACACAAAATGCATGAAAAATAACTAAGAAACATTAGATTAAGCAACTAATTCAAGTAACACATACCGGATAAGTATGTATAAAAACTACTTATCAAATATGCAAGTATGCTTGCATAAAGAAAAGCTGTAAAGTCCTTTAATAGATAATAGGAACATATATACTAGGACTTAGAATGAATTGATCAAATGTGTTAGGTTGATCCTATATAAGCAAAAAAGCTTTGTAAAGTCCTTAAAAAGAAATAATGTACAAGTACTATAAATATAGAAAGATCAAGCTTGTTAGGTTGATCTTATAATGTAATAGATAGTCTTGTCTGATCGTCGAGCACTGCACCAGAAATCGTAGTCTGCCAGGAGAGTGGAGAAAAACTTGAGAGCTATTAAGGCAGAATCACAGTCTACAAGATAGTAGATCTCGGAGTTCATAGACTGCCAGGAGAGACAAGGAAGGATCGTAGTGTGTCGAGAAGAACTTCCTCGGAGCCGTAGTCTGCTGAGGAAGTCATGTTCAGAATCGTAGAGACAGCCTGTCTACGAGCCGACCTAGCATCTACCGAAGCCAAGTTAAGAATCGTAGTACACTCGGAGTCGTAGAGTCTACTGATGATATCAGAGGCAGAGATCGTAGTCGAGAAAGATCAGATGAAGACAACAAGTATAACGACAGAAATCATAGAGTGTAAAGATCTGATCTCGGAGTCATACTGTCTGCACAGCCAAAGCTGAATCGTAGAGTGCATAACTAAGGCCTCAACATATGTGCTCATAATGCCAAGACAGAATTATAGAGCAAACATGATTCTCAACAATTGAGCACTCCCAGAATATCCAAAGTAACATCCAACTTGAAGGAAACCAGAGAGCACTCAACGAATGACATGCAGGCTAACTGAAGATCTAAGCACCAACCCAATCAGCATTCAGATTGAGTTGTGAAACCATTCAAAATTGAAGTCTTCCACAAGTTGATCAGAAGAAAACTTCAATCAATGTAACTGACTAAGGAAAGTCAGCAAGTGCAGTAGCTGTCAAGTGAAAAGAAGACAACAATCTTGGGATTAATTAGGATCGTAGTGTTTGCCAAAAAAAGAAGGAACTGATGGAGGGTACACAAAGATACTGGTCAACCTATGAAGAACAAGGCTAAAGTGATTAAGCATTGGGTCAATCCATTAATGATAAGTGAACGGGAGATCACAAGGAGAAAGCGAGCTGGACACGCCACAAATCTGAAGTGTCTTGCTCTTCAGAAGGGGCCAGAACAAGGAGTCAAGCCATCAGTATCTGAGAGCAGTCAAAGCAAACAGAAATGTTGAAGAACTACACAAGAGAATGAAGAGGTGTTCTAAATTGAAGATCCAATCAACACTCTTCAGGATCGTAGTGTTGTCTCTACTTGTCAATGAGAAAACATTCAACAAGACACTACGATCAAGTCCAAGAAGATATGCATCAGAATCATAGAGTTCAGTCGTCTGAAGGTTGAAGCATTGACAACAGTTTAATCTGAAGATTGATATTCGAACAGAACATTTGGAGAGCATCGATGCAAAAGGACAACCTCTGATCGAGAAATCAGAAGAATGTAATAAAGTCGACTACCTGCCTGAGACATCAAAGTGACATCTCTGACAGGGTAGGTGAAACAGTAGACTGCAGTGTCAGAAAAGTCATAAAGGAGATGTCATGTCACATCTGCAGTCTACACCAAATAACTCGAAATCTGCGAAGCAATTCAAATAGATTTCAACGGCTATATACCAACGGGAAGATTGGGAAGGAGTATAAATAAGCCAGAGCTTCAATGATCAATAGTTTCTAATGATTGCTATGTTGCAGAATCATTGAGTTGTTGGAATGCTATATTGTTGACTCTACGAGTTCCACCAGAGCTTTATATGAACAAGTCTCAGTGACAGTGAGACTACGAAGGTGGAAGTGAAGCTGCCTTAGAAGAAGGACTTGAACAGACTAAAGCTTCACTCAACAAAGATGAGAATGCCACTGAAGATTGCAGCTAAGCTGAGAGCCGAGAAGGACAAGAAGATAGCATTCAGAAGAGTGGCTGAGCATAAAGAAGATCCAGAGAGCCACTCTACGTATTACCATGAACCTAAAGCTAAATCAGAATAAGTGCAGAACCATGTCTTCCATCCAGTCAAGAAGGGTTCAGGAAGTGGTGATGGTGCACAACTGACATCATATGAAGATGAGCAGAACTGAATGAAGATCAGCTGCTCCAAAGAAGAAGTAGTCCAGACTAAAGCAGAATGCCAAGAGGACTACGCCAAGCTGCTAAGTACATAAGATGTTCAAGCTTAAAGACATCTTAGCAGCTCAGCACCAACAACAACAACATTAACAACAATAAGAAGCAAGGGCCTGAGGGGTCCTTGTTGAAAGTAGTATGCACACAAGTCAATCATGTTTGATGATAAAACATATACTTTGTAACAATCTTATTCATTTATTAATAAAAAGTATTAGTAAAAGAAGAGAAATGTCCTATTTGATTCGATAAATGATAACCCAGTAGTCCTTGGCCAAGGCAGAATGAAATTAGAAAGGTGTTTCTAATTTGCATTATTTGGAGTTGTGCATTTAAGAATTCAAATACATATAATTAAATAAAATAAGACTTGACAGTAATTCCATGTCTTATATTTAATTGGGACATTGTATGGTGGAAGGATTGAATTGTACGGTAACTATTTACTCAAAGGTTCTTTTATGATTAATGTTGAAATCTATATTATCTGGAAAGTCGTTGATCGCTAAGGAGGCTTATCCCTATTGTAGAATAAATATTATTTATTTAAATAAATTAATAGTTTAATTTATTTATTTAAATAAGATTAGAATTGTTCTAATTGATTTATTCACAACAAGTTTAATATGGAGAACTTAAAGGGTCACACCATAAAAGGAAGAATAATTATTTAAGAAGTTAATTGCATAATCGTAATAATAAGTTAATTATATTTAATTTAATCTATAGTAATAGAATAAATTAAATAGCTTAATATTTATTATTTAATATTTTGAAAATATTAAATATAAATTAATAAGAGGAGTCTTATTAATATTATTACTATTATTATTATTATTTAATTCTTAAAGGAGTTTGTGAATGAATTAATAAAAGTACTCTCAAATATCCTAATAGGATTAGGAGGCAAATTAATTAAAAGAGTTTAATTAATTATACCTGTTAACGCCAAGATCTTTCTCCATGTCCCAATCACCAAGACGCGTCCAATATCCTGCACAGTTCAACAAGTCAACACCAAAAGCTTGGCTTTACCGACTGTCGAGGGATATCTCCTACGTGAGAGTCGAGACAGCGATCATCACAAGGTCAACAATGAGAGAAAAATATTATCTAATGCCCGAGAGATAGAATAATAATAATGAATCAATGTGTTACTTACCTCTTATGTGATCTTAGCCCCACGATACTCCACTCCTTGCCATCGTGCCACTTATCACTTTCGACACCTTTTTCCCCACTTAGGTCATTTCAAAGAAAGTAAGCGACCCACTTCCACACTCGCACATCGCTTTGTTTTTCACCGCACGGCCATATCCGAGTCCCATCCTCATTAATGCCATGCGTAAAGGTGGTAAAACACAATAGTCAACTGTCACTTGGCATAATGATTACTGGTCAAAGTTGGGTTAAGTGACAATTTGTATAATGGGCCAATTCAATGACTAAGCCCAAATAATGGAAATGACCCAAGTGACCGGATCCAACCGAAAGAACCCAATAAAATGATCAAGTAACTGGGCCCAAACCATTCGGACCAACCAGGACTTAGCATAACATGATCCAAGGGAGGAGCCCATTAAGTCTGGCCCAATAAGGAAAAGGATTATGGCCCAACAATACCTAATAAGATTAGGGAGCTTAATTAATTAAAAAAATTTAATTAATTATATAATATCCTTTTTCTAATTAGATTAGAAGGGTTAACTGATATCTTTATAAGAGGAGTCTTATATCAGATATCAATATACGTAATTCCAATTGTTGGAGAGTACACTTTTTTTCTATGAGAGATAGAAAAACTAGGGTTTAGCCAACCACCCATTTTATTGAATCTTTCTTCTTCCTTGGTGGATCACCTCTAGAGGCTAAATACTTGGGTGGCTAACGTTTATCAAAGGAAGGAACCAAAACCCGGTGGATTCAAGTTGAACGCGAAAAGGATTTGGAGGTGAACTTGTACCTGAGGAAGCTCGAATCTTCAAGGGTATGATTCTTGTTCTTTATATTTTTATTTAATTAATAATTGTGCATAAAGGGTGATCCGGGTATATGGTTTGTAAAAATTTTAAAACTCTGATTTTCCACGTTTTCGCTTAATTTGTGCAATTTAATTGCGTTCATGAATATTACAAACCGAACAGTGGTACCAGAGCCAAACATTTATGTAAATTATTAATTATTTTAATTTGATATATATATTTATATGTGTTGAGAATAATTTAATTGGGCATAATTTTATTGTATAAAATTAAAAAAAAAAAAACAATTCGCAAAGTCATTATAGTAATGAATTTTGTCATTGCGTGATCCGTGATTTGGTGGTGGTACGATGCTTGGTTTATATATATATATATATATATATATATATATATATATATATATATATATATATATATGATAGTTAGTATAGTTAACTGGATTAACACTCTCACGTGGCCCAGGATAATGAATAGGATTCATTTAATCATGTTAATATTATATAATATATTCATAACCCAAAACCCATAAGCTTGTATCTTCCTGGACGTGAATCAACATGAAATCAGGATTATCAAGATTCAGTATATTATATATATGATATATTAACGGTAATTATATATATATTAACGGTTATTATATATATATATAATAATATTCTTAATTATTTTATAATTAAAATAATTTTTTTTAATCTTAAAATAAAATGTTTATTTTAATCTTAAAATAAAAGATTTATTTTAATTTTAAAATTAGATTTCATGCTAACTAATTAGAGTTGGAATTGAATTCCATGATAACTAATTGGAGTTGAAATTGGATTTTATGTTTCCTTAAATAAAGTAGTTTATTTAGATATGAAATAAGATTTCATATTATTCAAAATAAATGAGTTTATTTGTGAATAAGAAAGAGAATCCGTATTTACTTAAATAAAGGAGTTTATTTAGATATGGAATAAGATTTCATATTATTCAAAATAAATGAGTTTATTTGTGAATAGGAAAGAGAATCCACGTTCCCTTTAATAAAGGAGTTTTTTTTACTTGGAATTGGATTCCATAATTAATTAATATAAATGAGTTTATTTTGATTAAAGATTTTGATTAAAATAAAATAGTTTATTTTATTCAAAATTGGATAAATTAAAATAAAAGAGGTTTATTTTGATTTATATTTGGATTAAAATAAAGGAGTTTATATTGATTCAAAATTAGATTTTATGCTAACTAAATTTGCTAATTAAATGATATCAATATATATATTGAATGTTTATTATTCATGAGATGAATGTTATTTATTGATGCATATGTAGATGTGTATGATAATAAATGGGATTGATTATGGACTATTGACCAATGTGATTGGATTTTATTTTAGTTGGATGCATGAATGTATGAGTTTTATTAAATGGGGGTCTGCGTACCTCATCTTCTCTAATTTTTTCTTAATGTAAATTTTATCTCTCTCTTATGTACTTCTCCTTGACTGCTGATCAATGTTTCTATTTATTTTAAATAGATTTGTAATAGGAATAGTTAGAATTAATTTTGAAGAATTGGAGATCAAGGAGCAAGGAGCGCTTGAAGACCTGTTTGTAATGGAGCCCGAGTTTAAATGTAATAGTTATATTTAAATATTAATTCTTGCACCCCTAGGGTTTGACCTTTTGGTTCATTTGGTAGCTCTAGTGAACCAAACTAGAATAAAAGTCTATAATCAATCCGGGTAGAAAATAATATTCTATATGTGCATGCTTATACTATATATATTATATATTATGCAAACATGCTTCGCATGTTAATTAATATGACGTGTATTTATATATATATATATATATATATATATATATATATATACGTGCATGTGCGCTAAAGAAGATGAGACAAATTAATAATAAACCCCTCAACAATTTATATTAAGTCTTAAGCGTTCAAAGATATTTGGAATATCGAACGTCCCCTTCTAGCATGATAAAAATAATAGAGTATCAATTAATTATTATAAGTTTGTTGTGTTACCACAAGGCTTATCTTAATTCTTTGAGATGTTAATTTTATCACATTTGATGCTTATAAAGAAAATTGAACAATGTTGTTTTATTGTGTCACCACAAGGATACTATTTTTCTTTTTTGAATATATGGAGTGCTAGGTTGGACTTAACTTGGATAATTTTGCTTCGGATGTACAACCACTTGATCAAAATAATCTAAGAGGCAAAATACAAGGAAGTGCATAGTTGATGTAATTGACAAGAGTTGTCTACCTATTTATTTATAAATAGTTTGTTGTGTCACCACAAGGCTATATACATTTGAAATGAGATCCTTATTCTCACTAGCAAATCTTTAATTAGATTTTGCCAAACTATATAAGTGAGGGTAATATAGTTTGATGAAAATAGTGGGAGATACCAGTTTAAAACAAGACCTAATTTATTTTGGTAATTAATAAAAGAATGTATGCTAAAATATTGTTAATTACAAATTCATTTATAGAATTTTCCAATGTCTAAAATTACTATCACTGCATAGCATATTAGATGCTAAATTAACCGGATCGAATTAAAAGAATTGGTTAAGGAAATTGAGAATAGTTCTCACGAGTGAAATACTATCTTATGTCCTTAATACGCCTATCCCTGCATTGGTTGCAGACAATGCCTCTGAGGAAGTGATTGCTATTTTTAGAAAGTGGCAAGATGATGCACAGTTGGCTTAATGCATCATGCTCGCATCCATGAGTAACGAGTTTTAGTGTCAGCATGAAACTATGGATGCTCCTACTACATTCCTTCATATCAAGAAGTTGATGGTAAGAAAAGTAGGAATGATAGATATCAGATATCTAAGGAGCTCTTCCGATCTAGAATGACAGATTACACTACAGTACAAACAAAGTCCTTAACATGATCAATTCGATTGAATAATTAGGACAACAGATTTTGTCATGGATGGAGAGTTGAGCCAAGATTTGATCTTATAATTATTCCGGGACTCCTTCTCACAATTGTTGTGAATTTTTCATATGAACAAGCTAGATATCAGCCTCGCTGATTTGCTTAACATGTTGAAAATTATTGAGAGTCACTTTCCAACAAAGAAAGACCAATTCTTACTGATAGAGGCCAAAAGATCTTTTGAAAAGAAGAACGATTCAAAGAAGATAAATAGAAAGGCAAAAACAAAGGATAATAAGAACAAAACTGATACGGATAGCAAAGGAGTTTGCTTCCACTGTAATAAGCCTGGGCACTGGAAAGAAACTGCAAGAAGCATCTTGCAGAGGCTAACCAGAAGAAGCTTAGTGAAGTTTCGGTTACAAATACAATTTTGTTCATGATTTAAAATAATTTTTTTTTAAATCAAGGTTCTACTTGGGTATTGGATACCGACTTTGGTTATCATAAATATAGATTTATGAAGGAACCAAGCAGAAGTAGAAAACTAAACAAGGGATAAATAATCCTATGTGTGGAAAATGAAGTAAAGGTTGTTGCATTAGCCATACAAACTTATAGTTTAGCAATGCTTATGGGCAAATCTATTAAGTCAATAAGTTGTTATTATATTCTGGTTCTTGGACGAAGAAACATTATTTCAATTTTGTTGTTGGACAATGAAATCTTTGGTATTATATTTAAGAATAATTGTTGTTCTATTTATAATAATAATATTTTGTATAGTACTAGAATATTACTTAATGGATTTTGTATACTTGACTTATGTGAAAAATTATTTTCTAAATTGAACAAACTAGTATAAGAAAAGGAGATGATCATTCAAAGAGTTGAATGTGTGTATTTGCTAAAATACAAGTGTGACTTATTTGAAAGGTTCAAAGAATTCAGAAGTGAAACAAATTGGCAAAGTATTAAGATTCTTTGATTAGATCAAGGAATAAATACTTGTGTAATAAGTTTCTAGATCATCTCAAATGGTTTTCTCATAATGGACACCTCCTGATACGAAATAATTGATTGATGTATCTGAAAGAAAAAATCGTACCTTGTTGGACATGGTACGGTCCATAATGATTTTACCGACATTCCAGTATCCCTCTAGGGTCATGCCCTAGAAATTGCTGCCCTAGAAATGGCTTCTAAGATAAAAGTGTTTATCATTGAAGGGGAAAGTGGGAGGATAATAGAATCTTGAAGAGTTAAAGAACCACAAAACACTATAAGTCAAATAAGAGGAACCTGTAGATAGAACTATTGTACCACAACTTTATCGTAAATCTGGAATAATACCAAAGATACCTGGGAGGTATGGATTCATCATGGATGATGATGATGATGTACGTATCATAGAAGATGATGACCCAGTTACATACGATGAGGTAAGAGTTGTTGACACTCAGAAAAATGGATTAAAGCAAGTTTATCAAAAATAGAACATTCGTTTTGATGAAAAAACCAAAAGAGTTTGATTTTATCATAAATAAGAATGAACCTAGTGTGTACAAAATGGTCAGTGGGAGCGTCGTGACATTCATAGTATTATATGTAGATATACTACGGATAAGAAATGACATACCAATGTTATAATCCGTAAAGATAAAGTTTTCTAAACATTCCTCCATAAATAATTTGGGAAGAGTATCGTAATTGGGGATAAAAATATATATAGATAGATTTAAGAGGATGCTCGACTTAACCCACGGAACATATATTCATTTGATGCTAAAGTTCTTTAGCATGACAAACTCCAAAAGATGTCTCATGTTGATGAGCCATGGAAAGTATCTCTCTTAATAGTCCCTATCGACGTCGGGATTTTTAATTGTCCCTTTCCGTTACTTGTTCTTTGGTGTTCTCATTTTAGGTGAGATTTGTTTAAAAAAACAAGTGAAAATGTTCCGACATGTATAATGCCAACGATGGACTGTTGAGTCACCGGTTGGTTTTTTAAATGGTTGTACCAACACAACCGAGAAAAGGTTTTCACATTGACCCAATGATGTGACACTGCTAAACGGGTCGATGAAACCGAGATTCATTAGGGTCCGGGGACTTGATTATGCGGAGGGAAGGTGTTAGGCACCCCCCGACATCCGTGTTACCACGGTGACCGCCTCTTTTCAAGAAACTATTATCTGAATGTGTGTGTGTGTGGGTCAATGTGCTATTATTTGGAAGTAGTGCGAGGCCTTGTTCGCACCTATATACACAGGGTCTGAATTTGTGTAAAAAGTCAATTTTAGCAAGATATGGCAGTGATGTTTTAGAAAAGAGGTTTTTCAAACCCTTGTGCTCAATAGTAATTGAGACCTTTTACACTTCTATTTTATTAAGTGTTTGACTTGATTGATTTTATTTCTGAGATGCGAAGCATCTATAAGAAAATAATGTACAAAATAATGCCGATTTCCTTGTGGGTATGAAAATCATCTGAGGAAATTAAGACACTGCAGAATAATTTACAAGCTGCTTATAGCTGAAAATGTCCATCACGGGAACCGAATCTAGATCCAATAGGTTGAATCTGTGATCACATGATTCCTAGGCGCACATGATACCGCAATTTGTATGAAAGAAGTAAACAGGTATATATATAAAAGCAGTAAATATATATACAGACATTATCACCAACCACGAAGCACCTCCATGGGGGATCAAAAATATAAATAAAGCTGTAAAAGCTATCAACCGCCACGAAGGAAACTCCATGCGGGACAAAATGCAAATAAAGCTGTACAAAGCAATCAACTGTCACGAAGTAAACTCCAAGTAGGACGAAATATAAATAAAGCTGTAAAAGTGATCAACCACCACGAAGTATACTTCAGGTGGGACGAAATATATATATATATATATATATATATACATAAAAGCAATAAACGCACCGGATGTAAAATCCAGGCTCATCGAATAGAGTCCGACAACAGTTCATTTATATAAGTATATATATATATATAAGAGCGAGTAAACGCACCAGATGTAAAATCCAGGCTCATCGAACAAAGTCCGACACACAGTTAATATATATATATATATATATTAAAGCAGTAAACGCTCCAGACCAAAGTCTAGGCTCATCGAACAAAGTTCGACACACAGTTCATATATAATAAATGTATATATCTATATAAAAGCAAATAAACGCTCCAGACCGAAGTTTAGGCTCAATCGAGGCATAACTCGATAATGTTAGTCAAATATATATATATATATATATATATATATATATGTATATACAAACTGAAATAAAACCACGGACCGAAGTCTGGACAAACACACGCAACACGACTCTCAACGTGAAGAAGGGTGTGTGCAGAGATGAAGACAAAGGCTTTAAAATGTGTGAGAAGGCTTACAGTGGGCTACCAAAGAAGACTTCTATATCTTTAAAGTGGGTAAACACTGGCTTTTTTAGGTACCAAATTAGCTATATATGAGCTCGCAGGTGTTTAAAATGAGAAAGCACTCAGTATGGGGTGAGTACAGAGAAAATTGGGCAGGGCTTCCTCGCCGTTTTCTCTTGCAATTATGGCCACCCCAAGCCCTCTATTTATAGAGGGGGGAGCCGCAGGTCTACCTGCAGCTACCCGGGATGCCCAAAATATGGGTCCCGCCGTGTCGGTCAAGCACGACATATCGTTAGGATAACGTGATGTTTGCTTTTCACGCTCATAACTTTTCAACCGGAGTCCGATGGAAGCGTGCCATATCATTCCAGAAAGCTCTTTTCGAGAGCTACACAATGACCTAAAATTTTCCCTTTTTGATTCCAGGAAGATGGGTCCATGACCGAAATGGCATTTTTGGGTTTCCGTCAGGCAGTCTGTTGAGCTGTTTTGCATAGTTTGCGCTCGGAAGTTAAGATATGGTTCTTGTGGGACTTCTATTGAGGCATTTTGAGTTTAAATGAGTGTATTTGATTTGAAATGAAGTTGAGTTGGTAAAATGACCATTTTGCCCCTCCCGGGGTTATCTCCGGTGTTCGCGCAGTTGTAGCAGTCTTTTCTTAGGGCTATCTCTGAGGTTGTCATGTTGTTGACTCTGAATGTCCTCAGGGTTATCTATGAGGTTTGTTTGACTTCTTGGGGTTAGAAACTGGATATCCCGGGGATATCTTTGGGGTTGGAATTGATGTAATGGTCCTCCAAGGTTACCTCTGGAATGTGAAAAAGATGCTTTTGCCCTCCTACATAGTTAGTAACAGGAAAAGAAAATTTCGAGTGTCTATAGAGGCCCCTCTTTATCATGTTCATGCAATGCAGTGGAATGGACATGATAAAGATTAGTAGACACTTGAAACATGATAAGGTATTTATAATGATGCTAATTGCAATGTAGTGAATGTTTATGAGGAATGTGAAAATGTTTTCGCAAATCGCAGTTCGTAAATCGCACATCACATTTCGCACTTCGCTTTTCGCAATTAGCCAAATCACACATCGCATTTTTCATTTTGTAAATCGCAATGTAATGAATGTTATAATGAATGCTAAAATGTTTTCGCAGATCGCTTTACCTTTATCGATCATTGTTGATGCCTATGTTGGCGTTGACTCCAATGGTTTGGCATTTAATCGCTAATGCTTGTTTAATAAAGATATATTGAGATGTTTTCCACATCTGTGATGGGGATGACATTCTGAAATCTCTAGACCTTCTCGATGTGTACGTTGGTAGTTTGCAACGGTGCCTACCCTACTGATCGCCAAACTGCTTTGGTTCCCACTCGAACGGTGGTATACGAAGCTTTCATCGTTGAACTGTCTTGATGTTGCGCTGGATGGATGCCAATGGTTTAGAATATTGGATCATCTGATACCTTTGCTTAAGTTATATTCCAAGGTTTGCTTCGCCAGACTCTACCTGATATTACGCTCACCCCCTTTTTGAGGTGATTTGGAGTTTCCTTTCACTATTGGGTGCATGTGCCCCATTTCCTTAAGCGCTTGATTCGCAATCCGGTTGAACTGGTGACTTGAATTCTACTGACATCCCTAGGGGTTGCAGCTCGTTCTTTCGCTGCCCAGATTTGAACTTCGGTGTAGAGGCCTCAACTGATGAGGACTTGACGCAGGTTAACATGTTTGATGGTGTTGATTTCCTTCGCTAGACCTTTCGTCATTGGCCTTATGCTCCTAAGTTAAGAACTTTTTTGAGAATTTTCCCCCCTTTTTTTTGTAGGGGAAAGCTAAAGTCGCCATGATTTCTTTCAGGAGTTCTCCCCTTTCTTTTGCTGAGAGGCTTGATCCCGCCTTAATCTCCTTCCATCTCTTGGAAGTGGACAATGCCCCAGTCCTTTCGCAGGTTGATGCCGGGGGTTCATATGATAAACTCTCTTTGTTGATGAAGTCGCAATTGAGTAATATCTGAATCGTCAGTGCGATGATGTGAGGGAAGCTCTGATGATGATGTATCATGCTAATGACGTTGACTGATGCATTTTCCTCTTTAGGATGGTTGATAAATGCCCCAGTGTTGAGTTGTCGTTGTTCCTGAGATTGCCCCAACTTTGCTTGTTGTTTGGGATATTTGTTTTGATAGATGAGCTGATAAGATGCCGAGATCGCAAGAGGCTTTTACTTCTGTACCAGATGGTGAACATGTAGTGGATTTGGGCTTTGATGCCCTCAATCATTGTTACTGACTTGTTCTCGCAATCGGCATTGATAGTTTTCTTCTGATTTGATAAAGATTTGTGATTGAGGGTGTCGGATCTTTGAAAGTCCTCGCTGCTGGTTGTCTTAGTGTATCGCTATTTCTTCCTTTCTAGGATTTGTACCAGATTTGATGGAATGACATTGAAGTGTTGTTGGGTCTTCTCAACATGGGTCATTGACTTGGAGGATTGTTCTTGGGCGTAGACTTGAGATTGATGTTTGGGTTTGGATATTTCTTTTAAGGGTTTGACCGTACCACTGATGGCTGCCTACGTACTCCTGTGTATGTGGGAGATCAGGTCAACGTAGTTCCTGCTTGATAAGATAGACGGTTTGAGAAGAGTTTGTTTGGGTTTTTATTTGAGAAGTGTTTGTTTGGGTCTTTGTTTGAGAAGTGTTTGTTTGGGTTTTTGTTTAGTTTGACTGCACCATTGATGATTGCCTACGTACTCCTATTGAAGAAGAGATTAGGTCTTTCGTAGTTCAGGCTTTGGTTTGAATAGGTTCAAAATGGGAAGTGGTGAGAAGGGTGTAGAAATGATTTTGTTTTATTTTTGTTTTCTTTTTTTTTTTGTTTTTTTGTTTTTTGTTTGTTTTTTGTTTTTGTTTTTGTTTTTTGTTTGTTTTTTGTTTTTTTTTATTTTTTTACATGCATGGAAAATAAAAAGCACACTGCGAAGAAAGTGATATCGTCCCATCATCACCTGGAACTCACAACTGTATCCTCTGGATCTACATCTTCTTGGCTAGCTGAGGCATGATAGTCCAGTTGTCAGTAGTGATGTTACCTTCAGGGCTCGTGATAGAGGTTATCTCTTGGTTCTGAATATCTTCACTTATGGCCATAACTTGATCTCTTCCTGATTCAGTACATTCCTCAGGGACGCTTGAACTAGACAGATCGTAAAAAAGGTATAAACTCCTGATTCTTTAATGAGTTGGTTTCCGTGATAACCTCACCACCTTTTCCTTCATTTACTCCTTCACCTTTTTCTTGGGTTTGAAAGGATTCAACCATGAAATCTCCCTCGAACTGTTGTTGCATTTCTCGCAAGGAACTTTCCTTTTTAGCTTTTTCTTCTTTGGAAAGGATTAGTATTTCTTCCTCATCATCCAAGATGATGAAATCAGGAACGTGGTTGATATATTTGGACCACAGGACGTTTGATGTTGGTGGAGGAATCTTTTTTGGGGATGCCTTTGTCTCCTCCGCCATTACTTGCATTAGGATCAGTCCACCTTATGTTCTGGCAGAATTGTCGCTCATAACCTTCACCTCATTTGAACTGCCTATCTCGAATGAACATCTTAAGCGTTTTATTTCTTTTTCGCCTTTTTTGGTCATGGGAAATTCTACCTCTAGTTCTCCATTTTCAATGAGATCCTGGATTTTATGTCGCAAAGACCAACATTCTTCAGTCGTATGTCCAAGTGCATTAGAATGGTAGAGACATATCTTGGTGGAATCATAACTCTTTATCTTGGGATTTATAGGAGGCAGCAACTCAGTAATCCTCCCTTTGCTTATCAGAAAGTGTAGCATTTCTTCATTTGATTTGCTTAGAGGGGTGAATTTTTGGACTCTTTTGGAGGCTGTTTGATCTTTCATTTTTGAGAATTCGAATTCCCTCGAGTGATTTTTCCACTGACGAGATCTTCTAGTACATTTATCATCCCCCTTTTCTTGTACTTTCAGCCTGCTTTGATCTTCTTTATTTAGATAGCTTATAATGGAGAGATATGGACTTGTATTGTGATTAACTTCCTTTTTCTCTTGGCTTTCTGATAGTTGAGTGAAAAACTGCCTCGTTTCCTGATGTTGGCGCACTATCAGCTTAGCTAGCAGATTTACTTGATTCTGGATCGCCTCTAATTTTTGCATTACTGGCATTCCCTCCTCCGAGTTTTCCCACTTTAGGACATTTGTTTTGTGCCCTTGGGGGTATTCCTCCATCCTTCGTATGTACTTACGAATTGGATACATTTCAGCGCTTCCTGACCCTATCATGTTTACTTCTTCCGTATCACACCACAACGGAAGGTTGCTGTTGACATTTCGTTGGTCAGGTTGTTGGACCACAATACTGCCACTTTCGATCAGATTTTGAATCTTATGTTTTAAGGACCAAAAATCCTGTGTATCGTGTCCTGGAGACCCTGAGTGCTAAGTACATCTCTGGCTTGGATTATATCTTTTGCTCTCTAGTTCTAGAGGTGGAGCCAGTTTGGTAATTTTCTTATGATCCATTAATATCGCCAATACATTTTCAAGGGAATCGCCTAGTGGAGTGAACACCTGATTTTCTGATCTTTCGAATTTTCTTTTTCTATCCTGGCATTGGTTGAACGCGGCTTGTTTTTGAGATGGCAGATTGTCTTGCATTTTCCAAATGGGAGGGGGGGGGGGGGACTATAGTTTGGTCTCCTAGCTTGCCCCTGTACAACAAGGGATACATCTTCATCGCCTTTATCGGGTACCCCCTTGGGATCGCTCGCATACTTTCCAGTCTGTATGTGTTTGGCGACTACTTCCAAGGCAGTGATGTCTTTAATCTTGCCTGCCTTCAGGCCCATCTCTGCCATTTCACCGTGTTTGATCATTTCCGAAAATGGCTTTCCTATGCCTGCTAGGATCCTCTCGTAGTATGGAGCATCTTGGATGTCTATAAACATTATTACCATCTCAGTTTCTATCATTGATGGAATGACTTGTGATGCTAGATGTCTCCACCTTTGGGCATATTCTCGGAAAGATTCAGTACTTTTCTTTTTGACTTTAGTTACTTGGTATCGATCCGGTGCCATTTGTGACTGAAAACTGTATTGATTTAGAAAGGCGTGGGACAATTCTTCCCAGTTATGGATTTTGGCATTGTTAAGTCGGGCATACCAGGCTTTAGCCTCTCCAGTAAGACTCTTTCGAAAAAGTTGCATTCTGAGGCTTTCATCTTTAACATAAGACCCTAGTTTGCCAATATATAGTTTTAGGTGCGTATAGGGATCGCCTGCCCCATTGTACTTTTCAAACTCTGGGACTTTGCCCCTAGGAATATGCAGAGATCGGAATAGGTGACACTTCCGTAGTTTCCAGTCCCTTTGATTGATCGGATAGTTTCCTCCATTTGTTGGACTTTCTTTCTCATATCCCCAGTTTCTTGATCATCCCTGAGATTTGTGATTTCTTTATTGAAATGAGGTTTAAGTATCTGGGTTTCCATATTTTTGCCTATACCCTGACTGCCCCCTGGTGTGTAGGACTCTGGTTGAGTAGGCATTGTCTGGCCCTGCGTATTTTTACTTTGTTCTTTTAGAAAGACAACCAATTCTGCTATCTGATTGCTTAATCCTTCAAACTCCTCTCTGGAAATAGAAGTAGGATCAGGCTGGGCACTTGTAGCCATATTTGACGGTGGACTTAGTGCCTTCTTGAACTTTAAACGGGTAATGGGACCAATTGCTTCCCTACAAAAAGACTTATGTAGTTTAGTCTTAGAAAATGTAGGAATATTATATGCTACTTAATGTGTTCGTTTTGGAGTATTATCCTGCGAAACGGATGTCCGTTGACCAGATAGCATGACAAGTTTTGATATGAAAGGGAATGTATGTACACATATTCCTTTATATTTTCCATTACATTGAGATTTACATGGAAATGAAATTACAAGTAATTGAAATGTGAAAGTGTGAAGATACTTTTTTTTGTTTTTTGGGTTTATCAAAGGCTGACCTATCTTAGGTTACTCTCGCAGCTTTTTGGCATGAAGGTTCCCAAATCATCGCAATTTACTCAACGGGAAATTAATCCGGTCTTTCAACTGGAGCGAATTTGGGTGGTGCCTTTCCTGAGCCTCGGGGAATCAGTCTTCACACGAGTCCAGTAATCAAACACCGATGGGATAGCCTCCTAGTGGAGGGACCACACAACATACATTCACATACATCGCGTCTCACCGTATGAAAATGATGACATGTGCAAAGCACTAATATCACAAGCAGATATGGTGCGAGGCACTAAGTGCAATAAGTAAATGCATTTGTACACATTCATCATAAATGTAAATGCAAGATCCACACACAAGCAGATAACAGTTTTGAAAAGATTGTAATAGCGGCTTAAGTCCTCTTACTGGAGTCCCCAGCAGAGTCGTCACTTGTCGACGTCGGGATTTTTAATTGTCCCTTTCTGTTACTTGTTCTTTGGTGTTCTCATTTTAGGTGAGATTTGTTTGAAAAAACAAGTGAAAAAAGGTCCGACATGTATAATGTCGACGATGGACTATTAAGAGTCGCCAGTTGGTTTTTTAAATGGTTGTACCAACACAACCGAGAAAAGGTTTTCACATTGACCCAATGATGTGAAACTGCTAAACGGGTCGGTGAAACCGAGATTCATTAGGGTCCGGGGACTTGATTATGCGGAGGGAAAGTGTTAGGCACCCCCCGACATCCGTGTTACCACGGTGACCGCCTCTTTTCAAGAAACTATTATCTGAATATGTGTGTGTGTGGGTCAATGTGCTGTTATTTGGAAGTAGTACGAGGCCTCGTTTGCACCTATATACACAAGGTTTGAATTTATGTAAAAATTCAATTTTAGCAAGATATGGCAGTGATGTTTTAGAAAAGAGGTTTTTTAAACCCTTATGCTCAATAGTAATTGAGACCTTTTACACTTCCATTTTATTAAGTGTTCGGCTTGATTGATTTTATTTCTGTGATGCGAAACATTTATAAGAAAATAATGTACAAAATAATGCCGATTTCCTTGTGGGTATGAAAACCATCTGAGGAAATTCAGACACCGCATAATAATTTACAAGCTGCTTACAGCTAAAAGTGTTAATCATGGGAACCGAATCTAGATCCAATAGGCTGAATCTGTGATCACATGATTCCTAAAGCATATATAATCGCAATTTGTATAAAAGCGATAGCGGTATATATATAAAAGCGGTAAATATATATATCTGATATGATCACCAACCACGAAGCACCTCCATGGGGATCAAAATGTAAATAAAAGCGTAAAAGCTATCAACCGCCACAGAGGAAACTCCAAAGGGACAAAATGTAAATAAAGTTTGTACAAAGCAATCAAGCGCCACAAAGTAAACTCAGGCAGGATGAAATATAAATAAAGTCGTAAAAGCGATATCAACCACCACGTAAGTAAACTCCGTGTGGGACTTAAATATATATATATATATATATATATATATATATATATATATATATATACATGTATAAAAGCAATAAACGCTTGGGATGTAAAATCTAAGGCTCATCGTAATGTAGTCGACAACAGTTCATATATATATATATATATATATATATATATATATATATATATATATATATAAAATATTAGTAAACGCATAGGATGTAAAATCAGGCTCATCGAACAAAGTCCGACACACGCTATATATATATATATATATATATATAAAAGCAAATAAACGCTCCAAACCGAAGTCTAGGCTCAATCGAGGCATAACTCGATAAAGTTAGTCCAAATATATATATATATATATATATATATATATATATATATATGTATATACAAACTGAAATAAAACCATGGACCGAAGTCCGGGCAAACACACGCAACACGACTCTCAACGTGGAGAAGGGTGTGTGCAGAGATTAAGAGAAAGGCTTTAAAACATGTGAGAAGGCTTACAGTGGGCTGCCAAAGAAGACTTATAAATCTTTAAAGTGGGTAAACACTGGCTTTTGTAGGTACAAAAGTAGCTATATATGAGCTCGCAGGTGTTTAAAATGAAGAAGCACTCAGTTTGGGGTGAGTACTGAGCAAATTGGGCAGGGCTTCCTCGCCGTTCTCTCTTGCAATTATGGCCACCCCAATCCCTCTATTTATAGAGGGGGGAGATGCAGTCTACTGCAATTTACTGAGATGCCCAAAAATATGGGTCCATGAGTTGTCGGCACGTATATTCGGACAACGCGTTGTTTGCTCGGTCGCTCATAACTTTCAATCCGGGAGTCCGATGGAAGCGTGCCATATCATTCCAAAAAGCTCTTTCCGAGAGTTACACAATGACTTAAGATTTGCCCTTTTTGATTCCAGGAAGATGGGTCCATGACCGAAATGGCATTTCCAGGTTTTCGTCAGGCAGTCCGTTGAGCCGTTTTGCATAGTTTGCGCTCGGAAGTTAAGATATGGTTCTTGTGGGTCTTCTATTGAGGCATTTTGAGTTTAAATGAGTGTATTTGATTTGAAATGAAGTTGAGTTGGTAAAATGACCATTTTGCCCCTCCCGGGGTTATCTTTGGTGTTCGCGCAGTTGTAGCAGTCTTTTCTTAGGGTTATCTTTGAGATTGTCATGTTGTTGACTCTGAATGTCCTCAGGGTTATCTCTGAGGTTTGTTTGACTTCTTGGGGTTAGAAACTGGATATCCCAGGGATATCTTTGGGGTTGGAATTGATGTTATGGTCCTCTAAGGTTACCTCTGGAATGTGAAAAAGATGTTTTTGCCCTTCTGCATAGTTAGTAACAGGAAAAGAAAATTTTGAGTGTCTACAGTCCCCATAGACTCCTGAAAAGAGAGATCGCATGAGTGACAATCATGTATATAATGAAATATACGAGACCTGATGGTGATCGGTCATATTCTGGAGAAGATCATTGTAAAATAGTGAAACACATCTTAAAGTACTTAACCAGCACTAAGGATGTGATCAGATTTATAGTGAGTCTGAATTAAAACTAGAAGGCTTAACATACTCAAGTTTTTCAGATAGACCAAGACGACATAAAATCTACTTTAAGGTAAATCGTTATCTTGAACGGTGGTGCAATGAAATTGGAAAGGTTCTAAACAGCAAAGAGTTGTTAGTTTAGTGATAAAGACAAAGTATATAGCTATAAATGAAGCTGCAAGTTGTTTGTTTGGATGAAAAGTTCATTACAGAACTGGTAATAGTTCCTAAGTCTCATCTTGGATCTAAACATGTGTTGTGGCACTTTCATTTGATTATAAGAATCATTGAAAGATGGGAAATCACTATCAAGATAGTGGACTTTCAAGAACAACATTACATATCCATTAACTAAAGCTTATCCAACAGCAAGATAATTGTCACTTAGAGAAGGAGGGTATGAGATACCATGGCGATTGGATTTAATGCAAGTGGGGGATTGAAAGTAGCATGCACACAAGCCAATCATGTTTGATGATAAGGCATATACTTTGTAACAATCTTATTCATTTATTAATAAAAAGTATTAATTTATTAAAGGCTTTTAATTATCTACATGATGCTATTTTATAATATGTGATAAACCCATAGTTTTAAGCAATGCTTTTAGAATAATGATGATGATAATTCTAATGAGATCTAAATTCTTAGAAAGTTTAAAACTAAAATAGTTCCCAATTGTTGGATTCCTAAATTGAGGGTTAGTGAATCCAGATAGATTGGTACATACGTTACTTGCTCATTGGATGAGGATGATTGATCTCATGATCATTTGTGTGGAGACACTAAAGCAAGTACGTAGGTGCTTATTGGAGAATAAGTACACTGAACGTGGCTCGCTAAGGAATACCTAATGGAGTTTTACTTGCATGTCAATAAGAATTCCTGTAGTGATAGTAGTACAAGTGATCCTTGGACTTAAGATTATCATAGTATCTTGTGTATGATGAGTTATACTTTGAATTATTCCTTAAGACCCTTAGGGTATATCAAAGGGTATGATTGGGTATAATAAGTTGTACATGGAGATAATGTATGATCAATAAAGAATCTATCGCTATTAGTAAAAGAAGAGAAATGTCCTATTTGATTCGATAAATGACAACCCAAAGAGTCCTTGGTTAAAATGCGAATGAAATTAGAAAGGCGTTTCTAATTTACATTATTTGGAGTTGTGCATTTAAGAATTCAAATACATATAATTAAATAAAATAAGACTTGACAGTAATTCCATGTCTTATATTTAATTGGGACATTGTATGGTGGAAGGATTGAATTGACGGTAACTATTTACTCAAAGGTTCTTTTATGATTAATGTTGAAATCTATATTATCTGGAAAGTCGTTGTTGATCGCTGGGAGGCTTATCCCTATTATAGAATAAATATTATTTATTTAAATAAAGTAATAGTTTAATTTATTTATTTAAATAATATTGGAATTATTCTAATTGATTTATTCACAACCGGTTTAATATGGAGAACCTAAAGGGTCACACCATAAAAGGAAGAATAATTATTTAAGAAGTTAATGGCATAATCGTAATAATAAGTTAAGTATATTTAATTTAATCTATGGTGATAAAATAAATTAAATGGCTTAATATTTATTATTTAATATTTTGGAAATATTAAATATAAATTAATAAGAGGAGTCTTATTATTATTATTACTATTACTATTATTATTATTTAATTATTAAAGGAGTTTGAGAATTAATTAATAAAAGTACTCTCAAATATCCTAATAGGATTAGGATGCAAATTAATTAAAAGAGTTTAATTAATTATCCTTAATAAGATTAGGGAGCTTAATTAATTAAAGGAATTTAGTTAATTAAATAATATCTTATTTTCTAATTAGATTAGAAGGGTTAACTGATATCTTTATAAGAGGAGTCTTATATCAGATATCAATATACGTAATTCCAATTATTGGAGAGTACGCTCTTTTTCTATAAGAGATAGAAAAACTAGGGTTTAGCCAACCACCCATCTTTTTGAATCTTTCTTCTTCCTTGGTGGATCACCTCTAGAGGCCAAACACTTGGGTGACTAACGTTGATCGAAGGAATGAACCAAAACTTGGTGGATTCAAGTTAAACGCGAAAAGGATTTGGAGGTGAACTTGTACCTCAGGAAGCTCGAATCTTCAAGGGTATGATTCTTGTTCTTCATATTTTCATTTAATTAATAATTGTGCATAAAGGGTGATCCGAGTATATGGTTTGTAAGAATTTTAAAACTCTGATTTTCCACGTTTCCGCTTAATTTGTGCAACTTGATTGC
Source organism: Panax quinquefolius (assembly GCA_020205615.1). Taxonomy (NCBI): domain Eukaryota; kingdom Viridiplantae; phylum Streptophyta; class Magnoliopsida; order Apiales; family Araliaceae; genus Panax; species Panax quinquefolius. The sequence goes on along the minus strand of CM035164.1, from coordinate 80,280,368 downwards.
GTTCATGAATATTATAAACCTAACACTTGTCCGGAGGCACTAATTGAAGTTTCAAGCCTGTTGGGCTTGAAGAGTTCCAATGGAACTAGAGAAGTTCCAAGGCTGCTGGCCTTGAAAGAATCTCAGTGATTCAGAGTGTTGCCCTTCCTTAGTTGAAATCCTGCTAGTTGAAAGTAGAAGTGTGGATTATGAGCTTGAGCCTCTGAACCACTTAAAATCCCTTGTGTCTTTTACTTTATGTCATTTACATTATGCACTTAACTGCTATAACTTCTATATATGTATGTATTAACTGTTTATCACTGAACTAACTCTAAGAACAATATACATATGATTATGAATATATCAATGAAGGAGATCTTTTACTTATTCCGCTGTGCTTGAAAAGATTCTTATGTTTTTCATATGCTAAATCATTAGAAATACAAAATAAATGAGAAAAGTATTTGAAATCAAAAAGGATCTATTTAACCCCCCTTCTAGATCTATTGTGTGCCTACTGGGAACAAACAATTGGTATCAGAGCAGGTTCTAATCGCTTTTAGTCTGATCCTAGGCACAAACTGTGATGCCCCCAAAATTAGGTATACATCACCCATTCTGAGTCGCCAGATACATGGTACAAAATTCAAATACAACTTCATTTATACAACTGTTGAGCTTTCGTATAGAATACGACCACAGTTAACTATGAGTTTTAATACAAATGTATGTAACTCTCATGGTGCCTCGACCACAACCTTACAATGGTACTTTACATAAAAGTATAGTCAAAAACTGTTTTAGAAATTAAAATCTTTGGGAAGTGCTCAAGGAAACCTTCGTACATGGGAGGCCATGCGTCTAGGTTATAATAGATATCATATGGCCACAGAATTATCCTTGGTTGACCCAATACACCCTAAAGAAAAATGAGAAGATTACTATCATCTTCTTTCCAATGGTGAGTCTTCTCTTGATATATAAATATCTTCGTTGTCTCCAAGTGAAAATTATATTTCACATAAACTCCATGATCATATAGGTAGTGCCCGTAGATATACTCAGCAAGTGGATGCGCACAACCCTGTCTTATGATAACACGAGGTTGTATGTCATTAGACATCTTGTATGATAGTGGCAAAACACCCTTCCAAAGTTGGGTTCACCTCACCCTATTTGATTCACCAAATATAACTACTAAATGTTGTATAGAATACAACACACTTTTCTATACTGTTTAGGGAGAACCTCCACAGCTAGAGACAACTGTTCTATTCCCCTGTTATCCTCGCTCGACCCGGCAACATTCTTACTACAACACTCTTATTACCTGAAAGGAATTGTGAAGCAGAAAGGGTGAGCACAACTAGCCCAGTAAAGAATATCATGACTAAAGATAATTAAATTATCAATAGCTTTCATTAATAATAAATCATAGATTTAGAACATATGGTAGATGATAAAACTTTTCAACCATAGTTGCAGCGGAACGAGCAATCCATTAGAAGAGTCAAATAGATCATCAGATATATTATCTTCTCTATGTTAAAAATCCACCAATAATATTTTATCACTGTAACATCAATCAACAATTCATGTCCACAATCATATGAATAACTCATAATCATAATTATGATTCTAAATTCCTCTTCGCACCCAGGACGAAGATAATTTTCATCACCTATCTTCACCTGAAACATCAAAAATCATGGTTATACCAAATCACATTTCTTGTTCATAAGCATACTAATAAATTCATCTTTGCACTACGGCCAAAGATATTCATTAACAATTCATCTTTGCACTACAAGCCAAAGACATACAACTATATTTTTAGAAGAGTCAAGTAGAGCATGATATCTACTATCTTCTACAAATTAAAAGTGTATAATCAATATTTTATCGCTGACACTCAGCTCAATAAATAATCTACATCATCGAATCATCCCTGCACTACAGGCCAAGGATATTCTTTAATATCACGACCACGAATTATCCATGCACTACGGGCCAAAGATAATCGTGTTTTCATCAACGGTCCTGATCATGCCATAAAATAATTCATCTTTGCACCCTTGGCCGAAGAGAATCCATAGCCATAATCATACCAAAAACTTTCCATCAATGCACTACGGGCCAATGAGGACTTTTTCATTAGTATCATAACCACAAATTATCCATGCACTACGGGCCAAAGATAATCGTGTTTTTATCAACGGTCCTGATCATGCTATAAAACAATTCATCTTTGCACCCTTGACCGAAGAGAATCCATAGCCATAATCATACCAAAAACTGTCCATCAATGCACTACGGGCCAATGAGGACTTTGTCCACATCATTTGTAACATTACGGTCATGATTACACCGAATAATCCCTGGTTATAATCATACCAAGTCCATCTATGCACTACAGGGCAAAGATGACTTTCAACATAATATAAACATGAGGATGATGACAATGATATAAGAATTCAATAAAACAAGTTCAAGAATTACTTTATCCAGGAACCAATAACGTCCAAATTGTCAACATGATATTGCTTTGTGGAGTAAAAATTCAAGAATGCTCAGAAGAATATTTCCATGAAAAGATACTGGATGAAGCGCTAATATCAAGGATATTCCACTAATTTCATGGAGTATAGAAGTCAAAACTTTAACCAACTGAGTATAATAAAGAATGGAATAACAAAAGAAATCACCATGCATGCGGTACTGCCAGATAGACGAGTTATTCAACAAGAATAATAATAACGGAACCGGTCAAAGTAAATTGCACCGCGGGATATTCAAAGAATAATAAATAACGGAACCCGGTCCCAAAAACGCATGCATGCGAGGATATTTCAATAGAATAATAAATAATGGAACTGTGTCGGCGTAAAGCGCTTGATGATAGGATATTCAAATGAATAATAAAGAATGGAATATTAGAAGAATTTCACCATGTATGCAAAGACTTTGCATAGGCAAAGTTATTCAACATACATAATAATAAAGAATGGAATAATGAAGAATTTCACCAAGTATAGGGTAGCCCACGTATACTGAGTTATTCCAACGAGAATAATAAAGAATGGAATAACAGAAGTTCTCTTCATAAATAAGAAAGAAAGAGTACCACTTACGAGTACAACAAATAATATTCCCTTCCTTAGAATGAAGAGTACTGGATATAGAAGTAGTGAAGTAGCAGAACACTTTTCTTCTTTCTCTCTATAGTTTCTCTCTCTAGAGTTTCAGTGAATTCGTAAGAAATAATGAAGGAATGAGCTTCTATTTATAGAAAAATGGACTGCATAGTAACTAACTCATGAACGGTCCAGATTGATTTACTTTAATCTAACGGTCCATATTTAACGAAAAATCTTTTAAATAAAATATAATATATTCTATTTATAATATAATAAAATGAATAACTTTATAAAAGATTTTACTATGCAAATACTATGCAGGCACTATACAAACACTATGCATAATAAAATATAATCTATTCTAATTATTGTCTAATAAAGCAGATAACTTTATAAAAGTATTACATTTTATATAAAAAGATTTTACTATGCAAAACATTATGCACAATAGAATATAATATATTCTATTTATAGAATAACTTTATAAAAGTATTACATTTTATATAAAAAGCTTTTTACATTTTATTACATTAATAATACCAATAAAACAAAACTGAGTGACTTATCACATAAGCATCAATAATCAATATCGTGCTATTTACCAAAATAGAAAAAAATTTGAATACTTTTATTTCATAAAATTCGGGGTCTCACACAAACATTGTTCTAAACTTAGTTTAGTAGTAAGCCACTTGTAAATGCAGATGAGCTCACACATTGGAAATATTGTGTACAGGTAAATGTGTAGATACACCTGAAGCTGCTCAGATTGGTCCTTGTTCTTAAATGTCATTACAACAAGACCAATCCTTGGTCGTAGTCAATCTTGTAGTCTGAAGACCAGGCGAGGAAGCACAAGAGACATCAACAGTAAAGAGTCAAACATCCACCAGTCTGAAAGATAAAAAGGCCATATATACTAAGAAATGCTTATTCAGAAAAGAAGGAAAAACTTCTCAAACATATATTTGGCCAACCAGCAGCTGGATGTGAACCATGTGGACTCAAGGATGTCAAAGAACTAAAGATGTCAAGATTCTCTCAGCTTACATCTTTAAGACCATGACTGATTGATTGAAGGACAACTGGAGCAATAAGCTGTCAGGAGCAAATGAAAAACTATGCACATCAATGCCTAATCTCAGTATATCTAAGTTAAATGATTGTTAAGAAACTAACAGTAGAAATGTATGGTTCCTCACTAATATAAATGTGTGTAAATCATGTTGTCTCACCTTATGCTCTATGAATTCTATCAAGAGACCATACTCTACCTAAAAAGGGGAAGAGAGAAAGTACACTGAGGTTGGAAACTCAAATGCTTACAAACTTTCTCTCCATCCATGTTTTAGGCTGAAGATCACATCTTGAAAGAAGTTTGACATAGGTCAGAATCATATCATGCTTTAATTAATATTAAGTGGAGTAATCCTTGCTATTGGGTTAGTATGTATATATAAACCTATGTTCTAGGTTTCTGATAACATATAGAGTATGATCAGTTCTACAAGAGTATCTTGAAGTTTCGTAGAAACTGATCACCTCCATGAATCAACCAGATATAAATAAGTGTTAGAGTTGATTCTCACTCTGTGAACATTTAAACTCTGTGAACATAACCAAACAAATGATGAAACCATCAAAGAAAAAGAGTGTGTTATTAAAATGGCTAATCTTACACACACTCATCATCATGCATCTCAAAATGGAATATCTAAATTAGTTATATGCATGAATATGATTGTTGGTAATCAATATGATGATAATTCTAATATATGAGGAATAGGGATTTTAAAGGCTAACCTAGCAGGACCCACTTAACCATGGGTACCAAAAATAGAAATCTATCTAACCTGCAGGTGCTTGGTCTATCTGACCACACTAAGGAATGATGAAGCAAAAAACTTCAATCAAGAAGATTCAACCAGCGGAAGGCTTAAGACTGTTCAGAAATGATTCTGATAAAATTCCTATATGTCAAAGCCTGTCCTTGAAGCCTACTGAGCTAATCTGTATGAAGCTCACATGGCTGCTGATCTTTATATGGAAGCAGGCCATTCAACCAAAGATGAAAAGGGTCTTACATGCTCAATCATGCAAAGCATGTCATATGAGAAGAATCCTCAAGGAAGCTCACATCAGAGGATCATCGAGCATCATTCATGAGGAACTCATTACGGGAACAAAACTCCACAAGAACAAACTGTGAAAGAAGACTACGTTCGTAGTGCTATCAAATGATCGTAGAGTGATCAGTCCTGAAGATATCCATGTCTATGAGATAAGGAGATATGCAAGGCTGCCTTATAATACACATGAAGAAAAGGAAATCACTCCTCACCGAGAAGACAGTATCGACCATGGGGGAGCAGTAAACTGATAACAAAACAGCAACACAAAAATATCAGGAATACACTATGAAGCAATATACCAGTTACAGAGTCCCAAAACTTTGTGACTGACGAACCAGATGAAGATCCATAGTCAGTAGGAACTTCTCAAAGCGTACTACTGATAACATTGTTAACCACCCAACTCAAAATCATGGAGCGCCTACGATCAAACATATGATCATAGTGTAAGAGCGGGAGGACACCACGATTACGGCTAATGCATATATCTAAAGTTGGTAGAGAAACTCCCTAGCAGAAAAGGTCAAATGAGATATCAGTGCAAATAACTTCTAAAGTTTTTCATCTGGAAAGCGCCTCAGGGACAAACCTATCCCTTAGTTCATTATAAGAGGTTGGCCCTTCCTGAGCTACCTTAACCTAGAAGGATTGCTTAGTCAAGTTCATCTCAAGGACCAGAATAGTCAACGATCGTAGAGTAGAGTTTGAAGTAAACTCAACGATCATAGTGCAAACTCAACGATCGTACACGCAGACTCGACGATCTCAGTCTATCCAGAGGATACTTGCTCAACTACTCAGATCGTGTGGAGATAAATTTGAATACAGTTTGGAAAGACATCATGAAAACTCAACCCAGAACTTTAGTGCCCAAACTGTCTTGGGGTACATAAGTGGTTAAGCCATGCAACTTCAAGATAAGGATTAGTGTCAAATCATCTACTGAAGCTTCTCCCAGAAGACGATCGTTGAGTCAACAAAGAAAAACGTAGAGTCCATAGCTATCTCACCAAGCTACTCTACAAATCAAAAAGGTCAACGGTCAATCCACATCACTGACGCCTATTTACTTAAATGAAATATCAAACTGAAAAGTTTATGAGGAATTATAGTTTATTACTGGGCATCGTGCAACCAATGAATGGGTGACACATAAAAGCTGATGCAAAGTCAGAAGGAAATGTCTTAAAGACAAATTCAAAATCTCAAGCCAGTTATCAGAAACTATCGAACCTCTCCCCCTCTCTTTTTTTCAAACCCTTGAAACCTCTTCAAAGCCTAAATCCATCAAACCTCTAGATTCGCCCAAATCTCATTCAAATATCTCTCATAAGAGGTCTGAAATCAAATACCCATATTCTTTGAACTCTTCAAATGGCAGATTGGCGAGTAATCATTGGCATTAAGCTCGAAACCTAGACGTTTGAGAAATATAAAAAGAAGTTCGGAGATATTCTTAAATTAGTGAAGAAGGCTGGATTCTCAGAATGTCTTGAGGCAAACACTCGAATATATGCTCAACTAGTCAAAGAGTTTTACTCAAACGCATCTATGAATTCAGGAACCCTTTCTACCAAGGTCAAATGTCAAATTCTAAAGCTGAACTCGTCTGACGTCAATCAATGTTTAGGCCTTCCTGACCTAGGACTGAAAAGCCTTGATGAGATCGACACTGAACAAGTAAAGAAGATTATGGTATACAAAAGAAACTCTAGTATGAAAGAAATGAAGAAAAAGGAGTTTCCTGAAGAATTCGAGTTCCTTGTTGAGATAGTGGGCAAATGTATATTATGCAAGGATACTGCACATGACACTGTGATTGATCAACAACTAAAGATTATGTCAGCAATAGTTCGGAAGAACGGATAAACTTTGGAGTTATCTTGCTCGATCAAATCTCCAAGTGGCTGGAAAAGGCTGAAATGAAGAAGTCTACAGATAAAACCCTTACAAAGGTTTTTCATGGAAGACTCTTGAGCTTTGTGCTAAAGAAGAAATTAGGAAGCAAGATCGAAGATGATGAGGGAGAAGCACTTAACGTCCATAAAATCATGTCTCCATAGCTGTTTGTAAACTGGAAGAAAAATCCCAAGGAAAATAGGAGGCTAATAACAACTGGGAGCAGCAGCAAGGTCTCTACAAAGAAGAGGAAGGCACAAGAGGTGGAAAGCTCTAAATCTGATGACTTTGCACCAGTAACATCCACATCAGCAAGGAAGAAGTTCAAGGGTGTGAAGAAATTAGAGGCTCCACCAAGAAGTCTTTCCACTGACAACAAAGAAGAAGGGGTCTCAACTGCAGAAACCCCAAAGAGAAGAAGTAACAGATTGCTCAAAGGGCCATCCAAAAAGAAAGCAAAGGTGATTAAGAAGTTAGTCCCAGCTCCCCAAGAAAGTCTATCTTCCAAGGATGAGAGCGTAGAGTAGAAGATGAGAAGGAAACTGAAAGTCTGAAGATTGAGCCCTCAAAGAGCAAAACCAGCAATAAGGAAGAAGTTGTTTCTATGAAAGAAGGAGCTAATTCTGGAAATGAAGAAGAATGTACAAGCCCTACGGCTAACTCTCAGAGCATCCACTCTGATGATGAAGAAAGGCTACAAGATGACACAACTACACCTTCTACTACAAATGCTCCAACAAGCTCAAAAGATGTTGAGTTCGAAGAAGAAGGACATGCCCCTACTGTTTCAGAACATCAAGGAAGGATGTCTGATGATACAGAAGCTTCAGATTTAGAAGAAGAAGAAAAGTCTGACTCTCCTATAGCTGAACCTCCAAGGAGAAGAAAGAGCTACATACTAGTTGCTAAATTTGTCCCAAAGAAGCAAGGTGAACACTCTACTGCAATCATTGAAGTAAGTAATGATGAATCTGAATCAAAGGAGAAAAATGCTGAAGATGGGACTAGTGATGAAAATCAGCAAGAAGAATTAACTGATGAATCTGATGAAAGAAGTCAGCATGATTCAAGCTCAGAAATTGAAGAAATGGAGAAAGATTCTAGCTCGGGAAATCAGGAATCAGAGGAACCAGCTGACTATCATGTTCTCTCTCCAGCAAGAATCAACAGAAGAATAGTGGTAGAAGTTTTTGATGAACCAACATAACTACCAGCAGAAAGATGGGTAAGATATGGCAATGAACAACTTAAGGTTGTAAGGATGGAAGGTTATATGATGTGTTGATGACCTCGTAAATCTGGAACAACAATCGGAGTTATGAACCGCACTTCACTATCCTCTACAATCCTGATGATCCTTTGATGAGATGGTTCTTCTCATGGATGCCTTGGTTAAAGGCATACACTGAAAAGGATGGAAGTTACTTCAGCTGGTGTTACTCTCAGTTTCCAAGCTTGGAGCTAGTGTCACAGAACTTCCCAAGGGTGAAGAGATTTGCAACCATAATGATCAAAAGACCAGCCTCACTACAAAGTCTACTAATACGCCGCAACCACAACATTCCCCATATGATAAAGAAGAGTGGGTTACGATGGGTAAAAGGATTATGCCCAAGCGGATGATCATAGAGTCCCTTCACTCTACCGTTTAAGATGATCAAGTTCATTTTGAGAAGCTTCCCTCTACTCAAGCACAGTTGTCTAACATGCCTTTATCCTCTAACAAGGATTGACACTCAATGATTTTTCAGATTCTCACTGCTTTTTAAAATCTGTCTAAGAATGAAAATCGTAGAGTTTAATCTGGTGCTCAGCTAGAGGCTATCCAACAACATGACCAAAGTCCTACGGAGCAGGAGTTACTAAAGAATTCTGATGATTTGGTCAAGAAGATGTCTGTCATCACTGAAAGAGACCAAGATGTTGACCGAAGTAGGAGGAAATGCAGTTCAAAACATACTTCAAGCCACTATTTCTGATATATCTCTCAAAATAAAAGAGAGAGAGCAAATTTATCTGAAGGCTGTGAATGATAAGAAGGCAGAAGCTCTACGAGCATAGAAGGCTAATGAAGAGCAAGTCCAAGCCCTCTCTGACAAGATTGACAATCTAAATCAGTCTTTCTCCCTACAACTTGAGCTGAGCCAACAAGAACTTAAGATTGAGGTTGGTAACTCATCTTACTTGATGGAATAACTACTATACAACATGGAGCAGCTTTCACAAGTGATTAATGACAAAAAGGGGGAGAAAAAGAGACATAGGAAGAAGCAATCAAGGAGGAGCAAGGAGAAAAGAAGCAAAGAAGATAAGAAGGCTAAGAATAAGATAGCAGAAGTAGAAGCTAAATCATCATCTGAGGGGGAGCCAAAGGATGATGATCTTATGTATGCAGAGTTTGAGGGGGAGCCAGAAAAAGAAGAAGAACAAGAATCTGAGGGGGAGCAGAGAAAAGAAATGAAGTCACCATCCCAGGGGGAGCAGGAGCAAAGAGATCAAACAGATGAATAGCTGATCAACAGACATCCTGGAAACACACGTGGAGCCAAAGAGGTACATCTCTAACTAATTAGGTATGTTTTGATCCAGGATGTAAAAGTGTCATAGCTTAAAATATTCCATATCATTATAAAATGACATTCATGATCATCTATTTTAAAAATACAGCTGCTCACTGTATATAAGATTCATTCATAACATGCATATGCACTTATTATTTTTGTTATAATCAAATAGGGGGAGATTGTCAGGAATATGCATGTGAATGATATTCCTGTTTATATATGATTTGATTATGATATATATGAATGAATATGCAAGTATGCTTGTATTAAGAAAAGTTGTAAAGTTCTTTGATAGATAATAGGAACATATGTACAAGGACTTAGAATGAATTGATCAAATGTGTTAGGTTGATCCTATATAAGCAAAACAACTTTGTAAAGTCCTTAAAAAGAAATGATGTACAAGGACTATAAATATAGAAAGATCAAGCTTGTTAGGTTGATCTAATAATATAATAGATAGGCTTGTCTGATCGTCGAGCACTACACCATAAACCGTAGTCTTCCAGGAGAGTCAAGGAAAACTCGAGAGCTATCAAGGCAGAATCGTAGTCTGCAAGATTGTAAATCTTATACTTCGTAGATTTCCAAGAGAGACGAGGAAGGATTGTAGTGTGTCGAGAAGAACTTCCTCGGAGCCGTAGTCTGCTGAGGAAGTCATGTTCAGAATCATAGAGACATCCTGTCTACGAGCCGACCGAGCATCTGCCGAAGCCAAGTTAAGAATCGTAGACTACACTCGGAGTCTTAGAGTTTACTGATCATATCAGAGGCAGAGATCGTAGTCGAGTAAGATCAGATGAAGACAACAAGCATAAAGACAGAAATTGTAGAGTGTCAAGATCTGATCTCGAAGTCGTAGTGTCTACACAGTCGAAGCTGAATCGTAGAGTGTAGAACTAATGCCTCAACAGATGTGGTCACAACGCCAAGGCAGAATCATAGAGCAAACACGATTCTCAATAATTGAGCACTCCCAGAATATCCAAAGTATGAAGCCTCTGGTCTAAGCTGCAAAGTAACATCCAACCTGAAGGAAACCAGAGAACACTCAACGAATGGCATGCAAGCTAATCAAAGATCTAAGCACCAACCCAATCAGCATTCATATTGAGTTATGAAGCCATTCAAAATTGAAGTCTTCGACAAGTTGATCAGAAGAAGACTTCAATCAAAGTAACTGACTAAGGAAAGTCAGCAAGTGCAGTAGCTGTCAAGTGAATAGAAGACAATGATCTTGGGATTAACCAAGATAATAGTGTTTGCCAAACAAAAAAGGAACTGATGGAGGGTACACAAAGATACTGGTTAGCCTATGAAGAATAAGGCAAAAGTGATTAAGCATTGGGTCAGTCCATTGATGATAAGTGAATGGGAGATCACAAGGAGAAAGCGAGCTGAACACGCCACAAATCTAAAGTATCTTGTTCTTCAGAAGGGGCCAGAACAAGAAGTCAAGCCATCAGTATCTGAGAGCAGTCGAAGCAAATAGAAGTGTTGAAGCACTTCACAAGAGAAGGAATAGGTGTTCTACATTGAAGATTCAATCAACATTCTTCAGGATCGTAGTGTTTTTTGTACTTGTCAATGAGCAAACATTCAACAAGACACTACGATCAGGTCCAAGAAGATATGCATCAGAATCGTAGAGTTCGGTCGTCTGAAGGTTGAAGCATTGATAATGGTTCAATCTGAAGATTGATATTCGAACAAAGCTTATTGAGAGCATCGATGCAAAAGGACAACCTCTAATCGAGAAATCAGAAAGAGGTAATAAAGTCGACTACCTGCCTGAGACATCAAAGTGACATCTCTAACAGAGTAGGTGAAACAGTAGACTGTAGTGTTAGAAAAGTCATAAAGGAGATGTCATGTCACATCTGCAGTCTACACCAAATAACTCGAGATCTGCGAAGCAATTCAAATAGCGTTCAACGGCTATATACTAATGGGAAGATTGGGAAGGAGTATAAATAAGCCAGAGCTTCAACGATCAAGAGTTGCTGATGATTGCAATGTTGTAGAATCGTTGAGTTATTGGAATGTTATATTGTTGACTCTACGAGTTCCATTAGAGCTTTACATGAACAAGTCTCAGTGACAGTGAGACTACGAAGGTGGAAGTGAAGCAGCCTTAGAAGAAGTACTTGAACAGACTAAAGCTTCACTCAACAAAGATGAGAATGCCACTGAAGATTGCAGCTGAGCTGATAGTCGAGAAGGACAAGAAGATATCATTCAGAAGAGTGGTTGAGCATAAAGAAGATCCAGAGAGCCACTCTACGAATCACCATGAACCTAAAGCTAAACCAGAAGAAGTGCAGAACCATGTCTGCCATCCAGTCAAGAAGGGTTCATGAAGTGGTGATGGTGCACAGCTGACATCATATGAAGATGAGCAAAACTGAATGAAGATCAGCTGCACCAAAGAAGAAGTAGTCCACACTAAAGTAGAATGCCAAGAGGACTACGCCAAGTTGCTAAGTACATACGATTTTCAAGCTTAAAGACATCTTAGCAGCTCAGCACCACCAACAACAACATCAACAACAACAAGAAGAAAGGGCCTGAGGGATCCTTGTCCGGAGGGACTAAATGAAGTTCCAAGCCTGCTGGGCTTGAAGAGTTCCAATGGAACTAGAGAAGTTCCAAGGCTGTTGGCCTTGAAGAGTTCTTAGTGAACTGAAGTTCCAAGGCTCCTGGCCTTGACGGAATCTTATTGATTCAGGGTGCTGTCCTTCCTTAGTGGAAATCCTGCTAGTTGAAAGCAGAAGAGTGGATTAGGAGCTTGAGTCTCTGAACCACTTAAAATCCCATGTGTCTTTTACTTTATGTTATTTACATTATGTACTTAACTGCTATAACTGCTATGTATATATTAACTGCTTATCACTGAACTAACTCTAAGAACAATGTACATATGATTATGAATATATCAATTAAGGGGATCTTTTACTTATTCCGCTGTGCTTGAAAAGATTCTTATGTTTGTCATATGCTAAATCATTAGAAATACAAAATAAATGAGAAAAGTATTTGGAATCAAAAAGGATCTATTCAACCCCCCTTCTAGATCTATTGTGTGCCTACTGGGAACTAACAGAATCGAGTCTCGTAATTTGTAACGCATGCCTAATATCTATGAGGTGATATGTCTATGGTAACGTTTTGTTTCGACGCCTGAGGTGGCTTTTGGTCTCTTTTTCGATAATTTTTCTAAGTTTTCTTTAATTTTTACAAGTTAGGCAACAAGTGTTGATAACTCGTTCTCCAAATATCGGAATAGAGTCCCGTAAGTTATAATGCGTGCCTAATATCTATGAGGTGCTATGTTTATGGTTGAATGTCGTTTCGACGCCCGAGGCGGGTTTTGGTCTTTTTTCGATTATTTTTCTAAGTTTTCTTTAATTTTTACAAGTTAGGAAAACAAGCTGATAACTTGGGCTCCAGATATCGGAATCGAATCCTTTAAGTTGTAACACATACCTAATATCTAAGAGGTTCTATGTCTATGGTTGTGTGTCCATTCGATGCCCGAGGTGGATTTTTGTCTTTTTCCGACTATTTTTATAAGTTTTCTTTAATTTTTACAAGTTAGGCAACAAAGGCTGATAACTCAGACTCCATATATATCAGAATGAAGTCCCGTAAGTTATAATGCATGCCTAATATCTATAAGGTACTATATTTATGGTTGCGTGTTGATTCGATGCCCGAGGCGGGTTTTGGTTTATTTTTTGACCATTTTTTTAATTTTTCTTTAATTTTTACAAGTTAGGCAACAAGGGCTGATAACTCGGCCCCTGAATATCAGAATCGAGTCTCGTAAGTTATAACACGTGACTAATATCTATGAGGTGATATGTCTATGGTTACGTATTGTTTCGACGCCTAAGGCGGGTTTTGGTTTCTTTTTCAACTATTTTTCTAAGTTTTCTTTAATTTTTACAAGTTAGGCAACAAGGGCTAATAACTCGGCCACCGATTATCGAAATTGAGTCCCGTAAGTTATAACGCGTGCCTAATATCTATGAGGTGATATTTCTATGGTTACGTGTTGTTTCGACGCTTAATGCGGGTTTTAGTCTCTTTTTCGACTATTTTTTTTTTTAAGTTTTCTTTAATTTTTACAAGTTAGGCAACAAGGGCTGATAACTTGGCCTCCAGATATCGGAATCGAGTCCCATAAGTTGAAACGCATGCCTGATATCTATGAGGTTCTATGTCTATGGTTGTGTGTCGTTTCGACGCCTGAGACGAGTTTTGATCTCTTTTTCAATAATTTTTCTAAGTTTTCTTTAATTTTTACAAATTAGGCAATAAGTCGGATAACTATATGTTTTACAGTTTATATAAGCAATATAATTACAAATTACATGAATTAAAGAAAGGCATACATCAATAATTGAATTTACCTCTCTAATATATGGAGGAAAAAGGTTGGCCAAGACAACCGCACATACTTGGATGGCTTCCTCCAAACTAGACCCATGAGCTCGTTGGTAAAGGCTATAGGATCTATTAAGCGGTGGACGACCTCCTGAGCAAGATGGTATATCCTCTCGCGTGATGGTGCACATGACTGCACAACACTACTCGCCATTCACCCCTCTATGATTCGCCGAAAGAAATCGTCAGATATTGAAGGGCCAGCCCCCGAGCCACTCGCACCACCTGTTCTGGTGGGTGGGCGATGTCGAGCTCTCGTAGCAAGCACTAAAGTGTAGGCTGGGACTCGTGGAATTCCCATAACTCTACCCTTCTTCGGTCCCCTGTAGCTTGCAACAAGTCCTCTATCTCCTCATCTGCACGCGTCGAGGCATCTACGTCACCATCACCTCTATGGCTGCTCTGGGCCACATCAAGGTCCTCGAACCGTCGCTGAAAAAACACATAAATATACGAAAAGCACAATATGTTAAAAGAATACAAACGAATTTCATGGATTAAAATACAGACTAAATAAAATAATTAAATTACTTACAACAAAATGCACTTTTCCTCGTGTGAGATATAACCACCTTCACCTTTCTTCTGGTGGGCGTGCCACCAAAACTCTAAGAGGGAAGGTGGGTGCTTAGAGGTCGTACGACTGAGACCCCGTGTAGTGTGGGAGATGACTCTGCCTCCAGGCAGCTGTACGCTATGCCGACATCTTCTAGAAAGTAGGTGTAATAACCCAATATTTTCATTATAATTAAATAATAAATTTTGCAAATAAATTTTTTTATAAAGAGGGGATTATGTGAAAAGGAAAGTATATGTATTTATGTGATAAATAAAACTTATTATTACATGAATAATTGTAAATAAATTCTTTTTAAAAATTATGGATCATTATAGATTATATTCTTATTATAGATTAATTTGGTAATAAAAATATTTATTATTTATTTTCTATGAAAATATGATTATTATATATATGATATGATTGTAAGGATTATTATGATATGTATTTTATTATATTAGTTAAGTTAATTATTTTAACCTAATTAATAAAGATATATATGAAGGATAGGTCGGACATGAATTCAAAACCCTAATTCTGGATTTTTAATAAGGAATGAGAATATTAATATAATATTATTTATATTCCAGTGATATAAACATGCATGATATGTGTGTAATGTAATTTGTAGAACAGTTATGGAGAAACAGTACAAACCCTAGCATTACTGATAAACTTTAGTACATAAGTCAATTACGACGATAAGAATTTGTTAAGTTATGTATTATGTAGTTAGTGACCATTATTATATTTAATGTTAATTAGGTAAACCCTAATTAATATTTAGAAACCCTAATTACTAAATTAGAACCCTAATTGCTAAGGTGTAAATCCTAATTATTAATTTAGCAAGGTTAATGATAATTAGTAAAGTATGAAACCTAATTTATAAGTCCTAGATGATTAGTAAACCTAATTTAATTAGAGAACCCTAATTCACATGATTTCTAGAAACTAAGATTCCCATTTTGCCCTTATTACACAAATCTAGATTATGAGTTTAGGAAACCTTAGGGTTAAACCCTAAGGGTTAGAAATGAATTGCCAAGATTGCCACTAAAAGTAAAAGCCAATGGACCAAATTGCCCTTTGCATTATTTTAATAGATAACTTGTATAGGTTGCCATAACTTTAGTTGGTGACCAACCCAACCTAGCCATGTGCCTATAAGCCCAAAATCTCAGCCATCTTGTATCACAATTACACTAGATTCAATTCCTATATAAGATCAAATAGAGAGAAAGGTTACTAACTTGCTCATTTATACACCAACACTCAACCAATACTCTCTCAGCTCAAAACCTCCGAAAATATCTTGGTAGACCAGTCCCTAATCAAGCCCCACTATCACTTATAGCATATCAGAAGTCAGATTCAAGGATCAAAGCTAAAAAGGAGGTATAAACCCTAATCTTTAAAATCTTATGATCTGATGTTAGATGTTGTTAATGATTGGTTAGATATGTGTTAGAAGGTGTCATTTAGTGATCTGGGTTGTTATAACTCAGATCCATAACACTTAGATGCTCAAAATTGATGATTTTAGAAATCTAGAAATTTTTGTTTTTGTGTTCTGACAATGAATGTCAGAGGCTGTAGATCTCATTATGTTATATGTTTTTGCTGTTTAAATGTTTAAACATGTAGTTTGTTATGTCATCTTTCATCTGGAACTTGATTCAAAGCCAGATCAGTTAGAGATTTAAAGTTATTCATGGTCAAACATCGTTGACCGAGCTTGACCAGCAGATTTCTGGGTAACCCAGAAATCAAATAGCAGCGTCTGACAACATAGTTATGCTCTTTAATCTGTCAGTTGTTTTATTGTTTTGATGATGTATTGTATCCAACTTGTAGCTTGCTAGATGGACTATAGATTCAGGCCTTAAAATACCTTAAATCATCAATTTATAGAATATAGTGGACGGTCAAACTTGACCATCTGATCATGATCTGCAATTCTGGGAATTTCCAGAAAACATGAAGAATAACTTTCTGACATAGGTTGACCGGATTGGATCTTTTAACTGTGATGTTCGTATATTGATATAATGTTATTGTAATGTTCCTTATCATGTATACTATAGGTATGAACCATAAAACCACCGAAATAATTCACAGAACTGAGATTTAATTAAGATAGAAAGAGGCACCTCAAACTTCGGGGTTTCAGGGATAACCCAGAAACGTTCTGACAAGAAGTTTGCATGCCCAGATCTTCTTATTAGTTTGTTGTTTGACCAAGATGATGGTTGAATATTGTAGTATTACCTCTGTGACGCCCCCAAAATTAGGTACACGTCACCCATCTTGGGTCGCCACTTACATGGTACATAAATTCAAATACAACTTACTAACCTAAGCGTAGGTATGTACAATCGACATAAAGCGTGAGTTTGAATACAAATATTGTCTACTAGATATTATACAAACTCAAAAGGAGTCCTCATTACAACTATTATCACACTATTTCACAGAATAGTGAGGACTACTAATGCTATCCTGCAGACGGACCATTACTCTCAGTTCCGACTCTGTCGTCCCGGCTATGTTCTCATTTCAAGAGAAAACGGTGAAAGAAAGGGTGAGCTCAACTAGCCCAAGAAGAAATATTATGACTAAGATAATGCGAATAAATTATCATTAGCCTTGATAGTGTTAAAGCGATAAAAATACAATAGGCAGTAGGTTTAAGCTGCAGTAGGAATATGCAATCCATTAAAAGAGTCAGTAGAGAATAAAATCTACTATCTTTTAGGTTTTAAAAGGTTTTCATCAATTTTTTTATTGAGATTGACAATAAATAAACCACCACATCTAATCATCCACTGTACCACGGTCAAGGATTTTCATCAAATTATCAATGGTCATGACTATCTTAGAATCACCCCTGGTCATAATCATACCAAAAACTATCCATCAACGCATTACGAGCCACCGAGGACTTTTATCACATCATTTATAACAAGCCGTGATTATACCGAATGATCCACGGTCATAATCATACTAAGTTCATCTATGCACGTAAGCCAAAGATAACATAATATATCATGAAGATGATGACAATGACATAATAATTCAATAAAACAAGTTCAAGAATTATTTTATCCGAGAATTTGTAACGCCAAATTGTCAACAAGATACCGAGTTTTGTAGAGTAAAATTCAAGAATGATCGGAAGAATATTTCCATGAAAAGATCTTTGGATGAAACGCAAATATCAAGGATATTCCACTAATTTCATGGAGTATAGAAGTCAAAGTTTTAACCATTTGGGTATAATAAAGAATGGAATAACAAAAGAAATCACCATGCATGCGGTATCCGATGCCAGACAAAGTTATTCAACGAGAATAATAATAACGGAACGGGTCGGTGAAATTCACACCGACAGGATGATCAATGAGAACAATAAATCTTTGAATAATAAACAATGGAACCCGAAGTCGGTGTAAAACACACGCAGGATATTCCAACGAGAATAATAAATGCGGAATAATAAACAATGGAACTGGTCGGGTAAAAAACACATGACGAGGATATTCCAAGCAGAATAATAAAGAATGGAATAATGAAGAAGATCACCAAGTATAGGGATTCCACATTATCTGAGTTATTCCAACAGAATAAATAAGAATGGAATAATATAAGGATTTCACCAAGTATAGGGTATGCCGCGTATACAGGTTATGTATAGGGTATGCCACTTTTACAGGTTATTCCAACAGAATAATAATGAATGGAATAACAGAAGTTCTCTTCATGAATAAGAAAGAATAACACCCCTTACGGGTACAATAAATAATATTCCCTACCGTAAAAGACACTGGATATCAAAGTAGTGAAGTACCAGATTACTCTTCTTCTTTCTCTCTATAGATTTTCTCTCTATAGCTTCTCTCTATAATTTCTCTCTCTAGAGTTTCAGTGAATTAAGTAAGAAAATAATGAAGGAATGAGCTTATTTATAGGAAAATAGAATGCATAGTAATTAATCCATGAGCGGTCAGATTGATTTACTTTAATCGGCGGTCCATATTTAAAGCAAAATCTTTTAAATAAAATATCATATATTCTATTTATATAAAAACATTTTACTATGCAAACACTATGCAACACTATGCAAAACACTATATGCAACACTATGCATAATAAAATATAATATATTCTATTTATAGAATAACTTTAATAAAGTATTACATTTTATATAAAAGATGTTTCGTTTTATTACGTTAATAATATGAATAAAACAAAACGTCATTATCATTATAATAATTCATATTATTAATCGACAATAATGGAATCAAACCGAGTGACTTCTCACATAAGCATCAATAATCACTACTGCAAGTGCTTACTATGCAACCACACGTATTCATGTACTTTTACTAGAAAGTAGTTCAACAAGATCAACCAGTAAAACTTCATAGTTATTTTCATAAAATATTTTGTTCGGGTGAATAGTAACTCATGAATAGTAATACGTGTGAATAAGTAACTCGTGAATAGTACTCGACACAAAAAGTGTCCCAAATACTCGAGTGAACAATACTAGAGTGAATAGTAATTTCGGTGAATAGTAACCCGTGAATAGTAACTTCGTGAATAGTAACTCAGAGACACAAAAAGTGTCCCAAATACTAGAGTGAACAATACTAGAGTGAATAGTAATTTGGTGAATAGTAACTTAGTGAATAGTAACTTCGTGAATAATAGCAAATTATTTTATGACAACTTGTCTTCTTTGAAAAATTTTCAAATATGACCCTTAACTTTAAACTTTTATCAATTTAACTATTCACCAAAATAGAAAAATTGAACACTTTTATTTCATAAAATTTGGGGTCTCACAACCTCCGTCCCATAATAAGTGCTTTTTTAGACTTAATATTTTTTTCCTAAATAAGCAATGTGTTAAAACTCCAATACAATTTTTGCAATATTTTCTCATATATGCCCTTATGCATTCAATGGTATTTATTGCATCTTACCATCACTACAATTAAATGACACTCATTAACTCTTCAACTTCAATGAAAATATATTAAGGGTATTTTTGTCATTTTAGCTTGTGTATAGGTATGTGTGATTTAAGCTAAAAAAACACTTATTATGGGACGGATGTAGTATTACATTTGTACTACACGATCAAAGTTTAAGATAGCCCAAATCATGTCTAGACTAAAAATATTCATGGTCAAACCTAGTACCCTTGTGACTGCATATGAATTTCTGGGTTGCATGATGAACACGAAGAACACCTATAGCATTGACAGTTACAGCCAGCATATAAGCGATCTTTATGACAATTTATTTCTAAAATTAATTATTTTTATTAAATAAATAGAGAAAATTAGTTTTAAATTATTAAAAATACATAATAAATTACTAAAAATTATTTTAAAACCTAAAATTTGTTTTTGATATTTTTGAATATATTTCATAAATATTTAATATTTTTGGAATATTAAAGATATTTAATTTATTTAATTGTTATAATAAATAAATTATTTAAAAATGATTTTAATACTTTAAAAATCATTTAAAATTATATTATGGTATAAGAAATTATTTTAAGTTATTTTTAATATTTTGTGATGAATTTTATTAATAAATTAATATTCTTGATAATTAAGTTATTTAATAAATGTAATAGATAAATTATGAAAAATAGAATTAATGATTCAAAAATTATATAAAAATGATTTAAAGGTTATAAAAATAATTTAAGTTATAAAATATAACTTTTGATATTTTGTCATGAAAAATATTAATATTTTAATATGAATGATATTAGATTTATTTAATAATTATATTAAATAAATTAGTTTAAAAATAATTTTAATATTATCAAAATCATTTAAAATGAAACTAAGGTGTTTAAAAATATTTTGAGTTATAAAATATAACTTTCAATATTTAAAGGTAAAATTCATTAATTATTTAATATTAAATGATATTTGATTTATTTAATAATTATCATAAATACATAGTTTTAAAATGGTTTAAAAATTATTTAAAAAGGATATAAATGAATTAAAAATATTTGAAGTTATAATCAATGACTTTTAATATTTCGATAAATAGTGCATTAATATTTAAGTATTAATGATAATTATTTAAAATGATTTTAAATATTTTAAAAATTATTTAAGGGTAATGTTAATGTTTTAAAAAGTATTTTAAGTTATTATAAATAACTTTAAGATTTTGGCAATAGTTTCATTAATAATTTAATAGTAATTCAATATTAATGATAATAGAATTATTTGATATTTAAATCATTTAATAATAATTCCGGTGTTTGAAAATTCATGATAAATTATAATAATTAATTAAAAATTATTATATGGCTATGAAAAATTATATGACTGATATTTACATCTATTGAATTATAGAATAGAGTTTTAGACTCTATAATTACCCGGTAAAGTCGTCGGTACACTGAAATGTCTCAGAAACTGATCCAGACCTAGATAGTTTAACTTGATAAGTGTTTGTTTGTGATTCAATGACTTTTAAATCTATGTGACAATGTGCCTAGGTTATGTGCTGACTGCAAATAGCAGTACTGTGTATTATGATATGTTATTCTAATCGATAGAATGATCTTATTAATGATAGGTTTCGGTATAAAAGATAAAACTAAGTTGCGTATTGTTAGCAGCAGACCAGGCAAGTATCCTAAACTCTTGTTTTACTTTATTCAACGGATATCGTAAGAAAGTATCTTACCTTTGCATTTTCTTTATGCAATGGACATGAGTAAGAAAGTTTCAGAATTATATTATTATTGTACTAGAATATTAACCCTATTGTTGTATATGTTATATCCGATCATTGATTATCAACATGGTACTATATTGTAATTCAAATATATATATTCTATTCGTTATTTTCTAAACATGGTTATACAAGTGTCCCCACTTGGATAGTCATTGTATTTAATCACACACACACACACACACACACACACACACACACACACATATATATATATATATATATATATATATATATATATACCTATTGATCCCAGTATGTATACGATAACAAAGAGTCGTCTAAGCTATTTGACCAGCTAGACACAGATTTAGAAATATCATTGAAAATGATAAACCTTTTTGTATCCAATCAAATTATTTTGGTTCAAATTCTATACTAAGTATGAACATCCCGATCATGGGAAAACTTTTATGCGCCCAAGGCGGACAGAGTGAATGATAATATCGTTCTTGAATGTAGTATTGATCAATACATGGCCCATGGGATGTACACCCTCGCGCCCGTAAGTTATGACGATTTGCGGATGAAGTTCTGCTAAACCTATTCAAAAATTGAGAACAATGTTCATAGTATGTCACCTTAATCCTATTTATAGTCAGTACGTAGTTTCAAAAATTTGATAGAGAGTTGTTATGTTATTATTATCGGTTCAGATTACTTCACAACCATTGATTTATTGTAGAAGGGTAGTACAAAGAAAACATTTAATCCTTTCAGCTAATATTTATAATTTTTATTACTTGCTAGGCACTCAAATGCTCATCCTTGCTTAAATTAAATGTTTTCAGTTAAGTATGACCAACCAGAGGGCTCTGCCAGGAAGAAAGGGAAAGGAAATCTGCCAGAATAAGTTGTGTTATCTTATGTAATAACTAGACTTAAATAAGATGATGATATTATTATCTATCATGTAATGAAATGTTTTAAGGTATTATTATCTATTGCGTACCTGGGATTTAGACAACTCTGATATGTAAATTAAGTTTGATATTTATGACAACATTATTATTATTCCGCTTAAAGAAATGGTATCGTGAAGCACTGAATTCGGGTTTCAAGTACCTGAAATTGGGGACGTCACAGTAGGGCCCTACCAAATGCTGCACATCTGGTCCCACACTACATCAATAATAAAATCTGGTCGAACATCTTTAAGTGCCTGTCCATCAGCCATCTTGGTATGGGCCTTCTTTGATATAATCCTGATTAGGCTCGCATCGAACGACATTCACTTAACTCGAGTTCCAAGGATAAATCAAGTAATCTTAAGAGATGGGGCTCAAATTGATTCAAGGATGCTTACATTGGAGCTCAATTAAAGTGCACCGTGAGGATAGTATCATTCATATGTTTTTGGATTGCTAGATACCATCTATTTAGCAAGTCCAAATCAACATAAGTCAAGTCATTATGTAATGCACGGAACAAAGGAGAAGGTTCGAGGATGCATGGCAAAACGTTTATTATGGGATATGTTTCTAAGTTCATTAACTTGGTCTAAACAAAACTTCAAGGTTGTTGGGAGGAAGCAAAATAGACAAAGATTCAAGTTTGGGACTTAAAAACACATAAGAGGACATACTAACCAACCAGCGCGCCCCACGCCAGGAATGGGCTAGAAGTAGCGCCTCGCGCCAAGAGGAGAGGAAAGTTCTGGAGGTCTGGCACGTCTTGCGCCAGGGCAATGGACTTTAGGTGCGTTTTTCAAGCTAACTTGGCTTTGCCTATTTGACTAGATTTCTTTCCATATTTTAGGGATTCTTCATATCTTTTATATTTCTAATGTAACTAGGATTCTATTAGATAGGGTTTGGTTACTAAATTAAGTTATTGATTCCTTATAAGATTCTAGGGTTTCAAGTTATAATTATTTAAAAGGCTTATTGATGTAATTGACATTTATTCATTCAATATCATTCAGATTTAATTACTTGTGAGATTATTCTCTACTTTTGGTTCTTTGAAGAATTCCTAAGTAATTTCTTAGTTCATTCTTTGAGATTCAATTTGACTTATTATATAACAATACATAATTGTGTGTGACATCTTCTATCGCATCAATCGTCTATTTTTATGATGTTCTTGTTTCAATATAAACTAGGGGTTTAGGCGTCGTTGGTGTTCCATTCAACACAGTTTTTATTGTTTGATCAATTATACCAAGGTTCTCATCTAAATATAGACGTTGGGTTGAGGTGTCGAGAGAGTTCCATACTATCTACTGTGCTAGAAAACTTCTAAATCCGGGCGACGACCACCTCACATAAGTATGAGGTGGAGTCCATCATTTGGTATCAAAACTAAGATTTTCTAGCAAGTTACTTATCTTTAATTTTCTGTCGAAATATATATTGTAAAAAAAATTCGTGAAAAAAAAAGTATAAGAGAAAAATTTTAAGATTCTATTTTTGTTGTGCTAACCAAACTTGTAGCACACCATTCTACCATCCGCTCATTCTATCATTTACCATTCATCATTAATCTTGACGAAGTAATATCATTCACATCTGGGAAAACTTTTGGGGAAGCATAAACGGAAATTCAAGAGAAGCATACAAGAAGAGTACAAGGTAATCATTATGTGATTTTGTAGTATTCCGATAGTCATACCTTCTATATTTGTTCTTGATAAGTTACTTTTGAATTGCATTGTAAAACTGTGAATTTATTTAGTGCATTCAAAAAGAACTTGTAAGAGAGAATATTAGAGGTAAAAGGCAAGAATGTAAGATTATTAGAGGGCAAAAGCCAAATTTGAGTGATACACGAGTGATTCATCATTCTTTGAGTGAAACACGTAAGGGGGTATGCGAGGAAATTGTTCTTATCTACTAGCCCTTGTTTTGCAGTAAATATGTTTAGCTATAAGGAGACATTTAAAAGAAGACCCAAAGTTCGTATAAAGTCAGTCGTAGATGAGTGGAGGAGACCATGGGAGGAGGATTATGAGAGGCATCATAATTATCATGGACATAGGAAGCAACCTTATAAACCTATGGAGCATAGGAGGGAACATTTATTATCTAGGGAAATAAAAGTTGAAGAAGATCATGCGATTCTTAGAGAGTCATGGGAAACTAGAAAAGCTACAAGTGTGCAAGCTAACGAGGAAGAAACAATGCAGAAAAGGGATATGTTTTATACTAGGTTTCTAGTACAAGAAAATGTATTTATTATAAGAATTGATTGTGATATTGGTACTAACATTGCTAGCACTACAATGGTGGAGAAACTAGGGTTGTCAACAGTTGCACATCTATAACCTTACAAGTTGCAAGGAATCATCGATTGTGAGGAGGTGGAAGTGAACAGACAAGTGGAAATTTCTTTTCGCATTGGCAGATATGAAGATGAATTATTATGCGATGTAGTTCTAATCCATACTTGCCATTTTTTACTTGGGAAGCCATGGCGACACAACAGGCGAGCGAAACATAAAAGTTGTAGGAATGAATATTCATTGGTACACAATCAAAGAAGAGTTACGCTTTGTCTTATGACGTCCGAGCAAGTTCATGACGATCTAATGTACTTACAAAAAGATCATGATCAAAAGAAAGAAAGTAAACGACAAAAAGAAATTGTTCAAGAGATTGATAATGTAAAAGAAAATTTTGAAGAGAATGAGAGTGAAAATAAACGATAGAAACAAAATGAGATGGTAAGAAAAATGAAGAGAGAAAATATGTGACTATGAAAAAGAGAGTGAGTTGAGAAGTGAGTTGTATTTTGAAAAGCCAATGGCTGTACATTCGTACAAGACGTCGCTTTTGAATACTAACAAGGTTAACCCTTTTTTGTCTAGTTATGTTATTTCCCTTTTATACAGGTTGTTGATGATATACCCCGTGTTATCATTCTGTACCAATCAATTGATATTATTCCCGAGGAAACAACGGAGTTGCCAAGGCAGGTTGAGGAGGTAATGGAGAAGGGTTGTTAGGTTTGTAATACTCGTATACACAGTCAAAGTAGCTGAAGCATGGTAAAAATATATTTTAAAATTTTATAAACCATATATTTGGATCATCCTTATGCGCAATTATTAATTAAACAAAAGAGAAGAAGAATCAAATTTATACCCTTGAAGATTTTAGCTTCCCCAAGTACAAGTTCAACTACTAGTCCTTCGTGCTCTCATTGAATACGCGAGATTGATTCCTTCCTTTGATCAACGTTAGCCACCCAAGTGTTTGGCCTCTAGAGGTGATCCACCAAGAAAGAACAAAAACTCAAGAATAAGGGTGTTTGTAAAAACCTTAATTTTTCCTATCTCAAATAGAAAAGGTGCACTCTCCCAATTCTTGGAATAAAATGCATAACTTATGTCACCCTTTCTCCATAGAAAGACTTTCTTATTTATAGATGTAGGGAACCCTCCTAAACTATTTAGGAATAGGTTTTTATTTAATTAATTAAATTCATTTAATTAATTAGGCTTCCTAATCTCATTGGAATAATTAATTAATTCTCAAAAATTTTTAGGAATTAACTTAATAATAATAGTAAGACTCCTCTTATTAATTTATATTTAATATTTCTAAAATATTAAATAATAAATATTAAGCTATTTAATTTATTTTATCACCATAGATTAAATTAAATACATTTAACTTATTATTACGACTATGCCATTTACTTCCTAAATAAATATTATTCTTTTTATGGTGTGACCCTTTAGATTCTCCATATGAAACCGGTTATGAATAAATCAATTAGAACAATTCTAATTGATTTAAATAAATAAATTAAGCTATTAATTTATTTAACTAAATAACATTTATTCTACAATAAAGATAAGCCTCGTTAGCGATCAACGACTTTGCAGATAATATAGATTTCAACATTAATCATAAAAGAACCTTTGAGTAAATAGTTACCGTACAATTCAATCATTCCACTATACAATGTCCCAATTAAATATAAGACATGAAATTATTGTCAAGTCTTATCTTATTTAATTATATGTATTTCGATTCATAAATGCACAACTCTAAATAAATGCAAATTAGAAACTCCTTTCTAATTTCATTTCACCTTGACCAAGGATTCCTGAGTTATCATTTATCGAATCACATAGGACATTTCTCTTCTTTTACTAGAAGTAGTAGATTCTTTATTGATTATTCATTATCTCCTTATATAACTTATTTCACCCAAGCATACCCTTTGATATACCCTAAGGGTCTTAAGGGACATGTCAAAGTATAACTTATCATACACAAGATACTATGATGATCTCAACTATAAGGATCACTTGTACTACTATCACTTCAGAAATTTCTATTAACATGCAAGTAAAACTCCATTAAGTATTCCTTAGCGAGCCACGTTTAGTGAACTTATTCTCTAATAAGCACCCACATACTTGATTTAGTATGTCCACACAAATGATCATAAGATCAATCATCCTCATCCAATGAGCAAGCAACATATGTACCAATCTATTCGGATTCACTAATCCCCTTTTTAGTAATCCATCGATTGGGAACATTTTAATTTTTAAGCTATCTAAGAATTTAGATCTCATTAGCATGATATCATCATAATTCTAAAAGCATTGCTTAAAACTATGGGTTTATCACATATTATTAAAGCAGCACCATGTAGATAATTAAATTCCTTTAGTAAATAAATACTTATATTAATAAATGAATAAAAGTTTTTACAAAGTATATGCTTTATTCATCATACATGATTGGCTTATATGCATACTACTTTCAAGGGTATCGTAGAAGCAAACATGAGGTCATGTGCTAATTTTGAGATCATAGTACCTAAGGAGGATGGGACAACAAATTTGTGCATCAATTTTGAATTGGTAAACAAGTATCATTATTCTTTTCTTTTTTAGATAATATGTTTGATAAATTGCATAATTCATATGTTTTATCTAAATGTGATAATGACCATGCGATGACAATGTCTAATCAAATTAGCATGACAAAATGTGAAAAATGAAAAATTATTTTAACATGTGATTTGTATAGATGGTTAGTCATTTATGTTAGATTAACTGATGCATCTAGTGTTTCATGAGTTATTTAAAACATATTTTGCATGCTTCCATTGGAAATTTTGTTGTTAGCTATTTTGAGGGTAGAATCGTCTTTATCATAAACTATGGTGGATATTTGATGTATGTTGAGTTAGTTTATGATCATGATATATATTCTCATTCTTGATGTGTTTACTTGCATGAAATTCATTCTAGGTTTTCTTATCCATATGTTGAGTTAGGGTTTCATGCTAGTCAATCTTTACATGAGATGTCGATAGTTGACAATGGTAGTAATCATGTTGTTTCGTTAGAGAAATCTTTATTGAATGATTCGCTAGCATATGGTATTCATTTGAAAAGTGATTATCATTAAGATAGGGTGAGATATGGGCATGTTTAGTCAAATCATATGGATTAGATAAGACATTGCATACTTCCTAAGATTGTTTAATCATATTTTGCATTCGTTCATGGGAAAACTTGTTATTAACTGTTTTGGTGATAATCCAGTTTGTGTCAACAATTTGGAAAAATTCTGTAGCATGTGTTGAGTTTGTTTATCATAATAAGTATGCTATTGAGTTTTTATCTTGTGAAGTTGGTTGTGACCTTTTTACTCTATTGAAAACATTATTTGTTCTTGATTATGTTAATGTCAATGGGAAGGGAAAGGTTAAATCTGTTTTACAGGTTCCTGATGGGTTCATATTCATCATGGAGGAAAGTAAAGATTTTTGGGGAAATCCATTCGGGCATTGCATTAAGAATCTACAGAGAAGTGTTAAGATTTTTGTTCTAGTAGACTATGCATGTGATTTTGTGTTATTTGATTTCTTTGTGATTAGAAAAAAGATACATATTGATTGGTTTTGTGTTGTGTTTAATCCAGAAATTCTAGAGTATTTGCATCTGTGACATGGAAAATTTCAAGTATTGATATTTGACCTAGGTGCATTGACAAATGTGTTTCTACGAAGGGTCGAGATCATTAGATTGGCTTTTGATCAGAGGATTCTTCATTTGGGGAATCTATCACATAAAGAGTTCTATGTGACGATTTTTGATCCAGGAGGAGATCAAACTTTTCATATTCTTTCTTACTTTGCATTCACGTTTATTTTAGTAGATAGTAGATTAGTTTATATAGTTAGTGTTTTGGAAGTAATTGGTCTACGAGTGGAAAGGGCTTCATATTTCTTTGTTGTTTAAAGGAGTTGGAGTTTTTAATGATTTTCTCATATTTATACGTGTGTTGTTGATATTGTCTATATTCATTTGCAAGTTGAGATTTGGGATTATGGATCGTTTGATGTTACTTAATTAGTTTATTTTTATGTAGAATCAAATTTGTGTATAAATCCTTCTCAAGTGGAGGGAATGTTAGATTTGAGGACAATTCTTTTTCAAGAGGTGGGGAATGATACAATCCTAATCAAGCTGGCATCGAACGACATTCACTCAACTCGAGTTCCAATGACAATTCAATTGATCTTAAGAGATGGGGCTTAAATGTAAGACCCCAACTTTTATGAATAAAGAATAATTTTCTCGAAATATATTTTTGAATATTATGGTGTGGATTTGATATAATGTTATAGTTGTGGGTAATATTTACAAATTTTGCAAAGTAAGCAAGTGGTTATATAATATTCGATTGGTCGGGGAATATTCGTTTTAACAGAGAATATTTGTACGATGGCACAATCATTGGTGGACCCCACAACGGAAGTATTGTCGTAGTTAGAAAATGACAGAATTATCTTTTTATAAAAATAACGGCGAAAGTGTTACCGTTAAAACTGTTGAACTACCCGATAGTAAAAGTACAGTAATACGCGTGGTTACATAGTAGCACACAGTATTTATTATTGAGGCTTACGTGAGAAGTCACTCAGTTATACTCAATTATTGCTACAGTAATTATTGCATCATATCTCTCATATTATTGATTCAATTATTGTCACAGTATCATCTGCATAATATTTATTATTATTAAATCAATAATTGAGATGAAAAAGTTATTCATATTATTATTTGCAATATTGACAATGTCTAGAAGTTCTGTCAAGGAGAGGTTTGGTCACTTAATTGTGCGCCAATAAAGAGAAATCATTATCGAAAATCCCCCTCTTTCCTGGGAACCACCTGGTTGTTAAATATTGTGAGTTATAATATTAATGATGAATAAGTTGTGTTGATTAAAGATAAAATTGATAGTTCCATTGTGTTCAGATTATTAGTGTTAGTGGAAATCGACATTTATTTCGATAATAATTGATGTCTGGAGGTTATATTGACCAATCGGGTAATTAATCGGATAAATGAGCAATTAATTGCTATTATTTCACATGCTTATAACTATTTGTTCACATGTGTGTACTATTGATTCCTTGATATTTGCGCTTCATCCAGTATGTTTTCATGGAAATATTCTTCTGAGCATTCTTGAATTTTACTCCACAAAGCAGTATCATGTTGACAATTTAGACGTTATTGATTTCTGGATAAATTAAATTATAAATCTTTACAAATTTATCTGTGAACTTATTTTATTGAATTCTTATATCACTGTCATCATTCTTATGTTTATAATATGTTGAAAGTCATCTGTGGCCAGTAGTGCATAGATGGACTTGGTATGATTATGACCATGGATTATTCGGTATAATCATGACCATAATGTTACAAATGATGAGGTAAAAGTCCTTATTGGCCGTAGTGCATTAATGGACAGTTGTTGGCATGATCATGACCATTGATGAATACACGAATATCCTTGGCCCGTAGTGCATAGATAATTTGTGGTCATGATACTAATGAATATCCTTGGCCGTAGTGCAGGTATGATGTGGTTTATTTATTAAGCTGAGTCTCAGTGATAAAAGTGATGAAAAACCTTTTAAATCATAGAAGATTGTAGATTTTATTCTCTACTTGACTCTTCTAATGGATTGCTTGTTCCGCTGCAGTTAAACTTGATGTTTATTATATTTTATCTGTAACGACCCCAAAATCCATACAATTTAAATCTCAACTTCGGTCGTTAACCATACATTTAATCTCTAATTTTACATCATTATTCGATATTAAAAACACAAAAATTGAAGAATATTTAAAAAGTTTATACATTTCCTTCTTTTTGCCCTGAATCGCAACCTTTACATTACATCTCTTTGATTCAATCTTATATCATGAATCATTACAACAAAAGGACTATACAGAGTCTTACATCATAACTAAATATCCATATACATTGGATAGCTCAACTTAAAATTCAACAACATGTTACGTTCAAAATATGAAATACATTTCTCATAAAACATAAGTAATCTTCATGAATATAGATTTCAATAACTCACTTAGCACATATCTTTACCTTAAAATCTTAACCTGCAAAAGTTGTTATTTGCAAGAGTGAGCTCGACAGCCCAACAAAGTCTAACAGTTTTCATACATCACATAGCACATAATAACATGCTCGATATACATCTCATTAAAGTAACATGGCATACATGATTTTAATTCACATAGCAAATATAAAGATTGAGTTCCTTACTCAACCATCATTACTTAGCCAAAACAATGCAGTCATATATTGACTTTAACATTTCATGATTTCAACATGTATAACATATCATGCAATTTAAAACAGTTCATCAAGTCTACGTAGAAAATAGGAACCGAAAGACTTGCCTTGATCGTTGTTTACCAATAATAGATTAACAACTTATAGTTATCTGCACTTCACGTGCCCTACACAATTATATAATCATACATATCAACTATTAGTCACATAACAACACATAGTAATTGTAATGTAAACTCTACTCCACATCTCATAATCTTTCCTATTAAGTAGCACACAATGTTCAATTAGATTGTGTTAACTTTCAACTTATATCTCACTATATTTCATAATTGAAGTTCATTCAAGTGCTTAAGTCTTGCTAGGACTACTTATTGGTTTTATATTAAACCCATTTCATATCTTATGATATTCATTTCAATTGAATTGAAACACTTTTTAAGTTCATTAACACTTGGCACGGCGTTTGACGTTCGACGCTCAATCGCCACACGCTTGGATTTGCCTCTCTTGTGTATGCTTACTATGATTCTATAACTTATCTAATACATTATTTATTAATGTTAAGCATCATTATATTTACTAACATACATGTTTTGTAACTTAGGACATCATCTTATATCGTCAGGAGCACTACAAATGCATATGTGCATGCTCGACGCCCTCTGATTGCCCCCAAAAACACAACAGTCCTAAAGATGACCATTTGGACAACTGTTACAGACCTAAAATTAAAAAAAATTAAAGCATGAAAGTTGTAGGTCTTCTCGTCCTCGTTCCGGATCATCTTGAATCAACTCAATCAGAGTTCGTATGAGAAAGTTATGGCCACTTTACTACAGGAGGCCAAAACTGTCCAACTCAGACTTCTGTCCCCGTGCCGTGGCGTGAGAACTAAGTCATACAGTGGCGCCGCAGTGCAAGATTGGCGCTGGGGCTCGAATTTCAGTGCTGGGGTGCGAACTTCTGGCGCTGGGACGCGAATTTTGAATCTGGGGCGCCGAAAACTAACAGAACGTAGCCCACGAAGAACAGAACAACTAAATTTCTGTCTATAACTTAATTTTTAACACTAATTAACATGTATAGCTTATGCCAATTACACATATACACATTACCCAACATGCATATACTAATTTAAACCATTAAACTTAATTCCTTGAAAACAATATTTTAAACCCAAAAAGTCCATCTTTATACTTCTAGACACTGTGAACACGAAAATCACAGTTTATAACCCAATTTTGATTCCTTGAGACTATGATTCTCTGAATTTCATACCTAATTAACATAATCACACTTCAATTTCATAACTTCACAATTAACATATACTAATTTTGATATTTCTACAAACCACGTTCATACATGAATGTTTACTGTAAAAACTAATTTTCTTTCTCTATGAACATAATTTAGCATACCACACATATATACATATATACATGTTAGTTATTACCAGAACACATGATTTCATAATCATTTAGTAAAGCATAGTTTTGAAGACATAACCTTTGAAAAACTTATATACAATGAAGTTGAGTTTCATGAAACACAGAGGCTAAATAATTATACTATAAATCATATATGTTAAGATTATGTAACATACCTTTAATTTGCTCAGACAATCCTGTTTAATCACTGAGAATATCTTGAAGAACTCAGAACTTTCTATTGCTTTTCTTTCTCAGACTCTCTGTCAAACCTCTGACAATCTTTTCTTTCTTAGGCTTAAGCCAATTGCATTATACGTAAAACTAAACTGATAACAATTATGCGTAAACTAAAAAACTGATATGGCCTAATTAATAATCACTATAACTATTATCAGTTACCAAAATAATAAGCGTATATCCATTATAAATATATTTTATTTATATTTTATTTAATTTAATTTATATTACTAATAAATCAAATTTAAAAATCCAAAAGCCATAAGGCTCCGTTTGGCAAAACTCTTTAAAATTAAAGACTTAATATATTTAAGCCTTGTTTGACAAAATAAATTAAAACTACTTTAATTTATTTTAATAAACACTTATAATATAGTTATTTGTCACACTTCTAATTAATTAAGTTTTCATACTTAAATTAATTAATTCTAATAACAATTCATTGCATAATATAATAATTTATTTAATCATTATAAACTCTCTAACTTAATTATTAAATTAAATTAGATTATTATTTCAAAATAATTACTTTCCTTAACTCATTAATTATTTATTAAACAAATAAATAATCAAATCACATCAAATCAATTAAACAAATACTTATTCAACGATAAACACATCCATTAAATATTAATATAATTCAATAAATATTTAAATATTATAATAAAAATCTGGATTGTTACATCATTCCCTCCTTACAAGGTTTCTGTCCTCAGAATCACAACTCAAACCACTCATTCGTTACAATCTTCCATACTTACAAAGATTATGTCCCCAGAATCGAAGACAAAAATTAAACAAATAACTTAGAGTAATCTTTCATCATTTTATCTAAATATAGATTTTATATTTCCTACTACATTCATTACCTTAACAAATTTTAGGTTTCATTTCATAACTTTCACTTGAACTCAATTATATTCTGAGTATTATATATCTTTTAACCCATTCATTTCCTTTTCTAAGGATCGTTATCATCAACACTCGGGATATTACATTCACCCTTTCTTCTAAGAATTTCGTCCTCAAAATTTTATTTATTAATCTTTATTCATTCAATATATCAGAGTAGATTTTATGTCACTACTTCATTCATTCATTGGTTTCTATAACCACTTTCTTTCCACAAAGATCATTCTACAATTATTAACTTTTCTATTAAAAGTTTTACATTATTCTTTGATAACTCATATCCTTCTCACTTCAAAATCTCTTTTCTCACTTATTCAACATATTCATCATTCAGTGTCGCATTCTACGACTCACTTCTTTCTAAAGAATATCATCCTTACCACATTCACAACTTTTAGAATATCAAGAATCTTCCACAATTGCTCAATAATTGGGAAACGATATGAATAACAGGAATTTAAAAGATTCCAAATCATGCTGAGGGTCATAAGACCACGAACTATGTCCACAGTTGCAAGTAATTTTTCAACTTCAACTTTAACAGTCATAGGACTATAAGAACCCCCGTACTTAGGGTGTTAAGCCCTGCATACGATGTATTGTGCACAAAAATTTAAACGCTATGCGTATGTCCATAGTTATAAGTAATCTTTGAACTTAAACTTTAACAGTCATAAGACTATAGGGACTCCTCGTACTTAGGGTGATCAACCCTTCGTATAATGTATTGTTCACAAACATCTCAACGCCTCCGCGTAATCCCCTATAAAAGGGTTGTTCATCTCAGCTTTTCAACATCTGAATCCGCACCAAAACAATTTGGTTTGGCATAACTTCTCAAGAAACGCATGCATTTCATGAACATCTTTCAATATTCGTCTAGCTGAATCAAATAGCATAGACTTCTACAACAATTCGTACATCAATCGAAATATACATATATATACATATATATATATATATATATATATATATTCTCATATCTTAAAGAAATCTCAAAAATCTTTTTATGACGTCACGATACCATGCATCTTTGTATTTACAAATTGGTTGAGGATTCCATCATTTGGTGATTTTATCATACTACATTATACCATAGTGGGCTGACGATCCTTAGATCACATCCAACACTAGGTAATACTGCATTGATGACTCCATCATTTTTATCATCTTTGCACCAGGTTACATGATGCATTAATGATATAAAATACATTTTGATATATTTTAAAAATCATTTTGTCTCAGCCGAAGCAATTAGAATATACATACTGAACAATAATATTGTTGTTAAAACTCATTGGTTCCATCATTTGATCCAATGTTTTTCAAGAAATATAAAAGTGTAAACATCAGCACGAAGTCAATAAATTTCTAAAGTCTAGCATAGCTAGTAGATTTAGAATACCTATGCTTCCACCATCAACTCCACTTTCTATAATGATCCATTGCTTAATAGGTCTATCTATTCCTATCATCCTCAATACTCCATTTACACTTATCTATACCCAGTTCGTCAAACTTACCACACGTTATGAGTTCAGAACTTGCCACAATCATATGAGTTTAAGAACTTATCCTAATCAGACCATAGGCGTCCATTCCGTTGAGGGGTTCAAAAACATACCATATAATTATGAGTCACGAACCTACCATAAGTATGAGTTTTAAGAACTCGCACTTAACCTTATAATATTCTCTAACTATACTCTACCTATCTGTTATACAAATGAGAAAAGAATCACCTTCTCAACAGGCATATAGCAAATAGCGCGACACAAACATTCCAATGATTATCAATGTGATAAACTGAGTACAAGCACAAAACCCTCGCCCATACAAAGATTTGTACAACTCAGCCATCACAGGAGTCCTCAATTGAAATCCCTCCTAACTCTATCTTACTTATAACTTGCTCTTTGCTCGATACGAATTCCTCGTATCACATCACTTATAACTCCTCGCGAGTTTATCTGATATTATTTCATAGTACATTATCTTCATAGCATCAAGCTATAATCATTCAAACATTATATACCATCTTTCTTTTATAACTTAAACTGATCACGTCGTGATCTTATTCTATAATCATCTCTCTTAAAATTATTTTGTTAACTCGTGATCGTTTTGTTTTACGATCCTCATTCTTTCTCTTTTTCATCATTTACGACATTATTCGTTATCTTGGCTATTGGAGTTAGAAAACTCCCATTTCTTATCTTTATATCTCTTCAAGATTCTTCTTTGAATCTTCTTGTTTATATAACAATTCTTCCTTTAAGAATTTCTAACTTCATTTACATCGCTCAAAATTTCATTCAAGTTCTAAACTCTCATCATACGTGTCCATTTCTATACTTGGTACACATCGAGTCTCTAATAGTTCAAATATGGTATTTGAGTTGTTTCCCACAAACAACCAACAAACTAGGTTCCGAGTTACTAGTTCGTATATACCTCCGCTCTATGAAGGAATCGTTTAGCCCAGATACCATAAATAAACTACTAAAAAGTACAATTGCACCATACTCTCTATTCTTAACTTCTTTATCACTCTCTTTTTATGGACATTGTCTATTTATTATCACCTTACATCCTTATTATTGGAGTTGGGTAACCCCACATTCATAATCCTTATAACTCTGCGAGATTCTTCTTTGAATCCTTTCATGCAAGTTTTTAATCCCTTATTGTTCAAACTCTATTTGAGCTTATTCGTTTATTATCTTCAACTCTCTTCTCTAAGGTTATAGCCTATGGTACTCCTACATAAGGTTTATAACCTACATCTTTGATACCAACTGTAACGACCCAAAAATCCATACAATTTAAATCTCAGCTTTGGTCGTTAACCATACATTTAATCTCTAATTTTACACCATTATTCTATATTAAAAACACTAAAATTGTGGAATATTTAAAACGTTTATACATTTCCTTCTTTCTTTCCCTGAATTGCAACCTTTACATTACATCTCTTTGATTAAATCTTATATCATGAATCGTTACAACAAAATGACTATACAAAGTCTTACATCATAACTAAATATCCATATACATTGGATAGCTCAACTTACAATTCAACAACATGTTACGTTCAAAATATGAAATACATTTCTCATAAAACATAAGAAATCTTCATGAATATAGATCTCTATAACTCACTTAGCACATATCTTTACCTTAAAATCTTAACCTGCAAAAGTTGTTATTTACAAGAGTGAGCTCGACAGCCCAACAAAGTCTAACAGTTTTCATGCATCACATAGCACATAATAACATGCTCGATATACATCTCATTAAAGTAACATGGCATACATGCTTTTAATTCACATAGCAAATATAAAGATTGAGTTCCTTACTCAACCATCATTACTTAGCCAAAATAATGCAGTCATATATTGACTTTAACATTTCATGATTTCAACATGTATAACATATCATGCAATTTAAAATAGTTCATCAAGTCCACGTAGAAAATAGGAACCGAAAGACTTGCCTTGATCGTTGTTTACCAATAATAGATTAACAGCTTACAGTTATCTGCACTTCACGTGCCCTACACAATTATATAATCATACACATCAACTATTAGTCACATAACAACACATAGTAATTGTAATGTAAACTCTACTCTACATCTCATAATCTTTCCTATTAATTAGCACACAATATTCAATTAGATTGTGTTAACTTTCAACTTATATCTCACTATATTTCATAATCGAAGTTCATTCAAGTGCTTAAGTCTTGCTAGGACTACTTATTGGTTTTATATTAAACCCATTTCATATCTTACGATATTCATTTCAATTGAATTGAAACACTTTTTAAGTTCATTAACACTTGGCACGGCGTTTCGATGTTCAATCGTCACACGCCCGATTTGCTTCTCTTGTGTATGCTTACTATGATTCTATAACTTATCTAATACATTATTTATTAATGTTAAGAATCATTATATTTACTAACATACATGTTTTGTAACTTAGGACATCATCTTTTATCGTCATGAGCACTACACATGCATATGTGCATGCCCGACGCCCTCCGATTGCCCCTAAAAACAAAATAGTCCTAAAGATGACCATTTTGACTACTGTTACAGACCTCAAATTAAAAGACTTAAAGCATGAAAGTTTTAGTTCTACTCATCCTCGTTCTGGATCATCTTGAATCAACTCAATCGAAGTTCGTATGAGAAAGTTATGGCCATTTTACTACAGGAGGCCAAAACTGTCCGACTCAGACTTTTGTCCCCTTGCATGCACATGAGAACTAAGTTATCTGATGGGCGCCATGAAGCGAGATTGTATCACTTGGGGCTCGAATTTCAGTGCTGGGGCGCGAACTTCGGCTTTCTGGTCAGCGAATTTTGGTATTTGGGCGTAAGAAAACTAACAGAACGTAGCCCACGAAGAACAGAACAACTAAATTTTGTCTATAACTTAATTTCTAACACTAATTAACATGTATAGCTTATGCCAATTACATATATACACATTACCCAACATGCATATACTAATTTAAACCATTAAACTTAATTCCTTAAAAACCATATTTTAAACCCAAAAAGTCCATCTTTATACTTCTAGACACCGTGAACAAGAAAATCACAGTTTATAACCCAATTTTGATTCCTTGAGACTATGATTCTCTGAATTTCATACCCAATTAACATAATCACACTTCAATTTCATAACTTCACAATTAACATATACTAATTTTGATATTTCTATAAACCACGTTCATACATGAATGTTTACTGTAAAAACTAATTTCTCTTTCTCTATGAACGTAATTTAGCATACCACATATATATATACATATATACATGTTAGTTATTACGAACACATGATTTCATAATCATTTAGTAAAGCATAGGTTCTGAGACAACCTTTGTAAAAAACTAATATACAATGAAGTTGAGTTTCATGAAAACATGAGGCTAAATAATTATACTATAAATCATATATGTTAAGATTATGTAACATACCTTTAATTTGCTTTCGAATAATCCTTTTTAATCACGAGAATATCTTGAAGAACTCAGAACTTTCTATTGCTTTTCTTTCTCGAGACTCTCTCTCAAACCTCGACAATCTTTTTTCTTTCTTAAGCTTAAGTCAATCATTGCATTATACGTAAAACTAAAGCCGATAACAATTATCGTAAAAAAAAAAGCGATATGGCCTAATTAATAATCACCATAACTATTATCGAGTTACCAAAATAATATATATCCATTATAAATATATTTTATTTAATTTTATTTATATTACTAATAAATCAAATTTAAAATCCAAAAAAGTCATAAGGCTTTGTTTGGCAAAACTCTTTAAAATTAAAGACTTAATATATTTAAGTTTTGTTTGACAAAATAAATTAAAACTACTTTAATTTATTTTAATAAACACTTATAATATAGTTATTTGTCACACTTCTAATTAATTAAGTTTTCATACTTAATTTAATTAATTCTAATAACAATTCATTGCATAATATAATAATTTATTTAATCATTATAAACTCTCTAACTTAATTATTAAATTAAATTAGATTACTATTTCAAAATAATTACTTTCCTTAACTCATTAATTATTTATTAAACAAATAAATAATCAAATCACATCAAATCAATTAAACAAATACTTATTCAACGATAAACACATCCATTAAATATTTATATAATTTAATAAATATTTAAATATTATAATAAAAATCTGGATTGTTACATTATCAGTTTAACACTGTTGAAAGCTAATGATAATTTATTCTGCATTATCTTAGTCATAATATTTCTTACTGGGCTAGTTGAGCTAACCCTTTCATTCCTTTATTCTCTTGAGAAAATGAGAGCGTTGCAGGGACTAGTCGGGAAGCAGAGTGACGGTCCAGATGATAGCATTAGTAGTCCTCACTATTACGTTAAATAGTGTGACAATAAATGTAATGAGGACTCCATTGAGTGTGGATATTGTCTAGATGACAATATTCTTATTAAAACTCTTAGATTATGTTTTGTCATATTTTACACAACTGTTGTATAATTAAGTTGTATTTGAATTTTGTACCATATATTTGGCGACTCAAGATGGGTGATGTATACTTATTTTGGGGGTGTCACAGTTGGTATCAAAGCTTAGGGATATGATCCTTGGCTGAGATGTGAGACAAGAATTAGGAGGGGAGAGACGGGAAATTTCTTCGCTAGTATGACCTACCTAAGTTTATTTGGTATTTATTTATTTGGTGGGTCACAATTATAGGGATAATATGTGACATGTCAATTAACCCTTGTTTTGTGGCAGTATTTGAAAATGACATCCGAGAATGTTGAGAATAGCAATGGAGCACAGGAGACCGTTGAGTCTCCACAGATC
The DNA here is from genome assembly GCA_020205615.1 of Panax quinquefolius. Taxonomy (NCBI): domain Eukaryota; kingdom Viridiplantae; phylum Streptophyta; class Magnoliopsida; order Apiales; family Araliaceae; genus Panax; species Panax quinquefolius. The sequence continues at coordinate 80,240,311 of CM035164.1, read as the reverse complement.
AATAATCAGGATAATGTGCATCAGGAAGGTGACAATTCTCATGCAAACAACAACACTGACCAAATGATGAACGATGGAATGTTCAGAGGCTTTATGCAATTCATGTAACATCAGGCGAGAGCGGCTCCTGTCCAAAATGTAGGTGGAAATACTGAAAACTCTCGGACGGTCACCGCTAAACAGTTCAAGGAGCTGGGACCATCGGAGTTTATTGGAGAGCCAAAACCACTTAAGGCGGAAGCGTGGATAAAGCAGATCACCAAGATATTTGATGTTTTGGGATGCTCCGAGGAGAAAAAGGTTCCATTTTCCACCTTTATGTTGCGAGGAGAGGCAGATTACTGGTGGGAATCGGTAAAGCGTACTCAACCTGCCGCACTGAAGATGTCTTGGGAGAAGTTCCAAGAACTATTCAACAACAAGTAGTTTCCCGAAAGTATTCATCACATAAAAGAGGTAGAGTTCATCAAGTTTGAGCAGAACAATATGATCGTGTCACAGTACGAAGCTAAGTTTACCGAGTTGTCCCGGTTTGCGTCTCACTTGGTTGATAATGAGGAGAGAATGATGCAGATGTTTCTAAGAGGTTTGAAACCCGAGATACGTCAATACTTAATTTCTCATAAACTGTGTTTGTATTCAGATGCTGTTAATAGGGCTCAGTTATTGAAGCATGATAACGAGTCAACTTAACCAAGAGAAAGCAGTCAGCAAAATGATAATACCAGTGGTAGCAGTCATCGAAGCGGTGGCAACAAACGTGGAGGGAATCAATATGCCAGAAATGATAACCACTTCGGTGGTAATCATGGCAAAGACAGTAAAAATGGACATTTCAAGAAAAGGAGATTCAACAATGATGGAAAGACGTGAGCACCAGCACCCGTTGTTAAGGAAGGAGAACGACGACCTATCATATGCTTCAAATGCGCAGGGGAGGGACATATCAGTCAAAACTGTGTGATGCAGTCCAAAGCGTGTTATAATTGTGGAAGAGAAGGTCACCTAGCCCAATTTTGTCGTGCACCAAAGACAAGTCCAGCTGGGATGGAGGCACCAAAGGTCGTCCCAGAAAAGTCAAAGTCGGTAGTTCAAGGGAGAGCGTTTGTTGTAACCTCTCAGAAAGTAAGGAACCCGAACGAGGTCATCACGGGTAAGCTTATCATAAACTCTAGCGAAGTCTATACCTTATTTGATACCTGTTCTACCCATTCTTTTATTTCTCCTACTTGTGCTCAACGTTTAAATTTGACTCCGGATAAATTAGACTTTGACTTATCGGTTGAAACTTCGTTGGGAGAAACCTTCATTACATCCACTGTTTATAAGTCTTGTTTGATTCAAATCGGTAACCGCACGTTACTTGTCGATCTTATTTCTTTAAAAATACTTGCATTTGACGTGATTCTAGGGATTGATTGGTTAACTACTCATCATGCTAAAATTGATTATTTTCGTAAGGTTATTAGCTTTCATATTCCTAATCAACCTATTATGCGAATTCAAACGACCAAACCATTAAAATCAATCACGGTCATCTCAAGCCATAAAGCTATTCGTTTATTGAAAAACGGATGTCAAGCTTTTTTAGCTCATATCAGAGATTTAAACAAAAATACGTCTGATTTGAAAGATATTTCTATTGTTAATAAATTTTCTGACATATTCCCTGAAGAACTTCCTGTCCTACCCCCAGAGCGTGAAATTGAATTTTTTATCGACCTTGAACCTGGTACAAAACCCATTTCCAATGCCTCATATCGAATGGCTCTTATTGAACTTCAGGAGTTAAAGACCCAATTGCAGGAATTGTTAGACATCGGTTTTATTCGTCCTAGTACGTCTCCTTAGGGTGCTCCTGTTCTATTCGTGATGAAGAAAGATGGAAGTATGCGACTTTGTATTGATTATCGGGAGTTGAATCATGTCACCATCAAAAATAGGTATCTGTTGCCTCATATTGATGACCTGTTTGACCAGTTGCAAGGCGCCAAATTCTTTTCAAAGATTGATCTTCGTTCCGGGTATCATCAGTTGAAGATTAAAACTGATGACATTCCAAATACTGCTTTTAGAACTCGGTACGAACATTATGAATTCTTAGTCATATCTTTTGGATTGACTAATGCTCCTGCTGCCTTCATGGATATGATGAACCGAGTATTCAAGGAATATTTAGATCAATTTATGGTTGTATTTATTGATGACATCCTTATATACTCCAAAATTCGTGAAGACGATGAGCAACACTTGAGGCTGATACTCCAAAAGCTTCATGAAAATAAGCTATATGCTAAGCTGGTTAAAGATTGAAGCAATTCAAAGCTGGGAGCAACCTGAATCAGTGACTGAAGTACGTAGCTTTCTCGGCTTAGCTGGTTATTATCGGAGATTCATAGAAGGGTTTTCTCGAATTGCTACTCCATTAACTTAGCTGACTCGAAAAGATAAAAAATTTGGTTGGAGCGAGGAATGTGAGAAGAATTTTCAAGAACTCAAGAGGAGACTCATTCAAAGACTTTTGACTTTGACAATACCATCGGCTCGGAGGATTTGTCATCTCTGATGATGCTTCTTGCAAAGGGTTAGGATGTGTTCTCATGCAACATGGGAAAGTCATAGCCTATGCCTCACGGCAACTCAAAGAATATGAGAGGAATTATCCTACTCATTATCTAGAGTTGGCAGCAGTAGTTTTTGCGCTTAAAATTTGGAGGCATTACCTGTATGGAGAGAAGGTTGAGATCTATACGGATCATAAAAGCCTCAAATATATCTTCACTCAAAAGGAACTCAACATGCGGCAACGACGATGGCTTAAGTTGTTGAAAGATTACGATCATACCATTCAATACCATCCTAGAAAAGCGAACGTAGTAGCTGATGCATTGAGTAGAAGATCATATGCGGGTACAACTGCATTATTGTCAACGCAAAGGCCCATTTTATATGACTTACAAAGGATGGAGATAGAGTTAAAAACTCCAGGGACCCATGTGATGATGGTGAATATACGAGTAGAACCAACTTTAATCGATAAAGTTAAAGCTGCTCAAGCTACAGACCTGGAGCTGATGCGTATGAGGAAGAAAGTGCAAGAAGGTGTTATGTTGGAAGCAAGAATCGATGAAGAAAGAATACTTCGAGTCAACTCTAGACTTTGTGTTCCTAACAACCCTGATTTAAAGTATAAAATCATGATAGAGGCGCACAACACACCATTTGCAATCCATCCTGGGAGTACCAAAATGTATCGTGATCTTCGACATACATTTTAGTGGATCAATATGAAGAGAGAGATAACAGAGTTTATCTCAAGGTGTTTAATGAAAGTAGTATGCACACAAGCCAATCATGTTTGATGATAAAGCATATACTTTGTAACAATCTTATTCATTTATTAATAAAAAGTATTAATTTATTAAAGGCTTTTAATTATCTACATGATGCTGTTTTATAATATGTGATAAACCCATAGTTTTAAGCAATGCTTTTAGAATAATGATGATGATCATTTTAATGAGATCTAAGTTCTTAGAAAGCTTAAAACTAAAATAGTTCCCAATCATTGGATTACTAAATTGGGGATTAGTGAATCCGGATAGATTGGTACATACGTTGCTTGCTCATTGGATGGGGATGATTGATCTCATGATCATTTGTGTGGAGACACTAAAGCAAGTATGTAGGTGCTTATTAGAGAATAAGTTCATTGAGCGTGGCTCGCTAAGGAATACCTAATGGAGTTTTATTTGCTGTGTCAATAGGAATTCTGTAGTGATAGTAGTACAAGTAATCCTTGGACTTGAGATCATCATAGTATCTTATGTATGATGAGTTATACTTTGACTTATTCCTTAAGACCCTTAGGGTATATCAAAGGGTATGCTTGGGTATAATAAGTTATACATGGAGATAATGTATGATCAATAAAGAATCTACCACTTCTAATAAAAGAAGAGAAATGTCCTATGTGATTCGATAAATGACAACCCAAAGAGTCCTTGGTTAAATGCGAATGAAATTAGAAAGGAGTTTCTAATTTGCATTATTTGAGTTGTGCATTTAAGGATCGAAATACATATAATTAAATAAAATAAGACTTGACAAGTAATTCCATGTCTTATATTTAATTGGGACATTGTATGGTGGAAGGATTGAATTGTCTACGGTAACTATTTACTCAAAGGTTCTTTAATGATTAATGTTGAAATCTATATTATCCGGAAAGTCGTTGATCGCTAGGAGGCTTATCCCTATTGTAGAATAAATATTATTTATTTAAATAAATTAATTGTTTAATTTATTTATTTAAATAAGATTAGAATTGTTCTAATTGATTTATTCACAATAGGTTTAATATGGAGAACCTAAAGGGTCACACCATAAAAGAAAGAATAATTATTTAAGAAGTTAATGGCATAATCGTAATAATATGTTATATATATTTAATTTAATTTATGGTGATAGAATAAATTAAATAGCTTAATATTTATTATTTAATATTTTAGAAATATTAAATATAAATTACTAAGAGGAGTCTTATTAATATTATTACAATTATTATTATTTTAATTTCTAAAAGAGTTTAGGAATTAATTTAATATAAGTACTCTTATTTATTCCTAATTGGATTAGGAAGGAAAATTAGTTAAAGGAGTTTAATTAATTATCCCTAATAAGATTAGGGAGCTTAATTAATTAAAAGAATTTAATTAATTAAATAAAACCCAATTCCTTAATTGTTAAGGTGGGTTGCCCACATCTATAAATAAGAGAGTCTTATTATGGGTCTTTGGGGGTTGTTGACTTTTTCAACATACTGACATAATTCCAATTGTTGGGAGAGTACACCCTTTTCTATATAGATAGAAAAACTAGGGTTTAGCCAACCACCCTTCTTCTTGAATTTCTATTCTTCCTTGGTGGATCACCTCTAGAGGCCAAACACATGGGTGGCTAACGTTGATCAAAGGAAGGAACCAAACCCGGTGGATTCAAGTTGAACGCGAAAAGGATTGGAGGTGAACTTGTACCTGAGGAAGCTCGATCTTCAAGGGTATGATTTTATTCTTTATCTTTTCGTTTAATTAATAATTGTGCATAAAGGATGATCCGGGTATATGGTTTGTAAATTTTTTTAAACTCTGATTTTTCACGTTTCCGCTTAATTTTTGCAATTTGATTGCGTTCAAGAATATTACAAACCTAACAGTGGCATCAGAGCCAAACCTTTATGAAAATTATTAATTGTTTTAATTTAATATGTATATTGATATGTGTTTAGAACAATTTAATTGGGCATAATTTTATTGTATAAAATTTATTAACAAAAAAAAAAAAAAAAAAAAATTCCGTGAGCACGCTATCATAGTCACGTGATGATTCAGTGGGATTTAAATATGATTCATATGATTCAAGGTTGCCTATAAAAGTTAACAGGAAGCATACACGTGGTCATGGGATTTAAAAGGCTACGAGATTCAAAAAAAAAAAAAAAAGGAACATATATATATATATATATATATATATATATATATATATATATATATATATAGTTAAACGAAGAATAACATCTTATATATAGTTATGCTTTTTTTTTTGGTTAACGTGATGGGTGGTTTATTTTATATATATATTATCGTAATATATATATATATATTTATATATATATATAATATTTTAATTATTTTATAATTAAAATAAAAGTTTATTTTAATCTTAAAATAAAAGGTTTATTTTAATATTGAAATAAAAGAGTTTATTTTAATTTTAAAATTGAATATATATATATATATATAATTATTTTAATCTTAAAATAAAAGTTTATTTTAATTTTAAAATAAAAGGTTTATTTTAATCTTAAAATAAAAGGTTTATTTTAATTTTAAAATTAGAATTTCATGCTAACTAATTAGAGTTGGAATTGGATTCCATGATAACTAATTGGAGTTGAAATTGGATTTTATTTTTCCAAAAATAAAGGAGTTTATTTGTGAATAGGAAGTAAATCCATCTTTCCTTAAATAAAGGAGTTTGTTTAGATATGAAATAAGATTTCATATTATTCAAAATAAAAGAGTTTATTTGTGAATAGGAAAAGAATCCATGTTTCCTTAAATAAAGGAGTTTATTTAAATATGAAATAAGATTTCATATTATTCAAAATAAAGGAGTTTATTTGTGAATAGGAAAGATAATCCGTGTTTCCTTTAATATTTTTTTTTCATGGAATTGGATTCCATAATTAATTAAAATAAAAGAGTTTATTTTAATTAAAGATTTTTTTTTTTATATGGAATTGGATTCCATAATTAATTAAAATAAAGGAGTTTATTTTGATTAAAATTTTGATTAAAATAAAATAGTTTATTTTATTCAAAATTAGATAAATTAAAATAAAATAGTTTTATTTTGATTTAAAATTGGATTAAAATAAAGGAGTTTATTTTGATTCAAAATAGATTTTATACTAACTAAAGTTGCCCATTAAATGATATCAATATATATATTAAATGTTTATTATTCATAAGATGAATGTTATTTATTGATGCATATGGTGATGTGTATGATAATAAATGGGATTGATTATGGACTATTGACCAATGTGATTGGATTTTATTTTAGTTGGATGCATGAATGTATGAGTTTTATTAAATGGGGTCTGCGTACCTCGTCTTCTGTAATTTTTTTTTTGAATGTAAATTCTATCTCCCTCCTATGTACTTCCCCTTGACTGCTGATCAAGGTTTCTATTTATTTTAAATAGTTTTGTAATAGGAATAGTTAGAATTAATTTTGAAAAATTGGAGATCAAGGGACAAGGAGCGCATGAAGACCCGTTTGTAATGAAGCCCGGGTTTAAATGTAATAGTTATATTTAAATATTATTTCTTGCACCCCTAGGGTTTGACCTTTTTGTTCACTTGGTGGCTCTAGTGAACCAAACTAGAATAAAAGTCCATAATCAATCCGGGTAGAATATAGTATTCTATATGTGCATGCTTATACTATATATATTATATATTATGCAAACATGCTTCGCATGTTCATTAATATGACGCGTATTTTATATATATATATGTGCATGCGCGCTAAACAAGATGAGACAAATTAATAACAAACCCCTCAATTTTTATATATTAAGTCCTAAGCGTTCAAAGATATTTGGAATATCGAACGTCGACTTCTAGCATGATAAAATTAATAGAGTATTAAATATTTAATATGAGTTTGTTGTGTCACCACAAGGCAAGTATTAAGTATTTAAGATGTTAATTTATCACATTTGATGCTTATAAAGAAAATTGAACAATATTATTTTGTTGTGTCACCACAAGGATGATATTTTTCTTTTTTGAATATATGGAGTGCTAGGTCGGACTTAACTTGGATAATTTTGATTCGGATGTGCCACCACTTAATCAAAATAATCTAAGAGGCAAAAGAAAAGGAGTTGCATAGTTGATGTAATTGACAAAAGTTGTCTACCTATTTATTTATATATAGTTTGTTTGTGTCACCACAAGGCTATATACATTTGAAATGGGATCCTTATTCTCACTAGCAAATCTTTTATTAGATTTTGCCGAACTATATAAGTGAGGGTAATATAGTTTGAAGAAAATAGTGGGAGATACCAATTTAAAACAAGACCTAATTTATTTTGGTAATTAATAATAGAATGTATGTTAAAATGTTGTTAATTACAAATTCATTTCTGTAATTTTACAATGTCTAAAATTACTATCATCTGCGAAGCATATTAGATGCTAAATTAATCGAATCGAATTAAAGCGGATTGGTTAAGGAATTTGAGAATAGTTCTCATAGCTAAAAAGTCATCTTATGTCCTTAATCGCCTATCCTCGCAATGGTTGCGCATAATGCCTCCGAGGAAGAGATTGCTACTTTTAGAAAGTGGCAAGAAGATGATGCATTGGCTCAATGCATCATGCTCGCATCTATGAAAGTAACGAGCTTCAAATCACAAGCATGAAACTATGGATGCATCTACTATATTCCCGCACATCAAGTAGTTGATGGTGAGGAAAGTAGGATTGATAGATATCGATATCTAAAGAGCTCTTCCGATCTAGAATGGCCAATGGCACTATAGTAAATGCATATAAAAGTTCTTAACATAATCAATTTGATTGATCAATTAGGACAATTGGTTTTGTCATGGATGTAGAGAGTTGAGCCAAGATTTGATCTTGCACTCACTCCCGGACTCCTTTCACAATTGTTGTGAATTTTTCATATGAACAAGCTAGATATCGACTTACTTTGATTTGCTTAATATATTGAAAAATGTTGAGAGTCACTTTCCAACCAAGAAAGATCAAGTCTTCTTGGTAGGGGCCAAAGGATCTTTTGAAAAGAAGAACGATTCAAAGAAGGTATATAGAAAGGCAAAAACAAAGGATAATAAGAATAAAAGCGACTCACTGGATAGCAAAGGAGTTTGCTTCCACTACAATAAAGCCTGGACACTGGAAAGAAACTGCAAGAAGCATCTTGCAGAGTCTAACCAAAGAAGCTTAGTGAAGTTTCGCCATAATCGATTTTTGTTCATGATTGAAATAAATTTTTCTTTAAGTCAAGGTTCTACTTGGGTATTGGATACCGACTTTGATTATCATAAATATAGATTTATGAAAAGGACCAAACAGAAGTAGAAAGCTAAACAAATATAAGTAATCCTATGTGCGGAAAATGTAGCAAAGGTTGCCATATTAGCCATAGAAACTTATAGTTTAGCAATGTCTACGGGCAAATCTATTAAGTCAATAAGTTGTTATTGTATTCCAGTTCTTGTTAAAAATATTATTTCCATTTTATTGTTGGACAATGAAATCGTTGGTATTATAATTAAGAACAATTGTTGTTCTATTTATAATAATAATGTTTTGTATAGAACTAAAATATTACTTAATAAATTTTGTATACTTGACTTACATGAAAATAATTTTGCACATTGAACAAATTAGTATAAGAAAAGGAGATGATCATTCAAAGAGTTGAATGTGTGTATTTGCTGAAATACAAGTGTGAATTATTTGAAAGGTTCAAAGAATTCAGAAGTGAAACAAATTGAAAAAGTTTTGAGATTCTTTGATTAGATCAAGGAATAAATACTTGTGCAATAAGTTTCTAGATCATCTCAAATAGTTTTCTCATAATGGACACATCCTGATATGCAATAATTGATTGATGTATCTGAAAGGAAAAATCATACCTTGTTGGACATGGTACGGTCCATAATGATTTTACCGACATTCCAGTATCCTTCTAGGGTCATGTCCTAGAAATGGCCGCATATCTACGAAAATGGTAACCTCAAAAATCCAGCCCCAAGACTCCATAAAAGTTATGGACAGGGAGGATTCCTAATCTTAAGTATGTTAAGATAAGGGGTTGTCCAACTTATGTGAAAAGGTTTCAAAAAGATAAGCTTGGGACAAGATTTGACAAGTGTAAATTTGTGGGACATCTTAAAGTAAGTTTAGGGTATATGTTCTATAATTCTACTTAGCAAAAGGTGTTTGTTACGAAACACGCTGCCTTCTAAGATAAAGGTGTTTATCATTAAAAGGGGCTAGTGGGAGGATAATAGATCTTGAAAAGTTCAAGAACCACAAAACACTATAAGTCAAATAAGAGGAACCTGTAGATAGACCTATTGTACCACAACCAAATCGTAAATCTGGAATAGTACCAAAGATACCTAGGAGGTATGGATTCATCATGGATGATGATGATGAGGTACACATCATAGAAGATGATGATCTAGAGTTACATTCGATGAGGTAAGACTTCTAGTGTGTACAAAAGGGTTAGTGGGAGCGTCGTGAAATTTCTAGTATTATATGTTGATATACTACGGATGAGGAATAACATACCAATTATGACGCCCCCAAAATAGGTATACACAACACCCATTCTGAGTCGCCAAATACATGGTACAGAAACAACTACAACTTTATTATTACAAAAAGAAATCGTGAGTTTGAATACAAATATTATCTTCTAGACAATATCTATACTCAAATAAATCCTCATCACATTATTGATTCATTATTTTACAAAAATGGTGAGGACTACAAAACAACTCTCTCTAGAACCTTCATTCCATACCCCGACTAGTACTCGCTACATTCTCGCCTCCTGAGAAGAAAAATGGAACAACAAGGAAAAGGGTGAGCTCAACTAGCCCAGTAAAGAATATTATGACTAAGATAATATACAACAATTATCGTTAGTCTTCAACAGGGAAAAATCTGGTAGAATACAATAGATAACAAGTTTCAGATCAATATTCGCAGCGGAAATAATAATTCATAGAAGAGTTACGTAGAGAATGAAATCTACTATAATCTATGAATTTAATAGTCCATCATCAATATTTTATCCCTGTAACATCAATCAATATTCATCTCAAATCAAATATTCATCTTTGCACTACAGGCCAAAGATATTCATCAATCGGTCATGTTCATCTCAACACCTGTTCATCTTTGCACTAAAGGCCAAAGATATTCATCAGTCGGTCATGTTCATTTAAACACCTGCTCATCTTTGCACTACGGGCCAAAGATATTCTTCAGAAATCATTCATCTTTGCACTACAAAGCCAAAGATATTCTTGAAATCATTCATCTTTGCACTACTGTGCCAAAGATATTCAATAATATCATCATGTAAGACTGAGGATGATGAAAAATATTTTTAAAGAAAACGAATCCAGTGAAACAAAATGACAAGGATTAAGGATTAAGGATTCGTACTTTGTTTTATCCATGTCCAACAATACCTCAAAAATAATCATAGTGGTGTAAAATTCAAGAATGATCAAAACATGGATACAATCAAAGTTAGTATCCAAAATAGATATTTTGGACGAAAAGAAGAAATTTTATTTTTCGATGAATAGTGCCGTATACGTGAATAGTGCCGTATACGTGAATAGTAACTCCGACACCAAAAGATAGAAATTCCACAAAAAAAAACATTTTCACGCTTCATGAATAGTACTCGTGAATAGTAACTCGTGAATAGTAACTCATGAATAGTAACTCGTGAATAGTAACTCATGAATAGTAACTCAGACATGAAAAAGTTCCAAATTTGATAAAAACCTCAGATCAACATTTTAAGATAATGATATTGAAGAAATAATATCATTACAAAAAAATAATATCCCTTACCTCAAAGAATCAAGACTTTGGAAGGAAAGATCTAAGTGATCTTTGAATGAAACTTGTATCTTTGAACAAAGAACTCTCAAAGTATCTAAATACTCACAAAATACACTCAATAATATAGAGAGAAAAAGAGAAAACTTTGTTTACGGTGTGATTTTCAATTCTAACTTAGCCCTCTATTTATAGGAAAATGTTAGCCCGACCAAAGGTAAAATTTGATATAATATTAATATAATTATACAAATTTTACTCGCTACTATTGCCACCCACCACATTTGAAATAAAATTCAGCACATTTCTTCACCAACCACAAGTGGGGCCCACTCAATTCTAGAATTTTTCACCAAAATCAATTATAACCCTAATTTCTGAATCAGTCACCTCTTAAAATTCATAACAAATTATACGCACATCTTTAACGGTTCAAAATTTGTGGACATATACTCAACTTATATATGTATAACATATCCAAAAATTACCACAATCCAAAAACATGGATTAAAAATTATAACCCCAAAATATATCTCAAAACCCACGATTTAATTTTTAATACCTCCAATCAGATAAAATTATTGATAAAACACCTTAACATTAATTCCTTCATTAATAACCACATAAATAAATCCATCATTTATATTCATATAAAATAAATATTTCCTTATCATATGAATCAATAATTAATTATTCACAAATAATATTACGTAATCACATTTATGACAACCCAGTCGCTCTCCAGAAAGAGGGCTTTCAATAAGGATCTCTCCTTCATGGCGCGCCGCAATTAGGTGACCAAACCTCTCCTTATGTAACTTTCTAGACATTGCCAATAATGTTATCTAATAATATTATTCAAATAATATGAATTATTGATCGATAATGGGAAAACATCAAATGACAATTATTGAAACAATGAATAATATAAAATACCAACGCAAAGAATTATTGAATCAATAAAATAAACTATTGAAGTAAGAATCGTAGAACAATTATTGAGTAGTGCCTTTTTACGTAAGAATCAATAATTCAACAATTGTGCAATCTGGTGTCTTCCATGCTGCAACCACAGCGTATTAGTATTTTAACCACCGGTATTCCAACAAAGTCTTAATTGGTAATAACTACGCTGTAGTTATTTTTAACCAACTTATATTTGTCGTTTTCTTCATCCAATCGCTTTCCAGTTATGGGGCCCACACATGGTCGCTACCTGGCCGCATACGAATATTCCCAAACGAAGACGAATATTCCACGACCAAAACGAATATTCCAAACAACAATGAATATTTTATAACCACTTGCTTATTTTGAAATATTTGCGTATTTAACCCTTAACTATCCACATTAATCAAATCAACCCTTACTATTTCAAAATAATAAATAAAGGAAATTCCTTTTTATTTAAAAAAAATTCGGGGTCTTACACCAATGCTACAATCAGTAAAGATAAATTTGTCTAAAAATTCCTCCACGAATGATTTGGGAAGAGTATCTTAATTGGGGATAAAATCTATATAGATAGATTCAAGAGGATGCTCGACTTAACCCAAGGAATGTATATTCATTTGATGCTAAAGTCGTTTAGCATGGCAAACTCAAGAGTTGTCTCATGTTGATGAGCTATGGAGTGTATCTCTCTTAATAGTCCCCAAAGACTCCAAAAAGAGATCACGTGTGTAACTATCATGTATCTGACAATGAAATGTACGAGACCGATGTTGATCGGTCATATCTCAGAGAGAAGTTCACTATGAGTCGCTGAAAAACATCTTAAAGTGCTTAACTTAGGCACTAAGGATGTGATCATATTCATAGTGGGTCTTAATTAAAACTAGAGGGCTTAACAGACTCAAGTTTTCAGCATGCAGACAAGACGACGGAAAATCCACTTTTAAGGTAAAGTGTTACCTTGAATCGGTGGTGCAGTGAATCGAAAGGTTCCAAACAAAAAAAAGAGTTCTTTGGTTTAGTAATAAAGACAAAGTATATAGCTATAAATGAAGTTGCAAGTTGATTGTTTGGATTAAAAGTTCATTACAGAACTAGGAATAGTTCCTCAGTCTCATCTTGGATCTAAACATGTGTTGTGGCACTTTCATTTGATTATTAGAATCATTGAAAGATGGGAAATCACTATAGAGATAGTGGACTCACATGAACAACATTACATATCCATTAACTAAAGCTTATCTAACAGCAGGATAATAGTCACTTAGAGAAGAAGAGTATGAGATACCATGACGATTGGCTTTAGTGCAAGTGGGAGATTGAAAGTAGTATGCACACAAGCCAATCATGTTTGATGATAAAGCATATACTTTGTAACAATCTTATTCATTTATTAATAAAAAGTATTAATTTATTAAAGGCTTTTAATTATCTACATGATGCTGTTTTATAATATGTGATAAACCCATAGTTTTAAGCAATGCTTTTAGAATAATGATGATGATCATTTTAATGAGATCTAAATTCTTAGAAAGCTTAAAACTAAAATAGTTCCCAATCATTGGATTACTAAATTGGGGATTAGTGAATCCGGATAGATTGGTACATACGTTGCTTGCTCATTGGATGGGGATGATTGATCTCATGATCATTTGTGTGGAGACACTAAAGCAAGTATGTAGGTGCTTATTAGAGAATAAGTTCACTGAACGTGGCTCGCTAAGGAATACCTAATGGAGTTTTATTTGCCTGTCAATAGGAATTCCTGTAGTGATAGTAGTACAAGTAATCCTTGGACTTGAGATCATCATAGTATCTTATGTATGATGAGTTATACTTTGACTTATTCCTTAAGACCCTTAGGGTATATCAAAGGGTATTCTTGGGTATAATAAGTTATACATGGAGATAATGTATGATCAATAAAGAATCTACCACTTCTAATAAAAGAAGAGAAATGTCTATGTGATTCGATAAATGACAACCCAAAGAGTCCTTGGTTAAGGCGAATGAAATTAGAAAGGAGTTTCTAATTTGCATTATTTGGAGTTGTGCATTTAAGGATCGAAATACATATAATTAAATAAAATAAGACTTGTGAAGAATTCCATGTCTTATATTTAATTGGGACATTGTATGGTGGAAGGATTGAATTATGCATGGTAACTATTTACTCAAAGGTTCTTTAATGATTAATGTTGAAATCTATATTATCCGGAAAGTCGTTGATCATTGAGGGAGGCTTATCCCTATTGTAGAATAAATATTATTTATTTAAATAAATTAATTGTTTAATTTATTTATTTAAATAAGATTAGAATTGTTCTAATTGATTTATTCACAACCTAGGTTTAATATGGAGAACCTAAAGGGTCACACCATAAAAGGAAGAATAATTATTTAAGAAGTTAATGGCATAATCGTAATAATATGTTATGTATATTTAATTTAATCTATGGTGATAGAATAAATTAAATAGCTTAATATTTATTATTTAATATTTTAGAAATATTAAATATAAATTAATAAGAGGAGTCTTATTAATATTATTACAATTATTATTATTTTAATTTCTAAAAGAGTTTAGGAATTAATTTAATATAAGTACTCTTATTTATTCCTAATTGGATTAGGAAGGAAAATTAGTTAAAGGAGTTTAATTAATTATCCCTAATAAGATTAGGGAGCTTAATTAATTAAAAGAATTTAATTAATTAAATAAAATCCAATTCCTTAATTGTTAAGGTGGGTTGCCCACATCTATAAATAAGAGAGTCTTATTATGGGTCTTTGGGGTTGTTGACTTTTTTAACATACTGACATAATTCCAATTGTTGGGAGAGTACACTTTTTTCTATAGAGATAGAAAACTAGGGTTTAGCCAACCACCCTTCTTCTTGAATTTCTATTCTTCCTTGGTGGATCACCTCAGAGGCCAAACACATGGGTGGCTAACGTTGATCAAAGGAAGGAACCAAACCCGGTGGATTCAAGTTGAACGCGAAAAGGATTGGAGGTGAACTTGTACCTGAGGAAGCTCGATCTTCAAGGGTATGATTTTATTCTTTATCTTTTCGTTTAATTAATAATTGTGCATAAAGGATGATCCGGGTATATGGTTTGTAAATTTTTTAAACTCTGATTTTTCACGTTTCCGCTTAATTTTTGCAATTTGATTGCGTTCAAGAATATTACAAACCTAACATTTAACTTGTCAACGAGTCAAGGTGGAGCATCAAGTACCAAAAGGTCTATTGCAACCACTTGAAATTCTAGAATGGAAGTGGGAGCACATTACCATGGATTTTGTTACTGGTCTTCCCAAGGTTTCTCAAGGAATAGATGCAATTTGGGTCATTGTTGATAGATTGACCAAGTCTGCTCATTTCCTACCTATACGAGAAACTTATACACTTGAACGTCTTGCTCGTATGTACATAAACGAGATTGTAAGACTGCATGGTATGCCGGTATCCATAGTTTCTGATCGAGACCCAAGATTCACTTCAAGATTTTGGGTTAGTTTGCAAAAAGCTATAGACACGAATTTATGTTTTAGCTCAGCATATCATACTCAAACGGACGGGCAGTCGGAGAGGACTATTCAAACTCTTGAAGATTTATTAAGACTCTATGTCCTTGACTTGAAAGGAAGTTGGGACAAGTTCTTACCATTGGTGGAGTTTTCCTACAACAACAGTTATCAAGCAAGTATTGGCATAGCTCCATTTGAGGCGTTGTATGGAAGAAAATGTCGTTCTCCAGTATGCTGGGATGAGGTGGGTTAAGCAACATTTTTGGGACCGGAGTTGGTACGTATGACTACGGAAAAGATTTAAACGATCTGACAACGTATAAAAACCTCACAAGATCGACAAAAGAGTTATGCTGATCTTCATCGAAAGGACGTGGAATTCGATATTGGAGATTATGTGTTGTTACGTGTTGCTCCATGGAAGGGAGTTACGAGATTTAGAGAGAGAGAAAAGCTGTAACGCCCCCAAACTTGGGTACTTGAAACCCGAACTCGGTGTTTTACGATACCATTTCTATGGGCGAAATAATACTAATAAGGATAACAATAATATAAATATAAAACATAATTTGTATATATCAAAGTCTAATCCCAAGTACGCAACCTTTACTACAATACATTACATGATAGATAATAAATATCATTGTCTTAATACTATCTAATTACTATTACAAAAGATAACATAAGATTATTCTGATTGTTTTCCTTTTCCCTTGTTCTGGCCTGAACATTTCGGTTGATCATGCTTAGCTGAAAACATTTAAATTTAAAGCAAGGATGAGCATTTGATTGCCCAGCAAGTAATAGCAACAATAAATATAAGCTAAAAGGATTAAATGTTTTCTTTGAATAACTCTTCTACAATGAATTAACAGTTGTGAAGTAAGCTGAACCAATAATAACAACATACCAAATCTATCTCAAATTTTTGAAACTACGTATTTACTATAACTGGAGAGCATTCGACAGACTATGAACATTATTTTTAATTTTCGCTAAGGTTTAGCAGAACTTCATCCGCAAACCGTCATAACTTACGGGCACGAGGGTGATCATCCCAATGCGTCCTGTATTGATCAATACTACATGCAAGAATGATATTATCGTTCACTCTATCCACCTTAGGTGCACAAAAGTTTTCCCATATTCGGGATGTTCATACTTAGTCGGGAATCCGAGCCAAAACAACTGCAGTTGGATCTGATAAGGTTCTATCTTGTTCAACAATATTTTTATGTCTAGCTGAATCAAATAGCTTAGACGACTTTTAAGTCAACATATACATACTCGAAATCAATAAGTATGTATCAACATATGATTAAATACAATGGTTATCCAAGTGGGGACACTTGTCTAACCCTATATATATATATATATATATATATATATATATATATATGAATTAACGAACAAAATAAATATCTGAATTACAATAATACAATGATTAGATAATGTAAGAACTTGTATGAATACAAAGATTGGATACATAATCAATAATAATAGAGTTAATAATCTGGCACAATAATATGATTCTAAAACTTTCTTACTCATGTCCATTGCATAAAGGAAATACAAAGGTAGGATACTTGCACAATGTAAATAATAGATCAGATACTTGCTCAATAATAATTGGAGTAAGTTTAGGAAACTTGCCTGAGCTGCTGCTTACAATAACGCAACTTAGTTCTATCTTTTATATCAAAACCTATCATTAATAAGATCATTCGTTCAATTAGAATAATATATCATATAACATAGTACTGCTAATTGCAGTCAGCACATAACCTAATCACATTGTCACCTATGTTTAACAGTCATTACATCATAAACAAACATGTATCTAGTCAAATTATCTAAGTCCAAATCAATTTCTGAAACATGTCGGTGTACTGATGGCTTTATCGGATAATTATCAAGTCTAAGACTCTATCGTGTAGTTCAATAGTCGTTTAGATATTTTAAATATCAGTCATATTATTTTTCATAGCCTTATAATAATTTCTAAATAATTAGTATAATTTATCATAAATTTTTAAACACTAAAATCATTATTAAATGATTTAAATATTAACTAATTCAATTATCATTAATATTTAATTAATATTAAACTATTAATGAAACCATTGCCAAAATATTAAAGTTATTTATAATAACTCAAAATATTTTTAAAGTATTAATATTACCATTAAATGATTTTTAAAATATTTAAAATTATTTTTAAATAATTACTATTAATATTAGAATATTAATTTATTATTTATCAAAATATTCAAAGTCATTGATTATAACTTCAAATATTTTTAATTAATTTATTTCCTTTTAAATGATTTTTAATTCAATAAATCCACTTTTAAACTATTTATTTAATATAATTATTAAATAAACTTAATAACATTAATATTAAATTATTAATGAAATTTACCTTTAAATATAAAAAGTTATATTTTATAACTTAAAATATTTTTAAACTATTTATTTTCATTTAAAATGATTTTTCTAATATTAAAATCATTTTAAATTATTTTATTTAATATAATTATTAAATAATTCTAATATCATTAATATTAGATAATTAATGAAACTTATCTTAAAATATTAAAATTTATATTTTATAACTTAAAATATTATTAAATACCTTATTATCATTTAAAATAATTTTAATACATTAAAATCATTTTTAATTAATTTATTTAATGCTTTTATTAATTAATTTAAATACCAATAATATCTAAATAAATATTACTCCATAGTCCCAAATTAATTGCTCGGTTTGACTTTTTAAAGTCAAATTGACTATTTTAAAACTAATTTTTTACTATTTTGCTAAAATATAGATGAAGAGATTATAACCAAAAAGAAAGTATATATAATTTATTACTAATCCTAATTTTTATAATTTTAGAAATATATTTATATATGCTTAATTATTAATTCTAAAAACAGTCAATTTGACTTAAAAAGGTCAAAACTGAGCAATTAATTTGGGACGGAGGGAGTAATATTTATGAAAAATATGTCAAATTATTAAAAGTTAATTTTTATAACTTAAAAATAATTTTTAAAACTATTTTTTTTAATTTTCAGAATTTATTTACTATTTTTAAATAATTTTTAGAAATTAAATTAATTAATTTTACTAAGTCTGTCGCTAAAGCCCTTTGGCAACAGAATCTGTCGCCTTAGGTGTTCTTGAGAAACCTAGGTGTTCATACTCAGTGTTAATGTGAGCTACTTTGACCAAGCTTTATTAAGTGTCTACTATGTTTCTTGGCTAACTAATGGTCAGATCTTGTAGTTTTAATGTAACACTACATGAAACAACAATTAACCAGGTCATACATCATCACAATCAAACGTTATTAAGCTTTGAACTAGCTGTCAGAACGTGTTCATCATATTCTGGGCTGCCCAGAATTTTTAGTCATGGCCGGTCAACGCTTTTGATGGCCTTATTTCGTGCAACATGTTCATGGTAAAGGTGGTCTAGACGTCGGGCTATGTAGCCAAACTAACATAGTATCTTTTTTAATCATTGTCCAAGTCTAAACATCAACAATACGATAGATCTAAGCTTCAGAAAATCGTGTCAGAGACTGTTCTTCATTTCTGGGTTTTTCAGAAATGAATAACAGATCGAGAGTGCATGTTTGGGCTTCCACTACATAATAGTCTTGTAATATTTTCATGATCTAAGAGTTCTAGTTTGTAGCTAGCATGCAAGACCACAGATCTATTACATAAAAATAGTATAACAAAAAAAGATCATACAGATCTAGGTCAGTCAAACCATGTAAGAAGACATGTTCTTGAATTTTCTAGAATTTCCAGAAACAGATTTCGTGAACTAGTAAGCTAGTTTTACCTTCCACTGTGTTCAATACAATGATGATATAAGGGATCTAAAGGCATATATCCATAGTAAACATAACAAGTTACAACTCAGTTACCATAACAGAATCAAAACAACAAAACACTGGCAGATCTAGTCGCTTGAAAAAGTTATCAGTCCCTTTCTGGGCACAATCCGGGTTTTCCAGATTTTAGAAAGTCATGGTCAGTCAACGACCTTTGACCATGATTATCTGACATTCTAAGCATGATCTGGTCCTGATACAAGTTCTAGATTACAGACCTCATAGGATACTACAAATTCAAAACATAAAACACACCAAATCATAAACAGAGAGATCTACAGCCTCTGACTTTTGCTTGTCAGACACAAAATAATTTTTTCCAGATTTTGAAAAATGACAAATTCGAGCCTCTAGATGTTATGGATCTAACATCTAGCAACCCAGATCACTTTGTTAGACTCCATACTACATATTTAACACACAAAAAAACTAACATCTAACATGCAGATCAAGATCAAATTTCTTTTTAGTGTCCATACCTTTAAGTGAGCAAATCTTATTTCTATGCTTCTGATTTGTTAAGTATGATAGTGGGGCTTGATTTATGACTGATCTAGCAAGGAAATTTCAGAGGTTTTAGAGAGAGAAGTTCTAGGATGAGTGTTTGTGCAAAATGAGCTTGAATGTGACTTTTTCTCTCTCCTGAATTCTATTTAAACTTGTATACAATGCATGCGGCTGTTAGTAATGGCTGAGAATTGTAGTCTTGTAGGTTCATAGCTTGACTATAGGGTGGCTTGTCAAGATGTGATAAGATTTTCTAGCAATAATGTATGAATGGGACAAAAAGGGTATAATGTTAATTTGTTATTAATTTAATGGTATTCTTGTCCATGATACTTGAATCTAGAGTTTAATCACTAGATTTTAAATCTTAAGTTTTCCCAAATAATTTCTAGGGTTTGAAAAATTAAAATTAAAGTGTAATAAAATTTAATTTAAAACACACTAATTAAAATTAGGGTTTTAATAGAAATTAGGGTTTAAATAATTAGGGTTCCTTAATTATCATTAGGGTTCCCAAATTAACAATTCAATTTACTAAAAAAAATTAGGGTTTCTAATTATACCAATTAGGGTTCCTAATTAACAATTAGGGTTTCTAATTTTAAATTAGGATTTTCAAATATTAATTAGGGTTTTCTCTAATTAACATTAAATCTAATAATACACAACATAAATCCTATAACACCAATACTACACAGTTTTGAACTCATAATTATGTTTCAAAATAGGTTTTAACAAATTGATATAAGGTTTTGACATTAAACACCATCATTGACCAATATATACAGTATATGTGACGCCCCCAAAATTAGGTATACATCACCCATTCTGAGTCGCCAGATACATGATATAAAACTTAAATATAACTTCATTTATACAACTATTGAGCTGTCGTATAGAATACGACCACAGTTAACTGTGAGTTTTAATACAAATGTATGTAACTCTTATGGTGCCTCGACCACAACCTTACAATGTTACTTTACATTAAAGTATAGTCAAAGACTGTTTTAGAAACTAAAATCTTTGGGAAGTGCTCAAGGAAACCTTCGTACATGGGAGGCCATGCGTCTAGGTTATAATAGATATCATATGGCCACAGAATTATCCTTGGTTGACCTAATAGACCCCAAAGAAAAACGAGAAGATTACTATCATCTTCTTTCCAATGGTGAGTCTTCTCTTGACATATAACTATCTCCACTGTCTCCAAGTGAATATTATATTTTAAATCAACTCCAAGATCATATAGGTAGTTCCCGTAGATATACTCAGCAAGTGGATGCGCACAACCCTGTCTTATGGTAACATGAGGTTGTATATCATTAGACATCTTGTATGATAGTGGCAAAACACCCTTCCAAAGTTGGGTTCACCTCACCCTATTTGATTCACCAAATATAACTACTAAATGTTGTATAGAATACAACACACTTTTCAATACTGTTTAAGGAGAACCTCCACAGCTAGAGACCACTATTCTATTCCGCTGTTATCCCCGCTCGACCTGGAAACACTCTTATGGCAATACTCTTATTACCTGAAAGGAATTGTGAAGCAGAAAGGGTGAGCACAACTAGCCCAGTAAGGAATATCATGACTAAAGATAATTAAATTATCAATATCTTTCATCAATAATAAATTAGAGATTTAGAACATATGGTAGATGATAAAACTTTTCAACCATAGTTGCAGCGGAACGAGCAATCCATTAGAAGAGACAAATAGACCATAAGGTCTATTATCTTCTCTATGTTAAAAGTCCACAAATAATGTTTTATCCATGTAAAATAAATCAACAGTTCCTGTCCACAATCATATGAATAACTCATAATCATAATTGTGGTTCTAAATTCCTCTTCGCAACTAGGACGAAGATAATTCTCATCACCTATCTTCACCTGAAACATCAAAAATCATGGTTATACCGAATCAGAATTCCTGCTCATAATCATACTAATAAATTCATCTTTGCACCACGGCCAAAGATATTCATTAACAATTTATCTTTGCACTACATGCCAAAGACATGCAACTGTATTTTAGAAGAGTCAAGTAAAACATGATATCTACTATCTTCTACGCATTTAAAAGTGTACAATAAATATTTTATCGCTGAGACTCAGCTTAATAAATAATCCACATCATCGAATCACCCCTGCATTATGGCCAAGGATATTCGTTAATATCATATCCATGAATTTATATTTCATCGCTGAGACTTAGCTCGATAATCAATCCATATCACTAAATTATCCATGCACTACGGCCAAAGATATTCATTATTATTACATACATGAATTAATATTTCATCGCTGAGACTCAGCTCAATAATTAATCCACATTATCGAATCATCCCTGCACTACAGGCCAAGGATATTCATTAGTATCACGACCACGAATCATCCATGCACTACGGGCCAAAGATAATTGTGTTTTCATCAACGGTCCTGATCATGCCATAAAATAATTCATCTTTGCACCCTTGGCCAAAGAGAATCCATAGCCATAATCATACCAAAAACTGTCCATCAATGCACTACGTGCCAATGAGGACTTTTTTCCACATCTTTTATAACATTACGGTCATGATTATACCGAATAATCCCTGGTCATAATCATACCAAGTCCATCTATGCATTACAGGCTACAGATGAATTTCAACACAATATAAGCATGAGGATGATGACAATGATATAAGAATCAAACAAATGAGATAAAAGATAAATATTAAACATTTATAATACAATTTATCCATTGTTCAATAATAACCAAATGTTATCAATCACTTGATAATCTCATAATCTAATATCATTAATATTATAACAATATTTTAATCATTTCTTAAACTTATAAACAATTTATTTCAATTGTTTACACTTTATCAAATAATACATTTAATCACTCAAAAATGCCATACTCATAAGATTTCATAATCAATGATCAAATCCCTCATCAAAATCTGCATATACCCTATATAGGATTCTCAAGCCATAAAATCCTATTTCCCAATTTTATTACTTCACATAACATATTTAATTCATTTACTCATAAGTAGTTCATTTATATGAAAAATACCAAATCAGTCCCAAAAATATTTCTTTTCTGGGATTTAGCAGAATATGGTCCCATCAGAAACATATATTTTTCTCAGAATTTTTAAAATTTATTTACTATTTTTCATATGGATAAAACTGCCGAATATTTAGACATTTATCATAAATTATACTTTTGTCCAAAAATTCCGAAAATTCTGTGGTATACTCTGTTATATACATGTACTCCCAATAAAAATTTCACCAATTTTGGAGTTAACCACAAAGAGTTATAAGAGTTTACTTTTAAAATAGTCTTTTCCCATAAAATCCATAACGCTTAATCTATACATTCAAAAATCGCCATTTTTGGACACAATTTAGAAAACTCATTAAATTATCATTTCAAATTTTTCTAGAATTTGGGGGTCAGAAAAATTATGAATCTGCCCCTGGCAGAAACCCCTTTTTAATGAAAATACTATTCCCATGAATACGAAGGATCATTCACCATGCATGTGGTAATCCACATAGGCAAAGTTATTCCAATGTAATAATAAAGAATGGAATAATGAAGGATTCACCATGCGCATGCGATAGACTACAAGCGATAAAAGTTATTCCCAATGAGAATAATAAATAATGGAACCAGTCAGCGTAAACACAAAAACAGGATATTAAAGAATAATAAATAATGGAACCAGTCAAGCGTAAATACACGAGATAGGATATTCGGCGAATAATAATAAATAATAGAACCAGTGTCCGCATAAACGCATGCAGAGGATATTAAGCAGGATAATAAAGAATGGAATATTAGAAGAATTTTACCATGTATGTGGTACTTGATAAATAAAAGTTATTCCAACATAATAATAAAGAATGGAATAATGTAAGAATTTCACCAAGTATAGGGTAGTCCGTGTATACAAAAGTTATTCCAGCAGTAATAATAAAAATAATAATATCCTTTACGAAAGCACGACAATTATATCCCCTACCTTAAAAAGAAAAGTATTTCGATTTGGTAGGCGGGAATATACTTAAAGAAAACTTCAGACTATGCTCAAAGCTTTCTTAAACTCTAAAGAAATACGCCAAGATTATAGAAGAAGAACTCTCTCTATAGTTTCTCTCTACAGAGTTTCAAATTGAATTCGTAAGAAATAATAAAGGAATGAGCTTCTATTTATAAAAAATGGACCTGATAGTAACTAATTCATGAAGCAGTCTAGATTGATTTACTTTAATCGACAAATCCATATTTAAAGCAAAATCTTTTAAATAAAATATAATATATTCTATTTATAATCTAATAAAATGAATAACTTTTTAAAAGATTATACTATAAAAACACTATACTGAGCACTTATCTGCAAATATTATGCATAATAAAATATAATATATTCTAATTATTGTCTAATAAAATAGATAACTTTATAAAAGTATTCTATTTTATATAAAAAGATTTTACTATGCAAAACTATAATAACCGATATTTTCAATATAAATAAATAAGAAATTTTGCATATTAATTTTTTTTATTTTAAAGATGAGAATATGTGTCAAGTAATGTGTATGTATATATGTGATAAATAAAATTATTTATTTCATGAATAATTTCAAACAATTTTATTTTAGAATTATTAATCATTATAAAGTATATTCCTATAGTAATTAATTTTGTAAAGCGTAAATGTTTTTATTAATTATTTTCCATGAAAACATGATTTTATATTATTTAAATAATATATGAAATGATTATTAGAATTATAATAATAAATATTTTATTATATGAATTTTGTTCGTAATATTTAAGTTAATTATTTTAACTTAATTAAAGATAAACCAGATATGGAATCCAAACCCTAAATTTGGGTATTGATCAATGGATGAGAATAATAATATAATATTAATTATATTTTTATTTTCAGTGCTATAAATATGTACTGTAAATGCGTAGACTGATAATGGTGGGCCAGATATGGTAAATTCTGTCATGACCCTCATATCGTGTTATTAAACCCTAATTGTTAAACTCGGTTATGAGTTCGAGACTGTTTAGTAATTGTGTTATATGAATTTTACTGTGTATTATATAATTTCTGTAATTAGGAGAAACCCTAATTATTTATTTGAAACCCATAATTTGCTAATTAGGAACCCTAATGGAAAATTTTAGAAACCCTAATTATTATTTTGGGAATTATAATGACAATTAGGAAACTCTAATTGCATTAATTTGGGAACCCTAATAGTGTTAAGGAATCCTAATTTAAAACCCTAATTTCCTATAAAAACCCTAAATTTAAATTAGTGTGTTTAATTAAAATTTTATTACACTTTAATTTTAATTTTTCAAACCCTAGTAATTATTTGGGAAACTTTAAAATGTAAAATCTAGTGATTAAACCCTAGATTCAAGCACCTTGGACAAGAATTCCCTTGAAATTAAAATGAAATTACAAAAATGCCCTTTTGTCCCATTAGTTGAATTATTGTTAGACAAGATCTAGCAAAAATCTGACCAGCCACCCTAGACCTACCTATGAGCCTATAATCTATATAACACATCACATGATCAGCCATCCCATACATGCATACATGATTTGCTAGATTTAAGAAAGAGAAAGTGCTTATTTTTGGCCTAAACTATTCACAAGCACTTAGCCATTCTCTCTCAAGCTCAAACCCACGAAATTATAGTGTTAGTTCAATCCCCAATAAAGCCCCACGAACACCAACATCAAATCAGAAGTATAGAATCAAGAATTTGTTCATAAAGAGGTAAGAAACCTAGAAGAAATCTGACCTTGATCGAAGTGTTAGATGTTAGTTTTTTGTGTTAAGCGTGTAGTATGTAGTATATAATGATGATCTGGGTTGCTAGATATTAGATCCATAACATCTAGAGGCTCGGATTTGATGTTTTAAAAATTCTGGAAAAACATTTTTTTTGATGTCCGATGTGAATGTCGGCCGTGTAGAATCTCTATAGGTTTTGATTTGTGTGTTTTAAGTGTTGGATCTTGTAGTATGTTGTAAGATCTTAAATCTGGAACTTAAATCAGTTCATATTTGTTGTAGATTAAAAGTTATTTAAGGTCAAAGTGGGTCAATTGGCCCAAGCATAAACCGATCGATTTTGAAGCCGTAATCACCCGTAAACCTCGGAGCGGTGTTTTTGCAGGGCTTGGATCTTGCTATGTTTAAGTTTGTTTTGCCATGTTGTTGTTTTGTAGTTGTAGAATTACATGAATACTACATGTTAAAGCCTTTGTATCACATATATAATTAATGTAATTAAATATAGAGATGGTCAAACTTGGTAGCTTAAATCGCTTTCAAAAAACATTTCTGGGAAACCCAGAAATGTTCAAGAAAAGTTCTGGGAGGGTACTTTGACCGGTCTATATATCTTGTTTGTGTTGATGTTATGATGATCTGAGGATATGTTATTGTTCCTTGTAGTGTATACTATAGATTTGACCCATAAAACGATATAAACCATGACCAGAACATAAGGTAATTCGAACATGAAAGGGATAGGTCGAACTGTTGAGTTTCTGGGAAATACCCAGAAACACTCTGACAGCAAGTTTGTTAGCTTAACCCGGTTTCATTAAGTATTGTTAGACTTGATCATGTATTGAAAAATGTTCTCTGATAGTTTGTCTACATAGCCCTTCGAGCAGAAAATATTTACCTTGAACAGAGTTCATGATTTAAGGCCACAAAGGGCGTTGACCGGCCATGACTATCCTTTTCTGGGCAGCCCAAAAACGTCAAGAACAACTCTGACAGCTTGTTCTTGAGCTTAGATCTTGCATATGATGCATTTTTTGATCATGTTTGTTGTTCAACCGTATAGTATTACATCTCAGATTTATGATATCGAGCCATTAACTCGACCGTAAACAAATTACACGAGGAATGATTGATAGTCAAACAATGAAGCTTTGAACATCGAGTATGATCACACTGGGTTTCTCAAGAACACCTATATGACAGAGATTACGCCAAAGGGCTTTAATGACGATGACTTAGTAAAATTAATTAATTTAATTTCTAAAATTATTTAAAAATAGTAAATAAATTCTAAAAAATACAAAAATAGTTTTAAAAATTATTTTAAGTTATAAAAATTAACTTTTAATAATTTGACATATTTTTCATAAATATTAATATTTATTAGGATATTATTAGTATTTAAATTATTTAATAAATGCATTAAATAAATTAATTAAAAATGATTTTATGGTATTAAAAATCATTTTAAATAATAATAAAGTATTTAATAATATTTTAAGTTATAAGACTTAACTTTTAATATTTTAAGATAAGTTTCATTAATTATTAAATATTAATGATATTAGATTTATTTAGTGATTAAATTAAATAAATTAATTTAAAATGATTTTTATATTATAAAATTCATTTTAAATGAAAATAAATAGTTTAAAAATATTTTAAGTTATAAAATATAACTTTTGATATTTAAAGGTAAATTGCATTAATAATTTAATATTAATGATATTATGTTTATTTAATAAGTATATTAAATAAATAGTTTAAAAATTGTTTTATTGATTTAAAAATCATTTAAAAGGAAATAAATGAATTAAAGATATTTAATGTACTTAACCCCAAATTTTATGAAATAAAAGTATTCAATTTTTCTTATAATTACTATTCAAGTAAATGGTTAAATTGATAAAAGTTAGAGTTAAGGGTGATATATGAATTTTTTTCAAAATAAACAAGTGGTTATAAAATATTCATCATTGTTGTGGGGAATATTCGTTTGGTCGTGGAATATTCTTTTCCGCTTGGGGAATATTCGTATTGACGGCACAATGACCATTTCAGGCCCCATAATGTAATAACTATCGATGAAGAAAACGACAAAATTAAGTTTTTATAAATAACGGCGTGTAATCGTTATCATTAACACTTTGTTGGAATACCCGGTGGTTAAAATATGATGAATACGCGTGTTTGCACGGTAGCATTTACGATTTTTACGTAGATTTTGAATTATTGATCCTTACATAAGAAGGCACTACTCAATAATTGTTACAAGTAATTACTGTTCAATATTTTATTTTATTAATTCAATAATTGTTACGTTGATATTTTATATTATTGTTGTTTCAATAATTATCAACGCACAATATTTCTCATTATCGGATCAATAATTCATATTATTTGAATAATATTATTAGATAGCATTATTGGCAATGTCTAGAAAGTTACATCAAGGAGAGGTTTGGTCACCTAATTGCGGCGCCAAGAAGAAGGAGAAATTCTTATTGGAAAACCCTCTTTCACAGGAACTACCTGGTTGTCATATACTTGTGATTACGTAATATTATTTGTGAATAATTAATTATTAATTTATATGATAAGAAAATATTTATTTGATGTGGATATAAATGATGGATTTATTTATGTGGTTATAAATGAAGGAATTAATGTTGAGGTATTTTATCAGTATTTTTGTCGGAATGAAGGTATTAAAAATTAAACCAGTGGTTTGAGATATATTGCGTGAGTTATACTTTTTAATCCGACCGTTAGATCGTTGTAATTTTTGGATATGTTATACATATATAAGTTGAGTATATGTCCACAAATTTTAAACCATTAAAAATGAACGAATGATTTGTTATGAATTTTAAGAGGTGAATGGTTCAGAAATTTTTGAAGTATCCGAATTTAGCATTTTGGTGGAAAATTCTAGAATTGAGTGGGCCCCACTTTTGGTTGATGAAGAAAGGTGCTGAATTTTATTTCAAATGTGGTGGGTGGGAATAGTAGCAGGTAAAGCCATCAGGTTGCAAGTCAAGTCTGCTAAAATTTTCCTATAAATAGAGGGCTAAGTTAGAATTGAAAATCACACCAGAAACATAAGCTTTCTCTCTTTCTCTCTCTAGATTATTGAGTGTATTTTGTGAGTATTTTGATACTTGGTGAGTTGATATTTATCAGTGCAAGTTTCCTTCAGCGTCATATCCGATATCCAGTCAGAAGTGCTGCTCTTTTGAGGTTAGGGATAGTAAGAGATTTTAAGGGTTATTATGTTTTTTCAGTTCGTACTTCTTTCGACCTTCAGAAAATTCTGGAAAAATTTAAAATGATATTTTGATGAGTTTTATTGATTGTGTCCAAAAATGGTGATTTTTGGATGTATAGATTAAGAGTTATGAATTTTACGGGAAAAAACTATTTTAAAAGTAACCGCTTAAAACTCCTTGTGGTTAACTCCAAAATTGATGAAATTTTTATTGGAAGTATATCTATATAATATTAGTATACTATGTGAATTTTAGAATTTTTGGATAAAAGTACAATTTATGTGAATTTTGGAATTTTAGTATTATATAATTTTACGTAATTAGGAGAAACCCTAATTATTTATTTGAAAACCATAATTTGCTAATTAGGAACCCTAATGGAAAATTTTAGAAACCCTAATTATTATTTTTGTGAATTATAATGACAATTAGGAAACTCTAACTGTTAATTTGGGAACCCTAATAGTGTTAAGGAATCCTAATTTAAAAACCCTAATTTCCTATTAAAAACCCTAAATTTAAATTAGTGTGTTTAATTAAAATTTTATTACACTTTAATTTTAATTTTTCAAACCCTAGTAATTATTTGGGAAACTTTAAAATGTAAAATCTAGTGATTAAACCCTAGATTCAAGCACCTTGGACAAGAATTCCCTTGAGATTAAAATGAAATTACAAAAATGCCCTTTTGTCCTATTAGTTGAATTATTGTTAGACAAGATCTAGCAAAAATCTGGCCAGCCACCCTAGACCTACCTATGAGCCTATAATCTATAACACATCACATGATCAGCCATCCCATACATGCATACATGATTTGCTAGATTTAAGAAAGAGAAAGTGCTCATTTTTGGCCTAAACTATTCACAAGCACTTAGCCATTCTCTCTCAAGCTCAAACCCATGAAATTATAGTGTTAGTTCAATCCCCAATAAAGCCCCACGAACACCAACATCAAATCAGAAGTATAGAATCAAGAATTTGTTCATAAAGAGGTAAGAAACCTAGAAGAAATCTGACCTTGATCGAAGTGTTAGATGTTAGTTTTTTGTGTTAAACGTGTAGTATGTAGTATATAATGATGATCTGGGTTGCTAGATGTTAGATCCATAACATCTAGAGGCTCGGATTTGATGTTTTAAAAATTCTGGAAAAACATTTTTTTTGATGTCTGACAGTGAATGTCAGGCCGTGTAGATCTCTATAGGTTTTTGATTTGTGTGTTTTTAAGTGTTGGATCTTGTAGTATGTTGTAAGATCTTAAATCTGGAACTTAAATCAGGTTCATATTTGTTGTAGATTAAAAGTTATTTAAGGTCAAAGTGGGTTGACCGCAAGATTATTGGTCGTTTGCTTCCGTAATCATTTCGAAACCTCTGACAGTGTTTTTGCAGGGCTTTGATCTTGCTATGTTTAAGTTTGTTTTGCCATGTTGTTGTTTTGTAGTTGTAGAATTACATGAATACTACATGTTAAAGCCTTTGTATCACATATATAATTAACAGAATTAAATATAGAGATGGTCAAACTTGGTAGCCGAAACTGCTCAAAAACATTTCTGGGAAACCCAGAAATGTTCAAGAAAAGTTCTGGGAGGGTACTTTGACCGGTCTATATATCTTGTTTGTGTTGATGTTATGATGATCTGAGGATATGTTATTGTTCCTTGTAGTGTATACTATAGATTTGACCCATAAAACGATATAAACCATGACCAGAACATAAGGTAATTCGAACATGAAAGGTATAGGTCGAACTGTTGAGTTTCTGGGAAATACCCAGAAACACTCTGACAGCAAGTTTGTTAGCTTAACCCGGTTTCATTAAGTATTGTTAGACTTGATCATGTATTGAAAAATGTTCTCTGATAGTTTGTCTACATAGCCCTTCGAGCAGAAAATATTTACCTTGAACAGAGTTCATGATTTAAGGCCACAAAGGGCGTTGACCGGCCATGACTATCCTTTTCTGGGCAGCCCAAAAACGTCAAGAACAACTCTGACAGCTTGTTCTTGAGCTTAGATCTTGCATATGATGCATTTTTTGATCATGTTTGTTGTTCAACTGTATAGTATTACATCTGTACTATGATATCGAGCCATTAACTCGACCAGAAACAAATTACACAAGGAATGATTGGTAGTCAAACAAGCAAGCTTGAACACTGAGTATGAACACCTGGGTTTCTCAAGAACACCTATATGGCGAGATTACTCACGCCAAAGGGCTTTAAATGATGACTTAGTAAAATTAATTAATTTAATTTCTAAAAATTATTTAAAAATAGTAAATAAATTCTAAAAAATACAAAAATAGTTTTAAAAATTATTTTAAGTTATAAAAATTAACTTTTAATAATTTGACATATTTTTCATAAATATTAATATTTATTAGGATATTATTGGTATTTAAATTATTTAATAAATGCATTAAATAAATTAATTAAAAATGATTTTATGGTATTAAAATCATTTTAAATAATAATAAAGAATTTAATAATATTTTAAGTTATAAGACATAACTTTTAATATTTTACGATAAGTTTCATTAATTATTAAATATTAATGATATTAGATTTATTTAGTGATTAAATTAATAAATTAATTTAAAATGATTTTTATATTATAAAATTCATTTTAAATGAAAATAAATAGTTTAAAAATATTTTAAGTTATAAAATATAACTTTTGATATTTAAAGGTAAATTGCATTAATAATTTAATATTAATGATATTACGTTTATTTAATAAGTATATTAAATAAATAGTTTAAAAATTGTTTTATTGATTTAAAAATCATTTAAAAAGGAAATAAATGAATTAAAGATATTTAATGTACGACCCCAAATTTTATGAAATAAAAGTATTCAATTTTTCTTATAATTACTATTCAGTAAATGGTTAAATTGATAAAAGTTAGAGTTAAGGGTGATATATGAATTTTTTTCAAAATACACAAGTGGTTATAAAATATTCATTGTTGTCGGGGAATATTCGTTTGGTCGTGGAATATTCTTTCTATCGGGGAATATTAAATACGACGATTTGAGCAAAACCATTTGTGGGCCCCATAATGTAATAATTGTTTCGGATGAAGAAAACGACAAAATTAAGTTTTTATAAATAACGGCGTAATCGTTCTGCTAACACCGTTGAATACTAAATTGGTTAAAATATGAATACGCTGCGTGTTTGCATAAAGAGTAATACCGGTTTTACACAGTATTTTGAATTATTGATCCTTACATAAGAAGGCACTACTCAATAATTGTTACGTTAATTCTTTATTCAATATTTTATTTTATTAATTCAATAATTGTTACGTTGATATTTTATATTATTGTTGTTTCAATAATTATCACCGCACAATATTTCTCATTATCGATCAATAATTCATATTATTTGAATAATATTATTAGATAGCATTATTGGCAATGTCAAGAAAGTTCACAAGAAGAGGTTTGGTCACCTAATTGCTACCAAGAAGAGGAGAAATTCTTATTGAAAACCCCCTCTTTCCGAGGAACTACTGGTCATTATACTTGTGATTTCAGTAATATTATTTGTGAATAATTAATTACCGATTTATATGATAAGGAAATATTTATTTGATGTGGATATAAATGATGGATTTATTTATGTGGTTATAAATGAAGGAATTAATGTTGAGGTATTTTATCAGTATTTTTATCGGAATGAAGGTATTAAAAATTAAACCAATGTTTTGAGATATATTGCGTGAGTTATACTTTTTAATCCGACCGTTAGATTGTTGTAATTTTTGGATATGTTATACATATATAAGTTGAGTATATGTCCACAAATTTTAAACCATTAAAAATGAACGAATGATTTGTTATGAATTTTAAGAGGTGAATGGTTCAGAAATTTTTGAAGTATCCGAATTTAGCATTTTGGTGGAAAATTTTAAAATTGAGTGGGCCCCACTTTTGGTTGGTGAAGAAAGGTGCTGAATTTTATTTCAAATGTGGTGGGTGGGAATAGTAGCAGGTAAAGCCATCAGTTGCAAGTCAAGTCTCGCTAAAATTTTCCTATAAATAGAGGCTAAGTTAGAATTGAAAATCACACCGTAAACATAAGCTTTTCTCTTTCTCTCTAGATTATTGAGTGTATTTTGTGAGTATTTAGATACTTGGTGAGTTGATATTCATCGCTGCAAGTTTTCTTTCAATCATATCGGATATCGGTCAATGTAAGTTTCGCTTTTGAGGTTAGGGATAGTAAGGGATTTTAATGGTTATTATGTTTTTCGGTTTCGTACTTCTTTTCGACCTTCGTAAAATTTTGGAAAAATTTAAAATGATATTTTGATGAGTTTTATTGATTGTGTCCAAAATGGTGATTTTTGGATGTATAGATTAAGAGTTATGAATTTTACTTTGGGAAAAACTATTTTAAAAGTAACCGCTTAAAACTCCTTGTGGTTAACTCCAAAATTGATAAAATTTTTATTGGAAGTATATCTATATAATATCAATATACTATGTGAATTTTGGAATCTTTGGATAAAAGTACAATTTATGTGAATTTTTGGAATTTTTAGTATTATATAATTTCTGTAATTAGGAGAAACCCTAATTATTTATTTGAAAACCATAATTTGCTAATTAGGAACCCTAATGGAAAATTTTAGAAACCCTAATTATTATTTTTGTGAATTATAATGACAATTAGGAAACTCTAACTGTTAATTTGGGAACCCTAATAGTGTTAAGGAATCCTAATTTAAAAACCCTAATTTCCTATTAAAAACCCTAAATTTAAATTAGTGTGTTTAATTAAAATTTTATTACACTTTAATTTTAATTTTTCAAACCCTAGTAATTATTTGGGAAACTTTAAAATGTAAAATCTAGTGATTAAAACCCAGATTCAAGCACCTTGGACAAGAATTCCTTGAGATTAAAATGAAATTACAAAAATGTCCTTTTGTCCCATTAGTTGAATTATTGTTAGACAAGATCTAGCAAAAATCTGGCCAGCCACCCTAGACCTACCTATGAGCCTATAATCTATAACACATCACATGATCAGCCATCCCATACATGCATACATGATTTGCTAGATTTAAGAAAGAGAAAGTGCTCATTTTTGGCCTAAACTATTCACAAGCACTTAGCCATTCTCTCTCAAGCTCAAACCCACGAAATTATAGTGTTAGTTCAATCCCCAATCAAGCCCCACGAACACCAACATCAAATCAGAAGTATAGAATCAAGAATTTGTTCATAAAGAGGTAAGAAACCTAGAAAAAATCTGACCTTGATCGAAGTGTTAGATGTTAATTTTTTGTGTTAAACGTGTAGTATGTAGTATATAATGATGATCTGGGTTGCTAGATGTTAGATCCATAACATCTAGAGGCTCGGATTTGATGTTTTAAAAATTCTGGAAAAACATTTTTTTTGATGTCCGATGTTGAATGTCGGCCGTGAGATCTCTATAGGTTTTGATTTGTGTGTTTTAAGTGTTGGATCTTGTAGTATGTTGTAAGATCTTAAATTTGGAACTTAAATCAGTTCATATTTGTTGTAGATTAAAAGTTATTTAAGGTCAAAGTGGGTTATTGAACTTAAGATCGACCGGGTCAGTTCTTGAAGCTTTTAATCGCCCGAGAAACCTCGATGTTGTTTTTGCGAGGCTTTGGATGTATAGATTAAGAGTTATGAATTTTATCGAAAAAACTATTTTAAAAGTAACCGCTTAAAACTCCTTGTGGTTAACTCCAAAATTGATGAAATTTTTATTGGAAGTATATCTATATAATATCATGATACTATGTGAATTTTGGAATTTTTGGATAAAAGTACAATTTATGATAAATGTCTAAATATTTACTTGTTTTGGCCATATGAAAAATAGTAAATAAATTTTAAAAATTCTAAGAAAAATATATGTTCAATATGGGACTATATTCTCGCTAAATCCCTTAAAAGAAATATTTTTGGAACCGATTTGGTATTTTTCATGAAAATAGACTAGTTATGAATAAATGAGTTAAATATGTTATGTGAAGGAAGAAAATTAGAAAATATGATTTTATGGCTTGAGAATCATATATGTGGTATATGCCGATTTTTGATGAGGGTTTTGGTTATTGGTGATGAAATCTTATAAGTTTGGCATTTTATGATGATTAAATGCATTATTTAGTAAAGTGTAAACAATTAAAATAAATTGTTTATAAGTTTAAGAAATGTTATTCTTTCAATATCATTATACCAAAATATTGGTATGAATTTTATTGTTGAATTTCTACATTTTTATGTCAGGGTTACTATTCACGAGTTACTATTCACGAGTTACTATTCACGGGTACTATTCACTACAAAATTGGTTTCTTTTTCTAACCAAATTATAGTTGATTTATGAATATTACTCTGGAGATTAAAACTATGTATTGATTTTATTATCATATATAACATTTTTATAACCCTGATGTTGAAATTCTATTTCACTGGAGTGTAAAGATGAGTAGATTATTGGTATGATCATGACTAGGGTTCTCTTTGGCCAGTAGTGAAAAGTTGAATTGTGAATGGTATGATCATGACCATTGAATATATAATTGAATATCTTTAGCTTAAGTGCAAAGGTGAATTGATCAACATGGTTATAATTATTATTTATATAAA
The DNA here is from genome assembly GCA_020205615.1 of Panax quinquefolius. Taxonomy (NCBI): domain Eukaryota; kingdom Viridiplantae; phylum Streptophyta; class Magnoliopsida; order Apiales; family Araliaceae; genus Panax; species Panax quinquefolius. Next base: position 80,204,436 of record CM035164.1, on the reverse strand, counting down.
TTCTGAAATGATTATATATTTCTTTGAGATATTAATATATTTGGCCTGTAATGCAAATATGAACTGTTGATGAATATATTTAGCTTGTAGTGCAAATATGAACTGTTGAGGAATATCTTTGGCATGTACTGCAAAGATGTATTGTTGATGAATATCTTTGGCCAGTGGTGCGAAGATGAATTATGGATGAATATCTTTGGCCCGTAGTGCAAAGATGAATTTATTAGTATGATTATGAACAAGAACTGTGATTTGGTATAACCATGATCTTTGATGTTTCAGGTAAAGACATGTGATGAAAATTATATTTGTCCTGGGTACGAAGAGGAATTTAGAATCACAATTATGATTATGAGATATTCATATAATTGTGGAAAGGAACCGTTGATTGATGTTACTGAGGATAAAACATTTTGGTGGACTTTTAACACGGAGAAGATAATAATCATCGCATCGCCTATTTGACTCTTCTATTGGATTGCTTGTTCATTTGCAACTATGGTTGAAATTTTTATCATCTACCATATGTTCTAAATCTCGATTTGTTATTGATGAAGGCTATTGATAATTTAATTATCTTTAGTCATGATATTCTTTATCGAAGCTAGTTGTGTTCTCCTTTTGCTTCACAATTCCTTTTAGGTAATAAAAGTGTAGTCGGGTCGAAGGGGTAACAAGGAATAGAACTAGCGGTGGTCTCTAGTCGTGGAGTTCTCCCTAAACAAGATAGACAAGTGTGTTGTATACATCTTTTAGTACTTATATTTGGTGAATCATATAGGGAGAGGCGAACCCAACGTTGGAAGGGTGTTTTGTCACTATCATACAAGATGTCTAATGACATACAACCTCGTGTCATCATAAGACAGGGTTGTGCTCATCCACTTGCTGAGTATATTTACGAGCACTACCTATATAATCTTGGTATTTGTTTGAAGTATAATTCTCAATTTGAGACAGTGGAGATAATGATAAGTCACGAGAAGACTCACCATTGGGAAAAATATGATAGTAATCTTCTCATTTTTCTTTGGGGTCTATTGGGTCAACCAAGGATAATTCTGTGGTCATATGATATCTATCATAACCTAGAAGCATGGCCCCCCATGTACGAAGGTTTCTTGAGCACTTCCCAAATATTTTAATTTCTAAAACAGTTTTTGACTATACCTTTATGTAAGGTGTCACTGTGAGGTGTTGTCCACGGTTGGGACATGTGTCACATTTGGTATGTATTTGTATCGAAACTCACAGCATATGTGTTGTTGTATTTTGTACGACAATTGTTGTAATAAAGTTGTAGTTGTTTTCTGTACCATGTATTTGGCGACTCAGAATAGGTTGAATGGATTGGACCTATTTTGGGGTCGTCACAGTTGGTATCAGAGCTTAGGGATATGACCTCTGGCGTAGATCGGGGAATAGAACTAGGAGGGGAGAGATGAGTAAATCCTTCGCTAGTGTGTCCTACCTAAGCTTAATTGTTGGTCAGTTATAATATCGGGATATTATGTGATATGTTAATTTGTTCAATTAACCCTTGTTTTGAAGCTATTTTCTAGAATGATATCTGAAATAAAGGAGATGAGCAATGGAGAAATCATGATGACAGGGAAGAGGGAATCTAAAATGAAAGCAAGGTATTCTCAACTCTTTGAAATACCAGGTACGTAAATTTCGGGGACGAAATTTCATAAGGAGGGGAGATTGTAAGACCCCGAATTTTATGAAATAAAAGTATTCAATTTTTCTTATAATTACTATTCAATAAATGGTTAAATTGATAAAAGTTAAAGTTAAGGGTGATATATGAAATTTTTTTCCAAATACACAAGTGGTTATAAAATATTCATTGTTGTCGGGGAATATTCGTTTGATCGTGGAATATTCTTTCTGTCGGGGAATATTCGTACGACGGCACAGCAATTTGTGGGCCCCATAACAGAATAACTGTCGAATGAAAAAAACGACAAAATTAAGTTTTTATAAATAACGGCGTAATCGTTCTGAATTAATAATTGTTGGAATACCCGGTGGTTAAAATACGAATACTGCGATTTGCACAAGAGTTAATACGTTTTTTTACGGTGATTTTTGAATTATTGATCCTTACATAAGAAGGCACTACTCAATAATTGTTATGATAATTATTGCTCAATATTTTATTTTATTGATTCAATAATTGTTGCGTTGATATTTTATATTATTGTTGTTTCAATAATTATCACTGCACAATATTTCTCATTATCGGATCAATAATTCATATTATTTGAATAATATTATTAGATAGAATTATTGGCAATGTCTAGAAAGTTCACAAGGAGAGGTTTGGTCACCTAATTGCTTGGCCAAGAAGGAGAAATTCTTATTGGAAAACCCCTCTTTCCAGGAACCGCCTGGTTGTCATAATTGTGATTCTGTAATATTATTTGTGAATAATTAATTATTGATTTATATGATAAGGAAATATTTATTTGATGTGGATATAAATGATGAATTTATTTATGTGGTTATAAATGAAGGAATTAATGTTGAGGTATTTTATCAGTATTTTTATCGGAATAAAGGTATTAAAAATTAAACCAGTGTTTTTGAGATATATTGCGTGAGTTATACTTTTAATCCGACCGTTGGATCGTTGTAATTTTTGGATATGTTATACATATATAAGTTGAGTATATGTCCACAAATTTTGAACCGTTAAAAATGAACATATGATTTTTTATGAATTTTAAGAGGTGAATGGTTCAGAAATTTTTGAAGTATCCGAATTTAGCATTTTGGTGGAAAATTCTAGAATTAAGTGGGCCCCACTTTTATTTGGTGAAGAAAGGTACTGAATTTTATTTCAAATGTGGTGGGTGGGAATAGTAACAGGTAAAGCCATCAGGTTGCAAGTCAAGTCTGCTAAAATTTTCCTATAAATAGAGGGTTAAGTTAGAATTGAATATCATACCAGAAACATAAGCTTTCTCTCTTTCTCTCTCTAGATTATTGAGTGTATTTTGTGAGTATTTTGATACTTGGTGAGTTGATATTCATCAGTGCAAGTTTCCTTCAGCGTCATATCTGATATCCAGTCAGAAGTGCTGCTCTTTTGAGGTAAGGGATACTAAGGGATTTTAAGGGTTATTATGTTTTTCAGTTCGTAATTCTTTCGACCTTCAAAAAATTCTGGAAAAATTTAAAATGATATTTTGATGAGTGTTATTGATTGTGTCCAAAAATGGTGATTTTTGGATGTATAGATTAAGAGTTATGAATTTTACGGGAAAAAACTATTTTAAAAGTAACCGCTTAAAACTCCTTGTGGTTAACTCCAAAATTGATGAAATTTTTATTGGAAGTATATCTATATAATATCAGTATACTATGTGAATTTTGGAATTTTTGGATAAAAGTACAATTTATGATAAATGTCTAAATATTCGACGGTTTTGGCCATATGAAAAATAGTAAATGAATTTTAAAAATTCTAAGAAAAATATATGTTCAATATGGGACTATATTCTGCTAAATCCCAGAAAAGAAATATTTGTGGAACTGATTTGGTATTTTTCATGAAAATAGACTAGTTAAGAATAAATGAGTTAAATATGTTATGTGAAGGAAGAAAATTGGAAAATATGATTTTATGGCTTGAGAATCATATATGTGGTATATGCCGATTTTTTATGAGGGTTTTGGTTATTGGTGATGAAATCTTATAAGTTTGGCATTTTATGATGATTAAATGCATTATATAGTAAAGTGTAAACAATTAAAATAAATTGTTTATAAGTTTAAGAAATGTTATTCTTTCAATATCATTATACCGAAATATTGGTATGGATTTTATTGTGGAATTTCTACCTTTTTGTGTCAGGGTTACTATTCACGAGTTACTATTCACGAGTTACTATTCATGGGTACTATTCACTACAAACTTGGTTTTTTTTTCTAACCAAATTATAGTTGATTTATGAATATTACTCTGGAGATTAAAACTATATATTGATTTTATTATCATATATAACATTTTTATAACCCTGATGTTGAAATTCTCTTTCACTGGAGTGTAAAGATGAGTAGATTATTGGTATGATCATGACTAGGGTTCTCTTTGGCCAGTAGTGAAAAGTTGAATTGTGAATGGTATGATCATGACCATTGAATATATAATTGAATATCTTTAGCTTAAGTGCAAAGGTGAATTGATCAACATGGTTATAATTATTGTTTATGTGACGCCCCCAAAATTAGGTATACGTCACCCATCTTGGGTCGCCACTTACATGGTACATAAATTCAAATACAACTTACTAACCTAAGCGTCGTAGTATAATACGACATAAACTGTGAGTTTGAATACAAATATTGTCTACTAGATATTATACAAACTCAAAAGAAGTCCTCATTACAACTATTATCACACTATTTCACAGAATAGTGAGGACTACTAATGCTATCCTCTGGACCATTACTTCGCTCCCCGACTCGTCCCCGGCCTATGTTCTCATTTTCAAGAGAGAATAGTGAAAGAAAAGGTGAGCTCAACTAGCCCAAGAAGAAATATTATGACTAAGATAATGCGTAATAAATTATCATTAGCCTTAAACAAATGTTAAACCGATAAAATACAATAGACAAACCGGTTTAATCTGCAATGGAATAAGCAATCCATTAAAAGAGTCAAGTAGAGAATAAAGTCTACTATCTTTTAGGTTTTAAAAGGTTTTCATCAATTTTTATTGCTGAGACTCAGCTTAATAAATAAACCACCACATCTAATCATCCCTGTACCACGGTCAAGGATTTTCATCAAATTATCACCGAATCACCCCTGGTCATAATCATACCAAAAATTGTCCATCACTGCATTACAGGCCACTGAGGACTTTTGTCACATCATTTATATCAAGTCATGATTATACCGAATGATCCCTGGTCATAATCATACTAAGTTCATCTATGCACGTAAGCCAAAGATAACATAATATAACATGAGGATGATGACAATGACATAATAATTCAATAAAACAAGTTCAAGAATTATTTAATCCATGAATTATTAACGTCCAAATTGTCAACATGATATTGTTTCGTAGAGTAAAATTCAAGAATGATCAGAAGAATATTTCCATGAAAAGATACTGGATGAAACGCAAATATCAAGGATATTCTACTAATTTCATGGAGTATAGAAGTCAAAGTTTTAACCAACTGGGTATAATAAAGAATGGAATAACAAAAGAAATCACCATGCATGCGGTATTCAGATGATAAAAGTTATTCCAGCGTAATAATAATAACGGAACTAGGTCGTGTGAAATTCACACAAGATGTGATGTTCCAACAGAATAATAAAGATGGAACCGGATCCGGTGTAAAACACACGATAGGATATTCCAAGAATGATAAAGACGGAACGGTCCGGGTGTAAAACACATGCATGTGATGTTCCAACAGAATAATAAAAGCGGAACCGTGTCGGTGTAAAACACACGCATGAGGATGTTCCAATGAATAATAGAAGAATGTCACCAAGTATAGGGTAAACCCGCATATATACAAAGTTATTCCAAATGTAATAATAAGCAACGGAATAACATAAGGATTTCACCAAGTATAGGGTATGCCAGCGTATACATGAGGTTATGTATAGGGTATGCCACTTTTACAAAAGTTATTCCAATGTAATAATAATGAATGGAATAATGTAAGTTCTCTTCAAGAAGAAAGAATAACACCCTCACTAGTAAAAAAGAACCGAATATAGAAGTAGTGAAGTAGCGTAATACTCTTCTTCTTTCTATAACTTCTCTCTATAGCTTTCTCTATAATTTTCTCTCAGAGTTTCAATGAATTCGTAAGAAAAATGAAGGAATGAGCTTCTATTTATAGGAAAATGGAATGCATAGTAACTAATCCATGAACGGTCCAGATTGATTTACTTTAATCGACGGTCCATATTTAAAGAAAAATCTTTTAAATAAAATATAATATATTCTATTTATATAAAAACATTTTACTATGCAAACACTATGCAATACTATGCAAAATACTATGCAAAATACTATGCAACACTATGCATAATAAAATATAATATATTCTATTTATAGAATAACTTTAATAAAGTATTCTATTTTATATAAAAGATGTTTCGCTTTTATTACGTTAATAATACTGAATAAAACAAAACGTCATTATCGCTTATAATAATTCATATTATTAATCGACAATAATGGAATCAAACCGAGTGACTTCTCACATAAGCATCAATAATCAATACCGGTGCTACTATACAACCACACGACATCGTACTTTTACTAATGAAAAAGTAGTTCAACAAGAACTACGGTAAAACTTCCGCCGTTATTTCAATAAAATATTTTTGTCGTTTTCTCAATCCGACAATAATTACATTGTGAGGTCCACCAATGATTGAGTATTTATTTAATATTCCTCGCTAAACCGAATATTCCCCACCAATCGAATATAATATAACCACTTGCATACTTTGCAAAATTTATAAATACTACCCACAACTATAATATTATCTTAAATTCACACCATAATATTAAAAATTATTTCAACAAAATTTAAATCTTTATTGATAAAAACTGGGGTCTCACAATCTCCCTCCTTATGGAATTTAGCCCTCGAAATTAGGGGGTATGTACGATATGATAAAGAGATGAGGATACCTTGAATACCTTTATCGTTGAAAACATTAAATTCATCTTTGCAATCCGCCAAAGATATTCATTAACAATTCATCTTTGCACTACATGCCAAAGATATTTATTAACAATTCATCTTTGCACTACTGTGCCAAAGATATATAATCAGTAAAACCAATAATATCGAGACTCAAACTTAATAGTATCACAACCATGAATTATCCATGCACCACTTTGGCTAAGGATATTCGTGTTTTCAATTACTACCATGATTATACCGAACAATCCTCGGTCATAATCATACCAAGTCCATCTATGCAACGTAAGCCACGTAGATGACTTTGAACGCATCCATGAATTAATATTTTATCACGAGACTCATTTCAATAATTAATCCACATCATCGAATCATCCCCGCACTACGTGCCAAGGATATTCAAGTAGTATCACGACCACAAATTATCCATGCACTACTACCAAAGATAATTGTGTTTTCAATTACGATTATGATTATACCAACAATCCTCGGTCATAATCATACCAAGTCCATCTATGCACGTAAGCCATGAGATGACTTTGAACACATCCATGAATTAATATTTCATTGCTGAGACTCAGCTCAATAATTAATCCACATCATCGAATCATCCCTGCACTACAGGCCAAGGATATTCATTAGTATCACGACCACAAATTATCCATGCACTACGGCCAAAGATAATTGTGTTTTCAATTACGGTTATGATTATACCGAACAATCCCTGGTCATAATCATACCAAGTCCATCTATGCACGTAAGCCACAGATGATTTTGAACACATCCATGAATTAATATTTCATTGCCGAGACTCAAATTTCAATAATTAATCCACATCATCGAATCATCCCCCGCACTACGGTGCCAAGGATATTCATTAGTATCACGACCACAAATTATCCATGCACTACGGCCAAAGATAATTGTGTATTCATTAGTATCACGACCACAAATTATCCATGCACTACGGCCAAAGATAATTGTGTATTCATTTATGGTTATGATTATACCGAATAATCCCTGGTCATAATCATACCAAGTCCATCTACAGGCCACAGATGACTTTCAACATAATATAAGCATGAGGATAATGATATAAAGAATCAATCAAATGAGATAAAGGATAAATATTAAACATTTATAATATAATTTATCCAGGATTCAAGAATATCCCCATGTTTTCAATCACTTAATAATCTCATAATCTAATATCATTAATATTATAACAATATTTTAATCACTTCTTAAATTTATAAACAATTTATCTTAATTGTTTACGCTTTTACCATATAATGCATTTAATCATTCAAAATGTCATACTCATAAAATATCATCACCAATTATCAAATCCCTCATCAAAAAAAATATGCATATACTCTATATAGGATTCTCTAGCCATAAAATCCTATTTTCAACTTTGTTACTTCACATAACATATTTAACTCATATGTTCAGTAACTATACTATTTTCATGAAAATACCAAATCAGCCCCAAAAATATTTCTTTTCTGGGATTTAGCATAATATAGTCCCATAATGAAAATATATTTTCTCGGAATTTTTAAAATTCATTTACTATTTTTAAAAATCAATTTCCACTTAATTCCTTAAGAAATTAGCTACCTCAAGTTTAACTCCAAAAATTCCCAAATCTTGGCAGGACCTTACACATGTTAACGTGAGCTTCTAGTTTAAATTTCATGGTCATCGGAGTTATAGAACTCCGGTTATAGCGTTTTCATTTGGAAAAACCTAAATATTGAAATAGTCATAACTTGCTCATTTTAAGTCGTAATGAGCTCATTTTTGGACAGGAGATACTTTATATCATATACCTTCATGTCCCAAAAGGCCAGAATTTTTTCTCATAATTTAAGTGGCCGAAACAGCCCTTAAAGTTTCTGGGCAGTAGCATTTTGAAATTTACAGCTTTGGCCTCCTTTGCTAAAATCAGTCCACACAAAAATCTACAACACCTTTTCCAGTAATTCCACTTGGATTAGTTAGGTAACTCATAGATCTAACTCTAGGACTTAACCACATTCAAAAATTCAAAATATAATAAGAGATATGGTCAATTGAATTTCATGTTACGTTTTTCACCAAAATCTGATTTTCAACTCTTTGTGATTTCTAAGAAACTTTCATGTTTTCACATAATAACCAACATAACTCATCATAACACTTACTAATACTTCATATACCCATGATTTTCATTAGTCCAATGCTTTTATTATGACTTTCATCATAATCCTCGTAAACAGATCCTTTTAGTTGAAGAAATATTTGAGGGTTTAAGAAATGGGTTTTGTACTGGGGTCAATACAAAATTCGATTTCACGCTCTAAGTAGGTTAAGAAGTCTTCATAAATACGATAGGAAATTTATTAATAATAGAAATATCATTCAAAACTGTGACTCTCATCTAAGACTTGGATAGTACGTCACATTGATACCAACTGTGACTTCTATCCCTTAACCTAGATAGTACCTCACAATGATACCTATAAACTTGCCATCTTCATTCACGATGTCGCCTCTGTAAAGCCCGGCCGGTGCATTCCACACAAGGAAGTTAACAACGAAAGGTTCGGGGCTCTTTACTTATGGCTTGATATGACAATGATTAACTTTAGGGTTTGGTTACTTTGAATTCGTGTAACAGGTTGGTTAGGAATATGAAAGCTAACAACCTTACAAAAAGAATAATGAGTAGTTAATCAATCGTTTTTAAAAATTACCTCAAAGGCAAGTATTTTCAAAGAGATAAGATCGACAGGTAACGTGAAAGTGTTTATTTGAAACAACAAGATTAATAAAAAAGGAGGTAACGAAGGTTTCTCCCAACGAAGTTTCAATAGATAAATCAAAGTCTAATTTCTCTGGAGTCAAATTTAAACGTTGAACGCAAGCAAGAGAGATAAAATAATGGGTAGAACCGGTATCTTATAAGGTATAGACTTCGCAATTTATAATTAACTAACCCGTGCTAACTTCGTTCGGTTTACTCGCTTTTTAAGAAGTCATGAAAAACACTCTTCATGAAACCACCGACTTTGTTTTATCCGTATCCGCCTTTGGTGCCACCGTCCCAGCTGGACTTGACTTTGGTGCACGACAAAATCGAGCTAAATGACCTTCTCTTCTTGAAATTTCCACTTCTATTATCTTGGCCATGATTACCACCGAAGTGGTTACCATTCTTGGCATGATAATTTCTCCCACGATGGTCATCATTGTTCCGATGGTCGTTATCACCAGATGATTATTATCGTGTTGTTGGTCGTTACCTTTTGGTTGAGCTGACTCATTATCGCGCTCCAATAACCGAGCCCTATTCACAACATTTAAATACAAACAATGTCACAAAACAAGGGTTAATTAACATGCAACATATTATCACTATACTCAGACCGACCAATCAAATACCAAATAAACTTAGGTAGGTCATACTAGCGAAGGAATTCCCCGCTCTCCCTCCTAGTACTATTCTCACATCTTAGCGAGGATCATATCCCTAAGCTCGATACCAACCGTGGCGCCCCAAAATTAGGTATACGTCACCCATCTTGGGTCGCCACTTACATGGTACATAAATTCAAATACAACTTACTAACCTAACGTGCCGTGTACAATACGACATAAGCGTGAGTTTGAATACAAATATTGTCTACTAGATATTATACAAACTCAAAAGGAGTCCTCATTACAACTATTATCACACTATTTCACGTAATAGTGAGGACTACTAATGCTATCCCTCCGGACCATTACTTCGTTCCCGACTCGTCCCAAATTTATGTTCTCATTTTTCAAGAGAAATAGAGAAAGAAAGGGTGAGCTCAACTAGCCCAAGAAGAAATATTATGACTAAGATAATGCGTAATAAATTATCATTAGCCTTTAAAATGTTGTTAAACCGATAAAATACAATAGACAACCGGTTTAAGCTGCAGTGGAATAAGCAATCCATTAAAAGAGTCAAGTAGAGAATAAAGTCTACTATCTTTTAGGTTTTAAAAGGTTTTCATCAATTTTTATCACGAGACTCACTTTAATAAATAAACCACCACATCTAATCATCCCCTGCACTACGGTCAAGGATTTTCATCAAATTATCACCGAATCACCCCGGTCATAATCATACCAAAATTGTCCATCAACGCATTATGTGCCACCGAGGACTTTTGTCACATCATTTATATCAAGTCATGATTATACCGAATGATCCCTGGTCATAATCATACTAAGTTCATCTATGCACGTAAGCCAAAGATAACATAATATAACATGAGGATGATGACAATGACATAATAATTCAATAAAACAAGTTCAAGAATTATTTAATCCATGAATTATTAACGTCAAATTGTCAACATGATCATTGTTTCGTGAGAGTAAAATTCAAGAATGATCGAAGAATATTTCCATGAAAAGATACTGGATGAAACGCAAATATCAAGGATATTCTACTAATTTCATGGAGTATAGAAGTCAAAGTTTTAACCAATTGGGTATAATAAAGAATGGAATAACAAAAGAAATCACCATGCATGCGGTACTTCGCAGACAAAGTTATTCCAATGAGAATAATAATAACGGAACTAGGTCGTGAAATTCACCAAGCATGGGATGTTCCAATGTAATAATAAAGATGGAACCGGATCCGGTGTAAAACACATGATAGGATATTCCAATGAGAATGATAAAGACGGAACCAGTCGGTGTAAAAACACATGCACAGGATGTTCCAACAGAATAATAAAAGCGGAACCGTGTCAGGTGTAAAACACATGCATGTGATGTTCCAATGAGAATAATAGAAGAATGTCACCAAGTATAGGGTAAACCGCGTATACAGGTTATTCCAACAGAATAATAAGCAACGGAATAACATAAGGATTTCACCAAGTATAGGGTATGCCGCGTATACAGGTTATGTATAGGGTATGCCACTTTTACAGGTTATTCCAACAGAATAATAATGAATGGAATAACAGAAGTTCTCTTCAAGAAGAAAGAATAACACCCCTTACCGTAAAAGAACTGAATATAGAAGTAGTGAAGTAGCAGAATACTCTTCTTCTTTCTATAACTTTCTCTCTATAGCTTCTCTCTATAATTTCTCTCTCTAGAGTTTCAATGAATTCGTAAGAAAAAATGAAGGAATGAGCTTCTATTTATAGGAAAATGGAATGCATAGTAACTAATCCATGAACGGTCAGATTGATTTACTTTAACTCGACGGTCCATATTTAAAGAAAAATCTTTTAAATAAAATATAATATATTCTATTTATATAAAAACATTTTACTATGCAAACACTATGCAATACTATGCAAAAACACTATAAAACACTATGCAACACTATGCATAATAAAATATAATATATTCTATTTATAGAATAACTTTAATAAAGTATTCTATTTTATATAAAAAGATGTTTCATTTTATTACGTTAATAATACTGAATAAAACAAAACGTCATTATCGCTATAATAATTCATATTATTAATCGACAATAATGGAATCAAACCGAGTGACTTCTCACATAAGCATCAATAATCAATACCGTAGTGCTACTATGCAACCACACATGACATCGTATTTTTACTACCGAAAGTAGTTCAACAAGAACTACGGTAAAACTTTTCGCCGTTATTTTAATAAAATATTTTTGTCGTTTTCTCAATCCGGCAATAATTACATTGTGGGGTCCACCAATGATTGAGTAGTTATACGAATATTCCCTCGCTAAACCGAATATTCCCGACCAATCGAATATAATATAACCACTTGCATACTTTGCAAAATTTATAAATACTACCCACAACTATAATATTATCTTAAATTCACACCATAATATTAAAAATTATTTCAACAAAATTTAAATCTTTATTGATAAAATCGGGGTCTCACAGGTTTATATAAATTTGAAATGATTATATATTTCTTTGAGATATTAATATATTTGGCCTCAGTAATGCAAATATGAGCTCATTGATGAATATATTTAGCTTGTAGTGCAAATATGAACTCATTGAGGAATATCTTTGGCATGTCATCGCAAAGATGTATTGTTGATGAATATCTTCGCCGATTGAAGTGCGAAGATGAATTGTGGATGAATATCTTTGGCCCGTAGTAGCAAAAGATGAATTTATTAGTATGATTATGAAGCAGGGCTGTGATTTGGTATAACCATGATCTTTGATGTTTCAGGTAAAGACATGTGATGAAAATTATATTCGTCCTGGGTACGAAGAGGAATTTAGAATCACAATTATGATTATGAGATATTCATATAATTGTGGAAAGGAACTATTGATTGATATTACAGGGATAAAACATTGTTGGTGGACTTTTAACATGGAGAAGATAATAGATTGTATTGTCTATTTGACTCTTCTATTGGATTGCTCGTTTCGCTGCAACTATCGTTGAAATTTTTATAATCTACCATATGTTCTAAATCTCTGATTTGTTATTGATGAAGGCTATTGATAATTTAATTATCTTTAGTCATGATATTCTTTACTGAGCTAGTTGTGCTCGCCCTTTTGCTTCACAATTCCTTTCAGGTAATAAAAGTGTAGCTGGGTCGAGCGGGGGTAACAAGGGAATAGAACGGTGGTCTCTAGCTATGGAGTTCTCCCTAAACAGTATAGACAAGTGTGTTGTATACATCTTTTAGTAGTTATATTTTGTGAATCATATAGGAGAAAGTAACCAAACGTTGGAAGGGTGTTTTGCCACTATCATACAAGATGTCTAATGACATACAACCTCGTGTCATCATAAGAGGGGTTGTGCTCATCCACTTCTTCGAGTATATTTACTGAAAGCTTTGCTATATAATCTTGGTGTTTGTTTGAAGTATAATTCTCAATTTGAGACAGTGGGAAAAATATGATAGTAATTTTCTCATTTTTCTTTGGGGTCTATTTGGTCAACCAAGGATAATTATGTGGCCATATGATATCTATCATAACCTAGAAGCATGGGCCCCCATGTACGAAGGTTTCCTTGAGCACTTTCCTAAGATTTTAATTTCTAAAACCATTTTTGACTATACCTTTATGTAAGGTGTCACTATGAGGTGCTGTCCACGGTTGGGACATGTGTCACATTTGGTATGTATTTGTATCCAAACTCACAGCATATGTGTTGTTGTATTTTGTACGACAATTATTGTAATAAAGTTGTAGTTGTTTTCTGTACCATGTACTTGGTGACTCAGAATAGGTTGGATGGATTGGACCTATTTTGGGGTCGTCACATTTTAAGTTATAATTAATGACTTTTAATATTTTGATAAATAATAAATTAATATTCTAATATTAATGGTAATTGTTTAAAAATAATTTTTGATGTTTTAAAAATCATTTAAGGGTAATATTAATACTTTAAAAATATTTTGAGTTATTATAAATAACTTTAATATTTTGGCAATAGCTTCATTAATAGTTTAATATTAATTAAATATTAATGGTAATAGAATTAGTTAATATTTAAATCAATTAATAATGATTTTAGAGTTTGAAAATTCATGATAAAGTATAATAATTATTTAAAAATTATTATAAGGCTATGAAAAATAATATGACTGATGTTAAAAATATCTAAACGAATATTGAACTACACGATAGAGTCTTAGACTCGATATTTACCCGATAAAGCCGTCGGTACACCGAAATATTTCATAAATTGATCTGGACTCGGATAAACTGACTAGATATGTGTTTGTTACTGAATCAATAATTGTTAGATATATGTGACAAAGTGATTAGGTTATGTGCTGACTGCAATAAATAGTGTTTTGTGTTACGATATATTATTCTAATCGAACGAATGATCTTATTACTGATAGGTTGCTGTATAAAAGATTAATCTCAGTTGCGTTATTATAAGCAGCAACTCAGGCAAGTTTCTAAACCTTATGCACTACTTTTATTTCGTGCAAACAGGTATATCATGTTATGCAAGTTTCCTAAACTTACTCCAATTATTATTGAGCAAGTATCTGATTTATTATTTACATTGTGCAAGTATCCTACCTTTGCATTTCCTTTATGCAATGGACATGAGTAAGAAAGTTTTAATTATATTATTATTGTGCTTGGATTATTAACTCTATTATTATTCATTATATATCCAATCTTTGTATTCATACAAGTTCTTACATTATCCGATCATTATATTATTGTATAATTAGGATATTTATTCATTGCTCGTTAATTCAGTATATAGGGTTGAACAAGTGTTCCCACTTGGATAACCATTATATTAATCATATGTTGATACATACTTATTGATTTCAAGTATGTATATCGTTGACTTAAAAAGCCGTCTAAGCTATTTGATTCAGCTAGACATAAAAATATTGTTGAACAAGATAGAACGTTATTGTATCCAACAAGATTATTTTGGTTCGGATTCCCGACTAAGTATGAACATCCCGAATATGGGAAAACTTTTGTGCACCTAAGGTGGATAGAGTGAACGATAATATCGTTCTTGCATGTAGTATTGATCAATACAGGGCACATTGGGCAAATCACCCTCGTGTCTGTAAGGTATGACGGTTTACGGATGAAGTTCTGCTAAACCCTAAAGAAAATGAAAAATAATGTTCATAGTCCCGTCAATGATCTCCGATTTATTGCTATATATCGTAGTTTCAAAGATTACATATGAAAGTGATATATGTTGTTATTATTGGTTCAAACTTACTTCACAATTGTTGATTCGTTGTAGAAGTGTCTTTCAAAGAAAATATTTAATTTTTCACTAATATATATTGTTGTTATTACTTATTTGGGCAATTAAATGCTCATTCTTGCTTTAAATTTAAATTTTTTCGATTAAGTATGATCAACCGTAAGGTCAAAAGAACACGAGGGAAAGGAAAGTCATTCGAATGAGATTTATATTATGTTGTGTAATAGTTATAGTTTATTAAGAAAATGATACTTATTATCTATGATGTAATGAATGTTTAAAGGTCTCGTACCTAGGAGTAAACTTTGATGCATATGTAAATTAAGTTTGAATTTTATATTATTGTTATTATTATTAGTATTATTCAGCTTATAGAAATGGTATCGTGAAGCACCGAGTTCGGGTTTCAAGTACCCGAATTTGGGGGCGTCACAAAAACACTATACACAATAGAATATAATATATTCTATTTATAGAATAAATTTATAAAAGTATTCTATTTTATATAAAAAGCTTTTTTGTTTTATTACATTAATAATACCAATAAAACAAAACTGAGTGACTTATCACATAAGCATCAATAATCCATAACGTGCTATTTACCAAAATAGAAAAGAAAATTGAATACTTTTATTTCATAAAATTCGGGGTCTCAAGATCACCCCTCCTTATGAAATTTCACCCTCGAAATTTACGTACGTACCTGATATTCGAAGAGATGAGAATACCTTGCTTTCTTTTCGGATTGTACCTTCCCGGTTATATCCTCTATATCATGATTTTTCCATTGCTCATCTCCTGTATTTCAGATATCATCCTAGAATATATCTTCAAAACAAAGGTTAATTGGCATATCACAATTTGTCAACTTATCAAGTAAACAATTTCAACTTAGGTAAGTCACACACTAGCGGAGTATATAACTCGTCTCTTCCCTCCTAGTTCTAGACTCTTATCTCCGCCAGCGACCATATCCCTAAGCTCTGATACCAAATGTGACCCCCCCCCCCAAAATTAGGTATACATCACCCATTCTAAGTCGCCAGATACATGGTATAAAATTTAAATACAGCTTCATTTATACAACTGTTGAGCTGTCGTATAGAATACGACCACAGTTAACTGTGAGTTTTAATACAAATGTGTGTAACTCTTATGGTGCCTCGACCACAACCTTACAATGGTACTTTACATAAAATTATAGTCAAAGACTGTTTTAGAAACTAAAATCTTTAGGAAGTACTCAAGGAAACCTTCGTACATGGGAGGCCATGCGTCTAGGTTATAATAGATATCATGTGGCCACAGAATTATCCTTGGTTGACCCAATAGACCCCAAAGAAAAACGAGAAGATTACTATCATCTTCTTTCCAATGGTGAGTCTTCTCTTGACATATAACTATCTCCACTGTCTCCAAGTGAATATTATATTTTAAATCAACTCCAAGATCATATATGTAGTGCCCGTAGATATACTCAGCAAGTGGATGCCCACAACCCTGTCTTATGATAACACGAGATTGTATGTTATTAGACATCTTGTATGATAGTGGCAAAACACCATTCCAAAGTTGGGTTCACCTCACCCTATTTGATTCACCAAATATAACTACTAAATATTGTATAGAATACAACACACTTTTCTATCTTGTTTAAGGAGAACCTCCATGACTAGAGACCATCATTTCTATTCCCCGTTATCCCCACTCGACCCGTAAGAACACTCTTATGGCAATACTTATTATTACCGAAAGGAATTGTGAAGCGTAAAGGGTGAGCACAACTAGCCCAAAGAATTGAATATCATGACTAAAGATAATTAAATTATCAATAGCTTTCATCAATAATAAATCAGAGATTTAGAACATTTGGTAGATGATAAAACTTTTCAACCATAGTTGCAGCGGAACGAGAAATCCATTAGAAGAGTCAAATAGACCATGAGGTCTATTATCTTCTCTATGTTAAAAGTCCACCAATAATGTTTTATCCATGTAAAATAAATCAACAGTTCCTGTCCACAATCATAGGAATAACTCATAATCATAATTGTGGTTCTAAATTCCTCTTTGAAACTAGGACGAAGATAATTCTCATCACCTATCTTCACCTGAAACATCAAAAATCATGGTTATACCAAATCAGAATTCCTGCTCATAATCATAATAATAAATTCATCTTTCCACCACGGCCAAAGATATTCATTAACAATTTATCTTTACACTACATGCCAAAGACATACAATTGTATTTTAGAAGAGTCAAGTAAAACATGATATCTACTATCTTCTACGCATTTAAAAGTGTATAATAAATATTTTATCGCTGAGACTCAGCTTAATAAATAATCCACATCATCGAATCACCCTCGCCACTACTACCAAGAATATTCGTTAATATCACATCCATGAATTTATATTTCATCACGAGACTCAATTTCGATAATCAATCCATATCATGAATTATCCATGCACTACTACCAAAGATATTCATTATTATCACATCCATGAATTAATATTTCATCGCCGAGACTCATTTCAATAATTAATCCACATCATCGAATCATCCCCACTACTCTGTGCCAAGGATATTCATTAAGTATCACGACCACGAATTATCCATGCACTCACGGGCCAAAGATAATCGTATTTTCATCAACGGTCCCGATCATGCCATAAAACAATTCATCTTTTCACCCTTGGTCAAGAGAATCCATAGCCATAATCATACAAAAAAAGCGTCCATCAATGCACTACACGGCCAATGAGGACTTTTTCCATATCATTTATAACATTACGGTCATGATTATACCGAATAATCCTCGGTCATAATCATACCAAGTCCATCTATGCACTCACAGCCATGATGACTTTCAACACAATATAAGCATGAGGATGATGACAATGATATAAGAATCAATCAAATGAGATAAATGATAAATATTAAACATTTATAATACAATTTATCCATCATTCAATAATAACCAAATGTTATCAATCACTTAATAATCTCATAATCTAATATCATTAATATTATAACAATATTTTAATCATTTCTTAAACTTATAAATAATTTATTTCAATTGTTTACACTTTATCAAATAATACATTTAATCACTCAAAATGCCATACTCATAAGATTTCATAATCAATGATCAAATCCTCATCAAAATCAGATATACCTATATATAGATTCTCAAGTCATAAAATTGTATTTTCCAATTTTATTACTTCACATAACATATTTAATTCATTTACTCATAACTAGTTCATTTTATGAAAATACCAAATCGATCCCAAAAATATTTCTTTTCGAGATTTAGCGTAATATAGTCCCATCTTGAACATATATTTTTCTCGAAATTTTAAAATTCATTTACTATTTTCATATGGATAAAAGCGCCGAATATTTAGACATTTATCATAAATTGTACTTTTGTCCAAAAATTCAAATTTACAAGGTATACTCTGTTATATACATGTACTCCCAATAAAAATTTCACCAATTTTGGAGTTAACCACAAAGAGTTATAAGAGTTTACTTTTAAAATAGTCTTTTCTCATAAAATCCATAACTCTTAATCTATACATCCAAAATCGCCATTTTTGGACACAATTTAGAAATCTCATTAAATTATCATTTCAAATTTTTCTAGAATTTGAGGGTCGAGAAAAATTACGAATCACTTACTGGCGTAAAACCCTTTTAATGAAAATACTATTCTCATGAATCTGAAGGATCATTCACCATGCATGTGGTAATCCACATGAGCGAGTTATTCCAGCAGAATAATAAAAATGAAATAATGTAGGATTCACCATGTGTGCAATAGATCGCACTTGCAGACGAGGTTATTCCCAATGAATAATAAATAATGGAACCGAGTCCCCAAACGTAACGCATGACGAGGATATTACGACGAATAATAAATAATGGAACCAGTGCAGGCGTAAATGTATGATGGGATATTCCAAATGAATAATAAATAATGGACCTAGGTAAAAGATAAAATGCATGCATGGATATTAAAACGGGATAATAAAAAACGGAATATTAAAAGAATTTCACCATGTATGCGGTACTTAGCATAAGCAAAGTTATTCAACATAATAATAAACAATGGAATAATGGAAGAATTTCACCAAGTATAGGGTAGTCCGCACAGATACTGAGTTATTCAACGAGAATAATAAATAATAATAATATCCTTTACGAGTGCGACAATTATATCCCTACATTAAAAAAAAGAAAAGTATTTAAAGGTGGTAGTAGGAATATATGAAGAAAACTTGCACTACGCTCAAAGCTTTCTTAAACTCTAAAGAATTACGCTCAAGATTATAGAAGAAGAACTCTTTCTATAGTTTCTCTCTAGAGTTTTTGAATTCGTAAGAAATAATGAAGGAATGAGCTTCTATTTATAGAAAAATAGATCGCATAGTAACTAACTCACTTAACGATGCAGATTGATTTACTTTAATCGACGGTCCATATTTAAAGCAAAATCTTTTAAATAAAATATAATATATTCTATTTATAATCTAATAAAACGAATAACTTTATAAAAGATTATACTATGCAAATACTATAGAGCACTATGCAAACACTATGCATAATAAAATATAATATATTCTAATTATTATCTAATAAAAGCAGATAACTTTATAAAAGTATTACATTTTTTATATAAAAGATTTTACTATGCACAATAAAATATAATATATTCTATTTATAGAATAACTTTATAAAAGTATTCATTTTTATAAAAAGCTTTTACATTTTATTATATTAATAATACCAATAAAACAAAACCGAGTGACTTATCACATAAGCATCAATAATCAATACCGTGCTTTATTTACCAAAATAGAAAAAAAATTGAATACTTTTATTTCATAAAATTAGGGGTCTCAAGATATATATTTATATAATCGAAAAATAATATTATACTTAATATAATATTATTATTCTCATTCATAGCTCAAAATCCAAAATTAGGGTTTGGATTTCATATCCGATTTATCTTTCATATATAACATCAATAATTAAGTTAAAATATTTAACTTAAATATTCGACAAATTCATATAATTAAATATTTATTATTATAATTCCAATAATCATTTCATATATTATTTAAATAATATAAAAATCATATTTTCATAGAAAATAAATAATAAAGACATTTCTACTATAAAATTAATTATTATAATTATATACCTTATAATGAGCGATAATTCTAAAATAAAATTATTTGAAATTATTCATGTAATAAATAAATTTTATTTATCACATATATACATACACATTACGTGGCACATATTCTCATCTTTAAAATAATAAAAAAAATATGCATAATTTCTTATTTATTTATATAGAAAATATTTAGGTTATTACAAAAGCTCAACCCTCGATTCATTGGCCCATTTTTAATCCTCGATCGAGTAGGAACTGTGGCCTATAGACTCGCTTTACCGTCAAGTATGTCTCATGTTCATAACATTTTTCACATATCTATATTACGTAAATATGTGAAAGACCCGAACCACATTATTGAATTAGAACCAAATGAGATAGAGGAAGATTTAACGTATGAAGAGTTACCTGTTAAAATCTTGGATAAGAAGGATCATATTCTACGCTCTAAAGTTATACCTCAAATCAAAGTTTTGTGGAGAAACCACGATGTTGAGGAAATGACGTGGGAGTTAGAATCTGAAATGAAATCAATGTATCCTCCCTCACCTCTTCGATATACCAGGTACGTACCCTAATTTTGAGGACGAAATTTCATAAGAAGGGGAGGTTGTAAGACCCCAACTTTTATGAATAAAGAATAATTTTCTCGAAATATATTTTTAAATATTATGGTGTGGATTTGATATAATGTTATAGTTGTGGGTAATATTTACAAATTTTGCAAAGTAAGCAAGTGGTTATATAATATTCGATTGGTCAGGGAATATTCATTTTAACAGGAATATTAGATAACCAACACAATCATTGGTGGACCCCACAACGGAAGTATTGTCGTAGTTAGAAAATGACATAATTATCTTTTTATAAAAATAACGGCGAAAGTGTTACCGTTAAAACTGTGAACTACCCGGTAGTAAAAGTACAGTAATACGCGTGGTTGCATAATAGCACACAGTATTGATTATTGACGCTTACGTGAGAAGTCACTCAGTTATACTCAATTATTGCTACTGAGAATTCTTTGCATCATATCTCTCATATTATTGATTCAATTATTGTCACAGTATCATCTGCATAATATTTATTATTATCAAATCAATAATTTAGACGACAAAGTTATTCATATTATTTTTTGCAATATTGACAATGTCTAGAAGTTCTATCAAGGAGAGTTTTGGTCACCTAATTGCGCGCCAATAAGGAGAAATCCTTATCAGAATTCCCCCTCTTTCCTGGGAACGACCTGGTTGTTAAATATTATGAGTTTTAATATTAATGATGAATAAGTTGTGTTGATTAAAGATAAAATTGATAGTTCCATTGTGTTGGAATTATTAGTGTTAGTGGAAATCGACATTTATTTCGATAATAATTGATGTCTGGAGGTTATATTGACCATTCGGGTAATTAATCGGATAAATGAGTAATTAATTGCTATTATTTCACATGCTTATAACTATTTGTTCACATGTGTGTACTATTGATTCACATTCATGTACTATTAGGGGAGGTGGTGCAAGATTGATAATACTCGCATGACTAAATTAAAAATGGAGGTATAGTTGAAGGTACTATACAGTAATTAGTTTTTTCACATGATTATACTATTAAGTCACATGAATGAACTATTAATTCACATTATTTACTATTAGGGGAGGTGGTGCAAGTTTGATAATACTTGCAGGACTAAATTAAAAATAAAGAAAAAGAGGAAGGTATTATACTGTAATATTTTGAGCCCCAAAACGTGCAATTATCGAAACTATATTTTCCTATAAATAGAAGCTCATTCTTCCTTCATTTCTCACTAATTCACAAAAGCTTTAGAGCAATTATTATAGAGAGAAATTATAGAGAGAAAGAAGAAGAGAAGTCTGTTACCTCACTATTCCAGTATCCAATTTTTCTAAGGTAAGGGGTATTATTATTTCGTATTCATGAAGAGAGTTATTTTCGTTCAATACTCGTAAAGGTTGTTATTCCATTCCTTATTATTATGTTGAAATAACCTATCTATGCGAAGTACCGCATACATGGTGAAATTCTTCTGTTATTTCATTCTTTATTATTATGTTGGAATAACCTGTCGTGCAGTCTATCGCATGCCTGGTGAATTCTGTTGTTATTCCATTCTTTATTATTCTGTTGGAACATCCTGTCTGTGTGGATTACGCATGACTTGGTTCCATTCTTTATTATTCTGTTAGAACATCCTGTCTGTGCGGATTACGCATAACCTAATTCCATTCTTTATTATTCTGTTGGAATAATCTGTCTGTGCGGATTACGCACGCCTGGTGAATTCTTCTGTTATTCCAATCTTTATTATTCTATTGGAATAATCTGTCTACGTAGATTACCGCATGGCGGCAAAAATCCATTTGCGGTTTCATTATTCTATTGTACTCAGTTGATTAAAGTTTTGGCTTCTATACTCCATGAAATTAGTGGAATATCCTTGATATTTGCGCTTCATCCAGTATCTTTTTATGGAAATATTCTTCTGAGCATTCTTGAATTTTACACCACAAAGTAGTATCATGTTGACAATTTGGACGTTATTGATTTCTGGATAAATTAAATTATAAATCTTTACAAATTTATCCTTGAACTAGTTTTATTGAATTCTTATATCATTGTCATCATCCTCATATTTATAATATGTTGAAAGTCATTTGTGGCCTGTAGTGAATAGATGGACTTGGTATGATTATGACCAGGAATTATTCGGTATAATCATGACCGTAATGTTATAAATGATGTGGTAAAAGTCCTCATTGGCCTTAGTGCATTGATGGACAGTTGTTGGCATGATCATGACCATTAATGAATACACGAATATCCTTGGCCCATAGTGCATGGATAATTTGTGGTCGTGATACTAATGAATATCCTTGGCCGTAGTGCAGGGATGATGTGGTTTATTTATTAAGTTAAGTCTCAGCGATAAAAGTGATGAAAAACCTTTTAAATCATAGAAGATAGTAGATTTTATTTTCTACTTGACTCTTCTAATGGATTGCTTGTTCCGCTGCAGTTAAACTTGATGTTTATTATATTTTATCAGTTTAACATTGTTGAAGGCTAATGATAATTTATTCTGCATTATCTTAGTCATAATATTTCTTATTGGGCTAGTTGAGCTCACCCTTTCTTTCACTGTTCTCTTCAGGAAATGAGAATATAGCTAGGATGAGTCGGGGAACAAAGTGATGGACCAGATGATAGTATTAGTAGTCCTCACTATTCTGTTAAATAGTGTGATATTAATTGTAATGAGGACTCCTTTTGAGTTTGTGTACTCTCTAGTAGACAATATTTGTATTCAAACTCACAGTTTATGTTTTGTCGTATTGTACACGATAATTGTATTATTAAGTTGTATTTAAATTCTGTACGATGTATCTGGCGACTCAAGATGGGTGATGTAAACCTATTTTGGGGGCGTCACATCAAATCTATTCAAGGATGCTTGTGAGGCCCCGAATCCGAGGTCCCGAATCACCGTGGATCTGGTTCGATCATTCTAACACTATTACTATTTACGGAAGATATAAACATAAATTGTTTATACATTAAACTTTCATACTTTTCCCCAAGGTCGAGTAACCTTAACTTAATACACAAATCATAACTTATTTAACACATAACATTAATATCATACAAAACTATTATAATTCTAATCGCACACATTTACTTTAAGCTGAAACTTTCTTTAACCTTTCCTTGTATCTGACGCGTTCGTCTTAATCTGCAATGTTTATCATGATATAGTAAGGGTGAGCATAAAAGTTGCCCAGCAAGTTTAAGTTCAATAATTTAAGATATATCATGATTGAAAGAATCTGAATAATAAGCTGGCTATAATTCAACAATATAATTGTGAACTAGCAGGAACAAAATTTTGACTGAACAAGTATTGAACATGAACAAATATATCTGAATTAACTGGTAATGAAGGTGATCAGCCTTTCATACCTAACTTATACATGCAATATGTACAGAGTACAATTCATGGAAACCAGCAACGATTAACCATAAGCTTATCCGAATGAAACAAGTCTTAGTAGAGTTAAGTAAAAATAAATTTGCTTGAACCGTTGATTACCGCTACGCAATTTATAACGCTTTATCTGAAGACCTAATATTAGTAATATTGATCTCCAATATTAGAATAATATCATCATAATATAATACTATTATATATATAGATATACATAGAATAACCTAAACACATAACAGATAACCCTATCAGTCTATAACACACATAAGACTCAGTATCAAGTCAAACTATTTTAGTCTAACTTGAATTCGACAAAGTTCTAACGTCCCAACGGTCTAGTTAGACAATTCTTCGAGTTTAAGTTCAATTAAACTCTGCCTAATACTTAACAATTATCTCAGATAATTTTAATATTAGTCAAAATAATTTTCACAAGCTCGTAATAATTTTTAAATAATTATTACTATTTATCAAAAGTTTCAATCATTAAAAGCGAATTTATATGAATTAAATACCACATAATCCCTTTATCATTAATATTTATTTAATACCAAATATTAATGAAAATCATAACATAATATTATAATATAATTATAATAACACAAAGTATTTTTAATACTTTAAAATCACCTTTATATGATTTTTAAACCATTAAATTCATTATCCGATAATTGCTTTTAATATTAAAATATTAATATTTTCATAACAAAATATCAAAAGTTATATTTTATAACTTATAATATTTTTATAACACTTAAATAATTTTTATATGATTTATAAATCATTAATTCCATTTTCCATAATTTATTTAATATATTTATTAAATAAACTAATTTTCATTAACATTAATTAATTAATGAAATTCATCACAAAATATTAAAAGTCATTTAAAATAACTTAAAATATTTTCTAATACCATAATATTATTTTCATGTATTAAAATTATTTTTAAATAATTTATTTAATATTATAATTAAATAAATAAATACCTTTTATATTCCAAAAATATTAAATATTTTTGAAATATAATTAAATAATTAAAAACTATTTTTCAGATTTTAAAATAATTTTATGGAATTTATTTTGTATTTTTAATAATAAAAAAATATTTATTTCTATTTATTTAATTAATTAATTATTTTCCAAAAATAATTGTCACTAAAGGGCCCTATATAGAGACGTAATCTCGTCGCTATAGGTGTTCTAAGTTCTCGTTCTTGAGCTTCAAAGTCTTCATGGTTCTGAGTTAGCTAGTTTGACCGACTATAAATCTTTGTCTATCATGATTCTGGGCCATGTTAAACATTTATCGTGTAGTGTTTATGTAACACTACACGAATCAATCATCAACTATGTCATACAATCATATAACTACAAGATACAAACCCCTAAAGTCATTGTGTCGGAGGCTGTTTTGGGTTTTCGGGTAACCCGAAACCCGTGCGATTCTAATTTGCCACTTTCCAACCCAAATTAATATAGGTACTGGTCATCAAATAAGGTATATTATGGTTCAAATTTACAGTCAACATGTCATAGAGCATAATTATAACAACAGATTAGTCCAACTACATCTCACGTTCCAGATTCAACTCAGTCAAAGCATGTCAGAAAGCTAGTTCTTCGTGAATCAGGGTTTTTCAGATCTCGTTCTAGGCTGGTGGTCAACTCACATTTGACCTTAAATATCTTCGATCCTATATACTTTCTGGGTGTAGTAAAGGCTTAAATATGTACTCATTATACCAGACTACAAGGATCAATCAACAACATAACCAAAACACTAACATACGACAAGATCAAAGACTCAGAAAACGTTGTCAGACAACACGCTGAGTTTTGGGTTGCCTAGAAGCTTACTCCCGTGATCGGTTAACGCTGTTGGACCAATCATAATAGGCAATCTAGACACGATCCACCCCTGATTCCACTTGCAGAACAAAGACCACATGGCATACTACAAGTTATAACTCTTAAAACATACAAACAATAAACATGAAATGATCTATGAACCCTGACATTCGGCTGTCAAGCCATCTTTTAGGGTTCATAGTCAGTTTTAAAAAAACACGATTTCGTGCAACTAGATGTTATGGATCTGGGATTTAACAACCCAGATCACTAAAAAGACACCTTAATACCTAACTTTAAACAATCAATTACAACATCAAACATCAAATCATAAAATTTTAAGATTTAGGGTTTTTTACCACTTTGAGCTTTGATCTTCGATTCCGACCCTTGAATCTGTTATAGGAATGCTAAAAGATGATTAAGGCTTAGCTTCTCTCTCTCTCTCTCTCTCTCTCTCTCTCTCTCTCTCTTTCTCTCTTTCTAAATCTCGAACTTTCTAGTAAGAGGAAAGTCTTGGTTATTTTGACAAGTAAAGTGAATAACTTTACTTACATTTCTCTTTTTAATGGAGTTGATTCAGTGTATCTAGAGTTCTAGATGGCTGATATGTATTCAATTAGTCACATGGCTAAGTCTAGGGTTGGTGAACAACCAAAGCTATAACAAGATTTGCAAGTTACCTTATAATAATATAAAAAGTGCACTTTGGACAATTAGCATAACATTTTAATTCTAAATCTGTCATTTGATCAAACCCTTAGGGTTTAGGGTTTGGGTTAGGGTTTAGGGTTTGAAAAACCTTAGGGTTTTAGAAAAATAAAATCTAGAATTTCTAAATTAGGTTTTCAAAATATAAAATTAATATTTCTAAATTATAATTAGAATTTTCTAATTATATTAAAATTTCTTAATCATAATTTAAATCTTGCTAATTAGGATTAGTATTTCCTAATTAAAATTGCTAATTTAGCAATTAGGGTCAAAATTAGCTATTAGGGTTTAAAACCCAAAAATTAGGGTTTCTAATAGAAAAATAATTTTCTAATTTAAAAATTAGATTTCGTAATTAGATTAAGATTTTCTAATTACCTATAACTTGAAAATTAGGATTAATATTTCCTAATTAACATTAAAATTATTAAACTAATAAGCAGTTTTTTCCCTAATTACAAATTAGTGTTTCTAAACCAGAAATTAGGGTTTCAAATTTTGAAATTAGGGTTTTCTAACCAATTTGTTAATATTAACCCTAATTAATCTTATAATTATTTATATTTATGCCATTAAGCTCCCAATTTAGGGTTTCATACACTGAATTAGGGTTTTGAATTCCCGGAACTGAAATTAAGGTTTCCAGAACCGGTTTTTAGGGTTTCTTATAATTCGCTAGGGTTTTCTACCCGAACGTTGACGTTATTAATATATACCTAGGGTTTGCTACAAATATCGTTTATCTAGTCAACCCTTGAACCTTAACCACGTACTGTACACATATACACAGAACATATTCACGTATTCCATGAATCCTGAATAATTCACCTAAATCCTTCACAGAATTTTGAAATCCTTAAAATTCTATCTTAAAAATATCAAACGCATACACTTATTTCATGTCTAGGTTCTAATGTTGAACCTTAAATCAATTAATAAAAATGTTAAAAATATTCAAAATTCTCGGGTTGTCACATTCACCCCTTCTTCTAAAAATTTCGTCCCCGAAATTTACCTTACACCATACACTATACTGCTTACACCATTCACACACATTATCACATACTACCCAATACACCATTCACAAGATTAAAAATTTTCAAATTGTGTTGAGGAGTCATAAAGACTATTTGTCTGTCATTTTTACAAAGGTTATATGGAAATTCATCCGCAAACCGTCATAACTTACAGACACAAAGGGTGATTAGCCCGATATGCCTGTCTTCGCCAAATAATTGCTTTTATCTATTTCTCTTCTTCATCATTTATAGGCACAAAAATTCTACCTCAGTCTTATTGGATTCCGCACCAAAAAAATTTGGTTCGGGAAATTTCTTTCAATGAACACTCAGAGTTTTCATAAACTTTAGTCTAGCTGAATCGAATAGCATAGACTCATATCAATAATTCAATTCAATCGAATTATTTAAGTGTAGCTAAACCCGTTGGCAAATTAAAATTTTTGAAAATATTTTCGAGAATGACGTCATGATGTCTGCATCATATTAACGATCAGTTTGAGGATGTCGTCATTGTATGACTTTGTCATAACACATCATACAATAGTGGAATAACGATTTTAGATCAAATTCACACTAAGTATTCCTGTATTTACAACTCCATCAACTTTTTATCATCTCTACACCAGGTTACATGGTACATGAGTGATAAATAAAATATATTTTGATATTTCAAATCATTTGCGTCTAGCTGAAATAAGTAGCATAGACTTTACTTTAAACCGTTTCAAAAATGATTACAAGTCTATATATTTTTTTTAAAGCACATAGTGCGTATTTAGCTTGATGTCAAAATTTTGAAGTCTAGCATAGCTAGGAGTTTTGGAAAACTTAATTCTTCACTAATAATCATTTGCTTAAACAGTCTATCTATTCTTACTATCCTTAATACTCCATTTACACACAATTATACCCAGTTCGTAAAACCACACTTATGAGTCCATAAATTGCCACAATCATATGAGTTTAAGAACTTGACCTACTCAGACCTTTGGCGTCCATTTGCTGAGGGGTTCATAAATGTTTCATATAACTATGAATCAAGAATGTCACATAAGTATGAGTTTTAAGAACTCGTACTTAACCTTATACCCTCTACCTATGACCTATCTATCTGTTATACACATGAGAAAGGAATCACCCTCTTAACATGCATATAGCAAATAGCGTGACACAAACATTTCAATGATTATCATGGTCAGAACTAAGTAGTTGTTACACCAAGTACAATTCCCCGCCCACACAAGGAATCATACAACTCAGCTGCTGACATGAATCCTCAATTGAATTCCCACCTAACACTAACTCCCTTTTTCAATTCGAATTTCATTCAATCTGTATTCATAATCCTTTTCTGAATATGTACCAATTCATAGTACAACTGTCGCACAACTATCTTGCTGTAAACTTTTCAATCATCAGATTGATTCTTATTCCATACTATAACCTTATTAGATCACGGGGTGATCTTATCCTATATATTACGATTCATTTCTATATCTTGATCGTTTTGTTTTACGATCTCCTATCACTGCACTTCTAGTCTTTAGACTCGATCTATTCATCACTACTGTTCAACTTTATTATCAGAGTTAGGGAACTCTGTATCTTATAACTCGCCGAGATTCGTCTTTGAATCTTACCGACCAACTAACTCTATTTGAGTTAGTACTTATCCAAATCACTGCGGTTATTAGTTTCAAGTATTCCTACCTAAGTTTCATAACCTATAGCTTTGATACCAACTGTGAGGGCCCCGAATCCGAGGTCCCGAATCACCGCGGATTCGGTTTGATCATTCTAACACTATTACTATTTGCGGAAGATATAAACATAAATTGTTTATACATTAAACTTTCATACTTTTCCCCAAGGTCGAGTAACCTTAACTTAATACACAAATCATAACTTATTTAACACATAACATTAATATCATACAATACTATTACAATTCTAATCGCACACATTTACTTTAAGTTGAAACTGTCTTTAACCTTTCCTTGTATCCGACGCGTTCGTCTTAATCTGCAATGTTTATCATGATATAGCAAGGGTGAGCATAAAAGTAGCCCAGGAAGTTTAAGTTCAATAATTTAATGATATATCATGATTGAAAGAATCTGAATAATAAGCTGGCTATAATTCAACAATATAATTGTGAACTAGCAGGAACAAAATTTTGACTGAACAAGTATTGAACATGAACAAATATATCTGAACCAACTGGTAATGAAGGTGATCGACCTTTCATACACGACTTATACATGCATATATATACAGAGTACAATTCATGGCAACCAAAGACAATGATTAACCATAAGCTTATCAAATGAAACAACTCTTAGTAGAGTTAAGTAAAAATAAACTTGCCTGAACCGTTGATTACCGCTACACAATTTATAACGCTTTATCTGAAGACCTAATATTAGTAATATAGATCTCCAAAATTAGAATAATATCATCACAATATAATACTATTATATATATAGATATACATAGAATAACCTAAACACATAACACATAACCCTATCAGTCTATAACATACATAAGACTCGGTATCAAGTCAAACTATTTCAGTATGACTTGAATTCGAGAAAGTTCTAACGTCCCGACGGTCTAGTCAGACAATTCTTCGAGTTTAAGTTCAATTAAACTCTGCCTAATACTTAACAATTATCTCAGATAATTTTAATATTAGTCAAAATAATTTTCAAAAGCTCGTAATAATTTTTAAATAATTATTACTATTTATCAAAAGTTTCAATCATTAAAAACGCATTTATACGAATTAAATACCACATAATCCTTTTATCATTAATATTTATTTAATACCAAATATTAATGAAAATCATAACATAATATTATAATATATTTATAATAACACAAAGTATTTTTAATACTTTAAAATCACCTTTATATGATTTTTAAAACAATTAAATTCATTATCCGATAATTGCTTTTAATATTAAAATATTAATATTTTCATAACAAAATATCAAAAGTTATATTTTATAACTTAAAATATTTTTATAACACTTAAATCATTTTTATATGATTTATAAATCATTAATTCTATTTTTCCATAATTTATTTAATATATTTATTAAATAAACTAATTATTATTAATATTAATTAATTAATGAAATTCATCACAAAATATTAAAAGTCATTTAAAATAACTTAAAATATTTTCTTATACCATAATATTATTTTTCAAGATTTTTCATATTATTAAAATCATTTTTAAATAATTTATTAAATATTATAATTAAATAAATAAATAATACCTTTTATATTCCAAAAATATTAAATATTTTTGAAATATACTTAAAATAATTAAAAACTATTTTTCAGACTTTAAAATAATTTTTTGAAATTTATTTTATATTTTTAATAATTAAAAACTATTTATTTCTATTTATTTAATTAATTAATTATTTTCCAAAAATAATTATCACTAAAGGGCCCTATAGCGACAGACCCGTCGCTATAGGTGTTCTTGAGCCTGTTCTTGAGCCTCAAAGTCAGTTTACAGGTTAGCTAGTTTGACCGGCTATAATTCTTTGTCTATCATGATTCTGGGCCATGTTAAACATTTATTGTGTAGTGTTTATGTAACACTACACGAATCAGTCATCAACTATGTCATACAATCATATAACTGCAAGATACAAACCCCTAACGTCGCTGTCAGAGGCCTGCTGGGTTTTCTGGGTAACCCAGAAACCTTGGCAGTTACAACATGCGACTTTCTAGCCCAAATTAATATAGGTTCTGGTCATCAAATAAGGTATATTATGGTTCAAATTTACAGTCAACATGTCATAGAACATAATTATAACAACAGATTAATCCAACTACATCACACGTTCCAGATTCAGCTCAGTCAAAGCATGTCAGAAAACTAGTTCTTCATGAATCTAGGTTTTCCAGATCTCGTTCCAAGCTGGTGGTCAACTCACATTTGACCTTAAATATCTTCGATCCTATATACTTTCTGGGTGCACTAAAGGCTTAAATATGTACTCATTATACCAGACTACAAGGATCAATCAACAACATAACCAAAACACTAACATATGGCAAGATCAAAGACTCGTAAAAGCGTTGTCGACAACAACCTGAAGTTACGGGTTGCCTGAGTTTACTCCGTGATCGATCAACAACTGTTTCACCGATCATCATAATAGGCAATCTAGAAACGATCCGCCCCTATTTTCCACTTGCAGAACAAAGACCACATGGCATACTACAAGTTATAACTCTTAAAACATGCAAACAATAAACAGGAAATGATCTATGAGCCCTGACATTCGGCTGTCAGGCCATCTTCTAGGGTTTATAGTCAGTTTCAAAAAAATATGATTTTGTGCAACTAGATGTTATGGATCTGGGATTTAACAACCCAGATCACTAAAAGACACCTTAATACCTAACTTTAAACAATCAATTACAACATCAAACAACAAATCATAAAATTTTAAGATTTAGGGTTTTTTACCACTTTGAGCTTTGATCTTCGATTCTGACCCTTGAATCTGTTATAGAAATGCTAAGAGATGATTAAGGCTTAGCTTCTCTCTCTCTCTCTCTCTCTTTCTAAATCTCGAATTTTCTAGTGAGAGAAAGTCTTGGTTATTTTGATAAGTAAAGTGAATAACTTTACTTACATTTCTCTTTTTAATGGAGTTGATTCATTGTATCTAGAGTTCTAGATGGCTTATATGTATTCAATTAGTCACATGGCTAAGTCTAGGGTTGGTGAACAACCAAAGCTATAACAAGATTTGCAAGTTACCTTATAATAATATAAAAAGGGCACTTTGGACAATTAGCATAACATTTTAATTCTAAATTTGTAATTTGATCAAACCCTTAGGGTTTTGGGTTTGGTTTAGGGTTTAGGATTTGAAAAACCTTAGGGTTTTAGAAAAATAAAATCTAGAATTTCCAAATTAGGTTTTCAAAATAGAAAATTAATATTTCTAAATTATAATTAGAATTTTCTAATTATATTAAAATTTCTTAATCATAATTTAAATTTTGCTAATTAGGATTAATATTTCCTAATTAAAATTGCTAATTTAGCAATTAGGGTCAAAATTAGCTATTAGGGTTTACAACCCAAAAATTAGGGTTTTTAATATAAAAATAATTTTCTAATTTAGAAATTAGATTTCGTAATTAGATTATGGTTTTCTAATTACCTATAACTTGAAAATTAGGATTAATATTTCCTAATTAACAATAAAATTATTGAACTAATAAACAGGTTTTCCCTAATTACAAATTAAGGTTCCTAAACCAGAAATTAGGGTTTCAAATTTTGAAATTAGGGTTTTCTAACCAATTTGTTAAGATTAACCCTAATTAAGCTTATAATTATTTACACTTACGCCATTAAGTTCCCAATTTAGGATTTCATACATCGAATTAGGGTTTCGATTTCCCGGAACTGAAATTAGGATTTCTAGAACCGGTTTTTAGGGTTTCTTATAATTCGCTAGGGTTTTCTAACCGAACGTTGACGTTCTTAATATATACCTAGGGTTTGTTACATATATCGTTTATCTGGTCAACACTTGACCCTTAACCACATACTTTACACATATACACAGAACATATTCACGTATTCCATGAATCCTGAATAATTCGCCTAAATCCTTCACAGAATTTTGAAATCCTCAAAATTCTATCTTTAAAATATCAAACGCATACACTTATTTCCTGCCTAGGTTCTAATGTTGAACCTTAAATCAATTAATAAATTTTTTTAAAATATTCAAAATTCTCGGGTTGTCACAATGCTTACATTGGAGATTAATTCAAGTGAACCACGAGGAGAGGATCATCCATATGTTTTGGGATTACTAGATACTGTGACACCCCCAAATCCGGGTACTTCATTCCCACAGGATTTGGTGCTCACTATCAAAAACAATCACATCTAACTACCCGTAGTCTAGGATAAAGACATAAATTAAATAACTTAAACAATAATCCTCCCCATTAAAGGGTTACATCAACTTAAAACAAAACCCAGGTAATCTAACCTTAAATTATTACATAAGTTTGCGGAATACATCACATAAACAAATAAGTCTCATAACATAAATTCTTTCAAATAAAGTAATCCAAGTCTTCATCACTTGGTAGCTTTTCCTTTGCCCTTACTAGTGCACGGTTTGTCTGATCTTTCAACCTTAGCTACAACGTTTTATATACAAGAGTGAGAAAATAAGTTCTCAAAAATATAATGATGATAATAATAACATCATAGAATAGACAATGAATACTAAATAATGTAGAACTCGACCTTTGAATGAAGATTAAAAAGTTAGATCGAATTATATATTTTAGGGTCTCAAGACCACGAACTATGTCCCAGGTTATTAAGTATTTCTACTTCAACCTTTAACAGTCGTTAGACTATATGGACCTTTCTTCTCGTACTTAGGGGGATCAGGCCTTCGTACCATGTATTGTGCACAAACATCTTAACGCTAATACGTAAATAATCCCCTATTATCGGGTTGTTCATCTTAGTTTGACTTAAGATTCTGCACTAAAGAAAGTTTAGTTTGGATTAACTTTACAATGGTTCTAGAATTTTAGAACACTCATTGACTATGGACTAGTCAAATCAATAAAGATTCACTAACCATTTCAAGGTTTGATACAATAAAATGATATTGAACTACAATGTTTGAATCAAAGATTAACTCACAATAATATATAATTGAATAAAGCATTGTATATCCAATGTACTATCTTCAAAAGAATTAGAAAGTTTCGTACGAATTAATAATCAATTTAGGCTTTGTATTAACGAGAGTCAATGGATAGGAACTTGAACAGTTATAATCACAATATTAACAAGTTTAGGATTAGAAAACCTGCTCAATGAAAAGTAGGGTTTAGAAGCTTGCATAATAATAAATAAAATAGGGATAAAGAACTTGCTCTATGTAAAGAAACAAGGTTTAGGAACTTGCCTCGTACATAAGTTACACAATTATAACACATGTTCGGCATACCTTACATATACCATTAGAATTACAATACCGATTAGTTAAACTAACATTAACCATATATGTTTAATTCTCATTCAAGTTCATCTGGTTATCTTATATATCTCATATTTCAATCACTGACACCATTTACAGGTCTGATATCATCAGTCTAATAAAGCAACATCACGCTTAAATAACATCTCAAGACTATAAACAAATAACAAGTTAAAGTTTTTCATAACTTATTAACTTTACAATTTGAAATCATCGAATACAAGTTTACAATCTATTTTAGAACCTCATTACATGTTTAACACATTATCATGTACATTAAACTAGGTTAGGCCAACATGTCATGGACTGAAAACTAAAAAAAATTATATTTTTTGCTTTCGAGGGAGGCGCGATTCTCGCTACCCAAGCCTTGGCACCAGTAGCAATTCTGTTGGTGCTTAATTCCAGAAAAACTCTTCAGCGGTAGCGGTGCACTGCTTTCTCCATTTGATACCGGTCTGTCGCACCAAGACGTAGACAGAAACTTGTAGACTGCATCCCTACTCAATGGTTCATCCTAAACAACCAAATTTTCTCCAACTAAGCAGAAATTCAACAAACCCAGAAGCTATAAACATATAAACACCATCACCAAACATGCATATTACACTTCTAACAACATTAACATCTTACACAATCAATTTGAAAGGATTAAAACCATGTTTTTGCTAGTTTCTTCATTTTCCAACATGTTTAGCGAATTCAATAACCAAAACTTCATTTCTTAACCAAATCAGTCCATTGTACATACATTGTTTTCATTTCTTGACATATTAACACAATCAGTTAACAATTAACAGATTATTATATGATCAAATTCTCAATTTTGACTCTGAACCAAGCCAAAACATATATATTACATCAATAACACAATTCCTCATTTTAAAAATATTCCATGATAATTTAATTTCAGAAAATCATTCTTAAACAATATATCATAGAATATAAACACCCAATAAAACACATAGCATCATGTCTCTTTGATTCACACCACAACAACAAATTACAAAGAAAAAATATGTAGGAAACCAAAACTTAAGAATTAGAAATAGACTACTATCACCTTTAATTCCTTGTTAAGAGTTAGCAAAGATGATAGATTAGTTTGGCAAAACCCTTTTCTTCCTCTTGACTCTCAATTCTTAGAGAACTCTCAATTTCCTTCCTCTGTGTTTCTAGCTTTAGCCTTAAGATAATACATATAATGTAAACTAATATATACATACAATACGTAAAACATAAACTGATATAACCTTAATACATATAATTTTTTTTATCAGCTCAATCACCCAAAGGTTTTCAACTGACAAAACACCAAAGGTCATAAGACCGCGTTTGGCAATCCTCCCAAAACCCCCTTTTAATTTATTTTTATATCTTCCTTATATTATAGTTCACTTGTCACACCCTTAATTAATTAATTTAATTAAATCAAAAATAAAATTAACATTTGCCTTATAATTATATTTTTCATTATAAATTATAATTTTACTTAACAAATTATTACATCTCTAATCTAATTATTAAATTAAATTAGAACATCACCTCTACACAACATTATAATTATTAAACAATTTATTTAATTTAATTATCTCATTAAATCAAAACTTCAAACCATAAAATTATTATACATTAAGGCAGACACACTGCGATCTCAATGCTCTACGATTCAGCCTTGGCTTCTGTAATTTTTTGATCAGTTCGATAGACTACGATTCTTGTTGAAGCCTATCTATTACATTTCAAGACATAGATCAACCTAACATCTTTGATCTCTTCATCTATACATTCGTTTAGAATGATAAACATTCAAAGCTTAGATCAACCTAACAAATTTGATCTATCACTAAGTCCTTGTACATATATTCCTTGAAGGACTTTACATATAATCATGAACATTTAATTTAAACATCAAATCAAAATATGCACTCTCCCAATAATCTCCCCCTTTTTGATGTTGACATAACCAAGGAGATTTGTTGTCATGATTATTAGTTTCTAGATGCATTTGTAGGAAAGTAAATGTGACTTAATATTTCAGTGAGTAGCTAAAATTTCTAGAGAATAACATGAATTTATTGATGTTTGAAGAATAGATATTATAGTTTAGCTATACATCAATAAGAATTTAAATTTCAACTTATCTATGTTTTTTCGACCTTTTACTTGGTGGAGGATTTGCATACTCCTCAGCTCTTCTTTTCATGCTTGCTTCTTCTCTCATGGCTAGATCTTCCAACTCACTTGGGCTTAGCCTGGGATTGTGATCATGCCTATTCATGAATGCAGGATCTCCAATTAGCATTCTTAGGCCTGTGGTGGTCACGTTTTGTGAGCTAGTAGTTAGCCCCATACTCCTTAATGGTTGATCCATGACAATGTGTTCCTGATCAGATCGTTGAGTATGATGGCCAGATCATGGAGCCTGTTGGTGATGCTGCCTCAGAGGAGGACTCCGTGATGATTGAGCTATGAATGAGCCTCTGCCTTTGCCTTGATCTCCTTTCCCTTTATTCTCCCCCTTTATGTCAGCATCAAGGGTTCAAATGTCTTCTGAGAGGCGAGTCACTCCTTGGACAAGCTCGTTGAGTTAACTTTGGGTTTGAGCAATGTCCTCTTTATTTTCTTTGATCAAAGCATCAGATCGAGCTTCCCTTTGTTTGAGGACGGCTAGAACATTGTCAGTCTGATGTCCTTGGCTGACGTAAAATTGTTGGAATTCTTTGACAACAGTTTGCAGATTGATGATGCTTTCCAACATAAGTTTATTCTGGGCTTCTTGAATGTTTTGTATTATAAGAACAGCATCCCTGTGTCTTTTAGCTGCTGGAAAGTGGATATCATCCCTGTCTTTTATGCTATGAATCATTTCTTTGATAATCTCCCTAAGCATCTTCGTGAGTTCAGAGCTTAGGGTGCTTCGGAGACTATTTGAAGCATTGATCATTTTAGTCAGTCTTAGTTGACTGAGTTCTGTGTGAGCTTTAAGACTGTCATCTATATTCTTAATCACTTTCTTTGACACTTCTGATAACTCAGATTTGGTGGGCAGATCTAAAAGGAGTTCACTGAGTTATTGAATGTGTGGAGGAGAGGGTGTACTCTTGTTTTGATTTTACAAGGAGTAGAGGGCAAGATCAAGGCTGAAGTATTTATTTATGGACGAAGAGGGAATATCTGATGGAGGGGCTTGTGTTTGGGCGTCTGGAGTAGATGGCTCTATAATTTGACCGTGGGACTCTACGATGGGGCTAGAGTCAATAATCGTAGAGATGAGAGGAGTTGGGATCAATATGAAGTTGGGCATATTTGGTTCATCAGTTACAGAATTTTAGGATTCTACTACTGGGAATTGATTTAGTGGATTGAGGACCACTTCCAACCAGCTTGGAAATTCATAAAATTGGCTGAAAAAAGATAGTGGATAGTGATTAACTCTGAACAAGATTGGGATAGATAATACCTCATGCACCATTCTTGAAGAGGGACCATTTGTGATCAGCTGTTTGGAAAAGTTGAAGTTTCCTGGAAATTCATGAGCTAGCACAGAGATGGCTGGATATTCTTTGAAGCTCCAAAACACGTGATTCCAGGAGTTTAGAATTTGAGCTTGATGGAAAGGCATCATGGGTAGATAAGATAACAGCTGCTCGTAGTTAGCTTTTCTATACCCATTACAGCCCACAACTATGATCTCGACCTCATCATCTTCGTCCTCTTCTCTGTCTTCGTTCAAGGATTCCACTATATCAATGACTTCATTTTGTTCTTGCTCAGGTTCTCTCTCATTTTTTGCAGGAGCAGCTTCTTTTGTCATGGGGATATCATGAGTCTCCCCCTCAACATGATCATCCATCTGCAGGACTAGTAGCTCCCCCTCAGCTGGAGCATTTTCTAGGGTGAGAACTTCAGGTATCTCCCCCTCAGCTTGAGCTATGTCCTTTTAGCTTTCTTTGGATAGTTCCTTTGCAGCAGCCATCTTTTTATCTTCCTCTTTGAGTACTCCTTCATTGACAAGGATGTACTGTAAGACCCCAACTTTTTATAAATGAAATTGAATTTCCTCTATTTATTATTTTGAAATAGTAATGGCTGATTTAATTAATGTGGTTAGTTATGGGTAAAATGCGTAAATATTTTAAATAAGCAAGTGGTTATAAAATATTCATTGTTGTCGAGGATTATTCGTACGACGGCGCAGCCTTTTGTGGGTCCCATAACGGAAAGCGATTGGATGAAGAAAATGACAAGTATGAGTTTTTGTAAATAATTGGCGTAGTTATTACCAAATTAATAACTTTGTTGGAATACCGGTGGTTAAAACACGATGTCTGGCGTCAGACGAGTGCACTGCAGTATTGCACCAATTATTGATTCTTACGTAGGAAGGCACTACTCAATAATTTTTACAGTAATTATTGTTCAATATTTTATTTTATTGATTCAATAATTGCTACGTTGATATTTTATATTATTGTTGTTTCAATAATAGTCACTACACAGTATTTCCCATTGTCGACATCAGGATTTTTAGATGTCCTTTCCAGTTACTTGTTTTTTTGGTGTTCTCATTTTAGGTGAGATTTGTTTGAAAAAACAAGTGAAAAGGTCTCGATATGTATAATGTCGACGATGGATTGTTAAGAGTCGCCATTGGTTTTTTAAATGGTTGTACCAACACAACCGAGAAAAGGTTTGCACATTGACGGTGATACGACTTTCGCTAAATTGAAGTGAAACCGAGATTCATTAGGGTCAGGGGACTTGGTTATGCTGAAGGGAAGGTGTTAAGCATTTGGACATCCGTGTTACCATGGTGACCGCCTCTTTTCAAGAAACTGTTATCTGAATATGTGTGTGTGGGTCAATGTGTTGTTATTTGGAAGTAGTGTGAGGCCTCGTTCGCACCTATATACACAGGGTTTGAATTTATGTAAAAATTCAATTGTAAGCAAGATATGGTAGTGATGTTTTATAAAAGAGGTTTTTCAAACCCTGATGCTCAATAGTAATTGAGACCTTTTACACTCCCATTTTATTAAGTGTTTGGCTTGATTGATTTTATTTTATAGATGCGAGGCATCCGTACGAAAATAATGTACAAAATAATGTCGACTTCCTCATGGGTATGGAAACCATCTGAGGAAATTCAGACACTGCAGAATAATTTACAAACTGCTTACAGCTGAAAATGTCCATCACAAGAACCGAATCTAGTTCCAATGGGCTGAATCTGTGATCACATGATTCCTAGGCGCACATGACACTGCAATTTGTATGAAAGCGGTAAGCAGGTATATATATATATATATAAAAGCTGTAAATATATATATACATACATGATCACCAACCACGAAAGCACCTCCATGGGGGATCAGAAATGTAAATAAAGTTGTAAAAGCTATCAACCGCCACGGAGGAAACTCCAAGAGGGACAAAACGTAAATAAAGTTGTAAAGCTATCAATGACCACGAAGGAAACTCAAAGGGACAAAATGTAAAGAAAGTCGTAAAGCGTATCAACTACCACTAAGTAAACTCAGGCGGGGAATAAACGTAAAGAAAGATGTAAAAGCGAT
Organism: Panax quinquefolius; assembly: GCA_020205615.1. Lineage (NCBI taxonomy): Eukaryota > Viridiplantae > Streptophyta > Magnoliopsida > Apiales > Araliaceae > Panax > Panax quinquefolius. Next base: position 80,163,586 of record CM035164.1, on the reverse strand, counting down.
CAACCACCACGTAAGTGAACTCCTGTGGGGACGAATATATATATATATAAGCAATAAGCATACCGGATGTAAAATCCGGGCTCATCAAGCGAGTTCGACAACGATTATATATATATATATATATATATATATATATATATATATAATCGAATAAACGCACTAGGATGTAAAATCCGGGCTCATCAAAAGAGTTCGACAATAGTTCATATATATAATATATATATATATATATATATATAAATATATATATATATATATATAAAAGCTGTAGTAAATGCATAGAATGTAAAATCAAGGCTCATCGAATGTAATCACACACGCTTAATATATATATATATATATATATATATATATATATATATATATATATATATTAAAGCAAAAACGCTTTCAGGATGTAAAATCCGTGCTCATTGAGCAGTAGTCCGACACAGTTAATATATATAAATATATATATTTAAAGCAAGTAAACGCTCAGGATGTAAAAATCGGGCTCATCGAGCGAGTTCGATTACGATTCATATATATATATATATATATCTGGGTGAAATGAAAACCACGGACCAAAGTCCAGGTAAAATCGCTGCAACATGACTCTCAACGTGAAGAAGGGTGTGTACAGAGATGAAGAGAAAGGCTTTAAAGTGTGTGAGAAGGCTTACAGTTGACTGCCAAAGAAGACTTCTATATCTTTAAAGTGGGTAAACACTAGCTTTTGTAGGTACAAAAGAAGCTATATGTGTGAGACCCCAGATTTTATCAATAAAGATTTAAATTTTGTCAAAATAATTTTTTTAATATTATGGTGTGAATTTGAGATAATATTATAGTTGTGGGTAGTATTTATAAATTTTGCAAAGTATGCAAGTGGTTATATTATATTCGATTGGTCGGGGAATATTCGGTTTAGCAGGGAATTTCGTACAACGGCTCAATCATTGGTGGACCCCACAACAGAATTATTGTCGGATTGAGAAAACGACAAAAATATTTTATTAAAATAACGGCGAAAGTTTTACCGTTGATCTTGTTGAACTACTTTCGGTAGTAAAAGTAAAAGAATACGTCGTGTGGTTGTGCATAGTAGCACAGTATTGATTATTGATGCCTATGTGAGAAGTCACTCGGTTTGATTCCATTATTGTCGATTAATAATATCAATTATTATAGCGATAATGACGTTTTGTTTTATTCGTATTATTAACGTAATAAAATGCGAAACATCTTTTTATATAAAATAGAATACTTTATTAAAGTTATTCTATAAATAGAATATATTATATTTTATTATGCATAGTGTTGCATAGTATTTTTGCATAGTGTTTTGCATAGTATTGCATAGTGTTTGCATAGTAAAATGTTTTATATAAATAGAATATATTATATTTTATTTAAAAGATTTTTTCTTTAAATATGAACCGTCAGATTAAAGTAAATCAATCTGGACCGTTCATGGATTAATTCTTATGCATTCCATTTTCCTATAAATAGAAGCTCATTCCTTCATTATTTTCTTACGAATTCATTGAAACTCTAGAGAGAAATTATAGAGAAGCTATAGAGAGAAAATTATAGAAAGAAGAAGAGTATTCTCGCTACTTCACTACTTCTATATTCGGTTCTTTTTACTAGTAAGGGGTGTTATTCTTTCTTCTTGAAGAGAACACATTATTCCATTCATTATTATTACATTGGAATGACACGTAAAAAGTGGCATACCCTATACATAACTTTGTGATCACGGCATACCTATACTTGGTGAAATCCTTATGTTATTCCATTGCTTATTATTACATTGGAATAACTTTGTATCTGTGGTTTACCCTATACTTGGTGACATTCTTCTATTATTACGTTGGAACATCACATGCACATGTGTTTCATGGGACACTGGTTAAAATCTTTATTATTCTCGTTGGAACATCACATGCGTGTGTTTTACAGGACTGGTTAAAATCTTTATCATTCTGTTGGAATATCCTATCTCGTGTGTTTTACAGGATCCGGTTCCATCTTTATTATTCTGTTGGAACATCCCTGTCGGTGTGAATTTCACGACTGGTTCCGATTATTATTATTACATTGGAATAACACATACATCGCAAGTACCGCATGCATGGTGATTTCTTTTGTTATTCCATTCTTTATTATACCCAGTTGGTTAAAACTTTGACTTCTATACTCCATGAAATTAGTAGAATATCCTTGATATTTGCGTTTCATCCAGTATCTTTTCATGGAAATATTCTTCTGATCATTCTTGAATTTTACTCTACAAAACAGTATCATGTTAACAATTTGGACGTTAATAATTCATGGATTAAATAATTCTTGAACTTGTTTTATTGAATTATTATGTCATTGTCATCATCCTCATGTTATATTATGTTATCTTTGGCTTACGTGCATAGATGAACTTAGTATGATTATGACCAGGGATCATTCGGTATAATCATGACTTGATATAAATGATGTGACAAAAGTCCTCGATTGCTTTCGTAATGGAGTGATGGATAGTTTTTGGTATGATTATGACGGGGGTGATTCGGTATAGTCATGACCATTGATAATTTGATGAAAATCCTTGGACCGTGGTACATGGATGATTAGATGTGGTGGTTTATTTATTAAAATTTGAGTCTCGTGATAAAAATTGATAAAAACCTTTAAAACCTAAAAGATAGTAGACTTTATTCTCTACTTGACTCTTTTAATGGATTGCTTATTCACTGCAGATTAAAGCTGGTTGTCTTTTGTATTTTATCGGTTTAAACCTTTGTTGAAGGCTAATGATAATTTATTACGCATTATCTTAGTCATAATATTTCTTCTTGGGCTAGTTGAGCTCACCCTTTCTTTCCTTTGTTCTCTTGAAATGAGAACATAAATTTGGGACGAAGTCTGGGAGCGAAGTAATGGTCGGAGGATAGCATTAGTAGTCCTCACTATTACGTGAAATAGTGTGATAATAGTTGTAATGAGGACTCCTTTTGAGTTTGTATAATATCTAGTAGACAAAATTTGTATTCAAACTCACAGTTTATGTCGTATTGTACACGACAGTTATATTAGTAAGTTGTATTTGAATTTATGTACCATGTAAGTGGCGACCCAAGATGGGTGACGTATACCTAATTTTGGGGGCGTCACAATATGTGAGCTCATAGGTGTTTAAAATGAGAAAGTACACTATGGGGTGAGTGCAGAGCAAATTGAGCAGGGCTTCCTCGCCGTTTTCTCTTACAAAATGGCCACCCCAAGCCCTCTATTTATAGAGGATGGAGCCGCAGGTGTACCAGAGGCAACCCGAGTGGGCCCGGGATTCTCAAGTTGGCTCGTCTCGTAGTACGTGCACTCGGGCACTGTAATGTCCACTCAAACTTTTAGAAGTGCAATCCGGGCATCCGATTGAGGTATACAGGACCTATTTCGGACCGCCGTTGTCGAGAGTTGTACAATGGCATAGGATTAGAGTTTGTACGAAGTCATTGAAGATGGGACGATGCCCTCCGGTCTTCAAGCTTCAAATTCCATCCGTTACCCCGCACAATAGTCACTCGGGATTGGTTATCTTTGATTCTTGTGGGACATCGTTGCGTAGAGATGTGTATGAAATGTTGAGACGATGTGCCGTGGCATCATGTTGGCGAGATGACGATGTTGCCCCTCACCGGTGTTATCGGTTTGAAATTGAAACGTCATGACGTTGCTCGAGCTTTATTTGAGATTGGATTCTTTGCATTTGTTGAAGGTCCTCATTGTCATCTTTGAGGTGTGCATGTCCTTCCGGTATTATCTCCGGGTTGGTACAGAGTATCTCGTTGTGAGCATCGAGATTGAAGCTGGTTGCTTTTGAAACAAGCATTTTCGGGGTTATCACCGAAAATGCTTTCCTTGGGGTTATCACCAAGGTTGGTAGCTATTCCCATGGTTGGGACTGAGACTGGATACCTCGAGATTATCTCCGAGATTAATCAGTCTTCTCCGATGTGTGTTCTGATATTGGATCTACACGCCTCGGGGTTATCTCTGAGGTTGGAATTGTTAATCCCAGTGTGTTCTGGGGTTGACGCTGAACTTCCGGTAGTATCCAGTATGGATATAGATTGTCTTTCAGGGTTCCCTCTTAAAAGACAAATCTGTCCTCCTGCAACGTTAGTGACAGGTGTACAAAAAATTTTGAGTGTCTACAGATGCCCCTCTTTATCATACTCATGCATGGCGATGTATGGGTAGGATAAAGAATCCTAGACACTTGAAACGCAACAAGACAAACATGGTACTATATGTAGCAACATGATGCAAATGTATGATGTATGTGTAAGGGGTTGTAGCCCAACATGCTGGGGATGATTGTTGGCTCCCTGTTGCTTCAACTGGGGATTGGCAATGATGACCAGATTTGATGTGTAATCTGAATCTGTTAGGATGTTGATGTTAGGGTTATCATTAAATTCCATGGTTCCTTGATAACGACTTGATCCCGGATATGTACCTCTTATGTGTAAGAGATCTATGGGGATAAAGCTTGGTCTATTTGAGGATGTGTATAACATATTCCATCATCAATCCTCCTTGATAACGTTGACCTTTCCTGGTTAGTATCGCCAAAATATGTCAAGATTTTGTTGGATTTACTGCCAACAACAAATGCTGTCAGTGATGCCTGACCTTCGTTGACATGTACTTCACCGACATTTGAATCAACGGCTGAAAAATCCTGTGGGATATACTTTCAAGGTTGTTTGACCTTCGCTGACGTGCGAATCAACGGCTGATACTCTGTGGGTAGATTTTCAAGGTTGCTTGACCTTCACCGACGTGTGAATCAACGGAACATTGCGTTGTGACCCCCGCTGGGGATCCGCTGGGGAATATGAGTAATCGAGCATGAAATCCTCGAATAGCTCTAGAGCTCTGATAGGTTTAATCGCTATCGGCTGAGATAACGTCAAGGCTGCTTGACCTTCGTTGATATGTGTGTCAACGGCTTGAATTTACATTGTAATCCCCTGCCGGGGCTTCACGTTGTAAACCCCGTCGGGGATCTACGTTGTAACCCCCGTCGGGGACTCACGTTGTAACCCCCGTCGGGGACTCACATTATAACCCCCGTCGGGGACTCACGTTGTAACCCCTGTCGGGGACTCACGCTGATCTTTCAGAGTAATGACCCAGAGTTGGCGGCATCGGACCTGTACAAGGTATTACCGGATATGATTTGTGACAAATGAGATCATTAGCAGGGTATACCTCATGTTCAGGTGACTACCAACGAGCGATGTACAGACTCAAAGTTTCATCTGAGAAGACCAAGATTGTATGCTATTTTGCTCAATCGCGTGGCGTTTTTATTCCCAATTTGACATTTCTAGTCCGCAAGAACTCTTTTGCAACTCGAACTGGACCGAGCCAGAGGGGTGGGGGCCTTATTTAGGAGAGCGTGCTATTAAGAGCACTACAGGGGAGATTCGTATGCCGATCTTACTTCCTGTCAGGCGTCATTGGCATGTATCGTAGTCACCCGTCACTGACATCCCATTGTTGGGGGTTGATGGTTTTACATTGTCAGAGGGTCCTTGCACTCAGGAGACGTTCTAGCGTTGGTGGTTCCCTCGTACTATCGGAGCCTAGTCCCGCGCCACACAGTTTATGGGGGATATGGTTCCAGGATCCGTGATGATGACAGATTGGATAGCTTGTGTCAGAGATCCGACTCATATGACACAGATTGATAGTTTGAACCGGCAGTTGGACCAGGCACACATATTTATCCAGCATTTGGGCAGAGATCTGGCAGAGGCGGCTTCATTTGACCCTTCCAACTCAGGCGCTGGCCCCTCAGATGACCTATTCAGTTTTGCCGGTGTAGATCCCCCTCTATATAGGCCTGACATCTCTGTTGATAGAGATCCAATGACTCAGGAAGAGTTACATTAGGTGGACAGGATTGATGATGTGGACATCGATACCATTGTCTTCTTCTGATGTGTATTCTCGTTATATCTTTTGATAGGCCTCTGTTAGATATTGGGTGGCTGTGCCCCATTCTCGCTATATCTTTTGATAGGCCTCTGTTAGTAGTAGGGTGTCTGTGCCCCATTTCCTTGTATTTGTAGTTGTACAGAGATGATGTATTAGATGATGATATACTTAGGAATGTATGCACGGTTTTTCCATTCCCTATATCATATTGCCATCTATTATCTACTATGCATATATCATGTTATGCATATGTATGTATGTCCAGAGATATTTGGCATTGACCCCTGGATGGTCTTATGACATGGCCCGCACAGATGTCTTCTTCGATAGTTAGCCGTATAGATCATACCCCACTATCATTGGTGGCATTGGGTATGCGATCATGGTATGATAGCATGTCACCACCGAGGGGTATTGTAGATCATTTTCTTTGCGATATACCGTGACCTTATTAATGTTTTGAGAGTTCCATGAGGTTTGTGGACGGGATGCTAGAGAATTGGGCACCGGATAGGCAAGTCTTTCGATTCGGGACCCATGAGTTGACTCCTACTCTGGAGGAGTATGCACGATTAACGATGCTGCCATTAGACAGACCTTGTGTGCATATGGCTTTGGGAGACATGAGTAGACAGTTCATGACTCTCACTAGATTGCGGCGCAGAGTGGTGCAGGATGAGCTGACGTCTGGCCACATGATATCCCAGCGTTTTCTGTATGACAGATTTGGCTCTGAGGATAGCTATTCACGACATTCCGAGGATTTCACCGCACCAGAGGATCATTGGCGTTTGGCCAGGGTTGATGTACTATTGTTATGTGTACTGTCATATGTCTATATGCCACGATATATGGATGAGATAGACTTTGGTGTCATCATGGCCGTGAGAGCTCTTAGGGAGGGTCGTACCATTAAACAGATGATTGTAGTAGAGACCCTGTGGTCAGCATCCTACTGCTGCAGTTATCCGACAGGAGTGTTCACGGGTAGTTCGGTCATGCTATATATGTGGTTTATGTCACACTTGAGACCGATTGGCACTCATACACGGCATGGGTATTGGTTCTCCCATGATGTATCCATGTCATACTCCTTTTAGCCATCGGAGTGTATAGATACTCTGTCTTGGTCCACATTTTTGGCAGATATCAGAGATTCATTCAGCATATTACTGTGTTCGGGGCTTATCTCACCGTACAGCTTCATTACTCATGCTCCGGGCATGGACTATCTCCCTCTGGCTGGTTTGAGGGCAGTGACTACTTACCACCCACTGGCCGTGATGTCGCAGTTTCACCAATTTCAGGATTTTCATCCTTTCGAGGGGGCGATAGGTCAGCGTTTAGCTTCTCAATATCTCTCAGCAGAGGACCGATCCCGTGTGTATGCTTGTTGGGATCAGCCAGAGATAGCTGCTTTTTCTGTGAGCCATCTAGGTTATTCTGCAAAGTATTCCGCATGGATTGAGACATAGATTTTATATATTGCGTGCGATATCTGATCTTAGATAGCTAGTCGGATGATGTAGAGCCCATGGAGGACATCGATTCCTACATCGAGGAGGAGCATTCTTTGGGTTGTCGACATTTCCTTCAATTCTCCCGATGCCGATCTTGTTGTGATTGATACTCGGCCGATACTTTGAGCAGAGTCTTCATTTGATGACCTTTGAGAGAGATCAGGCTCGATCTATGATGTTGACTGCCCTTGATGGGAGAGACGCAGCTCTATCAGAGAGAGACGAGGCATTAGTTCGCAGAGATGTCGCTGTTGTTAAGCGGGATGGGGCCAGATCAGCCAGAGACACAGTGATAGTTGAGCGGGATAGTGCTATATCTGCCCGGGATGTAGCTGTTATAGATAGTACTGCAGTGAGATCCCTTACCACTGGCATGATCGCAGAGATGAGCACTTACATTGATGAGCATATGGTCACCATGCAGATGGCTACAGATCTATTGGGCCGTGTGGATATTCGCGTGCAGGAGACCACAGCTTTGCCTCCTTCTTCTGAGAGGGACGCCATGTTGGGCTTGTTAGCTCGCATATACCCTGACTTGTAGATGAGCTTGTATTTACCTGCACAGACTAGCTTAGCCATTTTTTGTCATGTATGATTTACATTTTATATATCAAACAGCATTATATATATATAACAGGGAAATATATTTTTGGATCACTTCCCTTTTAGATATGCTTCGCTACTTGCTTGATATTTTACCTGCTGCTTCAGGGCTTGCGATATTGATGTATTCCGAATTCCTCCTGGGTGGATGGATATTGAGTTGTCTCTAGATATTTCATAATGGATCATCGATCTCTATGTATCCCTACCATCTTTGGTATCTTGGGACTAATTTCTATATAAAAATGTGGAGAGGAGTGTGGCTTTCCTCTCTGAGATTGACCGCACCACAGATGGTCGCCAGTACTTCTATTTAGGAGAAGCCTAGTTAATTCCATCTCTTATGGATTGGTGTTGTTCTTTAAGGTATGACCGCAGCTTAGATGGTCGCCGAATCTCCTATTTGGGAGGAGTTCAGGTAAGTCCATCCCTTTGGTCTGAAGCCGAATGAAATGTAATGGATTGAAATATGATCCCAGTACCAACTGACAAGGGTTTGTGTTTTGGTAGGGGTGAGACCGAACCATGAATGGCTGCCTACGTACTCCTATTGAAGAGGAGATCAGGTCTGCGTAGTTCGAACCTGGTGTAAAAGGTTCAACGCTGTATATGGCAGAAATGGTGTAGGAAGGTTTTTGTTGTTTTTTTTTGTAAGGATAGAAATGTTTTTGTTATTTTTGTTTTATTGTGACCGGGCCATATGAAATGGTTACGTACGTACTCATATTGAAGAGGAGATCAGGTCAACGTAGTTCGCCCCTCAAGGCGAGAAGAAAAGCGTGATCTCATGTGCAGGTCAGAGTGCGGGGAGGAGAAAGTTTAATCCTAGGTTGAGGATAAACTGTAGGTACGAGAAGTTTGATCCCATGTATGCGTAGCCAAACTGCAAACACAAGAGGTTCAATCCGTAGTGGGATGACCCAAGTCGTAGGAACGTAAAGGAGCCAGGCTGCTGGCTTAAAAGTATGTTTCCCTGAGGGGCAAAGTGTGAAAGAGTTATATGTGGTAAAGGGTTAAAGAACCGGAATGACTGGTGATCTAATGATCCAACACCAGGATGTTTGCTTGATGGCAACTTCAGACATAGTACCGTTTCACGGTGTCCGAGTTGATGAGTTATGGAAATTTATTGTCGTCCATTTCTTGTAATCTGAGAGCACCCCCTGTTAATATTTTCTTGACAATAAATGGGCCTTCCCAGTTAGGAGCGGATTTTCCTTTAGATTGATCTTGGTTGTCAAGGATCTTCTTCAAAACCAAGTCATGTTGTTTAAACTACCGTAGCCGGACTTTTTTGTTATAGGATCTGGCGATCCTTTGTTGATATAACTGACCATGGAAGATAGCCGAGGTTCGCCTTTCGTCTATCAGAGACAATTGGTGATACCTGTCTTGTACTCATTGGTCTTCATCCAGCTGTGCATCTATCAACACTCTGAGGGATTCCATTTCAACTTCTATGGGGAGCACTACTTCCATCCCATAGGTTAATGCGTAGGGGGTTGCCCCAGTGGAAGTGCGCATTGAGGTTCTGTAGACTAACAGAGTGAGAGGCAATAGGTCAGGCCAATCTTTGTGGTTGGCGGACATCTTTGCATAATCTTCTTGATGTTTTTGTTAGCCACTTCAACAGCACCGTTCATCTTCGGACGATAGATGACAAAGTTAAGATGTTTGATGTGGAATTTACTGCATAATTCCTCCATCATTTTGTTGTTGAGGTTCTTAGCATTGTCTGACACAATCACCTCTAGTTGTCCATATCGACATACAATATTGTTTTTGATGAAAGCAATGATGACTTCTTTAGTAACCCTGGGAAAGGAGGCTACTTCTACCCACTTGGTAAAGAGTCGATCATGGTGAAGATAAATCGATGTCCATTACTGGCTTTAGGCTTAATTGGCCCGATAACGTCCATTCCCCACATTGCGAAGGGCTAAGGTGAATTCATATTGTGTAGTTTACGTGGAGGGGCGTGTATAGCATTCCCATGAATTTGGCACTGATAGCATCTCCTGACGTGGTCATTGCAATCAGCTTTGAGAGATAGCCAATAATGTCCCGTCCTAAGGACTTTCTTGACAAGGAGGGGGCCACTCATGTGGGGGCCACAAACTCCACAATGGATTTCATTCATAAGCTTTTGGGCTTGATCTTTGTCTAAACATCTGAGGAGACCTAGTCATGCATCTCTTTTGTAGAGCGCATCTCCACTCAGGTAGAATTTCATAGCAAATCGATGGATTCCCCTTTTCTCAGTCGGGCTTGCATCAGCGGGTGTAGATCCATCTCGTAGATATTCCTTGATATGCTTATACCAAGGATGTTGGATGGGAGGTAGCTCATCCGATACTTCTCCAACGTAATTCCCATAGGTTGGGGCCTTGTGCAGGGAAATTGTGACGTTTGGCAAGTGTTCCTTATCTGATATGCGAATCAAGGAGGCCAAAGTAGCTAATGAGTCCGCAAAGTCATTCCTATTACGAGGAATGTGTAAAAAGGAGATCTCTTCCAACTCCAAAGCCATCTTCAAAACCTGTCGATGGTAAGGCAGCAAATGTAGTTCCTTAGTTTGATAGATTCTGGTGGATTGTCTGATTACCAACTCTGAATCTCCAAAGATAGTTAACCGCTTGATGCCCAATGAACGGGAAAGTTTTAGCCCCATGAGACGACCTTCATTTTCAATTTGTGTTGTTGGTCTTTGACAAACTATAATTTGGCGATGACGGGATCTGTTCCCGTGCGGATACTAGAAGCTGCTCCATCTCCAGAACCTTCCATATTAACAGCTCCATCAAAATATATCTTCCATGTTTGGCGCGTATCGTACTGATGGTGTTGCTGAACTGTCATTACTCCTTCATTGGGGAAATATGTTTCCAAGGGTTTGAAATCTCCACGAAGGTGCGGTGACGGTTGATCCATAATTCCTTGACCTTTGATGGACTTTTGAGTCACATATACGATGTCAAATTGTTGCAGGATCAACTGCCATCTGGACAGCCAGCAATTTAACATGGGTTTGTTGAACACATATTTGAGAGGATCCACGCGGGATATGAGATGGGTTCTGTGACCATGGAAGTAATGTTGTAACCTTATGGAAGCCCATGCTAAAGCACAACACGTCTTTTCGATCAGAGTGTACTTGTGTTCACTGCTGCTGAATCTTTTGCTGAGGTAATAGATAGCTCGTTCTTGGCCTCTATCGTCTTTCTGTCCCAGCATGCAGCCCATTTCATTGTCACTTATGGACAGGTACATAACCAGGACTAGCTATTTCTTGATTGTGAGGAAGGCATTTTGACACTCATCATTCCATTTCATGGAGGAGTTCTTCCTTAATAGCTTGAAGATTGGCTCACAGGTTGCTGTGAGTTAAGAGATAAACCTGCTAATGAAGTTGATTCTTCCCAAAAATTCCCGTATTTCCTTTTCTGTCTGAGGAATGGGCATTTCCGTGATGGCTTGGATTTTGGCAGGATCCAGCTCAATCCCTTTGTGGCTGACTAGAAATCCCAGCAACTTGCCTAATTTAACACCAAAGGCACATTTAGCTAGATTCAACTTCAAGTTGTACTTACGCAACCTGTTGAACAACTTTCTGAGATGGTCTATATGGTCATCCTCCTTCCGGGATTTGACAATGATGTCATCCACATAGATCTCGATCTCTTTGTGCATTAAGTCGTGGAAAAGAGCCATCATAGCTAGTTGATAGGTGGCTTCGGCATTGATGAGGCCGAATGACAACCGTCTATAGCAAAAGGTTCCCCAAGGCATGATGAAAGCAGTTTTCTCACGATCTTCCTCAGCAACCATGATCTGATGATACCCCGCAAAGCAATCAGCAAAGGAGTACATGTCGTATTGTGCAGTATTGTCAATAAGAATGTGGATAAATGGCACAGGAAAGCTATCTTTTAAGCAAGCTTTGTTCAAGTCCCGGTAATCCATGCAAACTCGTACCTTCCCTCCGGGTTTAGGTACGGGAACAATGTTGGATATCCACTCAGTATATGTAGAAACCATGATGATGCCAGCTTGAAATTGTTTCACAATTTCTTCTTTCACCTTTAAACTCCACTCAGGTTTCAATCGCCTGAGCTTTTGCTTGACTGGCTTAAATCCCTCTTTAATGGGAAGGCGATGAAGAACAATGTTAGTGGACAAACCCACCATGTCTTCATGAGACCATGCAAACACATCCTGGAATTGGGTTAGTAGTGTAACCATGTCATTCCTTTGGTTTGGGGTAAGGTCTGAACCAATCTGGATTACCTTAGGGCTTTCTAAGGTTCCGAGATTAAAAGAAGAGGTTTGATCAAGGTTGGGTTTAGGTTTGTCTTTGACCCATTCTTGAATTTCTGGAGGCACCTCAATGTCATCCTGTATTTCCATCAAGGCTAAATTCATCTCTACATCAAAGGTAAAATCCTTGTGGAGAAGAGGCACCGTATCAGCAAGTACAGACACATCTAAATCCAGAGTCCTGAAACAAAATATGCTTTGACTTAGTATATATGAAATGTGTTGATTATACACAGTGTTAGCATATACTGGCAAAATAAACTGCTAATACTGTATAGAAAAGTAAGCAGTTATTATATCTATATGGCAGAAAGAGTTTCTGCCCATTTTACCCTTGTCGACCAATGCAAGGAATGTTGTTCCAATTAGCAAGGGTAAAGTCCGGGTGGACCGCAGCGATAGAGGGATTGTCATCATCCTCCCTGTCTCGAATGATGGCCATTACGTTTGCAATCATCGTCTGGGGTGTATCTATTGGTATGTTCATCATGAACGATGATGCGTATGCCTGACATCATTCAGATGACGTCTTGCTTGATTCTTCGTTCCTCCTCTTCAACTGTGGAATTTGGAACAAAGACTTCTTTCTCCTTTACCGGCACCGGCTTGGGAAATAACATAGCCATTACATTGGCTGGCACCTTTACAGGAGGTTGTGCGGACTCAGAGTTTGAAGGCGAAGATGAACGTCGCATGGTTGAAACTAAAGGAATCTGCTGATGCTTATGAGGATTCCTGTTACTAGAACTGGCAGAATAGCCTAGTCCAGCAGTTCCAGTCTGCCTGGCTAATTGAATTGGGTACTTGATACCCTGGCAATTTTTACCCAGCCCTTGTCCCAATTTATGACCCAATGACATCATTTCTTGAGTAGCCGACATTACCTCGGCAGAAATCTTAGGTTCAGGTAATGGCATTCCAATATCATGGAATTGGGTATTGCTTATTTCCAAGGCATGAAAACTGACCGGTTCAATATCTGCATTGGCATTGATGAATGGCATGTCCCCGTGTTGAGGACACTATGGTTCAGCGTTGACCGTGGCCAGGCTATTGTTGATAATGTATTTCAATTGTTGGTGAAGAGTGGAAGGGACTGCCCCAGCCATATGAATCCATGGTCGTCCCAAGAGAAGGTTGTATCCCGAATCTATCTTGAGTACGTGGAAAGATATGCAGAATGTATGAGGACCAATTTCGATTGGCAGTTCAATTACTCCGATCGAATTCCGACGGGGTCCATCAAAAGCTTTGATGATAGTATGGCTACTCCAAATTCGGTTGAGATTGATATTCATCTTCACCAAGGTAGCATATAGACAGATATTAAGAGATGAACCTCCATCTATCAAGACTCCAGCTAGCATGTATCCGGAGGACAAGACCGCAATGTGCAACAGCTTGCAATGACCGGTCCCCTCGGGCGGTATGTCACCATCAGTAAAGGATATCACATTGTTGTGAAAAATGTGATCAACCAGATGTTAAAATTTTTCTGTATCAACCGATGTCGGTAAATAGGCTTCTTCTAAAACCTTCAGCAAGACCTTACGGTGATCCTCGGAAGTTAGGACCAAGTCCAAAATTGATATTTGTTGTGGAGCTTCTTTTAAGCTTAAAACCACCTTAGCTTCATGATGACCCATAGTGCAGACGAATTTTTCAATCTTCTCCATGGGTATTTTCCCCTTTGATTTGATGGTGGACTTCATCACCTGTTGGGGAAGATACAGTGGATTTTCCTTCGACACTATAGCAGTTGTATGTGAGGTGGATCCTTCACCTTCTCCATAATTCCACGGAACTTTGCGCAAGCTAACAATAGGATATTGTGCTCTGCAGGGCAAGTTGATTGGCTCGGGAGCGGCCACTTTCAAAGGATTGTTGTTTCCCTTGAGTTGAATTGTTGGCATTGTGAGCGATTTATTAACCCCATTAGTTTCAGTGGGTATGACTGCTACCACACTCTTCCACTTAGTAGGACCTGAATTCTCACTTGCACGTAACACAGTATAGATAAATACGCTAAGTCTGGGACACCCTTTGTCAATTAGATTTTGGATAAGGTGGCGGAGTGCCCGGCATTCTTTCGTCTTTGTGTGCATGAGGACCAGGAGTGATATTGACATACTCCATCAGAGTTGTACCACCCTGAATGGGGGTTAATTGGAGGTAGAAGGGAACTGATCCTTCCTTCATTGATTAACATATGAAGGATTTTCTCTATAGGTTGGCCCAAATAGGTGAATTCCTTTTTGTTGGAAAAATCCCGATGGGCCTTGGAATTTGCTCTCTTTGTCACTTTGTCTTCCAGCATTTCACTTTCTGAAAGTGACGAGGTAACATTCATGACAAGAGGCAGGAGACTGGCATGCTCCTAGCTGATTAATTGACGAGTCACTTGATGCTGATAAGTCACCAATTCTGCCAATTGTTCAATTTATTTACCTAAAGCTTTTATCTTTCGTTCCATTGTGAACTGGAACTTGGCATAATCCCATTTGTCATCACCGTCTTTGAGGGTCTGGGAGGATTCACAGTTGAAATTGGAATTCTGTCCATTACTCCAATTTATCATGTTAACCTCTTCTTCTTTGTGTTGAGGAAGAGGGTTGTCTTAAACATAAGGCTGATCTGGTTTAGTTGGTTTGGTGACATCATTTCTTGGGTAGCCGACATTACTTCGGCAGAAATCTTGGGTTCGGGCAATGGCGTTCCAATAGCATGGTATTGGGTATTGCTTATTTCCAAAGCATGAAAACTGACTGGTTCCACATCTGCATTGACATTGATGAATGGTATGTCTCCGTATTGAGGAATCTCGGTTGGCGTTGGCGATGAGTGACCAAAGCTATTGTCGATAATGTATTTCAATTGTTGGTGAAGAGTAGGGGCCGCTTCGCCATATGAATCCATGGTCGCCCCAAGAGCAAGTTGTATCCCGAATCTATTTTGAGCACATGGAAGGATACGCAGAATGTGTGAGGACCAATTTCGATTGGCAGCTCAATTACTCCGACCGAATTACGGCGGGCTCCATCAAAAGCTTTGATGATAGTATGGCTACTCTGAATTCGGTTGAGATTGATGTTCATCTTCACCAAGGTAGCGTATGGACAGATATTTAGAGAGGAACCTCCATCTATCAATACTCCAGCTAGCATGTATTCGGAGGACAAGACCGCAATGTGCAACGGTTTGCAATGACTGGTCCCCTTGGGCGGTATGTCATCATCAGTGAAGGATATCACATTGTTGTTGAAAATGTGATCAACCATATGTTGAAATATTTCCGTATCAACTGATGTCGGCAGATAGGCTTCTTCTAAAACCTTCAACAAGACCTTCCGGTGATTCTTGGAAGTTAGGACCAAGTCCAGAATTGATATTTGTTGTGGAGCTTCTTTTAAGCTTAAAACTACCTTAGCTTCGTGATGACCCATAGTGCGGAGGAATTTTTCAATTTTCTCCATGGGTATTTTCCCCTTTGATTTGATGGTAGGCTTCATCACCCGTTGGGGAAGATACAGTGGATTTTCCTTCGATCTTTCATTGCGATTGTATGTGAGGTGGATCCTTCACCTTCTCCATAATTCCACAGAACTTTGCGTAAGCTAACAATAGGATATTGTGCTCTGTATGGCAAGTTGATTGGCCAAAGAGTGGCCACTTTCAAAGGATTGTTGCTTCCCTTAAGTTAAATTGTTGGCATTGTGAGTGATTGATTAATCCCATCAACTTCAGTGGATATGACTGCTACCACACTCTTCCACTTAGTAGGACCTGTATTCTCACTTGCACGTAATACACAGTGTAAATAAATCGCTAAGTCTGGGACACCACTTGTCAATTAGATTTTGGATAAGGTGGCAAAGTGCCCAAGATTCTTACGTCTTTGTGGTGGCATGAGGCTGGAGTGATATTAGCATACTCCATCGAATTTTACCGTCACGAGCGAGAGTTGATTGGAGGTAGAAAGGAACCGATCCTTCCTTCATTGATTAACATATGAAGGATTTCCTCCATAGGTTGGCCTAAATAGGTGAATTCCCTTTTGTTGGCAAAATCCCGACGGGCCTTGGCATTTTCTCTCTTTGCCACTTTGTCTTCTAGCATTTCATTTTCTAAAAATGACGAGGGAATATTCATGACAAGAGGTAGGAGACTGGCATACACCTAGCTGATTAACTGACGTGTCACTTGATGTTGATAAGTCACCAATTTCGCCAATTGCTCAATTTGTTTGCATAAAGCTTTTATCTTTCATTCCATTGTGAACTTGAACTTGGCATAATCCCATTTGTCATTACCGTCTTTGAGGGTCTGGGAGGATTCACAGCTGAAATTGGAATTCTGTCCGCTACTCCAATTTATCATGTTGACCTCTTCTTCTTTTTGTTGAGGAAGAGGGTTGTCTTGAACGTGAGGCTGATCTGGTTTGGTGACCACGATCTCTCCGTTGTCTATCAGGTCCTGGATCTTGTGTTTCAAGGCCCAACAATCCTGAGTATCATGTTCAGGTGCCCCGGCATGATAAGCACATTTTTGAGCAGCATTGAAACCCCGTCCATTAGGGTTGGCTGGTGGAAGAAGATGCATAATTTTCTTCTGTGTTGTCAGAAGATTGAGAATGTTCTCGAGGGTATCCCCTAAGGGTGTAAACACTCGAGGTTAATCAAGTTTTCATATTTATTTTAATTAATTCAAATAATAATTAATTAAATAAATCCTTTAATCACATAACACAATACAAATAATTAACCATTAAATTGAAATATCAATATAATAATCATTTCATTAATTCATCAATTATTTATTTAATAAATAATTAACTAAACAAAATTAAATCAATTGAACAAATATTTATTCAACGATAATCACATCCATTAAATATTTATATGAATCAATAAATATTTAATATTACATTTAAAATTCTGGAATGTTACAATATCTCTCATATTATTGATTCAATTATTGTCACAGTATCATCTGCATAATATCTTATATTATTAAATTAATAATTGAGACGACAAAGTTATTCATATTATTATTTGCAATATTGAGAATGTTTAGAAAGTTATGTCAATGAGAGGTTTGGTCACCTAATTGCGCGTCAATAGGGAGAAATCCTTATCGAAAAGCTCCCTCTTTCCTGTTAATGATATGGTTGTTAAATATTGTGAGTTATAATATTAATGATGAATAAGTTCGTGTTGATTAAAGATGAAATTGATATTTCTATTTTGTTGGGATTAGTAGTGTTAGTGGAAATCGACATCTATTTCGATAATAATGGATGTTTAGAGGTTATATTGACCAATCGGGTAATTAATCAGATAAATGAGCAATTAATTTCTATTAATTTACATGCTTATAACTATTTGTTCACATGTATGCACTATTGATTCACATGCATGTACTATTAGGGGAGGTGGTGCAAGATTGATAATACTTGCATGACTAAATTAAAAATGGAGGTATATATGAAGTTACTATATTATAATTAATTTTTTCACATGATTATACTAATTATTCACATGATTGTACTATTGATTCACATGACGTATTATTAGGTGAGGTGGTGCAAGTTTGATAATACTTGCAGGAATAAATTAAAAATGAAAGAAAATATGAAGGTATTATACTGTAATATTTTGAGCCCCAAAACGTTCAATTATCAAAACTATGTTTTCCTATTAATAGAAGTTCATTCTTCTTTCATTCTCACCAATTCACTAAGACTCACAAGAGCAATTATAGAGAGAGAAGCTTTAGAGAGAAAGTAGAAGAGAAGTCTGCTACCTCACTTTTCCAGTATCTAGTCTTCTTCTGAGGTAAGAGATATTATTTTTTTCAGTATTCATAAGAATAATATTGTCTTCCATACTCTGTAGTATGTGAGTAATATTATTTTGTCTCGTATTCCTAATTATACCCTCATTTTGTTAAAGTATTGCTTCTATACTCCGTGAAATTAGTAGAATATCTTTGAAATTTGTGCTTCATCTAGTATCGTTTCACAAGGATATTTTATGCACATTCTTGTTAAATTTTAAGTTTTTCATGCCGGAGTACTGTCCATGAGTAATATTCATTTTTATGGTACTACTCACAAAGTACTATTCACGTATACTATTCACAAAGTACTATTCACGGGATATTATTCCCGAAGTACTATTCACACTGTTGAAGGTTAATGATAATTTATTCTGCATTATCTTAGTCATAATATTTATTACTGGGCTAGTTGAGCTCGCCCTTTTGCTTTCATTGTTCTCTTCAAGAAATGAGAACGTAACTGGGACTAGTCGGAGAACGGAGTGACGGTCCAGATGTTTGCATTAGTAGTCCTTATTATTCAGTGAAATAGTGTGATAATAATTATAATGAGGACTTTATTTGAGTTTGGATACTCTCTACGAGACATTATCCGTTTTGAAACTCTCAGCTACGTTTTGTCGTACTGTATAAAAGAAGTTTGTATTTAAATTCTGTACCACGTATTTGGCGACTCAAGATGGGTGATGTATACCTATTTTGGAGGCGTCGCAGTTGGTATCAAAGCTTAGGAATATGATCCCTAGCTAAGATGTGAGACAAGAACTAGGAGGGGAGAGACGGGGAATTCCTTCGCTAGTATGACATACCTAAGTTTATTTGGTATTTAATTGGCCGGTCAGAGTATAGGGATAATATGTGACATGTCAATTAACCCTTGTTTTGTGGCAGTATTTGAAAAGGCATCCGAAAATGTTGAGATAAGCAATGAAGCACATGAGATCGTTGAGTCACCAACGATCAATACTCAGGATAATGTACATCAGGATGGCAATAATCCTCAAGAAAATAACAACGCTGACCAAATGATGAATGATGGGATGTTCAGAGGCTTTATGCAATTCATGCAACATTAGGCGAGAGCGGCTCATGTTCCAAATGCAGGTGGAAACACTGACAACTCTCGGACGGTCACCACTAAACAGTTCAAGGAACTTGGACCACCGGTGTTTATTGGAGAGCCAAAACAACTTAAGGCGGAGACGTGGATAAAGCAGATCATCAAGATATTTGATGTCTTGGGATGCTCCGAGGAGCAAAAGGTTCCCTTTGCCACCTTTATGTTGCGAGGAGAGGCAGATTACTGGTGGAAATCGGTAAAGCGTACTCAACCTGCTGCACTGAAGATGTCTTGGGATAAGTTCTAAGAACTGTTCAACGAAAAGTACATTCCCGAAAGTATTCATCACATGAAGGAGGTATAGTTCATCAAGCTGGAGCAGAATAATATGACCGTGTCACAGTACGAAGCTAAGTTTGCCGAGTTATACCGGTTTGCATCCCATTGGGTTGATAATGAGGAGAGAATGACGCGGATGTTTCTAAGAGGTTTGAAACCTGAGATACGTCAATACTTAATTTCTCACAAACTGTGTTTGTATTCAGATGTTGTAAATAGGGCTCAGTTATTGGAACGTAATAATGAGTCAACCCAACCAAGAGAGAACAACCGACTAAATGATAATACCAGTGGTAACAGTCATCGAAACAGTGATAAAAAACGTGGAGGGAATCAACATGCCATAAATGGTAACTACTTCGGTGGAAATCATGGCCAAGATAATAGAAGTGGAAATTTTAAAAAGAGGAGATTCAACAATGAAGGAAAGACGTCATCACCAGCACCTGTTGTTAAGGAAGGGGAACGATAGCCAATCATATGTTACAAATATGGAGGGGAGGGACATATCAGTCTGAACTGTACGTAGCAATCCAAAGCGTGTTATAATTGCGGAAGAGAAGGTCACCTTTCTCGATTTTGTCGTGCACCGAAGTCAAGTCCAGCTGGGATGGAGGCATCAAAGGTCGTTCTAGACAAGACAAAATCGGTAGTTCAAGGGAGAGCATTTGTCATAACCTCCCAAAAAGTAAGTAATCTAAACGAGGTGATCACGGGTAAGCTAATCATAAACTATAGCGAAGTCTATACCTTATTTGATACCAGTTCTACCCATTCTTTTATTTCTCCTACTTGCGCTCAACGTTTAAATTTGACTCCGAAGAAATTAGACTTTGACTTATCTATTGAAACTTCGTTGGGAGAAACCTTCATTACATCTACTGTTTATAAGTCTTGTTTGATTCAACTCGGTAACTGCACGTTACCTGTCGATCTTATCTCCTTAAAAATACTTGTATTTGACGTGATTTTAGGGATTGATTGGTTAACTACTCATCATGCTAAAATTGATTGTTTTCATAAGGTTGTTAGCTTTTATATTCCTAATCAATCTATTATGCGAATTTAAGCGACTAAATCATTAAAATCAATAATGGTCATCTCAAGCCATAAAGCTATTCGTTTATTAAAAAACGAATGTCAAGCTTTCTTAGCTCATGTCATAGATTTAAACAAAAATAAGTCAGATTTGAATGATATTTCTATTGTTAATAAATTTCCTAACGTATTCCCCGAAGCCTACCCCCAGAGCGTGAAATCGAGTTTGGTATCGACCTTGAACCCGGTACAAAACCCATTTCCAAAGCCCCGTATCGAATGGCTCCTATTGAACTTCAGGAGTTAAAAACCAAACTGCAGGAATTGTTAGACATCGGTTTCATTTGACCTAGTACATCTCCTTGGGGTGTTCTTGTTCTATTCGTGAAGAAGAAAAATGGAAGTATGCATTGATTAACTAGAGTTGAATCATGTCACCATCAAAAATAGGTACCCGTTGCCTCACATTGATGACTTGTTTAACCAGTTGTAAGGCGCCAAATTCTTTTCAAAGATCGATCTTCGTTCTGGATATCATCAGTTGAAGATTAAAACTGATGACATTCCAAAAGCGCTTTCGAGAACCCCAGACGGCATTACGAATTCCTAGTCATATCTTTTGGATTGACTAATGCTCCTGCTGCCTTCATGGATATGATGAACCAAGTATTCAAGAAATATTTGGATCACTTTGTGGTCGTCTTTATTGATGACATCCTCATTTACTCCAAAAGCCGTGAAGATCATGAACAAAACTTGAGGCTGACACTCCAAAAGCTTCGTGAAAACAAGTTATATGCCAAGTTAAAGAAATGCGAGTTCTGGCTTGAGGAAGTAGCATTCCTTGGGCACGTGATATCTAATCATGGAATATCTATTGACCCGACAAAGATTGAAGTAATTCAAAGTCGAGCAACCTAAGTCGATGATTAGAAATACGTAGCTTTCTCGACTTAGCTGGTTATTATCGGAGATTCGTAGAAGGGTTTTCTCGAATCACTACTCAATTAACTCAGCTGACTCGAAAAGATATAAAATTTGGTTGGATCGAGGAATGTGAGAAGAGTTTTTAAGAACTCAAGAGGAGACTCATTTCAGCACCTGTTTTGACAATACCATCTGGCTCGGAGGGATTTGTCATCTACAATGATGCTTCAGGCAAACGGTTAGGATGTGTTCTCATTCAACATGGGAAAGTCATAACATATGCCTCACGAAAACTTAAGGAATATGAGAGGAATTATCGTACTCATGATCTAGAGTTGGCAGCTGTCGTTTTTGCGCTTAAGATTTAGAGACATTACCTGTATGGAGAGAAGGTGGAGATCTATACGGATCATAAAAGCCTCAAATATTTCTTCACTCAAAAGGAACTCAACATGAGGCAACGACGTTGGCTTGAGTTGTTGAAAGATTACGATCATACCATTCAATACCATCTTGGAAAAACGAATGTAGTAGCTGACGCATTGAGTAGAAGATCATATACAGGTACGAGTGCGATATTGTCATTGCAAAGGCCCATTTTGTATGACATACAAATGATGGAGATAGAGTTAAAGACTCTAGGGACCCATGTGATGATGGCAAATATATGAGTAGAACCGACTTTAATTGATAAAATTAAAGTTGCTCAAGCTACAGACTTGGAGCTGATGCGTATGAGGAAGAAAGTACAAGAAGGTGTTATTCCGGAAGCAATAATCGACGAAGAATGAATACTTCGAGTCAACTCCAGACTTTGTGTTCCTAACAATTCTGACTTAAAGTATAAAATCATGATGGAGGCGCACAACACACCGTTTGCAATCCATCATGGGAGTACCAAAATGTATTGAGATCTTTGACATACATTTTGGTGATCACAATACATTTTGACGGAGCAATATGAAGAGAGAGGTAGCGGGGTTTATCTCAAGGTGTCTAACTTTTCAACGAGTCAAGGCAGAGCATCAAGTTCCAAAAGGTCAATTGCAACCACTTGAAATTCCAGAATGGAAGTGGGAGCACATTACCATGGATTTTGTTACTGGTCTTCCCAAGGTTTCTCAAGGTATAGATGCGATTTGGGTCATTGTTGATAGATTGACCAAGTCTGCTCATTTCTTACCGATGCGAGAAACTTATACACTTAAATATCTTGCTCGTATGTATATAAACAAGATTATAAGATTGCATGGTATGCCAGTATCCATAGTTTCTGATCGAGACCCAAGATTCACTCACTACAAGAAAAAAGCCTATCCGCGACCAATAATATCAGCGACCGCTGTATTTGGTCGCGGATAATGGTACTAGCGACCGCTATCTGCGACCACTATGGATTCTAGTCGCTAGGTAAGTTCAGCGACCACATGCGGTCGCTGCTCGGTCGCCACTATGATTTTCCCTCCTAAAATTTTGGTGTGAAACCCTGGCGCGGTTTCTTTTGCGACTACTCTATATCAGCGATCGCTTGGCAGTCGCTAACACGTCCACGTCATTAAATATCAACGACTGCATGCGGTCGCAAATGGCGGTCGCTGATATATTTCAATAAACAAGTATCAGTTCATCACTCTCGATCCAGAACAGAAGAAAAAAAAAGAGGGAGAAAAGAAGAGGGAGAAAAGGGAGAAGGGGGAGAAGAGAGGAGGGAGAAGAGGGGAAAGCCACTGCCGCCACCATCACCACCACCACAACCGCCGCCGACGCCACCGCTACCTGCGCCGCCGACCTTGTAGATCTCCTCTTGTCACAGGTTTCATTTGTCCTTATTTTTTCTTTAAATAAATAAATGTCCGATCAATTTTCTCGGTAAACAATCGGTATCTCTTACTCTTTGTAATGTCAAATTTGGTATCTTCTAATTGTAATGTTATTGATTTTAGTTTGCCCTTTTGATATTTTGCTAGCAATTTTGTGGAACTTTAGTATTTCAAATTTGAGACTACTTGTTTTTTTCCTAATAATTTTGTGGCTGAGATTATTAATATTTGGTGTCCGACTTTTGTGAAATTTAGTTTAAATTGAAGAATATAAATATTTAATTTGCTTCATAAATTTGGACCATGGTGGTGCAATCAGTTAGCTAAATTAAAAGAGTTATCTAGTATGGTATGTGTATCTGAATTGGACTTATTGAAAGATAGAAACTTGGTGTTTTGTAATGCTTTGGTTAGTGGAGGTACAAAAGTGGAGTATTTCATGTGAAAAGGATTTGGAAATGCATTTCAAGTTCTTAAGAAGTCTCGATTTCACAAACTCGTACCACGTAGATTATCTCTCATATCAAGTCATTAAATCAGATGATAGACAGCGTATATACTAGCTAGACGCGCTCTATTTCTTTATTTCTCTCTTTTCAATTTGTATATATACTAATTGGGCTTGGTGATCGAATATTTAATTTGCTTCGTAAATCACGGAAATTTCATAAGATATCACATTAAGAAAGATCATAGCAACACAGAGATAGAGACGAAACACATAATAGAGTCAACCTTCTCATGGTTACCATTTTGAATCTGCAAAGCAATAAAATCCAATATATTGACTGACTGAGTAAGAAAGAAAGATTCTACACACACTAAAATCCAGAACTGTCTATACCACAGACTGAGTGTGGATTAACGAAAGGAATTACAAAAGTACTGCATAATGGACCATACAAACAAAGCAGTTAAACATGCATACATGTTGCACATTTGTATTATCAACACAAACTGGAAGAACACAACTTTGAATGAAACACAAGTCCAACTCACCGTCTAATCATAAATTGACGTCTGACTTTGAATGAAACACAAGTCCACCTCACAGTCTAATCAGAGGTTATGGAGACAACTAAGAGAGTACTAGTTTCTAACATGAATGACACACTTCTTCTTTCCCAAATGTCCTATGTAGAAGAGTTTTTGTTTTGTTCAGATATGGACCAAGAGCATATCTGAACTCTAAATTTTCCTACATACCTATCAAAAAAACTCTAAATTATAAAAATTTCCTACATAACTATCAAACACTAGTCCATATTTTGCTCAAGTCATATGCTTACAAGTATGCTTAAATGTTAATCATATGCTTACAAGAATGCTCAAGTCATATGGTTACAAGTATGCTCAAGTCATATGCTTACAATTATGCTCAAGTCATATGTTAACATTTATAATGTTGTCTGTAGTAGGTACCGTGGAATCATAGACCTCTATTTAGACCATAGTTGGATGGCACGAGAAAGTCAAGTGCCCAGATAGGTGCTACAACTGAATTTAGAGCTGGTTGCCAAGTGTTTTTGGAGTATGCGTATAGTCACCCGGAATGTATGAATGGTCAGTCGTAGATACGATGTCCATGTTTGAAGTGTAAGAATGTAAATTATATGGACAGAGACATGATAAACTATCATTTACTTGTTTACGGGTTCATGAAAAATTATAAAGAATGTTAGTGGGCACATGGGCAGAGAAGAGATGGTGGCATCACAGAAGTACACAATTCAGGCAGTAGTACTCATCGTATGAATGAAATGGTTCATGATATTGCAGGGCCAGATTTTGATTGGGAACAAGGCAGAGAGCAACCTATGAATTCTGATGCCAAAGACTTCTTTAAGTTGTTAGACGAGGGTAGCGAGCCATTGTGGCATGGTTGCACCAAACACACTACATTGTCTGCAATGGTGACATTACTTAACATCAAGGCTGACCACAACATGAGTCATGAGTGTTTTGAGTCGCTCTTGAAGGCCATTAAGAGTATGTTGCCTGACGGTGAGAAATTACCTGGTAACTGTTACTTTTCTAAGAAAATGGTGAAGAAGTTGGGTCTTGGATACCAAAAGATTGATGCATGTCCCAACGATTGCATGTTATTTTATAAGGAAAATGAACATATGACAAGGTACACATTTTACAGTCATGATCGGTTTAGGCCTAATAAAGAGGGTGTGACTACAAAAAAATCAAGTATACCGTTTAAGATTCTAAGGTATTTTCCAATAACACATCGGCTAAAAAGATTGTACATGTCTTCAAGAACAGCTGAACATATGAGTTGGCATGCGAAATCTACAGCTAAAGATGGAGAACTAAATCATCCCGCAGATGGGTAGGCTTGGAAAGATTTCAACTTAGCACATCCTAGGTTTGCATTGGAACCTAGAAATGTGAGGCTTGGATTGTCCACCGATGGTTTCAATCTGTTTGGCCACTCAGCTATTTCGTACTCATGTTGGCCTGTGATTGTTACTTCGTACAACTTGCCTCCTTGGATGTGTATGAAACAGCCATACTTGTTTCTTTCACTCGTGGTTCCTGGTCCTAAGAGTCCTGGAAAGAACTTAGATGTTTACTTGAGACCTCTTATAGATGAGTTGAAGGTATTGTGGGAGGATGGAGTACAGACTTGGGATGTTGCAACGAAAAACAAATTTCAACCTTAAGGCAGCGGTTATGTGGACTATAAGTGACTTTCCAGCTTATGGTATGTTAGCTGGATGGAGTACACACGGGAAGTTGGCTTGTCCGTATTTTATGGAGCATACAAAGTCGTTTAATCTATCAAAAGGTCGAAAGCCTTGTTGGTTTGACTATCATCATCGGTTCTTACCGGTAGATCACCCGTTTCGAAGAAATAGTGAACACTTCAGGAAAGATAAAGTAGACAATGATATGTCTGCACCGCGATTGTTGGGAACAAAGATGCGAGATCGTGTGATGAGATTGTCGGTTATCCCATTTGGTAAGATTGATGCCACAAATATAATCAATGGGTTTGGCGAATCTCATAACTAGGTTCGGAGAAGCTTCTTTTGGGAACTGCCTTATTGGTCTACAAATTTGATTCGTCATAATCTAAATGTGATGCATATTGAGAAGAATGTGTTTAACAACGTGTTTAACACTGTGATGAATGTTACAGTGAAGACAAAAGATAACGATAAAGCACGTTTGGACATGAAAGATATTTGTAAGCGTCCTGGATTAGAACTTTATGAATCTCCTAATGTTAAGATTATCAAACCGTATGCAAGGTACACATTGTCTAAAAAACAAGTTGAAGATGTGTGCACATGGGTTAAGTCTCTGAAATTACCAGACGGAGATGCGTCAAACATTGCAAGGTGTGTTACGCGTGGGAAATTACAAGGGATGAAGAGTCATGACTGTCATGTGTTCATGGAGAGACTCATGCCTATAGCATTTCGGGATCAGCTTGATAAACCAATATGGGATGCTTTGACGGATCTTAGTCGTTTCTTCAAAGACTTGTGTTCAAAATCATTAAATGAGTAGGACATGTCTGTACTTGAGAAGAACATCATAGAGATAACGTGTAAACTAGAAAAAATATTTACACCTGGTTTTTTTCACTCCATGGAGCATTTGCAAATCCATCTTCCCTATGAAGCTCGTGTTGGGGGTCCAGTTCAATATAGATGGATGTACCCTTTCGAGAGGGTGATGGGAAACCTTAAGAGAAAGGTGAAGAATAGAGCTTATGTCGAGGGGTCGACATGGAATTGTCGATATTGACTTATATAGGTCAGCTTACTCCAACGAACCGTTTGTTTTACCAACTCAAACAGTACAAGTATACTACACTCCTAGTCCTGTTAGGAAAAGAGATAGACCGCCTACAGATTGGTAAGTTATAATTCATACTCTGCAGCTTGATGTGTCCAAGTAATAGACGGGGATTTCTACCAAGAGGAGATGCTTCATAGACCTCCTATAATAAATATAGAGGACAACAATGATGTAATCCAGTTAGAGGGTGGAGATGAACCTGATGAATTGGATCCCGAGACAGTTATTGTGCCAGATGATAGTGATACTGAGGAAGAGTTATTGACTGACACTGACACTGAATCTGAAGAAGAAGATGGTTATGAATCTCCGACACTTGTACAAAATGATTCTGACTCTAACAACGATTTTCATTAAAATGTATGTTTAGTTTTAATCGTATTACAATGAATTACATATAGGAATGTTCTTTATATCCTTAACATGTTTTAATCGTATTACAATGAATTAAAATGTATGTTTAGTTTTGTCGTAGTTAACTATTTCATACAATTAATTGTCATTATTGTCCTTTTATATAAAATGTATGTTTAGTTTTAATATACAATTACATATGTACATGTTCTCTATATCCTCGACGCGTTTATGTATCTTTCATTTATAACTCTTACTAACATCCTAAATTTTTATTTATAGATGTCTTACAACACGCAACACAAAAAAGGGTTGGGTGGGGGCCCCAATCACGTCGTCAAGGTCTCCGGCTAATCCGGATGATCGCATTCTTATCTGATTCGTCCTCCTCCAGAAAGCACGTAAGTTAAACATCGTGTATATATAAGGGTTTAATATTTCAATTGTTATAAATATATATGACGGTAAATTATTGTATATTGTAGTGATTTTCAATATAATAAAATTGTGAAGTGCATTTCACAATTATGCTTACAGAACTGGCCTACGCCAGTGATTACATGGGCGAGCACACCTCTCGCCGCTAAGGATGCAGTTTGGGCTGAATTTTAGGTATAATTTTTTTATCACTCTGATAGATAATACATAGTTAATCAAATAATATTGTTTAGCAATGTTGGATTATGATAATATAATATATTAGTTTTAATATTATTATTGTTGTTTTATTTGCAGAAGCGGTATAGATGGGACGACACACAAGCATCAGTTATGTAGACACTATTCTAGCAGAAGTGCGCTGTCCGAACTAAAGATAATCTGAACAAGGAACGACAAAAAGCCCTGCACAATACTGAGATTAACCATCCGGGACAGGGTGAGCAGTATATGCATGAGCATAGTCTTTGGTGGTGCGCACATCCCATATGGGTGCAGATGTGTGACCAGTGGAGAGATGAGTCCTGGGTTAAGAGGCCGCAAAGGCTGCCGCCTCGAGCATGATACTCGAAGTGTATCTCAAGGCGAAAAAGCAAAAAAGCGCACGCATAGCGGCGGATATATCATAGCTGCAACATATTACTGCTAGGGTACGTATGTATAGCAAGCTTATTGGCTTAGTTATTTGTTTTTATGTTTACAGTCATCTTTTGTAAACTAAAATATCATATATTTACATAATAATATGAGAAAATAAACTGTAGGAGTCTCAGTCTCAAGGTCAACCTATCAATTGGTTAGATGTGTATGTGGCCACCCGCGATGGCCTGCCTGAGGCTATTCAGATAGCGATAATAAGTTCACTTTATCCTAATATGTTGTGTATAAATTGTGACGACTTTTTTGAGTATTTTTTTTTATTTATTTTTAACTATTTAATTGTTCATCTTCTGTCAGGACACTTATAAGGGCTTAATGAACAAGCGTTATCCTGAAGGCACCCCGCGTCCGTCGATTGATCAAGAATTATGGGAGAGGGCGTCCATCGTGAAGAAAAATTATATCAAAGGCCAAGGACAAAAAAATACCAGACCATCGCATGTATTGGCGCTACTCGCCACCCAGTCTACACAACAGTCGTGAGTTATCCAGCCGATCATACTCCTGCTGACTGTGTGAGAGCGATCTGTCAGGATCGTGATCTTTTTCGTATACTGGTTGGGCATCTGCAGTCTCTAAGTCATGATGAGTTGGGAGGGAGGCAATGGCGGCGGCGGAAAGAATAAAGCAAAGACAGACAAAGACAAAATGACGACTGTGTATATATATTATCTATTGTTTAGCTTCCCTAAGTACGTCGTAGCAGTATCAACACATGTAACATATATGTTCTATTACTTTATTAATTACAGGATCATAATTTGGATGATCCATGAAGAGCTCCTAGACTGGTTTTTTTAGATTTTTAAAGCCGTGTACTCTTTTATATTCATTCTTTGTACAATTGTATTGGTTTATATGGATGTTTACGATATCGATTGTATTGTGTTGGATGAATATTTATAATTATATTGTGTTGGATGAATGTTTATTATATAGTAGTTATATCATGGATGGATGTTAATATGGATGCTTGCATATACTGCTGTGTTGGGATTGAAAGTAGGTACAACAGGTTATTTTTGGGAAATCAAGAAAACATGCAAAATTTAAAAAAAAAAAACACATCAGCGACTGCATGCGGTCGCTAACTCTGTATCAGCGACCGCATTACCTTGTTGGAAGCTAGCAACCGATGCGGTCGCTATTACCGGTCGCTGCCACGTGTTCCACGTCACACCTGACAACTGACTCAGCATAAGTCAGAATAGCAATGGACACGGTCGCTGAGTGCGGTCGCTAATAAAGTTGTCGCTATTACTGGTCGTTGGTGTCCATCCAGCGACCAGATTACCTGTGACTACTATCCGCGACCGACTACGGTCGCTAAAACCCATCTGCGACCGTTTGTGGTCGCTGATAGGCGGTCGCTAATAAGCCTTTTTGTTGTAGTGACTTCACGATTTTGGGTTAGTTTGCAAAAAGCTATGGGCACAGATTTACGATTTAGTTCGGAATATCATCCTCAAACGGATGGGCAGTCTGAGATGATTATTCAAACTCTTGAAGATTTATTAAGACTCTTTGTCCTTGACTTCAAAGGAAGTTGGGACAAGTTCTTACCATTGGTGGAGTTTTCCTACAACAATAGTTATCAAGCAAGTATTGGTATAGCTCCATTTGAGGCGTTGTATGGAAGAAAGTGTCGTTCTCCAGTATGCTGGGATGAGGTGGGTGAAGCAACGTTGTTGGGACCGAAGTTGATACGTATGACTACGGAAAAGATTTAAGCGATCTAAAAACATATAAAAACCTCACAAGATCGATAAAAGAGTTATGTTGATCTTCATCGAAAGGACGTGGAATTCAATATTAGAGATCATGTGTTGTTACGTGTTACTCCATGGAAAGTTGTTACAAGATTTGGAAATAGAGGAAAGCTCAATCCTCGATTCATTGGCCAATTTTAAATCCTTGATCGAGTAGGAATAGTAGCCTATAGACTCGCCTTACCCCCATATATATCTCGTGTTCATAACATTTTTTATATATCTATGTTACGTAAATATGTGAAAGACCCGAACCACATTATTGAATTAGAACTGGATGAGATAGTGGAAGATTTAACGTATAAAGAGGTACCTATTAAAATCTTGGATAAGAAGGATCATATTCTACGCTCCAAGGTTATACCTCAAGTCAAAATTTTGTGGAGAAACCACGATGTTGAGGAAATGACATGGGAGTTAGAATCTGAAATGAAGTCAAGGTATTCTCACCTCTTCCACATATCAGGTACACACTCTAATTTCGAGGACAAAATTTCATAAGAAGGTGAGGTTGTAAGACCCCAACTTTTATGAATAAAGATTAAAATTTCTCAAATTATATTTTTGAATATTATGGTGTGGATTTGATATAATGTTATAGTTGTGGGTATTATTTAAAAATATTCAAAATAAGCAAGTGGTTATATAATATTCGATTGGTCAGGGAATATTCATTTTAACAGAGAATATTCGTACGACGGCACATTCATTGGTGGACCCCACAACGAAAGTATTGTCATAATTAGAAAATGACATAATAATATTTTTATAAAAATAACGGCAAATGTTTTACCGTTGAACTGTTGAACTACCCAGTGGTAAAATTACGATGAATCTGGCGTGGTTGCGTAGTAGCAATACCGGTATTGATTATTGATGCTTATGTGAGAAGTCACTCAGTTATACTCAATTATTGCTACAATAATTGTTGCATAATATCTCTCATATTATTGATTCAATTATTGTCACGGTATCATCTGCATAATATCTTATATTATTAAATCAATAATTGAGACGACAAAGTTATTCATATTATTATTTGTAATATTGACAATGTCTAGAAAGTTCTGTGAATGAGAGGTTTGGTAACCTAATTGCGCGCCAATAGGGAGAAATCCTTATCGAAAAGCCCCCTCTTTCCTGGGAATGATCTGGTTGTTAAATATTGCGAGTTATAATATTAATGATGAATAAGTTCGTGTTGATTAAAGATGAAATTGATATTTCCATTGTGTTGGGATTATTAGTGTTAGTGGAAATCGACATCTATTTCGATAATAATGGATGTCTGTAGGTTATATTGACCAATAGGGTAAATAATCGGATAAATTAGTAATTAATTGCTATTAATTCACATGCTTATAACTATTTGTCCAGATGTGTGTACTATTGATTCACAAGCATGTACTATTAGGGGAGGTGGTGCAAGATTGATAATACTTGCATGATTAAATTAAAAATGGAGGTATAGATGAAGGTACTATACTGTAATTAATTTTTTCACATGACTATATTATTTATTCACATGATTGTACTATTGATTCACATGATGTACTATTAGGGGAGGTGGTGCAAGTTTGATAATACTTGGAGGAATAAATTAAAAATGAAAGAAAAGATGAAGGTATTATACTATAATATTTTGAGCCCCAAAACGTGCAATTATCGAAACAATATTTTCCTATGAATAGAAGCTCATTCTTCTTTCATTCTCACCAATTCACTAAGACTCACAAGAGCAATTATAGAGAGAAAAGCTTTAGAGAGAAAGTAGAAGAGAAGTCTGCTACCTCACTATTCCAGTATCCAGTCTTCTTTTGAGGTAAGGGATATTTTTTTTTTCAGTATTCATATGAATAATATCATCTTCCATACTCTGTAGTATGTGAGTAATATTATTTCGTCTCGTATTCCTGATTATACCCTCATTTTGTTAAAGTATTGCTTCTATACGCCGTGAAATTAGTAGAATATCCTTGAAATTTGCGCTTCATCTAGTATCGTTTCACAAGGATATTTTTTACACATTCTTGTAATATTTTAAGCTTTTCATGTCGGAGTACTGTCCATGAGTAGTATTCATTTTTATGGTACTATTCACAAAGTACTATTCATAGGGTACTATTCACAAAGTACTATTCACGGATACTATTCACAAAGTACTATTCACAAGGTACTATTCCTGAAGAACTATTCACGGGGTACTATTCACTCAGGTACTATTTACTCGGGGAATTATTCATGACAAAAATTGATTTCTTTGTTGTCCAAATCATTTTTAATACAATATTATTCTTGAATTTTACTCCACAAAGCAGTATCATGTTGACAATTTGGCCACTATTGAATTCTGGATAAATTAAGTTATAATCTTTAAAAATTTATCATTTGCTTTCTTTTAATTGAATTCTTATATCATTGTCATAATCCTCGTGCTTATATTGTGATAAAAGTTATATGTGGCTTACGTGCATAGATCTATTATATATTGGTATGATTATGACCTGGGATTATTCGGTATAATCATGACCGTAATGTTACAAATTATGTGGTAAAAATCTTCATTGGCCTATAGTGCATTGATGGACAGTTGTTGGTATGATTATGACCATGGATTATTCAGTATAATCATGACCATTGATGATTACATTAATATCCTTGGCCCGTAGTGCAGGGATGATTTGATGATGTGGTTTATTTATTAAGATGAGTCTCAGCGATAAAATTGATGATAAACTTTTTAAATCATAGAAGATAGTAGATATCATGCTCTACTTGACTCTTTTAATGGATTGCTTGTTCCGCTGCAGTTAAACTTGATGTTTATTATATTTTATCAGTTTAACACTGTTGAAGGCTAACGATAATTTATTCTGCATTATCTTAGTCATAATATTTCTTACTGGGCTAGTTGAGCTCACCCTTTTGCTTTTATTGTTCTCTTCAGGAAATGAGAACGTAGCTGGGACTAGTTGGGGAATGGAGTGGCGGTCCAGATGTTTGCATTAGTAGTCCTCACTATTAGTAGCCGTTTTTAGCCCAACTAACATGAATTTCACCCACAAAATAGTGAAATTAACATCTACAATTGGTACAGACTATTACAAACATGTTTGCTAACATTTACAACCAATTAACACAATTTATTATCAACTAAAACTAGTTTGATTTCTCAAAATTCCATGTTTTCATATAAAACTCCATTTATGAACTTCTTACACAAAAATCATCACTGACATCTTAAAACTTGGCCAAAACACTTAATTCAAATTACGTTATGCTCGTTTCTTAGTAAACTAACATATACAAGCGTCAATTTATAGTTTAACATCCAAATTGGCCACTAAAATTGGTACTTTTCACAAGCCATATAAGAAACACAAACAACATATATGTTTTCTTTTTAAATCAGAATTCTATATATAATTCATGTTTACATACAAACTCAAACATTACCAACACATATAATCATCATAATTCAATTATCTATCAACAATTCAACAAAAACGAATTCACAGAACATATAATTTATGCCGTAAACTCATATATATATATATATATATATATATAATACTAAGGTTTAGATAATATACCTCAAATTTGCTTGAAACCCTTGTTATCACCACTGAATTTGTTTTGGAAAGGTTCAAGAATTTCTTCACAATTCTCTCAAGGTCTCACTCTCAATCTCCTCTCCTCTGTGTTTTCTATATTGTCTAGCCTTAGGAAAACAAATAAGACGCGTAGGAAAAATATAAACTGACTCCCACTAAAGTCAGGTAAAAAACCAACAGATAGCGTCAGTTGAAAAAACCAAAGGCCACAAGGCCATGTTTGGCTAACCATCTATTTCCCAAACCAAATTATTATTATACTATTATATTATATAGTTTTCACTTGTCACACATGTAACCATTTTAATAATTTATCAATTATTTATTTTTTCCATAAATAAATTATTTAAAATATTTATTTAATTTAATAAATATTTAAATTAAATTACAAATTTTTCGATCGTTACAAATAGTACCCGAGTGAATAGTATCTCATGAATAGTACTTTGGGAATAGTACCCCGTGAATAGTACTCCGGCATGAAAAAGTTAAAACTTATCAAGAATATTCAAAATAATATTTCCATGAAAAGATAGTGGATGAAGCACAAATTTTAAGGATATTCTACTAATTTCATGGAGTATAGAAGCCAAAACTTAACAACATGAGTGTAGAATTCGAAATCTGAAACGAAATAATATTACTTACATACTACGGAGTATGGAAGAAAATATTGTTTCTTACGAGTATTGAAAAAAAATAACATCTCTTACCTTAAAAAGAGAGTACTTCTGACTAGTAGGGCGGAGATATTCTTGAAGAAAACTTTCAGTATTTTCTACGCTCAAAGCTTCTTGAAACTCTAAAGAAATACGCTCAATATTATAGAAAAAGAATTTTCTGATTCTGGTGTGATATGTTCTACTGCTAATGAAAATAAATATAACAATTAATCAAGGTAAACTAAATAATTAAGCATCATTCAAATGTTTCAACTTTGATAAGATGAAAGGCATACCTTATTTGATGCTAGTTCTGATCATCTTTCTCTTCCTCGTCCATACTTTGTTCTTCTTCGCTACGATAATCTATAGGTGTATCTTCCTCACTACACCCCTCGTCGAATTCATCCTCCTCAAAATCATCATCATCGACATTATCATCTATGTCTCCATCCAATAAGATATTGTGTTCAATGTTAATTTTTTGAGTTCTTTGTCTTAGACAGTGTTATTTATTATTTCTGGATCAACATCGTCTCTATTCATTGGCCCTATATCCCGATCTTGAACAACAATGTCAATATCGGGTGAGTCATCATCAAGGTTAACAACATTGCCAGTGGTATATTCTTCAATCTCGTCCATTTCATCCTCCGGAACATAAAATACGTGTCAGTGGTTAAACCTTTGAACAATTTTCCAGTTGCCACCTAATTTCAAATCATCAACAAAAAAAACTTGTTTTGCTTTAGAAGCTAATATGTATGGGTCATTTCTATACCATGTGCTACTTACATTTACACTTGTAAAAGTGTGTATCCTTCCTAATACCCATACGCCGATTAGATAAATCAAACCACTCATAAGAAAATATAAACACATTATACCCTTTTCCATACTCTATTTTGATAATATCATTTAATAAGCCATAAAAGTCGATATTTTTTCCATCGTGTTCTCCTTCACATGATATTCCACTATTTTGGCTTTGCCTACGATTGTCACGATCTTTGATAAGAAACCTTACTCCATTTACAATGCATCCTTTATATTTCAATACTCGTAAATTTGGACCACATGCTAATGCAAATATTTTATCACTAATGATATTTGATGTGGTATTCCAAAGATGATGAATCTATTAAAGGAAAAAAATTAAATTAATCATTGATTTTCAAATAGCAACAAACAACTTTAAAAGAGGAAGAAAACGAATTTTACCTTCTTTTTAAACCACTGAGGAAATCTTTTTTCCAATATGATGTTGTTTTGGTAAGCTAGTTTCAATTCCTCCTCACATTCCCTACAAGAATAATATTAGTACAAAAAACTAGTATAAAGCAATAATTATTTGAATAATTTAATGATAAAATGTATAAGTTACTCAATATAAGGTTGCACATCTTCACAATTATTCAAGACATGCCAATGAGCTATTTGAATCTCATTGGAATCAGCATACTCAAAAAGAAAATCGCCTAATGGTTTCACATTTTGAGAAAAGACAGAAAGAGCATCTTTTCTAACTTTTCCATCAGGATTACAGTCCTTTTTATTGAACTTGGTCTCACTTCGTGGTAAGTACAAGGAACAAAATGTCAAACATTCATCTGCGACATACCCTTCAGCAATTGATCCTTCTAGATGTGCTTTGTTCCTTACGTACTTTTTCAGCGTGCATAGATACCTTTAACAAAAAATTACTCAATTAAGTATGAAACAACTACAAAGTTTATAGATAACCAACAATATATAGTTACATACCTTTCAATTGGATACATCCACGAATAACATACAAGGCCTATAAACATTGCTTCTTGTGCTAGATGAACAACCAAGTGAACAGAAATATCAATGAATGCCGGTGGATAAGTCCTCACAATCTTGCATAAGATAATTATAATATCCTCTCTATTTTTCTTAAGTCATCTACTTTTAGTGTCGTACTACATAGATTCTTAAAGAAAGCACCCAACTCGGTTAATGTTGTTGCCACATCGTCATTAAGATTCCCTTGCACTCCAGTAGGGATTAATCGTTATAAAAGAAATTTTCTATAAAAATAAATAAGAAATTTTGCGTATAAATTTTTTTTTATTATTTTAAAGATGAGGATTTGTACAAGATAATGTGTATATGTATTTATGTGGTAAATAAAAATATATTTATTACATGAATATTTACAAATAATTTTATTTTAGAATTATTGATTATTAAAAATTATATTCTTATAATAATTACTTTTATTGTAGAATATTTATTAATTATTTTCCATAAAAATATAGTTAAATATTATTTAAATAATATATGAAATGATTTTCTTTGAATAATTATAATAATTATTTTATTATATGAATTTTAGTACTGATTATTAAGTTAATTATTTTACCTTAATTATTTAGGTTAAATAAGAAGAATAAATCATATATGGAATCCAAACCCTAATTTTGGATTATTGTCAAGTTATGAGAATAATAATATAATATTAATTATATTTTGATTTTTCAGTGCTATAAATATGTACTGTATACGTGGACCGATAATGGTTGGTCAAATATGGTGTTATATGACAAATCCTAGTTTTACTGTGAAACCCTAATTTAAAACTCGAATACGAGTTCGAAGCTATTTGGTAACTGTGAATTGTGAGTTTAAGACTATTATATAACTGTGTTATATGATTTACGTTGTGTGTTACATAATGTTATGATAATTAGGAAACCCTAATTTTAAATTTAAAACCCTAGTTTATATTTGAATTTCTAATAATTAGAAACCCTAATTGGAAACCTAAACTAGAGATTTTGATTAGTCAGAAATTGTGTTACTGTGAATAATAACGCGTATGATAGATTTTATTGCTAATTAAGGTAAACCTAATTAGTAATTAAAATTGTAATTATTAGAACCCTAATTATGTTTTGGAAACCCTAATTATTTAAAAACCCTAAATTTTATTTAGTAAGTTCTAATTAAAATTTTATTGAACTTTAATCTTAATCCTTAAAACCCTAGAAATTATTTGGGATACCTTAAGGATTAAAATCTAGTGATTAAAACCTAGATTCAAGCACCATGGACAAGTATACCCTTAAAATAACAATGCAAATGACCAAATTACCCTTTATTTAAAAATGGAGTGTTCTAGAATTGAATGAGTCATCACTTGTATTTATCCCATGTGTGTAAAACCAGCCAATCCTTATCCATATTGACACCTTGCATGATAGATACATTGCATCTATGTTTTATAAATAGATTAAAGCAGAGAGAAAAATCATTTGCTAGCCATTTTTGTACACAACACCCAAGCCTTTTCTCTCAACCCAAACCCACGAAAATATAAGCTAAATCAGTTCTATAAACAAGCCCCACGATTAGCTATAACAAATCAGAAGCCTAAGATCAAGATCGATAAAAGTAAAGGTATTAAACCCTAATTCAAAATCTGTCCAAATTTCAGTTGTTAGATGTTATGTTTAAGTGTTAGAATATGTTGTTAGTAGTTTATAATGATGATCTGGATTGATAGATGTTAGATCCATAACATCTATAGGCTCGGATTTGAGTTTTTGCAAAATCTAGAAAAACTTGGTTCTATGGTCTGACAACGAATGTCAGTGGCCACAGATCCTTGATCGTTTATGATTTGTGTTGTTTTTAAGTTGTTACATGTAGCCTGTATTGTGGTCTATAATCTGCAAGTGGACTCAAGGTCATTCGATGTCTAGAATAGAAGTTATTTACTGTCAAAAGTAGTTGACCGGCCATGACCGGGAGTTTCTGGGTAACCTAGAAATAGTCAAGAACCAGCCAATCCTCTTCCTTGTTATGTTGAATACATACTCCATGTTTTAAAGCACAAAAACATTACAAGATCAACAAGTTGTGGAAGCCCAAAACGAGCCAGTCGAACTGTTCTTCATTTCTGGGTAACCCAGAAAATGAAGAACAGCTCTGACAGCTTGTTCAAGGCTCCAGATCTCGTTAGTTAAGCATGTTTTGATGATGTTGTCTGTTGGATCGTGTAGTCTTGTACTTGTACTACATTATCTGACCATCAACATGTCCAGAAACAAATTTAGTAGCGTTTAATCAATGGTCAAAGTTGTACTCACGAAACTACCTTATGAATGACCAAGAACATGAAGAACACCTATAGCGACAGTTTTGTCACTATAGGTGACCTTTAGCGACAGACAGTATTTTATTTTTCGGAAATTAATTAATAAATAGAAAAAAATAGTTTTTTATTATTAAAAATACAAAATAAATTATTAAAAATTATTTTAAATTCTGAAAATTAGTTTTTAATTATTTTTTTATAAATTTCATAAATATTTAATATTTTTAGAATATTAAAAGTATTTAATTTATTTAATTATAATTCTAAATAAATTATTTAAAAATGATTTTAATACATGAAAAATCATTTAAAATTATATTATGATATCTGAAAATATTTGAAGTTATTTTCTATGACTTTTAATATTTTGTGATGAATTTCATTAACTAATTAATATTAATGATAATTTAGTTATTTAATAAATGAATTTAATAATTTAGTTTAAAAATGATTTTAATATTATAATAATCATTTTAAATGGAAATAAAGTGTTTGAGATATTTTTAGTTATAAAACATAACTTTTAATATTTAAAGGATAATTTCATTAATAATTTAATTTTAATAATTATTAAATTATTATTAATGATATTAAATTTATTTAATAAATATATTAAATAAATAGTTTAAAAATGGTTTTATTAATTTAAAAACATTTAAAAGGATATAAATGAATTAAAAATATTTTAAGTTATAATTAATGACTTTTAATATTTTGATAAATGAAACATTAATACTTTAATATTAATAATAATTATTTAAGAATGATTTTAAGTGTTTTAAAAATCATTTAAGGGTAATATTAATACTTTAAAAGTATTTTAAGTTATTATAAATAACTTTAAACATTTTGGAAATGATTTCATTAATAGTTTAATATTAATTAAATATTAATGATAATTGAATTATGTAATATTTAAATCATTTAATAATGATTCCGATGTTTGAAAATTCATGATAAATTATAATAAATGTTTTAAAATTATTATAAGTCATTTAAAAATAGTGTGACTGATATTAAGTTACAGAATAGAGTCTTAGACTCGATAATCATTCGATAAACCGCTTGTACAAGCGTATTTGTAAATTGATCTGGATTTAGATAAAT
This sequence comes from Panax quinquefolius, assembly GCA_020205615.1. Taxonomy (NCBI): domain Eukaryota; kingdom Viridiplantae; phylum Streptophyta; class Magnoliopsida; order Apiales; family Araliaceae; genus Panax; species Panax quinquefolius. Next base: position 80,123,584 of record CM035164.1, on the reverse strand, counting down.
GGATTAGATATAAGTGATTATTTGTGATTCAATGGTTATTAAACGTATGTGCCAATGTGATTAGGGTATGTGCTGACTGCATTAAGCAGTGTTATGTGTTATAGTATGTTATTCTAATCGAACGAATGATCTTATTAATGATAGGTCGTGAGATAAGCGATAAATCTAAATTACAAATTGTAAGCAGCGCATCAAGCAAGTATCTAACCTTTGCATTTTCTTTATGTAGTGGACATGAGTAAGAATGTTTCTCAGCTATATTATTACTGTAAAAATTATTAACCTTATATTATATACGCCTATTAATTATTAACATGTTAGTATATGATAATTCAGATATATATTTTGTTCGTTAATTTCGATAAATGGTTATACAAGTGTCCCCACTTGGATAATCATTGTATTTAGTCACATGTTGATATACCTTTGTCAATTACCCATATACATATATGTTGAATTATAGATTATTGTTGAACAAGATAAAACCTTTAATTTGGAACCCAGACAAGTATGAACATCCCTACACGGGAAAACTTTTATGCGCCTAAGGCGGACAGAGTGAACGATATCCTCGTTGTTGCACGTAGTATTGATCAATCGCGAGGGCATAACAGTCGATCACCCCTGCGTGCTGTAAGTTATGACGGTTTTAGATGAATTTGCTTTTAACCATTTCAAAAATGAAAACAATGTTCATAGTATGTCATATAAACCCTATTTATAGTCAGTACGTAGTTTCAAAGATTTGATATAGAATTGATTTATTATTATCATTGGTACAGATTACTTCACAACTATTGAATCGTTGTAGAATGATAGTATAAAGAAAACATTTAAACTATTTTAGCTTATATATATAATTGCTATTACTTGCTGAGCCCTCAAATGCTGATCCTTGCTTAATTTAAATGTTTTCAGCTAAGTGTGAACGACCAGAGAGCTCGGCTAAGAACAAGGGAAATGGAAAGGTTGTTAAATGAATGAATGTTATCTTATGTAATAGTTAACTTTAGTAAGACAATGATATTAAATTATCTATCACGTATTGTAATGAATGTTTAAAGGTTTCGTACTTGGGAGCTAGACTCTGATAATTATGTAAATTAAGTTTGAAATTTATATTATTGTTATTATTATTAGTATTATTCCGCTCATAGAAATGGTATCGTAAAGCACCGAGTTCGGGTTTCAAGTACCCGAGTTTGGGGGCCTTACATGGCAGTCATGCGTCTTGTATCCCGACATGCTATTATCACTTGTATTATCATATCTAGCAATATTTGAAGCATATTCGTCTTGGAATTTGACAGACAATACAAAGGACAAGAATTTGTCTATCTCTTTTTTGGCAAAAGAAAAGGTTGGTTGTGGCTTGTCCAACTTATCTCCCCGTGGTCTTAAGTGCAACTCATTACATATATTAATATCCTCTAAATCTTGTCGAGCCTTATAAGTGTCCTTATTCTTACCTTCAATCTTTAGTAATGTCCCAAGTATGTTATCACAAATATTCTTCTCGATGTGCATTACATCGAGCTTATGTCTGACCTTCAAATCTTTCCAATATGGTAGCTTAAAAAAAATTCTTTTCTTCGTCCAATTAGAGTTTGATGGAGTTGTTGTCCTCTTTCGCTTTCTTTCTCTATTCATACTTACATTTTTTGGATGCTTGCCAAAATCCCCAAAATTGATTGATTCTACATGATGTAAAATTTCTGATCCACTTAGGATCTTAGGTGCTCTACTGAGTTCCTCCTTTCCATCATAGTCTAACTCCTTCTTTACCTACAAGGGAAATATAAACCATAGGAAGTAAATTATGTGAAAAATGTGAAGATGAAATTAAAATAAGTTACATATTAGTAATACCTATGATTAGATGACGAGAAATGCACGATACCCCTGTAAAGAGATTTTACTCCTCAACCTAATCGAGCGTGTATCTACATTACAAGTTGGACAAGCCATGTACCCTTTGGTACTCCATCTAGAAAGATTTGCCAGTGCAAGAAAATCATTAATTGTCCAAAAAATAGAAGCATGCATGTTGAAATTGCACCCAATATAAGAGTCATATGTTTGAATTCCTTGTTCCCATAAATCAACAAGATCATCTATTAAAGGACGTAAATAAACATCAATTTCATTACCTGGTGCTTTTGGTCCAGGGATCAAAAGTGACATTATGATAAAGGGCTCCTTCAGGCACATCCAAGGGGGCAAATTATAAGGAGTGAGTATTACCAGCCACATGCTATATGAGAAACTCATATTTCCAAATGGATTGAATCCATCTGTGGCTAGGCCAAGATGAATGTTTCTTAGATCATTGGAAAACCATTCATAGTTTCTATTAAACTCCTACCACGATTGTTGGGTAAAATCTAATTACGCACAACACGCAAGTATACGTGGTCAACAAGTAATAAAGTGAAAGTAGAGTATCATTCCCATGAGGAATTGTTTAATAAAAAATCACCAAATACTAACCCGTAACCAACTCAATCTTATTTAAATGAATGAATTTCAATTTATAAGTAAACTAATTCTAATTACCACTAGTTAAATTAATGTTACGGAGATTTAAGATCACAACTTCACTTATTGCTTCATTTAAGTTAACACACTTCTCATCAATTATCTTTTATCTTGAATTGTTAATCAAGAACACTAAAGCAGATCCACTTCTCGATGCATAATACCCATACTCACTTAAATCCACAGATGATAGAATTAAGCAAGACACCCTAATTAACTAATCTACTATATCTCTATGTGAATTACAATTAAAAAAGATTTAAAGCACAAGTTCTCTATAAGATTACATATGGCGTAAAGACATATCTATATCCTAAACACGAATCATGAATTCCATCTATGTAGAAATCACAAACACATGTTATCATGATAAGATCTAAATCAATACTTTATCTCTCGAGTTCATATAGATTATCACAGTAATTGTTAGCTAGGCAATTAAGCAATTTAGTCCAAATCACAATATAAAATCCTCACAATAGAACATAATAATTAATAGCGAAACATATTAAAATAAACTACACAATAAGATCCACCGTAATCTCAAACGAAGAATTAGTTCATGATTATTGAATTAAAACTAAGAATCCACAATTGAATAATCATTAAAAGACAAAGATAGATGCAAATAAGAAGATAGAATCTATTGTCTGTAGATTTGAAGCTCCCTCCTCGCTCCTACTTTGAATCTTCAATGGTCTCCAAGTTGCTTCATTCTCCAAAATTCATTAGAACTATGATTTTGATCTAATTGACTCTATTCTAATCTAAATGAATCCTCTATCTAGTCTATAATCTCCTCTAATCCTTGTGATTATCCTCCTTTTATAAGTCTCTTTACATGTCTTTAAGTACTTTTGGAAGTCCTCTTGGAAGTCCTTGAGTCAATCGGATCGAAACAATCCTTCACGGACTTAACTTTGACCAAAATTCGCATTTTCTGGGCTACCTCTGCCCCGGTGGGGGTCTAGGCTTGAAAAGGGCCCGCCCCGGCAGGCTAGGGGCATGCTTTGGAGCTGGTACGCCCACCCCGACGGCTGTTTTGTGAAGAAATATTTTATACTCTGAAGTCCTTTGGGAAAATGGCAATAACGTCTTCGTCTGAACTCCGATTTTGATGATTCAAGATGTTCCAGAAATAGGAGACGTAGATCTACAACTTTCATGCTTTGAGATTTGCGAAATAAGGAATGGAGAAATGTTGAAAGTGGCTCTGAAGTGGCTGCTATGAAAACGACCACCCAAAACAGTGACGTTCGACGTCCGTTGTTACAAATGTCATAACTCTTGCATCCGAACTACGATTGGAATGATTCAAGTTGTTTTGGAAAGCTAAGAAGAAGATATACAATGTAATCCAAGTTCCAAGCCAAGAACATGAAATGAACATAAAAGTCCAAACGATTTTCGGATTGCTTTTCTTTGCGATTTCATATGAATTCTTTGTGATTTCAATTCCCAAACATATAATCTACAAAATGAACACAAAATGCATGAAAAGAAACTAAAAAACTTGAGATTAAGCAAATAATTCATGTAACAGATATCAGATAAGTAGGTATAAAACCTACTTATCAAATACCCCCAAACTTAAACCTTTGCCTGTCCTCAAGCAAAAACACAAAACAACAATGATATGCAATGCAACTAATCTACATGTCTACGAATCCAACAGTAATGATAAAAACAAGTCTATTCAACCGGCCTTAGAAAAATCAAGTAAACATGATAGTACATCATATCAAAACTCATCGGTAATTTCCTAATCAATCATCAAATCATAGTCTGTTATCACTAATATAGTGCGTGTGTGCTCCACAACAATGTTAACAGATATAATATTAATTTTAACACATAACTAGTCTGATCGAATGCACCATACAGTGTAAACTCAGGAAATCCAAAAACATGCTAGATACAAATAAAATCAAACAATTACAAATATCGATGGTCAACATGGGATACTTATGCTTTATTTTTCATCTACGGGGGCTTTTTGCTCTTATTTCTCGTTTTATTTATTCTTTTTTTTCTTTTTTTTTGGATAGTGAATGCGTTTTACGCTCCATCTCATGCCTGTGTTTATGAGGAGTGCATTTCATGCTTCTTCTCGACCCACCACAGGACTCAATTTATTCAACTCGATATCTTTTTTTTAGAAGCTTATATACCCCACTTTTTCCCCCAAACTTAGGTTCTTACCTAATTCTTCTCCTTCACTGCCTATTCTTGTCATTCTCTTATTTAAACTAGCATTATCCTTTAGAGGTCCTTTATGTATCAATTTACACTCAATCATTCAACACGTTATTTTTACTGTGCTATCCTTATTATACCAGTTTCAAACAGAAAAAGACTCAATTCATAACAAGAAATCAGTTCAAAGCTCTAATGGTCAATACTATACTTGTCTACCCAATTCCAATCTCATCATTGGCCAAAATAAACTTAAACTATCAAACAGCTGGACTCATGCAAGATGAACATAGTAACTAACTATTATTTTTGATTTTTGAATTAATTTTTTTTATTTTTTAAGAAAGTGAATGCAAAAACTAAATGTAACTATATGAACTACAATGTAAATAACTAACTATATGCAATACGACACTAAAATGCCCCCAAACTTAAACTAGACATTGTCCTCAATGGCTGAAATAGAAAAAAGTAAAAACATAGGACTTCCCTGAAAATATAGCAATCCTCCTCCTTGTCCGCTAAGTTTGGAGAATAGATTAGGCGCATGGAACAAATTGGGCACCACAATTGAATTTGACTTGAATAACCTTTTCATAATCTTTTGAATATCCATTAAACCTCCAATACCTACACTAAAGAGAGACAACATGGATTAGAATAGTACTTGGATTGGTAAGAGAACTTAATAAACAAATTAATTCTTATCTACTAAATAAACTATTAAAACAAATAAATAGAAAAATTCATGGGTTGCCTCCCAGTTAGCGCTTGAATTATAGTCTTTCAGCCTGACTTTGTCTGGTCAACGATATCCAATTCCTCTTCGATAGTTGAGGAACCCTCCATCCATCGTAAATAATGTAGCTTTTGGTAGGTTCCCATTTGTGATGGTTATCGAATTAAATTCACCTATAATGCTTTGTTTAAATATGTGCCCAATTGAGAATGTTGAATAACTAGGTGCTTTTCCGTCCGTTGAGCCTATAATTTGATTGGGGCTTTGAGGCTTGGCAAGAACAATGGGCACTTCTTCTATCTTCTCCTCCTTATCCCACCATGGCTTTACATTTGTACTAGCTCTCATGTCATAAAGAGCCTTGCCGATGACATGACTACCAAGCGAGCACGATTTTGCAAATCGAACTGGACCCTTGATCTTTGGCGGAGAAGGAACTTGGGGCACTAATAACATCGACTCATCCTTATTGGTACTCATAGTTAGTTCTTCACCGACCTTATTTTCATTATCCCCACTTGTCTCCTTTTTTCAACATCTCGTGTCTCATCCAGTTGTAGATTTGGCTCGGGCACTTCATCAACCTCGAAATCTTCATCGTAACACCAATTGTTTTGAGGACAGTTGTTCAAAGCTTTGAGCATTTGATCCATCTGGTTCTGCATATTTTGAATTGATTTCTCTTGATTCTGAATTGATTTCTCTTGATTCTGAATTGATCGCTCTTGATTAATCCTCCTCTCTTCACTTGATGCTACGAAATTGGACAACAATTCCTCCAACCTTGAATTATCTGTCTCAATCTCGAAAGCCATGTATTGAGGACCATTAGTTGAGGTAGTGATGAGTTGTTCCATCCGATTATTAAAATTTTGGGTTGACAACTCTTGGCTAATCCTCATCTCCTCTAAGTTTGATATGCCCTTCAATATTACATCCCTCAGATTTGGATTTTTTTCTTGTGGCAATGGAGGTGGACATAAAAATTCCGGTGTGAATGTTGGATTTGGAGCGTAGTATTGGTCTTCATAAGTATCACTCCATGATGAATTCGGGTGATACACCGAAACTTGCTGATAATTAGCATATGTATAATCGTTAAGGTATCACCACCATGTTGTCCCAGCCCAAAACTAACGGTGCATTGATGACTCAGATGATTACCATCACAATAATTTCAATTAACTGCTATCCTTCGAGTACGTTGGGCTGCAACAACGTCCAACCTCCTCGACAGTGTCTCAAGCTGTGCTGATAATGCAGAAAATGCATTGAGACCATCAATCTCTGCTCCCCTTGGCTGAGTCATTCTTGTATATGACCATTGATAATTAAATTCCGCCATGGTACCTGAAAAGAAAGAAAAATAAGAAGAGAATTAAAAAAGAAAAAAAATGTTTAAATTAAGACTAATTTGATTGAAGCTAATATTGAAAAAAATATTTTAACTAATTCCCCGGCAACGGTGCCAAAAACCTGTTGCCTCTTTTTTAGCTATAACAAAAGAGCTCTAACTCATGCAAGTATACATGCGTCAACAAGTAATACAGAGTAAGTTGAGTATCGATCCACAGGGAAAGTTGTCTAATTTAAACCACTATGCATCAATTAACTCACTATATTTTATATGCTTAAACTAATGATTATAATTGTGAATTACTCTAATTGCAAATAACGACTAAATCAAGAATAATAAGGTAATGAATCAAATCTGGAAATAATGGGATCCTAACTTCATTTAATACTTCATCTAATTACCACCATCATGCAAGATTGTTTACATATCACAGAAAAGTAGCCAAGAGCACTAATATAGACATAGCCATTTTTCAATGTATGACATACTTACACAGTATCCACATGCGATAGACACCATGTAATCATCAATATAACCAAAATTACTATATGTCTATGCGAAATTGCAACCTTGTTGAATTTAAGCACAAGCCCTTATTTTAACTCATACGGTGAAACAGTATATGTCTATCTGGTTCACAAAATACAAAGTTATGCAAAACAACCCTATGTACGCATGCTATCATGGTTACAATCCATACTCGCATGTTATTTTTCAATTCCATACAAGTACTGAAAACAAATAGTGATCAAGCATTCATGCATACAAACCAACCATGACAAAAATTCCTTACGATATGTAAAATAGTCCAGCACTCAAGCAATCAATTAAACTACATATTAAAATCCGTTAGAATCCCATAATGGAGTTTAGTTCATGACTGAACCAAAAGCTATTATGGGATCAAAGCAATACATGGACAATAAAAAAACAATTGAAAGATAAGGGATAGAATCGATCAAACCCAAATGCTGATTATAATCCAATAGTAACGGTCCATTCCACATTAAAATCCAACAAAGAACAATAGTTTTCCACAGTGATTGAAATCCAACAGAAGAAGTAGAAAAATATAGAGATTATGCTTCCTTCTCCAATGGAACTTTCTCAAAGTGTAAACCCTAGTTACCAATATGAAAAACACGTAAAACTACTCAATGATACATCTGACACCAGTCAGAATTATATTTAATTAATTACAACCCTTAAAATTAAAAATTAAAATAAAGCAAATTTCAAAGAAGATCGTCATCGATGCGGCGGCGGCCTCCTCCTTTGTATCCTTCGCGCGGGCGCGCGTGTGTAAAGTCCTGCTAAACCAAGTGATCGTGCGGGCATGCGTCCTCAAGCCTCTATAGCCGCGCGACCGCGTGGCTTCTGCAGAGTTGATTCTGGTTTTACTACTGCTACTGTTTCTGTCCTGCGGCTCAGTCTTTTGTCCACCAACGTTTGGTTTCTCTGCTCCACTCGATCTCATGTTATGCCTTCATTGATCATATGCCATCTACTATCGCCAAATTATGTCATATCCTACACTTTTACACCAAAGGGAGTTCTAAGTACATGCAATGTAAAATAAACAAAATGCAACTAAAAACACACTAAAATGTACTTAAGATAGGCGTAGTTCGTGTGAATTGATATCCGATAAGTAGGTATAAAACCCACTTATCAACGATACACAATCTGCTGGATGCCTCAGTTCACCTTCTACTGAAATAAGTTTTTCCTTGTGCCACCGCATGTCTTTTGAAAATTTTTTTGACATAAAAAGTCTTTGCAACCGCAGTTTTATAGGAAAGTATCTCAAAATCTTGTGTGGGATTTTTTTACCCTTCCCATCATTAACTTTCCATCTTGATTCGCGACATACTGGACACTCTTATAAATCCTTATTTTCTTGCAAAAAAAGGGCACAATCATACCTTCAACAAAAATGTGACAGATTAACTATATATGAATAAGTGTTATAATTAAGGACTTTTTGATATGTTATTTTATTTACTTGCATGCGTGAATTGGAAGGTATCCAAGGCCAATTTCACGTAGCATTGTCTTTTCCTCGTAGTATGATTTTGGTAAATTCGCACCATTTGGAAGAACATCTTTAATCAACTCAAGTAGCATGTCTATGGACTTATTTGTCCAATGGTTGAAAACATTCAAATGCAACAATTTTATAACAAATGAAAAAATGTAGTACTTATTGCATCACAAATATAACTCTTTGTCTAACATGTGAAGCATTTGTTCAAATCTGGTATGATTTTGATTTTGGAAGATATCTTCATTCCCACCAACATCAAAGGTTCCTCGATTAATATCTTCCATTAGTGTTTCAATTTCATCCTCAACACCATCTAAATCCTAGTCCATAAACTCCTCATTTTGAGAGAAAATATTCTGACCATGTTCATTGGGTATACGTGGAATGGGTTCACCGTGTTAAATTCACTTATCATAAGAAGGCATTATCCCATTTATGCACAAATATGAAGGCACCTCTTCTTGGGTTTTAGTGTATAGGTTCATACACTTGATATAAGGACATCTAATGTCAACTGTTGGGCCAAATGTTGCACGTACATGCTCAATGAAGCTTTTGACCCCATTGCGATAAGTCGCTGATATACGCTCATGATGTGTTCAGCTCTTATCCATGAAATTAAGTTCAACCTAAAATTTATTCATCAGCTCAATTACATCAACTCAACCAGTATAAACAATAACATAAGACACAAAAATCAGATAAAACAATAATCAGTGGTCATATTTAAATCATTTATATTTTGAGAGATCGAATCAAACTTTTAGTTAAACGAGTACATTGTCATACATTTGGGTCACTCTTACAATTTAAAGGGAAACATTTGGGTCACTCTTACAGTTTAAATAACAATTATCTAAGATAAGGTCATAAAAGCTTGATATGTCACTCGTGTGTCTTTCAAATTTGCAAATGATGTAACTTAATAAGATATCATTATGTGTTTGCGACATGCTTAAGAGTTGAGACACACAACCAGCAAATTTGCATGTCATAACTAATTTAAAAGAGAATGGTAAACTCTAAGTTATAGAAAGATACCCCTTAATCAAGTGAAAAAGTCAATATCGATACTCACACATATTAGTCCTTTCTTTTGCATTTTACTTCTGAGTCGGCTAGACTTTTAATTGGGAGACAACGCTATGCAAATTATTGCGGGGTGAAAAGGATATCATAATGACTTTCACCTGAAAATGAGTGTGTATGCAAATGCAAGGAAAGATGCAGTCAAGTAAGGCCCCTCCCACTGCTTAAGTTTATCGAATTTTTTGGCAATGACAGTCAAAGGAAGAGCAAGTTACTGAAGAAGAAAATACATAAGAAAATGTTAACAAAGAACACAGTAAACATGGTACAAACAAAACAAAACTAACTACAATTTTTCAAAAAGAATGCTAGAACAGCTTCCCTTTAATGAAATCATTGATATCATCACATTATATCATATTTATTCAATAAAGTTGCTAAACTCCTCCCGCATATCAATTCCTACTTCTCCAGGAGCTATCAAACTAAGACCAATAAGTTTCTCTGTAAATCTGGTTATCATTTATTTGAAATCTCTAAGCTCTTCCTAAATGGCGTCACATAACATGACTAAGTTCACGTCTATCTATCAGGCATTATAAGGACATAATACAAAAATGGTAGTCATAAACAAAGGGAGTACGATATTTCAATCCTCTTAACAGTATTATGTGTTACTATATAACTTTTGACTTTCAAGAAAACTTAGTAAACCAATGAGAATAAATAAACCAGACGATATTGATATTTACTAGGATACACACTACTGGAGCTTTTTTATTTTTTTTATTTTTGGCAAGTATATTCACACTGATGGAGGTAGAAAATCACTAATTTCATGTTAATATAAGCAACATAAGCAGATAATGCCATTAGATGCTTAAGTATAAGAAAGTTATGAATTAAAGGATAGCTACATAACTTCACAAACTTGGACTACTATTTTTGAAAAAGAAAAAGAGGAGTTATGAGTGCAAGAAAATAATAACTGTGTACATTGTCATACACTTCAATAACCATCAAATTAACATATTATATACTTGAAGAGGACAAAAACTAAAAGTAGTACAAATGAAAGACAAAAACAATATCCAATGAATGCACACGTGCAAAATAAATATAATACCAATAATATAAGGAAAAATAAAAAAAGGATCCATAAAAACATAACCAAATTAGTAAAAGATATAATTTCATCCTGAAACTTAAAATTAACTTATTCCAAATGAATGACAATGAAATTTCACATCCTTTTAAAGAAATGACAACAAAACCACTACATAGAGTAATTTCACATCCTTTTGATTGAGATAGGCTTCTTCATTCTTCAACCAGTCCAAACTCCAAACTAGAGTAATTTCTGGATAGTTTGAACTACTTTTAATATGTATCTATACAATGTGATGAGCATGACAAAAATCTCTAACCCATGGCCAGTTTGATAAAAATAAAATCTATAGATAGCAGCAAGTATGGATCCCATTAAAGTATACCGAAACAAAAGTGATAGCCAAGTGGTAAATCACATATTACCAATATCATATTTAATCATCACATATAACCAATTTCAAATTTGATTAAGCACAAATGAATAAACAAAGTGCAGAAATTAAGAAATAAATAAACTGAGATTTTATTTCTTACCGAATTGAAAGAGAATAGAAGAAGAAAAAAAAACTTAGAACCCGGATGGGATCGACATGAGTGCAAGCGAAGTTACGGATGGAGGAGAGAAGTAGGACATGTGCCTAAGTTGGACATGAGTGCAAACGAAGCTACAGATGGAGCAAAGCTACGGATGGGATTGATATGAGTGCAAGCGAAGCTACGGATGGATGAGAGAAGCTGTAACAACCCGATATTTTCTTTACAAATAAATTAGAAATTTTACGTATAAATTTTTTTTTTATTTTAAATATGGGGAATATGTGCCAAGAAAATGTGTATATATATTTATGTGATAAATAAAAATATGAATAGTTACAAATAATTTTATTTTAGAATTATTGATCATTATAAATTATATTCTTATCATAATAAATTTTATAGTAGAAATGTTCTATTAATTATTTTCCATGAAAATATAATCATATATTATTTATATAATATATGAAATGATTTTTAGAATTATTATAATAATTATTTTATTATATGAATTTTGTTCAGATTTTTAAGTTAATTATTTTTAACTTAATTAATAATGTTAAATGTGACGCCCCCAAATCAGAGTATCTTCCAACCCGACAGATGGTGCTACACGGTGTTACAGTTCACATAATCATTTAATTGAAATGCCTCAAAAGAGCGGTTATGTCTTATATATATAACAAAAGAATATTTAATACCCCAGGTTCTTTGCAACCAATACATTGTCTTTGTCATAATATCAATATTATTCCTTACAAAACCTATACTATTACATAAGTAATCTACTGGTTCGCCTTTGCCTTCCCTTTATCCTTGTCGGATCCATCGGTCTGTTCTATCTTAGCTGCATTCATATGGTTCAAGCAAGAATAAGCCTAACTAGCTAAGCAAGTACAACAATTCTAGGACAATAGCATGCTTGAAACATAGGAATCATATATCTTCGATAACTGAACAATAGTTACGAAGTACTATTGAGAATTCAAAATAGCACTTCTTTTCCTTCAAAATGTTTTACAACAACAATATTCAGTAAAATATTAATTCCGGTTCAAGACTGTAAGCAGTTCATAAGTACTTTGAAAAGGACATCTCGGCACGAAGTCCGTAAGTCCAGTATAGCTTACGAGCACGTCTAGGTGATCAGCCTATAGTACTCTATGTTGATCAACACTACATTCATTAAACGTACATACGTTTAAGTTGTGGCAACCTCACATGCCTGTCGTTTGAAGACAAAACAATTTGAGCATACACCATCTACTTTTGAAAACCACAACAATATTAGTTCGGTAAATCCTTATCAACACTTGATAGAATAACATAGCATACGTCTAGCCGAAAGGATTGGCTTTGACATTCCTCAATTACTAACTCATGCGAAGAATACATGAATCACAAAGACTTACCCAGATCGTACTGGAACAAGGGTTAGAGTACTTGCCTTTAGCGTCTGTTATAATTTATAAAACGTGCACTTTACGTCTTTAAGGTCTGTACATTAGATGATAGCATAACATAGAACATTAGGTCATGAATGATCACACATGGTTCCTAAAGAATCTTACCCTACTTCTCAATCTAATTACGTATTAGATTTGTTATTATAGGTTCCAGCTTTCCATTACGTCATTCTCATATTCATAAGTAATTGGCTTAACTTAACTCTAAGTGTTCATGCCTAAGACTTAATAATGTCATAACAATGTTTCATTAAGATCTTCCTTTAGTTACTTATCAATTACTAACCATGTTCTATTTATAAACATTCATTATTATCTAGGTCTTGAGGTTGAAATTGCATTCGGCCTGGCTATCAAGACTTGGTGTCATTGACATGCAATGTCGCCACTACTCCTCAAAAATCGGGGACTGTGGTGTGCATGGCATGAGTCTGAGTTATTTTGTCTTGACCGCAACGTGAGTTTGAGTTTGCAGGTCGAAGGCCACTTTAGTGACTGCGACGTGGGATTATTTGCCTTATAATGGCGCCCACGCGCACACTCATGCACTGCACACTTTGGATAGATTTTTCACAAGTTGAGATTCCCGGACTCGTAACTTCTTCGTTATAAGTCCGAATTGGCTCGTTCAAGAGCCTACAGGTCACAAATTACGTACTCTATGCGTTCATGCAATAATTTTATCTATTTTACTTTGTTTTCTAAAATTTTGCCTAATGGTTCATTTTAACGAAAACGATAAACATTCGCGAACGTTCAACACTCGTTTCTTCGTTCTAAGTCGGAATCCGGCTATTTTTGGGTCCGCAACTCTATAATGCCAAATATAACTTGCCTCCATTGAAAACCAACGTCTCCAATGCTAAACACAAAATATGACTTCGATTCTGAGAATTTTACGAATTCGACGATTATCGTCCAACTATGTGAATTCTGGCAAAACGTTATTACTAGTGATTTGTTTATCATTCTAAACACATTCATTCCATTATCTAGACATCTCAACTTATGTATTACAAAACTTATAGTCCAATTTGGTTATGGCTTATCTATAAGTTCATAACAACAATTTCTTAATATATGATTTTTCATTTCCTTATGGCTTATTCGGCTTGGTCCATTGCTTATCAACTTCTCATATGTTCTTAACATCTAAGTTCATTAGTTTATAATTCTCTTATCAACCTACCATGATAAAGATGAAGAAGACAAGATCATTTACCATAGATGATTACTTCACTTCTCTTTGCAAAATCTAACAAAAGTTGAAAGGGCTTATATGTGTTTATGTGGCTTATTCTCTCTACCAAATAAGTTGATTATCTTGAGAGGAGTTGGATGAAAATTGAACAACCAACAAATAAAATTAGGCTTAGTATTTATAGGCAACTCAAAGTGAGGGAAACTTTGTCATTTGGACATCCCACCTCCTTATTACACCTCCTTACTATTCATGTCTTGCTCACTAAGTAATCTTGCTCCACACATCTTATTCTTGGCCACCACACTTCATTCTTGCCCATAACATAACTTGTTTGCCCATCAAGCTTACCCATGGGTTGCCCCATGGATCCTTATTAACTAATGGATTATAGTTTAGGCTTAATGTTAATTCAATTAACTTATCCTTTGAGCTTGCTAATAATAATAGTTTGGGCTTCATTAACTAAATACATGGGCTTAAAATAAATCCCACATAGGATCACATCTTATTCCTATTGGACTTGTATTTTATACCAAGTTACCTTAATTCATTTCATTAGGTTTTAGTACATACATTCTCAATTTAAGTCCACATGCAAATTATTGCATTTTCCATACTTTGATTATTATTACATAATCCATCTTTCCTCGATATTCTAACATTACATATTTCTTGGAAATTCAAAAATAATTCCCAAGTGATAAATAGTGAATAGTGTTTTTCGTAAACTTTTTTGGAAAACATTTATTTTTGTCTTGGAAAATCAAACACTTTACTTCTGTCACGTGGTTCGAATACTACGATATTCCGACGTTTCTAGGTTATAGAACAACATACATCTTATTAACACATATAATAACAATTAATATTATTTTATTCAATATTTAATTCTTTCAAATATTTTTACATAGGATCCGAATTTCTCGGGCGTTACATTCTTCCCCCTTATAAAGATTCTGTCCCCAGAATCTCACCCTATATTACTCAAACAAAAGAGGATAATTCATTCTTATCCTTTCTTCAAGTTCCCACGTTGCTTCTTCCACATCGTGGTTCTTCCATAACACCTTTACTGACAATATGACCTTGTTTCGAAGAACTTGCTCTTTTCTATCGATGATTTGAATCGGCATTTCTTCATATGTTAAATCCTTCCCGATTTGAATAGCCTCAAATTCTATCACGTGCTTGTAATCCGGTTTGTAAGGACGTAGCACGAAAACGTGAAATACATTATGTATTCGCTCTTGGTCTGGAGGTAACGCTACCCTATAAGCTACCTCACCTACCCGTTCTAATACCTCAAAAGGTCCTATAAACCTTGGGCTTAGTTTTCCCTTCTTTCCAAAGCGTATCTTTCCTTTCCAGGGAGATACCTTTAGAAATACGTACGAGCCTACCTCAAACTCTCTATTCTCTCGATGTAAGTCTGCGTATTTCTTCTATCTGTCTTGAGCTGCTACAAGACGCATTCGAATCAACTTCACCACTTCCGCTGTTTGTTGCACCAATTCTGGACCTAGCATTTGGCATTCTCCCACTTCATTCCAATACAACGGTGTTCTGCATTTCCTTCCATACAAAGCTTCATACGGCGAAATACCTATGCTTGCATGATAACTGTTGTTATACGCAAATTCTACTAATGGTAGATGATCATCCCAACTACCCTTGAAATCCATGACGCAAGATCTCAATATATCTTCTAACATCTAAATTGTCCTCTCGCTCTGTCCATCGGTTTGTGGATGATATGCCGTACTCAACTTCAACTGCGTCCCCAACTGCTCTTGAAGACTTCTCCAAAAGTTCGATGTGAATCGTGGGTCACGATCTGACACTATCGAAACAAGTGTTCCATGTCTGGAAATAATTTCCTTAACATAGAGTGTAGCTAACTGATCTAAGTTGTACTTAATTCGAATTGGAAAAAAGTGAGCCGACTTCGTCAACCGGTCCACTATTACCCAAATCGCATCATATCCCTTCTGAGTCGTCGGAAGTCCTACCACAAAGTCCATCGTGATATGCTCCCATTTCCACTCTGGAATCTCCAATGACTGTAACAAGCCACTCGGTCGTTGATGTTCAGCTTTAACTCTTTGACAAGTCAAGCACCTACTCACATACTCGGCTATTTCTCTCTTCATGTTCGGCCACCAAAAACTTTGTCGAAGGTCTTGATACATCTTAGTGCTACCAGGATGAATCGAGTACCTCAAACTATTAGCCTCTTGTAAAACTTGCTCCTTTAATTCTGTCTCATTCGGAACCCAAATTCTTCCCTCAAATCTTAATAATCCCTCATTATCAAGACTAAACTTAATATCTTTTTCATTGGTCAACCGCTTCTTCATCTGGTTACACTCATCAGTTTTGAGCTGCACCTCCTTGACTCTCTCTATGATGGTAGATGAATCTCCATCATAAACGCCTCTCGATCCGCCTCAATTGGCGGCTTCACCTCTAACTCCATCCTAGCCATCTCCGTTATTAATTTCGCTTGAAGTCATTAACAAAGACAACTTTTTCCGACCCTTTCTACTCAAGGCGCCTACCACTACATCAAGCTTTTCCAGGTGATACAGGATTTCATAATCGTAATCCTTTATCAACTCCAGCCACCTTCTCTGTCTCATATTTAACTCCTTTTGTGTGAAGATATATTTTAGACTCTTGTGGTCCGTGTATATCTCACACTTTTCCCCATAAAGATAATGTTGCCATATCTTTAAGGCAAACACCATCATGGCCGATTCGGATCATGAGTAAGTAGGTAAACTTTCTCATAATCCTTCATTCGCCTAGATGCATCTGTGAATGACCTTGCCATGTTGCATAAGCACGCAACCCAATCCTTTATGCAAAGCATCGCTATAAACTATGAAATTTCCTGTGTCATCGGGTAATGACAAAACAGACGCTTCACTCAACTTTTTATTCAGTTCTTGAAAACTATCTTCGTATTTCTCAGTCCATACATACTTCACCGTCTTCCTTGTCAAGTTAGTCAGCGGAGTAGCTATCTTTAAAAAGTCCTGAATGAACCTTCGATTGTAACCCGCAAACCTTAGGAAACTCCGTACCTCGGTCGGTGTTTTTGGTTGTTCCCAATTCATCACGGCTTCCACCTTCGCTGGATCTAGGAAAATCCCTTCGTGGTCAATAACATGACCTAAAAACTGCACCCTCTCTAACCAAAATTCACACTTAGTGAACTTCGCATATAACTTATCCTTTCTTAGTGTCTCCAACACTATTCTTAGGTGTTCAGCATGATCTTCTGGCGTCTTAGAGTAGACTAGAATATCATCGATAAACACCATGACGAACTTGTCCAAATATTATTTGAACACTCTGTTCATCATGTCCATAAATGCAGCAGGTGCATTAGTCAACCCAAATGACATCACCAGAAACTCGTAATGACCATACCGAGTCCTGAATGCTGTCTTTGGCACATCTTCATTCCTAACCTTGGTGATGATACCCCATCCTTAAATCTATTTTGAAAAATATTTTGCCCCTTGGTGATCAAAAGATCATCGATCTGGGCAATGGATACTTATTCTTTATCTTTAACTTGTTCAATTCTCGTAGTCGATACAAAGTCTCAACGATCCATCCTTCTTCTTGACAAAGCGAAGATCTGGGGTGCTCCCCACGGTGAAGCGATTCGGTTGAATATACTTCCTGTCCAACAATTCCTGCAACTGTACCATCAACTCCTTCATTTTCACTGGCGCCATACGATACGGTGCCCTTGAAACTGGTGCTGCTCCTGGCATAATATCTATTATGAACTCGGTCTCCCTATCTGGCGGAAGACCCGGTAACTCACTTGGAAATAAATCCATGAACTCACTCACTATAGGTATTTGTTCCATGGTCGCTCCCACTCTCTGGGTATCAATCACATGACACAAATATCCTACACACCCCTTCCTCAATAATTTCCTAGTTTGTGTCATGGTAAGACAACACGAACGTCCCGACGATTTATTCCCGTAAAATATTACTTGAGACTGGTTTAATGTTTTAATATTTACACATTTCTTTTGACAATCTATCATTGCCCCATGATTTATCAACCAATCCATTCTGAGAATTACATCGAATTCTCCTAACTTTATCGGTATCAGATTTGCCGATAATTTATAACCTCGAATTTCTACGCAACAACTTCTATGAATATCTTCAACATGAATTATCTCTTCGTTTTCTACCTTAATGTTCAAAGGTATAGGCAACTTTTCGGGAAGTAGTCCTAGTCGTCTAGCAAAATCAAATGCGATAAACGAATAAGTAACACCAAAGTCAAACAGTACATATGCATTTAAGTCGTTGATCGGAATAATACCTGCAACTACATCCCCCGAAGCCATCGCATCTTGGACAGTCATATTAAAGGTACGCGCCATCGGCCTACCCGGCTGCACTAGGCCCCCAATAGTTAACTTACCACTATTGGCGCCCTTATACATGTCTGTCCCCTTCTTTGGGCAGTTCTTTGCCATGTGGTCCGTAGACCCATATACAAAGCACCCATGATTCTTCTTCGGACTTGGACAGTTTGGCGCAATATGCCCCTCCTGTCTACAGTTTTAACACACGACCTTACCTTTGAGACAGACTCCTAAATGAGTCTTCCCGCAGGTCTTGCATGCCTCCATCTTCCTTTTCAGGTCCCTTAGTTTCACTTCGGGATTCCCTGAACTACTTACTTTTCTCTTATACCCTTCACCACTCCCGCTGGTACCTTCAACCTTCACTCCCCCATCCACCTTCCCCTTGCTTTTCTTGTCCTTGTGGTATTGGCTCAAAGCCTCGCTACGACCTTCGGCAATTATTGCCTTCTCTAACACAATCCCAAAGGAAGTACTTTGGAATACAGAGATACGATTATAGAGCCAGGGTTTCAAGCCCTGCTCGAATTGTCGAGCTTTCCTCACCTCGGTATCCACTTGATGTGAAGCGAACCTTGCCAGTTCATTTAACTTGGCCGCATACTGGGGAACCGTCATGTCCCCTTGTTTTAAATCTAGAAATCGCATCTCCATCCTTCCCTGCATGCTTGTGGGAAAGTAGTTCTCGTAGAATATTTCCTTGAACCTCTCCCACGTTATAGCAACTATTCCGGTCCTCGCCTGATTGGCCTCCCACCAAAAGTTGGCCTCTCCCTTCATCATGTAGGTTGCAAAGGCAACCTTTTGGGCCTCGTCGACATTTGTTATTACAAATGCCTTCTCAATCTCCCTAACCCACATCTGGGCTTCAATAGGGTCCGTAGTTCCTTTGAACTCTGGCGGACCCACACTCTTAAAGTCCTTAAATGTAGTAGCTCGTAGTACACCAGGATTTACGGGGATATTAGCCCCTGTTTGATTAAATGCTGCGGTTAAAAGGTTAAAAAATTCGTGCATATGGTTAACCGGACCTCCCTACGGGGTATTCGTGTTCGCACCTTGGGTATGTGGTACTCTTCTTGGCGGCATTTTGCTGTTACAACAACCATATATTTCGTTATTATGCATTTCCTGTCAATTAGTTATTATTTCATATTAAACAATAACTTAAACATTCATTACTCAACATTTTCGAAAAAGAAAACTTATATTTATTCATTGTAGTATAATACTACATCGGTTACATAAAACAGCTTAAGCTGGATACATTACTTTCCCGCTATTACTTTCCAAAAATTGGGATTTACAAAAGACTACCCTTGATTATACAAAAGAATGCTTTACGTCACTACTAGATACACAAATATGTACATATCTAACTACTCTAGCAACTACTCGATCATATCTGCCTTAAGGCGTTCTCGAAATCTACCTTGGCAAGACCGACAATAATATCACGGCTGATAGTATGCCGCGTCTGCCCTGTCTCTACTGGATACCCAGCTACCTGCAACTGGAAATCCTCATGAGAACTCTTATGAATATAGGGCATTCTCCTTATCTTCTGTTTCTTGGTCTTTAGCTCACTCCTAAGCTCAAAGACCTCTTGTTTTAGCTCATGGACTTTGTCCTTAGCCAAAACTCTCTCTTCATGTTCCTGTTCCCACATGGACTCCACGTCCGTCTTGTCCTCTACAACCGCTTGGAGCTCCGCCTTTAGCTCCTTGACCTCTTGACAGTAGTGTACGTTCCAATCTATCATTGACATGAACAGTGACATCATCGACTCCCATGGAGTTATCTCTGCTGCTAGAGCCACTAGATTGAAGGATACTACCTCCACCTCTTCTTCCAACATGCCGTCAAATACCAACATGAGGTCTAAGCTTTCGGAGTCTCCAGACTCCACCACAACTATCTCAGGATCTGCTGCTATAGGGTTCGATATGATTTTTATCTGGTTTACTGACCCTTCGTTGACTACCTGTACATCTCCATTTTCACCTGACATCTATAAAAACAAAAAGAGTTTATTAGTAAACGTTAGTATAATAAAACACATAACATATATGATGCATTTTTATAAGGTTAACTTCCATTTTTTATTCTTTGACTTTTCTTAAGGATATGACTTAAGGTTTTATTTCCCCCCTTAAGTTTTATAACCTATTGCTTTAATACAAACCAGTGACGCCCCCAAATTCGGGTATCTTCCAACCCGACAGATGGTGCTACACGGTGCTACAGTTCACATAATCATTCAATTGAAATGCCTCAAAAGAACAGATATGTCTTATATATATATATATATATCAAAAGAATATTTACATACCCCAGGTTCTTTGCAACCAATACATTGTCTTTGTCATAATATCAATATTATTCCTTACAAAACCTATACTATTACATAAGTAATCTAGTGGTTCGCCTTTGCCTTCCCTTTATCCTTGCCGGATCCATCGGTCCGTTCTGTCTTAGCTGCATTCATATGGTTCAAGCAAGAATGAGCCTAACTAGCTCAGCAAGTACAACAATTCTAGGACAATAGCATGCTTGAAACATAGGAATCATATATCTTCGATAACTGAACAATAGTTACGAAGTACTATTGAGAATTTAAAATAGCACTTCTTTTCTTTCTAAACGTTTTACAACAACAATATTTAGTAAAACATCAATTCCAATTCAAGACCGTAAGCATTTCATAAGTACTTTGAAAAGGACATCCCGGCACAAAGTCCGTAAGTCCGGTATAGCTTACGAGCACGTCTAGGTGATCAGCCTATAGTACTTTATGTTGATCAACACTATATTCATTAAACGTATATATGTTTAAGTTGTGGCAACCTCACGTGCCTGTCGTTTGAAGACAAAATAATTTGAGCATACACCATCTACTTTTGAAAACCACAACAATATTAGTTCAGTAAATCCTTATCAACTCTTGATAGAATAACATAGCATACGTCTAGCCGAAAGGATTGGTTTTGACATTCCTCAAATACTAACTCATGCGAAGAATACAAGAATCACAAAGACTTGCCCAGATCGAACTGGAACAAGGGTTAGAGTACTTGCCTTTAGCGTCTGCTACAATTTATAACACGTGCACTTTACGACTTTAAGGTCTCTACATTAGATGATAGCATAACATAGAACACTAGGTCAAGAATGATCACACATGGTTTCTAAAGAATCTTACCCTACTTCTCAATCTAATTACGTATTAGATTTGTTATTATAGGTTCCAGCTTTCCATTACGTCATTCTCACATTAAGAAGTAATTGGCTTAACTTAACTCTAAGTGTTCATGCTTAAGACTTAATAATGTCTTAACAATCTTTCATTAAGATCTTCCTTTAGTTGCTTATCAATTATTAACCATGTTCTATTTGTAAAAATTCATTATTATCTAGGTCTTGAGGCTGGCACTGCAGAACCGGCTATTGCACTTGGTGCCGCACTGTGGCGTCGCCACTTACTCCTCAAAAATTCGGACTCGGCGACGTGGCGTGAGTCTCTGGGTTATTTGTCGCGCTGCAGCGCGAGTTTACATGGTTTGAAGACCACTTTGGCACTGCGGCGTGGGATTATTTGCCTTTTAATGGCACCGCGGCGCCAGCTCTGTGCACCAGACACTTTGGACAAATTTTTCACAAATTGAGATTCCCGGACTCGTAACTTCTTTGTTATAAGTCCGAATTGGCTCGTTCAAGAGCCTACGGGTCACAAATTATGTACTTTATGCGTTCATGCAATAATTTTATCTATTTTACTTTGTTTGCTAAAATTTCGCCTATTGGTTCATTTTAACAAAAACGATAAACATTCGCGAACGTTCAACGCTCGTTTCTTTGTTCTAAGTCGGAATCCGGCTATTTTCGAGTTCGCAACTCTATAATGCCAAATATGACTTGCCTCCATTGAAAACCAACGTCTCCAATGCCAAACACAAAATATGACCTCCATTCCGAGAATTTCACGAATTCGACGATTATCATCCAACCGTGTGAATTCCGGCAAAACGTTATTACTAGTGATTTGTTTATCATTCTAAACACATTCATTCCATTATCTAGACATCTCAACTTATGTATTACAAAACTTATAGTCCAATTTGGTTATGGCTTATCTATAAGTTCATAACAATAATTTCTTAATACATGATTTTTCATTTCCTTATGACTTATTCGGCTTGGTCCATTGCTTATCAACTTCTCTTATGTTCTTAACATCTAAGTTCATTAGTTTACAATTCTCTTATCAACCTACCATGATAGAGATGAAGAAGACAAGATCATTTACCTTAGATGATTACTTCACTTCTCTTTGCAAAATCTAACAAAAGTTGAAAGGGCTTATAAGTGCTTATGTGGCTTATTCTCTCTACCAAATAAGTTGATTATCTTGAGAGGAGTTGGATGAAAATTGAACAACCAACAAATGAAATTAAGCTTAGTATTTATAGGCAACTCAAAGTGAGGGCAACTTAGTCATTTGGACATCCCACCTCCTTATTACACCTCCTTACTATTCATGTCTTGCTCACTAAGTAATCTTGCTCCACACATCTTATACTTGGCCACCACACTTAATTCTTGCCCATCACATAACTTGTTGCCCCATGGATCCTTATTAACTAATGGTTCATAGTTTGGGCTTAATGCTAATTCAATTAACTTATCCTTTGAGCTTGCTAATAATAATAGCTTGGGCTTCATTAACTAAATACATGGGCTTAAAATAAATCCCACATAGGATCACATCTTATTCCTATTGGACTTGTATTTTATACCAAGTTACCTTAATTCATTTCATTAGGTTTTAGTACATACATTCTCAATTTAAGTCCACATGCGAATTATTGCATTTTTCATACTTAGATTATTATTACATAATCCATCTCGACTCGATATTCTAACATTACGTATTTCTCAGAAATTCAAAAATAATTCCCGAGCGATAAACGGTGAATAGTGTTTTTCGTAAACTTTTTCGGAAAACATTTATTTTCGTCTTGGAAAATCAAACACTTTAATTCTCTCACGTGGTTCGAATACTATGATATTCATACGTTTCTAGGTTATAGAACGACATACATCTTATTACCACATATAATAACAATTAATATTATTTTATTCAATATTTAATTCTTTCAAATATTTTTACATAGGATTCGAATTTCTCGGGCGTTACATTAAGTATGACAGATAAATCAGATATGGAATTCAAACCCTAATTTTTTGGATTTTGATCAAGGCATGAGAATAATAATATAATATAAATTATATTTTGATTTTTCAGTGCTATAAATATGTACTGTATATGTGGACCGATGAGGGTTGGTCAATTATGGTGTTATGTGACAAACCCTTGTATTACTATGCGAAACCCTAATTACAAATTTTAGAAACTAATTTTATTTTATTTTAAACCCTAAATGAAAGCTTCGTAACCTAATTATACATTAGGTGAGACAATTAAATAACCTAAGGGTTATGGTAATAAGGAAAGGTTAGTATTTAATATGTGTACTAACTTAAGTGGATAATCTTGTTATTTCAAGTGACTAATAATTTTAAACATAATTCTAGTAAACCTAATTAGGATATGAGCTAAAGTCACATGTATAAGTAATTAAATTTCATATGATTAAGAATGGAAACCCTAAATAAACAATTTGGGTTACATATATTAAAATTGTTAGACTATGTTTATTACATGGCCCAAAACAATTAAAGGAGAAGCCCAAAAGAAATAAAATGCAAACCAATACTTAGCCCACTTGATTAAGGGTATTTTAAACTTTTGATTAATCAAATTTGTGCATTAAAATAAAAGCAAAATGGAGGATATAATGGGGCAAGGGGGAACGGCCAATTAGGCCTTTTTAAGGCAACAAAGTTAAGCTAATCAAGTTCCATAAGTAGAAGTCTTACACACAAGAACAAGTGTGTCATGCTCCCATTGGTGGAAAGCTTAATTAGTACCCTTAATCACATGATTAGGCTAATTGAAGAGATAAGGCAAAGCCTTTTATCCATGGGACAATAAAAGTATGGGGGATAATAGTTAATCACCCATTTCATTTGCTAGAACATTTCATTTTCTCTCATTTCTTCTTCTTCTATCTTTTTCTCCCATGCTAGTAGCATACAAGAGAGAAAAGAGAGAGAGGGTTCGGTTTTTCTAAGAGAGGAAGAGGAGTTGTTGTTCATGCATCCTAAGTTTATTACTTACTTTGGGAGAACAAGAATGATAGCAACCAAAACTAGGTGAGGTTCTCATCCTTTTCGTTTTCTTATTCTCCTTCTATTTTCGGTTTTTACCTCATCATATATGGGGGTTATGATCTAATACTCAAAGTAACATAGTTCTACATGTCTCATGTGTAGGACTAAGTATCTTGTGTATTAGAATATAGATTTAGAGGGAGGAAATGAGCATATGTTCTCCAAGGGGTGAAACTCTTGTTTTTCTTCCACTAAATCTTGTGTAACTCAAGTTTTACAACTCGAATTTATGATCCGTCGAAGGGGGGTGCTAGATACATGAGTTATCTAGTAAACCCAAGTGGTAGAACACAAATCTAGCAAGTATTGAAGCAATGGGGGCTGTTTTTCCCAAAATAGTCCATATAGAGTATGTAGGTTTTAAAACCCTAAAGAGCTACTGTCCCCGTTTTTCTTAGGACTGTTTCGGACAGTTGCATGTCATTTAAAAATCTGGGAAATATCACAGAGGTACCTTGAGAAGTTATCTACGTGTAGGAAAAAGAACGGACACGTTTTGAGTTATAGGTTGTGTGTAATGGCTATTTCCGTAAAGGACTCCTAAATATTAACACCCAAATATCTCATAATGTATACATGGGAAAAATCTGAAAATTTTAAAGTAGGTTCATATATGTTATGAGAGTATACCCGGAAAATTTTAGATATATCTGAGCAAAACTCAATTTATGAAAATCAAAGCAAGATCCGAGTGTTTTGGGCACTTTAAAATTAGTAAATCATTTTCTAAAATTCCAGAAAACTTTGGGAATCATTGTTGAGTCATATATTGTTAAAATCCAGAAAAGAAGAATTTGTGGAATCAGCTTATTATGTTTCCTACAAATGATGAAGTTATGAATAAAAGGAAATAAAAAGTTAAATGATGTCTTAAATAAGAAAAATATGATTTTAATGTTTGAATACTCCTAATATATAATATTATGACTACTTTAGGGTATTTTGATAATTTATAATAAGAAATATTATTTATGACCTTTTATGGATATTAAATAAGTGGTTTTGTAAAGGGTAAACAATTAGAAAAAATGTTTATTGGTCAAATAAATTATTAAAATGTTATTATAATATTAATAATATTAGAATATGATATTATTAAGTAAATAAAATATTAAGATTAAAGCTTCATTAAAATACTATTAAATGATTAATAATATTATATTAAAGTATTAATCTTAGATTAAAATATTATTAAAAGATTAATAATATTAAATTAATGTATTATTAGATGATTAAAATATTATTAAGTAAATAATAATATTCGAGATTAAATAAAATGTTATTAAAAATGTAATAACATTAGTAAAGGAATAAAATATTATTAAATGACTAATAATATTAGTAGATGAATAAAATATTAATACTATTGGTAAATAAATAAAGGTATTATTAATTGATTAATGATACTAAAGCATAAATAAGATATTATTAAAGTAATAATATTAATGGTAATTATTTAAAAATGATTTTAAAGGTTTTTAAAATCATTGAAGGGTAATATAAATGTTTTAAAAATATTTTGAGTTATTATATAACTTTAATATTTTGGCAATGGTTTCAATAATAGTTTAATAATAATTAAATGTTAATAGAATTAGTTGATATTTGAATCATTTAATAATGATTTCGGTGTTTGAAAATTCATGATAAATTAATAAATGTTTATTAAGTCATTTAAAATAATATGACTGATACTTACGGATATTGAATGTTAGAAAAGATTCTTAGACTCGATAATTACCCGATAAAGCTATCGGTACACCGACATGTTTCAGAAATTGATCTGGACATAGATATTTTGACTGTATTAATGTTTGTTTGTGATGCAATAACTGTTGAACATGTGTGATAATATGATTAGGTTATGTGCTGACTGTGAAATGCAATATTATATGTTATAGTATATTGTTCTAATCGAACGAATGATCTGATTAATGATAGGTCGTGATATAAGAGATAAAACTAGGTTGCATTTTGTAAGCAGCGCATCAGGCAAGTATCCTACCTTTGCATTTTTTTTATGCAATGGACATGAGTAAGAATGTTTCAGAATTATATTATTATTGTACAAATTATCAATCCTATATCATATACGCTCATTGATTGTCAACATGTTAGTATATGCTAATTTAGATATATATTATGTTCGTTAATTTCCATAAATGGTTATACAAGTGTCCCCACTTAGATAATCATTGCATTTAATCAAATGTTGATACACCTTTGTTAATTACCCGTATACATATATGTTGAATTATAGATTATTGTTGAACAAGATAAAACCTTATTATTATCCAACCGAATTGCCTTGGTTTGGAATCCCGACAAGTATGAACATCCCTTACACGAGAAAACTTTTATGCACCCAAGGTGGAAAGAGTGAACGATAACATCGATCTTGCATGTAGTATTAATCAATACAGGGTACAATGGGCTGATCACCCCCGTGCTCGTAAGTTATGATGGTTTACAGATTAAGTTCTGTTTAACCTTTTCGAAAATGAAAATAATGTTTATAGTATGTCCCCTTAACCCTATTTATAGTCAGTACGTAGTTTCAAAAATTTGAAAGAGGGTTGTTATGTTATTATTATCGGTTCAGATTACTTCACAACTATTGATTTGTTGTAGAAGGGTAGTATAAAGAAAACATTTAAATTCTTTCAGCTTATATATATATATATAATTGTTATTACTTGTTGGGCACTCAAATGCTCATCCTTGCTTAATTTAAATATTTTCAGCTAAGTGTGAACAATCTGAAGGCTCTGTTAAGAACAAGGGAAAGGGAAAGGTTGCTAAATGATTTCAATATTATCTTATGTGATAGTTTAATATTATTAAGACAATGTTATATATTTATTATCATGCATTGTAAGGAATGATTAAAGGTTACGTACTTGGGAGCTAGACTCTGATAATTATGTAGATTAAGTTTAATAATTATATTATTGTTATTATTATTAGTATTATTCCGCTCATAGAAATGGTATCGCGAAGCACTGAATTCGGATTTCAAGTACTTGAATTTGGGAGCTTTACACAAGCTATATGTGAGTTTTGGCTAAGTAAGAAAGTTAGCCTCTCTTTTTTTCCGTATAACACCAAACAATTATATGGTAAGTTAGGGACTCTGTTCCAAAATAGAGTTTGATACCATTTAAAAGAAAAAATAGAAGGAATATTATATGTAATTATTATTATTTTAAAAACTTAAAAGATAAATTTAAATTTTAGGATATTATAAATTAATTATAACAAACTCAAATATAACTCTTTTTGTTGAATAAAAAGTAATATTCTAACATTTATAGTACATTCGCAAAAAAAAAAAGTAATAATTTTTATAATTTCGTTTATTGTCAATTAACAATATTTTAAGATTTAAATTTTATAAGTTAATATTCTATTTAATACAATTAATAATTTAAATTACTTAAAAATATAATTAAGAATAAATGTATTAAAATATTAATTACATTATAATTTGAATTGTAGTATATTTTAAATTAAAGAATAAACTCAAACTTGACTCTTTACGTAAAACATATGTTTTTTTCATTTGTGCTTTATTCCACGTAAGAGAAGAGGGCCACCATCATCTTGTATTTTTCTTTCTTTATGCTATATGGTCAATGTATGAAATTTTAAATTTTAAAGTAGTGGAAATATATTTACTTTATAGATTATTATAAGAAATAATCGATGTTATAAGTTACGTAAAAGTGTTATTAAAATTAAATTTACTATTGTTAAAAATTTAATGCATTTATATATAATATAATTTATATTCACTATAATTTATATCATGGGATAACATAGTCCTAAGTAATGTTAAATTAATATAAATAATCAAATCCCAAGTATATTTTTTTCAAATAAACATAATCCTAAAGTTTTGACCGTAAATATTTCATGTGATCCCCAATCATTTAAAATATACAAAAACTATATGCAGCTGTGATATGTTAAGTGAAACAAACATTTTCTACCGAAGATCATTCAATCATATAGATGATGTAACACCCCAGTCCCACATCGAAAGATAAGGGAAAAAATTTGTCTGCATATAAAGAAATAAGTTACTACAAATAGTTCCTTCAAGTCATGACCTTTTAAGAGCCTGTGGTGGGCTAAGATGACCCAAGAAGTTGGGCTAGTAGTTTGAAGCCTTATTTTGATGGATTTGATTCGATTCGGACTTGGGATTTGACCCAAGATTTATTCCGGACTCTGGATTTGACCAGGGTTGTTTCATATGGTATCAAAGCCGACTCTCGAAAGCTCGGGTCGGGTCATCCAATCGGATTGCCAGAGGTGGGGACACGAAGGCTTGTGGTATTATCCCACAATGGAGAGATGGAGGTCCGGAGCTGGGGACACGAAACCAGCCGGTATTATCCCATAATGGCTAGAGAGGCAAAGATCTTTGGGTCGTGTGTGTGATCAGTTATGACGGGGACGCCAGAAATTTAAGTGGGGGAGTTTGTAACACCCCAGTCCCACATCAAAAGATAGGAGAAAAAATTTGTCTGCATATAAGCAAATAAGTTACTACTAATATGACCTTCAAGTCATGACCTTTTTGGGAGCCTGTGGTGGGCTAAGATGACCCAAGAAGATATTATTGGGCTAGTAGTTGGAGGCCTTATTCTGATGGATTTGATTCGATTCGAACTTGGGATTTGACCCGAGATTTATTCCGGACTCAGGATTTGACCCGGGTTGTTTCAGATGATCTATTAATGTTGAAATTCATATTTTATTTACTGAATCACATGAAATTTAACCCAATTCTATATATGGAGTGGAATGGAATCTATAAAACATGTATGAACGGATAAATTTAATATTTTGGAACATAAATAGTCTTTGAAACATTTGTACAATAAGTATTAAAAAAAATAAAGTAAATCAAATCCAGATTCTCTTAATTTTTAATATAATTAACCACGCATTTATATTTGTCTAAGATTTAAGTTTCATAAAATGATTTAAATTTTTATGATAATATTTTAAGTTTATCATCACAATTTTATTAATATTGCATCAACAATACTACAAAATTAACACTTATTAAGATTTAGGGAGTAAATTTTAAGAAGAAATAAGATTGACGATAAATTTTATATCAATATTAAAACTTATTAACACTTATTAATACTTATTAACACTTATTAACAATTTTATATATATATGACGATAAATTTATATCAATATTAAATAACGACGTATGTGGGTAAATTGATAAGAAGAACTAAAGAATGAAATCAAATATTACTATTCTATCTTATTGTTTATGCAAAACATATTCGTTATAAATTAGTAGACGTATAAATAATTAGTAGAAGTTCCATTATCACGGTTACCACCTCTTAATTTCATACGAGCCATTCCAATACTAAATATGTGACGCCCCCAAAATTAGGTATACATCACCCATCTTGGGTCGCCAAATACATGGTACAGAATACAAATACAACCTTAAATACACAACATGAGCTGTGAGTTTTAATACAAATATTGTCTTCTAGACAATATACAAACACAATGGGGTCCTCATTACATTTATTATCACACTCTTTCACAGAATAGTGAGGACTACTAATGATATCATCTAGGACCATCACTCCATTCCCTGACTAGTCCAATCTACGTTCTCATTTCCTGAAGAGAACATTAAAAGAAAGGGGTGAGCTCAACTAGTCCATTAAGAAATATTATGACTAAGATAATACAGAATAATTTATCGTTAGCCTTCAACAGTGTTAAACTAATAAAATATAATAACTATCAAGTTTAACTGCAGCGGAACAAGCAATCCATTAGAAAAGTAAAGTAGGGAATAAAATCTACTATCTTCTATGATTTAAAAGATTTTTCATCACTTTTATAGCTGGGACTCGTCTTAATAAATAATCCACATCTTCGAATCACCCCTGCACTACGGCCAAGGATATTCGTTAATATCACATCCATGAATTTATATTTCATCGCTGAGACTCAGCTCGATAATCAATCCATATCACTGAATTATCCATGCACTACCGCTAAGGATATTCGTTAATATCACGACCACGAATTATCCATGCACTACGGGCTAAAGATAATCGTGTTTTCATCAACGGTCATGATCATGCCATAAAACAATTCATCTTTGCACCCTTGGCCGAAGAGAATCTATAGCCATAATCATACCAAAAACTGTCCATCAATGCACTACGAGCCAATGAGGACTTTTTCCACATCATTTGTAACATTACGGTCATGATTATACCAAATAATCCCTGGTCATAATCATACCAAGTCCATCTATGCACTACGACCAAAGATGACTTTCAACACAATATAAGCATGAGGATGATGACAATGATATAAGAATTAATCAAATGAGATAAAGGATAAATATTAAACATTTATAATACAATTTATCCAGCGTTCAAGAATAACCAAATGTTATCAATCACTTAATAATCTCATAATCTAATATCATTAATATTATAACCATATTTTAATCATTTCTTAAACTTATAAACAATTTATTTCAATTGTTTACACTTTATTAAATAATGCATTCAATCATTCAAAAATGTCATACTCATAAGATTTCATAATCAATGATCAAATCCCTCATCAAAAATCTTAATATACCCTATATAGGATTCTCAGGCCATAAAATCCTATTTTCCAATTTTATTACTTCACATAACATATTTAATTCATTTACTCATAACTAGTTCATTTTCATGAAAAATACCAAATCAGTCCCAAAAATATTTCTTTTATGGGATTTAACAGAATATAGATCCATCTTAAACATATATTTTTCTCAAAATTTTTAAAATTCATTTACTATTTTTCATATGGCTAAAATTGCCGAATATTTAGACATTTATCATAAATTGTACTTTTGTCCACAAATTCCAAAATTAAGGGTATACTCTCGTTATATACATGTATGTCGCGTAATAAAAATTTCACCAATTTTGGAGTTAACCACAAGGCGTTATAAGGGTTTACTTTTAAAATAGTCTTTTCCCATAAAATCCATAACTCTTAATCTATACATCCAAAAATTGCCATTTTTCGAAACAATCTAGAAAACTCATCAAATTATCATTTTAAATTTTTCCAGCATTTTTGAGGGTCGGAAAAATTACAAAAGCGCCCTGGCAAAAACCCTTTTTAATGAAAATACTATTCATTATGAATACGAAGGATCATTTACAATGCATGCGGTAATCCACATGTATGCATTATTTCAGCAGAATAATAAAGAATGGAACGGGGCATGCGTAAGCGCACGCACGTGAGGATATTCCAACAGAATAATAAATATTGAAATAACAGAAGAATTCACCAGGCATGCGATAGACCGCACAGACAGGTTATTCCAACAAAATAATAAATAATGGAACCAGGTCATGCGTAATCGCACAGACTGGATATTCCAACAGAATAATAAAGAATGGAATAACAACAGAAATCACCATGCATGCGATAGACCGAACAGACAGGTTATTCCAACAGAATAATAAATAATGGAACCAGGTCAGGCTTAATACGCACCGACAGGATAATAAAGAACGAAATAATAGAAGAATTTCACCATGTATGCGGTACTTCGCATAAACACGTTATTCCAACATAATAATAAAGAATAGAATAACAGAAGAAATTCACCAAGTATAGGGTATCCCGCGTATACAGGTTATTCCAACAGAATAATAAAGAATGGAATAACAAAAGTTCTCTTCATGAATAAGAAAGAAAGAATACCCCTTACAAGTACGACAAATAATATCCCCTACCTTTTGAAAGAAGAGTATTCCGACTGGTAGGGCGAGGATATACTCGAAGAAAACTTGCACTACGCTCAAAGCTTTCTTAAACTCTAAAGAAATACGCTCAAGATTATAGAAGAAGAACTCTCTATAGTTTCTCTTTCTAGAGTTTCAAATTGAATTAAGTAAGAAATAATGAAGGAATGAGCTTTATTTATGAAGAATCGATCAAGATAAGTAACTAATTCATGAACGGTCAGATTGATTTACTTTTAATCGGACGGTCCATATTTAAAGCAAAATCTTTTAAATAAAATATAAAATATTCTATTTATATTCTAATAAAACGAATAACTTTATAAAAGTATTCTGCTTTATATAAAAAGATTTTACTATGCAAAACACCTTTGTCTTGGTGCACTATACAACACTATGCATAATAAAATATAATATATTCTATTTATAGAATAACTTTATAAAAGTATTCTATTTTATATAAAAAGATTTTACTATGCAAAACACTATGCATAATAGAATATAATACTCCTCCGTCCCAAATTAAGCGCGCTTCAATTTTGACTTTTTAAGTCAAATTGACTATTTTAAAAGTAATAATTAAGCATATATAAATATATTTCTAAAATTATAAAAATTGGGATTAGTAATAAATTGTATATACTTTCTTTTGATTATAATCTCTTCACCTATATTTTAGCAAAAATAATAAAAAGATTAGTTTTAAAAATGGTCAATTTGACTTTAAAAAGTCAAAACTGAGCAATTAATTTGGGACGGAGGGAGTATATTCTATTTATAGATTAACTTTATAAAAGTATTCTGTTTTATATAAAATGATTTTACTATTAAAACTTTAAACCAACGATCCATATTGATTTACTATTATAATTTCAACTAACGGTCTGAAAATATAGCACATATTCTCATGGAATAATATTGTACCCAAAAATGATTTGTACCGAAAAGAAATATATTTTTTGGATGAATAGTACCCCGTGAATAGTACCCCAAGAATAGTACCCTGTGAATAGTACCCCGACATAAAAAGTGTCGTAAATACTCGAGTGAACAATACTAGAGTGAATAATAATCGGGTGAATAGTAACTCGTAAATAGTACTCTGACACAAAAAATACCCCAAATACCCGAGTAAATCATATTCGGGTAAATAGTAATTTAGGTGAATAGTAACCTATGAATAGTAACCTATGAATAGTAACTCGTGAATAGAACTCTGACACAAAAAGTGCCCCAAATACTCGAGTGAACAATACTAGAGTGAATAGTAACCGGGTATTTTATGACAACTTGTCTACTTTGAAAAAATTTCACATATCACCATTAACTTTAAACTTTTATCAATTTAACTATTTACCAAAATAGAAAAATTGAATACTTTTATTTCATAAAATTCGGTGTCTCACAATCTCCCCTCCTTATGAAATTTCGCCATCGAAATTTATGTACGTACTTGATATTCGAAGAGATGAGAATACCTTGCTATATTTTTGGATTGTACCTTCCCGGTTATTTCCTCTCTATCATGATTTTCCATTTCTCATCTCCTGTATTTCAAATATCATTCTAGAATATAGTTTCAAAATAAGGGTTAATTGACATGCCACATATTATCCCTATACTCTGACCGACCAAATAAATACCAAATAAACTTAGGTAGGTCATACTAGCGAAGGAATTCCCCGTCTCTCCCCTCATAGTTCTTATCTCACATCTCAGCCAGGGATCATATCCCTAAGCTTTGATACCAACTGTGACGCCCCCAAAAATTGGTTCTACATCACCTATCTTGGGTCGCCAAATACATGGTACATAATACAAATACAACCTTAAATATATAACATGAGCTGTGAGTTTTAATACAAATATTGTCTTCTAGACAATATACAAACTCAATGGGGTCCTCATTACATTTATTATCACACTCTTTCACAGAATAGTGATGACTACTAATGATATCATCTAGGACCATCACTCCGTTCCCCGACTAGTCCCAGCTACGTTCTCATTTCCTGAAGAGAACAGTAAAAGAAAGGTTGAGCTCAACTAGCCCAGTAAGAAATATTATGACTAAGATAATGAAGAATAATTTATCGTTAGCCTTCAACAAATGTTAAAGCGATAAAATATAATAACTATCAAGTTTAAGCTGCTGACGTAACAAGCAATCCATTAGAAGAGTCAAGTAGGGAATAAAATCTACTATCTTCTATGATTTAAAAGGTTTTTCATTACTTTTATCGCTGGGACTCGGCTTAATAAATAATTCACATCTTCAAATCACCCCTGCACTACGACCAAGGATATTCGTTAATATCACATCCATGAATTTATATTTCATCGCTGAGACTCAGCTCGATAATCAATCCATATCACTGAATTATCCATGCACTACGGCTAAGGATATTCGTTAATATCACGACCACGAATTATCCATGCACTACGGGCTAAAGATAATCGTGTTTTCATCAACGGTCATGATCACGCCATAAAACAATTCATCTTTGCACCCTTGGCCGAAGAGAATCCATAGCCATAATCATACCAAAAACTGTCCATCAATGCACTACAGACCAATGAGGACTTTTTCCATATCATTTGTAACATTACGGTCATGATTATACCGAATAATCCCTGGTCATAATCATACCAAGTCCATCTATGCACTACGGCCAAATATGACTTTCAACACAATATAAGCATGAGGATGATGACAATGATATAAGAATTAATCAAATGAGATAAAGGATAAATATTAAACATTTATAATACAATTTATCAAGCGTTCAATAATAACCAAATGTTATCAATCACTTAATAATCTCATAATCTAATATCATTAATATTGTAACCATATTTTAATCATTTCTTAAACTTATAAATAATTTATTTTAATTATTTACACTTTATCAAATAATACATTAATCATTCAAAAATGCCATACTCATAAGATTTCATAATCAATGATCAAATCCCTCATCAAAAATCTGCATATACCCTATATAGGATTCTCAAGCCATAAAATCCTATTTTCCAATTTTATTACTTCACATAACATATTTAATTCATTTACTCATAACTAGTTCATTTTCATGAAAAATACCAAATCAGTCCCAAAAATATTTCTTTTATGGGATTTAACAGAATATAGATCCATCTTGAACATATATTTTATTCAAAATTTTTAAAATTCATTTTCTATTTTTCATATGGCTAAAACTGCCGAATATTTAGACATTTATCATAAATTGTACTTTTGTCCAAAATTTCAAATTTCTGAGGTATACTCTCTTATATACATGTACTCCCAATATAAATTTCACCAATTTTGGAGTTAACAACAAGGCGTTATAAGGGTTTACTTTTAAAATAGTCTTTTCCCATAAAATCCATAACTCTTAATCTATAAATCCAAAAACCACCATTTTTGGACACAATCTAGAAAACTCATCAAATTATCATTTCAAATTTTTCCAGAATTTTTAGGGTGAGAAAAATTACGAAGCTGCCTGGCGTAAAACCCTTTTAATGAAAATACTATTCGTATGAATACGAAAGATTATTTCAATGCATGCGGTAATCCACATGGCGAGTTATTTCAGCAGAATAATAAAGAATGGAACGGTCAGTCATGCGAACATACGTACGTGATATTCCAATGTAATAATAAATAATGAAATAATGAAGAATTCACCGTGCGTGCGATAGACCTCATGCATACGAGTTATTCCAACGAATAATAAATAATGGAACCGAAGTCATGGGTAATCGCACGACGAGGATATTCTAACAGAATAATAAAGAATGGAATAACAACAGAAATCACCATGCATGCGATAGAGCCGCAGAGACAAGTTATTCCAATGAATAATAAATAATGGGAAGAATTAGGGCTTAATACGCGACCAAGCAGGATATTAAACGAGAATAATAAAGAACGAAATAATAGAAGACTTTCACCATGTATGCGGTATTTCGCATAAACAGGTTATTCCAACATAATAATAAAGAATGGAATAATAGAAGAATTTCACCAAGTATAGGGTATTCCGCGTATACAGGTTATTCCAACAGAATAATAAAGAATGCAATAACAGAAGTTCTCTTCATGAATAAGAAAGAAAGAATACCCCTTACGAGTACGACAAATAATATCCCCTACCTTTTGAAAGAAGAGTATTCTGACTGGTAGGGTGAGGATATACTCGAAGAAAACTTGCACTACGCTCAAAGCTTTCTTAAGCTCTAAAGAAATACGCTCAAGATTATAGAAGAAGAACTCTCTCTATAGTTTCAGTGAATTCGTAAGAAATAATAAAGGAATGAGCTTCTATTTATAGAAGAATGGACTGCATAGTAACTAATTCATGAACGGTCCAGATTGATTTACTTTTAATCAGACGGTCCATATTTAAAGCAAAATCTTTTAAATAAAATATAATATATTCTATTTATATTCTAATAAAACGAATAACTTTATAAAAGTATTCTGTTTTATATAAAAAGATTTTACTATTCAAAACACTATGCAGGCACTATGCAACACTATGCATAATAAAATATAATATATTCTATTTATAGAATAACTTTATAAAAGTATTCTATTTTATATAAAAAGATTTTACTATGCAACACACTATGGATAATAGAATATAATATATTCTATTTATAGAATAACTTTGTAAAAGTATTCTATTTTGTATAAAAAGATTTTACTATTAAAACTTTAAACCAACGATCCATATTGATTTACTATTATAATTTCAACCAACGGTCTGAAAAATTAGCACATCTCCTCATGGAATAATCTTGTACCCAAAAATAATTTGGACCGAAAAGAAATATATTTTTTGGATGAATAGTACCCCGTGAATAGTACTTTGGGAATAGTACCCTATGAATAGTACCCCGACACAAAAAGTGTCCCAAATACCCGAGTGAACAATACTAGAGTGAATAGTAATCGGGTGAATAGTAATCCGTGAGTAGTAACTCATGAATAGTATTCCGACACAAAAAATACCCCAAATACCCGAGTGAATCATATTCAGGTGAATAGTAATTTAGGTGAATAGTAACCTGTAAATAGTAACTCGTGAATAGTACTCTGACACAAAAAGTGCCCCAAATACTCGAGTGAACAATACTAGAGTGAATAGTAACCGGGTATTTTATGACAACTTGTCTACTTTGAAAAATTTTCACATATCACCATTAACTTTAAACTTTTATCAATTTAACTATTTACCAAAATAGAAAAATTGAATACTTTTATTTCATAAAATTCGGTGTCTCACAAAATAGCTAATACTTATCATCTAAATAATACTCCTAATAAACTCCATAATTTGACTTTTATGGTCAAATTGTCAATTTTTAGAATTATTTATTAAAAATATTTATATATAAATTTTAAATTCCAAAACTTGATAGTTGTAGTAAATTCTCCATAATTTATTACGATCATAATCGATAGACGTATATTTTATTTTTAAAAAAAAATTAATTTAAAAATTGGTCAATTTCACGTAGCAAAATCAAATTAAGACGTTTAATATAGGACAACGAGTACTAATTATCTAAAAATAATAATAATTATCTATTAAATTAACAATATTGTTATGTATTTTTAATAAATATCGTGTATATCACAAGTCCGGAGAAAAGAAATTATTTTTCCATGTCTAATATTACAAACATGTAAAAAAGTGTTAAATTTTTATTTACTTATATTTAGTCTAAGAGACACTGATATTAATTAATCTAAGACACAATATTATTATACTTTCTCCCACTATAATTTTTGCTCCAATATATTAATTTCCCTCCCAAAATTATTTACCGCTTGGATATATTATATTTCGCTCCAATATATTTGGTCTCCTCTGGCGAATAAGGTTTTATTCACAGACGTATCTTCACAGGTCAGATCATTTTCTTCTCATTCACTACGATTTATATTGTTTTTTGTTTTTATAATCAGTTTATTTGTGATTATGTTGAATATGGATTATGGAATATGTATGGAATATGATTTATGTTTCACTTTAGATCTACCGATTTGAGTTTGTGTAGATAAGACCATTAAAATTAGGGTTTGACAAAGAACGCTAGCTAGCTAATTTTGATGTAACTTGTAGACTGTTCATGAATCTTGTGTTCCATTATTTGTTTTACTTTTCTTGCATTGACATCAATATATTTAATCAGGGTTGTGGGTTTCACACTCCACCCTGGGTTATTGGCAAATTTAATATAATCATGTCTTACTAATCACTAATCCCAAAACAAAATTTAGAACTAAAGTTGTCAGTAGTCTCAGCATTTTAGATGATTTGTTATTTTGCAATTTATAAAATATTCCCACACACTGCTTAGTTGGAGTTTTAATCTTGATGGAGCTTGTCAAAAATGCCTTTAGAATGTTTTTCGTTACTCGCTTATGCTGAATTGTATTCCTATGCATATGAGGGGTGAAGCAAACTAATGTGTACATTACACTATTGCAGTAGGAAGTATGTTATGTTTGTTTAAGGCACGATATCCTGACATCCTGTTTCTGCTCATTTCTGTATTGATTTGGGTTTCATTGTTTAGTGCTAATATACTTGAAAAAATGAATCAACTCCTTTACTTTGTGTGAATTTTGGCATGCATGGTGAACCTAGTTATGATTTTGAGATGTACGACATGCTTAAGTATTACTTTCTAGTACTATACATATCTTATTTACTAATATATATACTTGATCTGATTATGTAGTTTCAGAAATATACTCATCTTGCATAATTGGTTCTTGAAAATGTCTGGCCCTGGATTTAAAAGGAAAGGAGCAGCTCAAACAAGAAAATATTTAGGCTCGAAAAATGATGAGTTCTTTGAGGACAATGAAGTAGTTGAACTTAACTTAACTGAAGGTTCAAATCCTTGTGTGAGAAGAAGAATTATGCTGACATCAAGTCCTCCAAGAATCCCAATCACAAGATCACAAATTATGCTAATATGAAGTCCTCCAAGAAGCCCAATCACAAGATCACAAACTCGATCTGCTCAACCGTCACATGTGGGTCGAACTTACGTTCAATGATTGCACGTTCACCGAATGCCAATGATGGTCATGCGAATGAAGTGTCTAGTCCCATTTTTACCTCGATGCAACGTACTAATGACACTATAGTTGGTTAAAACTCTACCCCACCAGTAGAATGTGGCCCGACACCGATGTCCGATGAGCAACGGTTTAGATAATGTGAGTTTTATGTAAGCCTATTTAGTAGACATATGTTATACACATTTGTGTATATATATATGATATACATAATTATTATTTTCTTGTTAATTTGTTGTTCCTTTTACTTTTTGACATCTAATATTTTGAATAACTTCATCTTTAGCAAAGAAAATACGCGGACCTACTCACGATATTGGTCTTGAGAAACTCACCAAGGCAAAAGGAAAGAAGTTGGCTATCAATGTGTCACCTAGTAATAGAAGGCTCATAGATCCTACAGAAATTGCTAAGTTATCGTCAGAGATAGGATTGATGGTCTGCCATCACCTCCCAGTGAATACCAAGTTCAAGGATATTACACAGGGAGTAATTGAAGAATCATTGTCAAGGGTTGAAGTAAGATGCAGAATATTAAATTATGTCAAATATTGTTTTTCATAGTTGAGTCTGCATTTGTTCTTTTTGGCAATTAGTTTTTGTTTTATGCCTTGTTTATAAATCCATGGAGAATGACACTCATTAGGATACATGATTTGTTAGATAAAAGGTGCGAGTAACAGTTGAATTCATGGATTATAGTTTAATAGGCAAATTTTACTGATTTTTGTCTCATGAACTAGTTAATTTTACTGGATTATTTTTTCTTTAGGCTCACTTCGATATCGACCTTTCTAAACCTCATGTGAAGCGTGTTGCACTTGGAATAATGAAGGATAGGAATAGAGGGCAGAGGTCTAAGCTTTACAACTTATTCAAAACTTTTCAATCAACCGAAGATGCTAGGAAAAATCCTCCAAACAACATTAATATTGCCTAGTGGAATGAAATGTGTGATTATTGGACATCGCCAAAAATTATTGTATAATTATTCTAACTTTAATCATTTATTTTATATGCTTATTATTTTTAGTTTTTTTAAATGATTAGATTTTTATTATTTGTTCAATGATTGTTTTTTCAACATCGCTCAGAAGTAAACAAGAAAAATCGAGGTAATAATGGCATTCACAATAGAGGGTCAAAACCATTTGTTGTTCATCATTCTGAGAAGGTATGTATTTATATATGTTCCAAATTGGTTAAATTTGTTGAGGATTGTGATCTTATGTGAACTAGCCTAATATTTTGAGCAAGTAAGATCTTTTAAGATTGCCTAATAGGCCATTGAATGTTTCATTCTCATC
Source organism: Panax quinquefolius (assembly GCA_020205615.1). NCBI lineage: Eukaryota > Viridiplantae > Streptophyta > Magnoliopsida > Apiales > Araliaceae > Panax > Panax quinquefolius. The sequence goes on along the minus strand of CM035164.1, from coordinate 80,082,429 downwards.
TTTAACTTTAGCAGGATCAACCACTTCCCTAATATTTCACTCGTGCATTAAGAAATTATATAAGAGGATATTAAACCCAAAAAAAGGCAAATGCACCTTTACTACACTAACTGCTCAATAAGATTTGGCATTGTGTTGGGAGAATGCATATTATGATTTGATGTTTTAATGCATGTGTTCATGATTATTTGTAAGGTCCTTTAAAGAATATATGTACAAGGACTTATTGATAGATCAAAATTGTTAGGTTGATCTAAGCTTTCAACGTGTATCATTCTGTTCTAGAACGTATAGATAGAAAGATCAAAACAGTTAGGTTGATCTTGAGATGTAATATATTAGTCTTGAAGAAATCGTAGTGCATCAATCTGATCAACATTGCAGAAGTCAAGGCAGAAAACGTAGAGCCTGAAGATCGTAGTGTGCCTGCCTTGAAAGGGGACTCTTCGGAAATCGTAGAAGTGGTCCCAGCGTTCACCAAGCTAACTCCACGATCGTAGTGTGCTGAAGGAAACGTGAAGTTTATAAGTCAACGATCGTAGTGTGGTCTCGGGAACGTAGAGTCAACAACACGAGCAAGAGAAAATCGTAGTGCATGAAAGTTTAAGAGAAATCGTAGTGTTCTCGACTGATAGCATCGTAGTATGCAAGTCAAAGCCAGCACGATCTTAACCATAGAACATCAAAATCCAATCGTAGAGCATCATCTGTCTCATATCAGAAAACGTCAAGCCTCATGAGTTATTAATTCAACATACGAGGAATGGATCCCAGATGCTACAGTGCTCATCAGTCCCAGAATATATGAAATATTCTTAGTATGCAACAAAGAAACGTATTGAAGAAGCTAAAGATAGTACTATGGATAAGAGGGACAAAACACCTTTTCAGGTGGTAGGTGAGAAAGCAGCCTGCAGTGTCAGTGAGCCAGAATGCAGAATTCAGAGATGTGCAAAAATGTCTCCATCACAGCACAGAAAGTTCAGAAGCATTTAATGCCACAACGGATAGATCCAACGGATAGTTTTCAACATCACATATATACAGATCAGACAGATGAGAGAGAAAAATAAGCAAGCAATCAAACATTCAACGTGAAGAATTCTCTAAGGTTCAACTCTACGATCTGAGATAATGAAAAGCTTGCTCAGCTACTCAGTTCTTAACGAACCAGTGCTTACACAGCAAACTGAGTAGCAACCTTCAGAACGCAACAACAACAACCATCAATCAACTGAAGAAGAGTACCAAGTCTGCTGGACTAGAATAGTTCGTAGTGAACTGTAAGAAAGCCAAGTCTGCTGGACTTGAAGAGTTCAAGAGTGAACTAGAGAAGTTCTGAAGCTGGCCGGGTTCAGAAAGAAACTGTGTGATTCAGAAAATTGTAAAAGACATCCTTAGTGGATATCCTACTCGTTGAGTAGATGAGTGGACTAGGAGATTTGAGTGCTCTGAACCACTTAAAAACAACCGTGTCATCTATCTGCTATAACTGCTATATCTGCTATATCTGCTATAACTGCCTTACTCGCTCATAACTCCATTGCTTGGTTAAGAAGATTAAAGCAAATACTAATTTCGCTAAGTTTTAATCACTATCTAAGAACAAGTATAAAATAGAAAAGATTTTCAAATATCCATTCAACCCCCCTTCTAGATAACTTGTGCCTACTAAGAACATTCAATTGGTATCAGGGCAGGTTCTTTTTTACAGCTTACACGCCTTAGTAAATCCAAATGGCACTCGTACCAAGCGAATCCAGGACTGGGGGAGGCAGCAAGCCACCAATGTGTAACAAGGATAAATTTGCTAATTGGGAAGTTAGAATGCAAGCTTACATGGACTCAATAGATGATGATCTATTTGAGACTGTTCTTAATGGGCCCATATACCAACAAAGCTTGCACTAACCATTGACGAGCCAAACAAAGTACAAATCAAAGTGAAACAAGAATGGACAGACACAGAGAAGAAAGCCGTCCAACTTGACAAAAAGGCTAAGAACATCTTGTTCCAATCCTTGGAGGACGATCTGTTTGACAATGTTGTAAACTACAAAACAGCCAAGGAAGTCTGGGAAGCACTGCTGATCATGCACGAAGGAACTGAAGAAGTTAGAAAGAACAAAAAGTCTCTTCTAACATAGCAGTACGAGATTTTTGCTCATGTGCAAGGCGAAAATGTAACTGCCACTTATGAAAGATTCAACATTCTACTCAACTCTCTACGAGCATATGGAAAGATCTATCCTAACAAAGATCTGACCATAAAGTTCATGAGAGCCCTACCAAGCAAGTGGGATGCCAAGACCACTGCAATAAGAGAGTCAAAGAATCTTAACGAGATGAAAGTTCAACAACTGTATGGCAATCTCCTAACATACGAGCTGGAGCTAACCCAACGTGCTGAAACCCTTTCAGAAGGAAGAAGGAAAGAAAAGGGTGTTGCTCTCAAAGCACTGAAAGTGTATCAAAAGTCATCACTGGGATTGAATATGACGATGATGAAGACGATGATGTCGATCTTGCCATGATGGTAAGAAAACTAAGAAGGTTCATGCGTCAAGGCAAAGCCAAGCAAAAAGAAGGTCAAGACTTCTACAATAGCAGGGAGCAAATAAATGATCTATGGTACAACTGCAAGAAGCCTGGGCATTTCATTGCCAACTGCAACAAACCCCTAAGAGAAGAACTAAAGAAGAAACAGCATGGAAAGAAGGATTACAAAGGAAACAAGAGGGCTCATAAAAGAGACAAAGGCCTGGTAGCTGGAGGATCATGGAGTGATTCAGATAATGATTCAAATGCTGACTCTGGAGATGAAGAAGAACCACAAATGGCCAATCTGTGCTTAATGGCCAAACATGCAAAGGACCAACAAAGCCTCAACATTCACAATGTAAATCTCGATGAGGAAAAGAGCTCCACGACCTCAACATGGTATCTAGACAGTGGATGCTCAAGGCATATGATAGGGAACAAATCTCTGTTATCTAACTATATAGAAAAGGAGGGTCCCTCAGTCATCTTTGGAGATAATAGCTCGGGCAAGACAAGAGGATATGGCTCTGCTGACAATGGTGCAATATCTTTCAGCAAAGTAGCCTATGTGGAAGGACTTCAACACAACCTTCTAAGCATCAGCCAACTCTGCGACAAGGATCATCAAGTAACATTTCACAACAATCAATGTCAAGTCAGAGATCTGAAGACATCTGCCATAAAGCTAACCAGAACAAGAGAAGGAAATGTGTATACTATAGACCTTGGTCAACTAAGCTCTGATGAAACAATATGTTTTCTGGCAAAAGTATCTGAGGAAATGAGCTGGCTATGGCATAGAAGACTGTCCCACTTAAACTTCAAAAGTATGTCCAAACTGGCATCAAAGGATCTCATAGCTGGTCTACCCAAGTTCAACTTTGTGAAGGAAAGGCCATGCAATGCCTGCCAGCTTGGAAAGCAAACCAGAAGCTCATTCAAGAGCAAGACTGCCAACTCCATTGACAAACCCCTGCAGTTGCTCCACATGGATCTCTTTGGGCCAATCCCAACAACCTGTCTTGGAGGAAAAAGATACTCTCTAGTCGTAGTGTCGATTTACCACTACACGCATTCATATACGGGTATTCTTCCTAACTTCAAAGGATGAGACAAGCTCCGAATTAATCAAGATGTTCAGACTGGTGATGAACGAAAAAGGAGAGAAAATCAAGGCCATAAGGAGTGATCATGGAAGAGAATTCGATTTCTCAGAAATGGATCAGTTCTGCACAGACAATGGTATCAGTCATAACTTCTCAGCTCCACGAACTCCTCAACAAAATGGAGTTGCTGAAAGAAAGAACAGAACCTTAATAGAGGCTGGAAGGACTCTACTAGCAGTAGCCCATCTGCCTGAATACTTCTGGGCAGAAGCTGTCAACACTGCATGCTACACACAGAATAGATTATTAATTCACTCTACGATCAAGAAGACACCCTACGAACTGTGGAAAGGAAGAAAGCCAAGTGTCAGCTATTTCCATGTCTTTGGCTGTGCATGCTATATTCTGAACAATGGAAAGCAGTATCTGACAAAATTCCAGCCCAAGTCAGATGAAGGGATCTTTCATGGATATGCCACAGACAGCAAAGCTTATAGAGTGTTCAACAAGAAGACACTGAGTGTCGAAGTCTCAATACATATCATCTTTGATGAAACTGACTTAGACAAAACAGTGCCTCAAGACACTACGACCGATAGTGCAGACACTACAAATGAAGTCGTCGAGCTAAACACTACGATCGTAGTGCTAAATAGTGAAATCGTAGAGTGTGATAATGATATCGTAGAGAGGTCCATTCAAGACAGCGAGCCTTCACTCCAAGAAGAAGAGATAGACCTTGAAGAGTTAAGACATGAATGCATCAGAACAGATGTCCCAACCGGGAACAGATGGGCAAGAGATCATACTCAGGATCTAATCATTGGAGATCTGAGTGCAAGAGTAAAAACAAGAGCTGCAACTCAGAATGAATGCTTCTACCTAAGCTTCCTATCACAGATAGAGCCAAAGAAGATAGAAGATGCTATGGAAGACTCCAGTTGGATAGAAGCCATGCAAGAAGAACTCAACCAATTTAAGCGAAGCAAAGTGTGGAGATTGGTACTAAGACCAAATAGTCATCCTGTCATAGGAACCAAGTGGGTCTTCAGGAACAAAATGGATGAAGATGGGGTCATTACAAGAAACAAGGAAAGATTAGTGGCAAAGGGCTATTCTCAAGAAGAAGGCATTCACTATGATGAGACATTTGCACCTGTTGCCAGACTAGAAGCTATCAGAATCTTTCTTGCCTTCGCTGCTCACATGAAGTTCAAAGTCTTTTAGATGGATGTCAAGAGTGCATTCCTAAATGGAGAGCTTCAAGAAGAAGTCTACGTAGAACAACCTCCTAGTTTCATCAATCCATCTCTTTCCAATTATGTCTATAGATTAGATAAAGCTTTATATGGTCTTAAATAAGCACCTAGAGCATGGTATGAAACACTGACTTACTTCTTAATAGAAAATGGGTTCACTAGAGGTAGAGTAGATACCACATTGTTTCTTAGAAAGCATAAGGACAAAGTCTTATTAGTTCAAATATATGTTGATGATATCATTTTGGTTCTACTGACGAAAAGTTATGTAAGAGATTCTCTAAGCTAATACAGAGCAAGTTTGAAATGAGCATGATGGGTGAGCTGAATTTCTTCCTTGGACTGCAAGTGAAGCAGACTGGTGAAGGAATATTCATCAACCAAGCCAAATACATCAAAGACTTATTAAAGAAGTATGGCATGGAATCGGCCTCTCCATGAAAACTCCAATTGCTCCTCGCATGACCAAGCTTGACAAGGATGAGAATGGTAAGCGTGTTGATATAACTCAATACTGAGGTATGATAGGTTCTCTTTTATACCTAAGCGCGATGAGACCGGATATAATGTTTGCAACATGCATATGTGCTAGATTTCGAGCTAACCCTAAAGAGTCACATTTGTCTGTTTGAAAGAGGATCTTGGTATCTTAAGGGTACACCTTACTTGGGGCTGTGGTATCCCAAGGAATCATCTTTTGAACTAATAGGATACACAGATGCTGAGTTTGCAGGATGCAAAATAGATAGAAAGAGTACCAGCGGCACTTGTCAATTACTAGGGAACAGACTTGTGTCTTGGTTCAGTAAAAAGCAAAACTCAGTGTCCACTTCAACTGCAGAAGCTGAATACATTGCTGTTGGAAGCTGCTGTGCTCAGATCCTTTGGATGAGAAATCAGCTAGCTGACTATGGGTTTGATTTCATGTATATACCTATACACTGTGATAATACAAGTGCCATAGCAAGAACTCATAATCCTGTTATACATTCTAGAACCAAGCATATAGAGATAAGGTATCACTTAATTAGGGATCATGTGCAAAATGGAAATATTTCTTTACAATATATCCCTACTGAAAATCAACTTGCTGATGTTTTTACTAAACCATTAGATGAATCCAGATTTAATAAGTTAATAAGTGAGCTAGGCATGCTAAATCTTCAACCATGAATCTATGTTATAGATTGTGCTAACCATGACAGATGTAAAGGCTGGACTCAAAATCGTAGACATGATAAAGTAAAGATCACGATCGTAGAGCTGAACAGTTAACTACCTCAACGATCGCAGCAAAGACTCAATTTTCATAAGTGAAGACTCGACGATGACCAAAAGCCCTTTCAACAAGCAAAGTGAATCCTGTGATGATAAGCTTTATAACAAAGCAATCTCTCCAAGAGGTGCCTCAGGGATAAACCTAACCCTTGAAACACACCAAGAGGTTGGCCCTTCCTAAGTTACCTTAAAAAAAATGCTTAGTCAAAAAAAAAAAAAAACTCATCACTAGGATCTGGACAGACTCGACGATCGTAGGACAGACTTGACGATCGCAGGACAGATTCTACAAATGCTGATCAGACTCAACGACTGCCGGACAGACTCAACAGACAGACTCTTTGAATGCTGATCAGACTCAACAACTACCGGACAGACTCGACGATAGTAGGACAGACTCTACGAATGGAGAACCGACTCAACAATCAGAAGACTATCTCTACGATCGTAGTCATCCTGAGGACATCTCAGCACTGAAGACTCAAAGGGCAAATCAGTACATTCCTAAACAGTCAAAATCGTAGAGCCAAGCAAAATGCAACACCTGTCCCACTAAGTCAAAAAGAGAGAGGGAAGCTATAAGTACAAATTGGAACCGTGATTTTGAAATCTAAAGTTCAAAAGATTATCTCTCATTCTCTCTTTCTCTCTCAAAGCAAAACCCTAACTCAGACAAAAGCTCAGCAGTATCTCTCTTCTCAACTAAAGAATTAATGGTTGCTTCTAGTGATTTCGGGCTACAGACTCTGTTTTGAAGAATTCAAAACCGCTCCACCAAAGTTTCACAAGATCTTAGCCTTACTAAAGAAGTTAGGTCTCGAAGAGGCCCTCAGCACTGATACACTCATCTATCCTAAATTGGTGAAGGAGTTCTACAAAAATTGAGTGTACGAAAACAACACCATCACCACACAAGTTAGAGGAGTTGAAATAAAGCTAGGGGAAGAAGACGTCAATCTGGCCCTAGGTTTCAAGAATGTGGGGCATCCATTTCTAGATAGCATAAGATTTCAAGAGGGACTGAAGAAGATACATCACAAGAAGAACCCCTCTGTGAAAGGCTACAAAAAAAAGGAGTTCCCTCAGAGGTATGAATTTTTGGCTAACATTATTGGGAAATGCATCTACTGCGAGAGCTCAGGTCATGACTCAGTAAATGAGGCTCAGCTTAAGCTCATGACAGCTATAGTATATGGAACTCAACTCAACTATGGGGCTGTATTGCTCGAATGGATCGGCAAGTGGATCGTAAGCTCGAAGAAATCAAAGAGCACCCCAAAGATAATGTATGGGAGGTTCATTAGCATCATTCTGCAATCTGCATTGGGTGACAAAATTGGGGATAATGAAGGAGAATCCATCAACCCAAACCGAAGAATGATACAACAGTTGTTCAAAAACTGGGAAAGGAACCCTACTGAGTTCGTTCGAATGATGACAGAGTCAAGTGGGAGATCTGAGGAACAAAAGAAAGCAGGCTTTCAAGGAGGAATGTATGTTGTCAGAGAAGTTAAAGAAGAAGGAGAAGCAGACAAGGGAGAACCCTCTACCTTTGCTAGAAAAAGCAAGGGCAAAAGGAAGCTGAGAGCAAGACAAGTTGAAGAGCCTCAAGGTTCAACAACTAACATTCCTGCAGAGTCCTCTGACATAGAGACTCTAAGGAGGCTAAGAAAGATGCAACAGCAAGAAGAAGCTGAAGAAGATCAAGCCACCATTTCACAAATCGTAAAGAAGAACAAGACTGGTCATAAGTCCAAAAGACCAACAGTGTCTTCGATCGTAGAGACTACTGTTCTCTAAAAATAGGCTAAGTGTGGCAGAAATGGAGGAAGCTGTTCAGGGAAAGTGGCTGATCAACGAGGCCAAACAAAGACTCAAGAAAGTCCAGAAGTGGTGAGTAAAACCAGCAAAGCAAAGAGAAGGCTAGTCAAGAAGTATATTCTTGAGAATGAGAAAGTACTGAAGAAGGAAGCCAAGAGCATGGCTGCAAAAGTAGAACTGCTCCAAGCAACCTAAGAGGAAAATGCTCCAGCTGAGGGGGAGACCTCTGAAATTCTCATGATTGAGTATACACCAGCTGGGGGGGAGAAGCCTACTGATGAAGAAGAGGTTCTAGCTGGTATCAATGTACCAGCTGAGGGGGAGTTTCTAAACCTCCAAGAAGATGATCATATTGAGGGGGAGCCTCACAATATCCCAATTGCTGAAGAAGATGTCCTTGTTCAAGATGAAGATGAACCAATGCCAATCATTCCAGAGGCCGTTGAGATAATGGAATCCTCAAATGGAGATAGTGAAGAGGAAGAAGATGATGATGACCTACAAATCATTTATGAGGGCAAGGATGGATATAGAAGCTATCTTTACAATCAGATATTCTCTTACCTACCCATGATGGCATACCATCGAGCTCAAATTCTGAAATCATGGGACCACATGTTCTGGAGCTTCAAGGAATATCCAGCAATCACAGTTCTGGTTCACGGATTTCCAGGGGAAGTCATCTTCGCCAAAAATTTGATTACAGACCATTCCTCATCAAATGCCAAACCTGACGTATTGACTATCCCTACAAGCTTTAGAGTTAATCACCTGCCATCATCTTCGTTTAGCCAATTCTATGAATCTCCTAAATGGCTGGAAGTGATTCTTAACCCAATAAATCAGTTTCCAGTTGCAGAATCCCAAAATTCTGTAACTGAAGAACCAGAAGAAATCAACCTTACCCTGCTCCCTCAAATAACCAACTCTACGATTCCAGACTCAAGCCAAATCGTAGAGTCAAACATTGAAATCGTAGAGTCACCAATCCCAGATGTCCAAACCCAAGCTCCTCCTACTGATATACCATCCTCCTCATTACATGACTATTTCAGTCTTGATCTTGCTTTGTACAACTTGCAAGCTCAATCTCCACCAAGAACCCCTCAAATGGACAATTCTCAATCAACTGATACTTTCCCCAGCCTACCCACCAAGGATGATCTGAAAGAAACTTCTGAGCAAATGATCAAGTCCATCGAAGCAAGCCTGGAATCTCACTCTGACCTTCTGAACATCCGACTGAATCAAATGATACAAGCTGCAAACAAATTCCCTAGTACAATGGATACTAAGCTCACTACGAAGCTAAGGGAAATTATCAAAGAAATTCTGAAGAGTATATCAGACAGAGATGAGATCCATTTCCAGGTTGCTACCAAACAAAGAGAGGCTATGCTTGATATACAGAAAAACCAAGATCGTCAACATCAAAGTATGCTGGACAATATTCTCAACCTGAAAGCTTCTGTTTATGACTTCCAGAAATCTTATGCCAATCAAGAGAAGCATAATGATACGATTCTTACAGTCCTCCAAAACAAAGAAGCTAGAGCTGAAAAACAGATCAAGGAGAATAGGGAGGACATTGCTCAAACTCAAAGCCAACTCAACGAACTTGTCCAAGGAGTAAATAGGTTGTCTGCCGATATTCAACCCTTGATCTTTGACATAAAGGGGGGAGAATAAGAAAAGGAAAGGAGATCGAGGAAGCAAGGCAGAGGCGGAGGAGGTCATGCAATTCAAGAAAGGAAGCCCTCTGCAGAGACCATCACATCATCGGACTCAACGATCTGGTCGTGACGATTGTATCGGCTATTCCTCCGAGTCATGAGGAGCCGACTCCTAGCTCATGAGCGTGACTCTATCATGCGCATCCGAATGCCAATTGAGATCCCGCATTCATGCATGAAACATGAAGAGAATCCAGTTCTAAGTCTAAGTGAAATTTGGTATAGTTAGTAAGAAATGAGGAAGCTCAAAGGAAAGAGAAGGGTGAGGAGTATGCAAATCCACCTCCCACACAAGAGACCAAGAAAGCAGAGATAAGTTAAGAGTTTAATGTTTTATTGATGAAATGCTATATTGTAATATCTTACGATCATCAATAAATTCATACTTATTCTCTAGAAAATTTTCGCCATCCTTTGAAATACTAAGTCATGTTTAAATTCCGGCAAATGCATCTAGTCACTAATAATCATGACAACGAAATCTCCTTGGTTATGTCAACATCAAATATGGGGAGATTGATGGGAGAATGCATATTATGATTTGATGTTTTAATACATGTGTTCATGATTATTTGTAAGGTCCTTTAAAGAATATATGTACAAGGACTTAGTGATAGATCAAAATTCTTAGGTTGATCTAAGCTTTCAACGTGTATCATTCTGTTCTAGAATGTATAGATAGAAAGATCAAAACTGTTAGGTTGATCTTGAGATGTAATAGATTAGTCTTGAAGAAATCGTAGTGCATCAATCTGATCAACATTGTAGAAGTCAAGGCAGAAAACGTAGAGCCTAAAGATCGTAGTGTGCCTGCCTTGAAAAGGGACTCTTCAGAAATTGTAGAGTGGTCCCAACGTTCACCAAGCTAACTCCACGATCGTAGTGTGCTGAAGGAAACATGAAGTTTATAAGTCAACGATCGTAGTGTGCTCTCAGGAACGTAGAGTCAACAACACAAGCAAGAGAAGATCGTAGTGCATGAAAGTTTAAGAGAAATCGTAGTGTTCTCGACTGATAGCATCGTAGTATGCAAGTCAAAGCCACTACGATCTTAGCGCAGTAGAACATCACGATCAATCGTGAGAGCATCATCATCTCGTGTCGAGAAAACGTCAAGCCTCATGAGTTGTTAATTCAACATACGAGGAATGGATCCCAAATGCTACAGTGCTCATCAGTCCCAGAATATATGAAATATCCTTAGTATGCAACAAAGAAGCGAATTGAAGAAGCTAAGGATAGTACTATGGATAAGAGGGACAAAACAACTTTTCAGGTGGTAGGTGAGAAAGCAGCCTGCAGTGTTAGTGAGCAAGAATGCAGAATTCAGAGATGTGCAGAAATGTCTCCATCGCAGCACAGAAAGTTCAGATGCATTTAATGCCACAACGGATGGATCCAACAGATAGTTTTCAACATCACATATATACAGATCAAACAGATGAGAGAGAAAAACAGGCAAGCAATCAAACATTCAACGTGAAGAATTCTCTAAGGCTCAATTCTACGATCTGAGATATTGAAAAGCTTGCTCAACTACTCAGTTCTTAACGAACCAGTGCTTACACAGCAAACTGAGTAGCAACCTTCAGAACGCAACAACAACAACCATCAATCAACTGAAGAAGAGTACCAAGTCTGCTGGACTTGAAGAGTTCGTAGTGAACTGTAAGAAAGCAAAGTCTGCTGGACTTAAAGAGTTCAAGAGTGAACTAGAGAAGTTCCTAGACTGTTGATCTAGAAGGAATCTGTGTGATTCAGAAGATTGTAAAAGACATCCTTAGTGGATATCCTACTCGTTGAGTAGAAGAGTGGACTAGGAGCTTTGAGTGCTCTGAACCACTTAAAAACAACTATGTCATCTATATCTGCTATAACTACTATATCTGCTATAACTGCCTTACTCGCTCATAACTCCATTGTTTGGTTAAGAAGATTAAAACAAATACTAATTCTGCTAAGTTTTAATCACTATCTAAGAATAAGTTTAAAATAGAAAAGATTTTCAAATATCTATTCAACCCCCCTTCTAGATAACTTGTGCCTACTAAGAACTAACACATTGGTTTCACATCAACTAAAGTAAATTGTCACCACACAACTTCTAACAATATAGCCAAATGTGACTATAATACTGTATATAGTTGCAGGATGAGCCTATACCACACCATCATAATCCCCAAGAATAAACCCAAAATGACGAGTGAAAATCAAAGTGGAGAAGAAAAGTATACTAGGTACTTAAAAAATAGTTAATAGGCCTTTGAAAAAGGGGTAAAACTATACTAGTAAACTGGACACAACTTGTTAGACTTAATGTCTTTGCAAGCACAACAAAAGGAGTTGAGCAATGTACCTCAGTGTTGGAAACTCAGCCTCAACAGAAGACTCAGCCGCTTCTTGTCCTGGATTATGCATATTTTATGGATATGATGAAAAAGGCTGTGATTGTGGAGGTGTAAAAACAGGCGCAGAGCTCTCAGACCTCTTAGGGAATACTGCTCCCATACGTTGAAACATATAAGAAATGAGGCAAAGAACTTTAAATAAAAATCTACAAAATGGTGAACACAACACTGGAAACATAAACTGACAAGCTATGCTTGAAACTAGAAAACCAGGATACTTAAGCCTTAATTCATGTTCCTTGCACAAAACATTATACAATAATGCTCTCATTATTAATTATTCTAATTTCATTTTTAGGGAGATCCAATCGAAGGTTACAAGAGCACACATCAGAAAAAGGAAACAAATGACTGATACAACTTGAAAATGAAGTTGCATACGTAAGTTATACAAACCTTACCTTGTTTTTTAAATTTGGGATTATGTAATGAATTAGTTGTATTTGTTGTTAATTTCACATAATGAAATGAAATTACTTGAGTATGAATGCACCTCTGAGATGAACGCATAATCTGGAAATTTTGACAATAATGACAAAAGGGAGATTATGACTCGAGTGTTGGGTAAGAAGGCAGGGAGATTGATTTGCTTTGGATTTGGACCTCGAGCAAAGAAGTCTTCGTCTATCGATAAAGAAAAAGTTACATTGGCAGCAGAGTTACAAGCGTCTCACAAAAAAAATGAAGAGCTTGAAGCAACCATTCAAGAACAAGGCAAACAGATGGAAAATCTTGAGAATATACTTAACAAGTTAGCCGAAAATCCACATTTTCAACAGTTGATTCAAGACAACAGCAGCTCATAGACAGAAAGAGCTAGAAACAACTCTTGATAGATATTTATGGGACATTCAAAACTGTTGAACTTTTTTTGTGGACACTACAAAATCTTGGATATTAATGTTGAACTTTATGTTAGACTTGATAAATCAGTAATTTATAGTATAATGGATGGTATTTGGATTTTCCAATATTTGTTAAATATGATGGAAATATATGATTTAGTTAATCTATTGTTGTAGTTGATGGTTCGCTACTGATATAGTTCTTAACTTATTTCAGGCCAAAAATTAGTTGGCTTTGTCTATGTTTTCTGTTGTTTGGACTATCTTGCTCTGAAATTTTGTTGTTGCTCTGTGGTTGGGCCTGGTTCTTGCTCTATTTTGCATGTGCTGCAATTTCACATCCATTTCATTTGGATACTCTGAACCATGCTTTGAATAATCCATAACTTTTTTCATTGGGACTTCAATTGATCACTGATCCTGCCAGGAGGAGGCTAGCTATTGAGACATGGAGAGATAATCTTAGTGGCACAAAATGCTACGAGGATGATGCTACAAATTATGATGTTTGAGTTTAGAAAAGGCTTTAAAGACTTTTCGTTCTTGTGGTAATTGGGATGGGGTGTTGTGTGACGCCCCCAAAATAGGTATACATCACCCATTCTAAGTCGCCAAATACATGGTACTAAAATCAAATACAAACTTCTTTTTACAATACGACAAAACGTAGCTAAGAGTTTTTACACGAATATTGTCTCATAGACAATATCCAAACTCAAATTCAATCCTCATTACATTTATTATCACACTAGATAGTGAAGACTGCTAAAACAACCATCTCGGACCATCACTCCATTCCCCGACTAGTCCTGGCTACGTTCTCATTTCTTGAAGAGAACAATGAAAGCAAAAGGGTGAGCTCAACTAGCCCAGTAAGAAATATTATGACTAATACAATGCAGAATAAATTATCGTTAGCCTTCAACAATGTTAAACTAATAAAGAAGTTTAACTGCAATGGAACAAGAAATCCATTAGAAGAGTCAAGTAAAGCATGATATCTACTATCTTCTATGATTTAAATAGTTTATCATCAACTTTATAGCTGAGACTCAGCTTAACAAATAATCCACATCATCGAATCATCCCTGAACTACGGGCCAAGGATATTCATTAATATCACGTCCACGAATTATCCATGCACTACGTGACAAAGATATTTACATAATCATCAATGGTCATGATCATGCCAACAATAGTTCATCAATGCACTACGGGCCAATGATGACTTTTACCACATCATTTGTAACATTACGGGTCATGATTATACCGAATAATCCCTGATAATAATTATGTCAATCAATAGTTCATCTATGCACGTAAGCCAAAGATGACTTTCATCACAATATAAGCATGAGGATGATGACAATGATATAAGAATTCAATTAAATGAAAGCAAAGGATAAATTTTAAAAAATTTATAATTTAATTTATCCAAAATTCATTAATGTCCAAATTGTCAACATGATACTGCTTTGTGGAGTGAAATTTAAGAATAATATTGTATCAAAAATGATTTGGACTGAAAAGAAATAAATTTTTGTCATGAATAGTACTTCGGGTGAATAGTATTTCAGGAATAGTACCCCATGAATAGTACTTTGTAAATAGTACTCGTGAATAGTTCTTTGTGATTAGTACTTTTTGAATAGTACCTCGTAAATAGTACTTTGTGAATAGTACCCCGTGAATAGTATTCTGACATGAAAAGATCAATAATTATCAAGAATGCTCAGAATAATATTTTCGTCAAATGATACTGGATGAAGCACAAATATCAAGGATATTCTACCAATTTCACGGAGTATAGAAGCAATACTTTAACAGAATGAGTGTAGAATTAGGAATACGAAACAAAATAATATTACTCACATACTACAGAGTATGGAAGAAAATATTATTTCTTACGAATAGTGAACAAAAATAATATCCCTTACCTTAGAAGAAGACTAGATACTGGAATAGTGAAGTAGCAGAATACTCTTATTCTTCCTCTCTATAGCTTCTCTCTTTATATCTTATCTCTCTATAATTGCTTTTGTGAGTCTTGGTGAATTGGTGAGAATGAAAGAAGAATGAGCTTTTATTTATAGAAAAATATAGTTTCGATAATTGCACGTTTTGGGACTCGAATTATTACAGTAAAGTACCTTCATCTTTTCTTCTATTTTTAATTTAGTCCTGCAAGTATTATCAATCTTCCACTACCTCCCCTAATAGTAATGCATGTGAACCAATAGTTCCATTCATGTGAGCAAATAGTTATATTCATGTGAACTAATAGCAATTAATTGCTCATTTATCCGATTACTTAATTGCCCGTTTGGTCAATTTAACATCCAGAAATAAATTATTATCGAAATAAATGTCGATTTCCACTAACACAAATAATCCCAACATAATGGAAATATTTTTATCAATAATTTCATCTTTAATCAATGAGAACTTATTCATCATTAATATTATAACTCTGATATTTACAACGGATCATTCCCACGAAAGATGGTGCTTTTTGATAAGGATTTCTCCCTATTGGCGCACAATTAGGTGACCAAACCCCTTTCCTCGACAGAAGCTTCTAGACGTCGTCAATATTGTAAATAATAATATGAAAAACTTTGTCATCTCAATTATTGATTTAATAATAAAATATATTATGTAGATGATACTATGATAATAATTGAATCTATAATATGAGAGATATTATGTAATAATTACAGTAGCAATAATTGAGTATAACTGAATGACTTATCACGTAAGCATCAATAATCAATACAGTGTGCTATTATGCAACCACGCGTATTACTGTACTTTTACCACCAGGTAGTTGAACAATTTAACGGTAAAACTTTCGCCGTTATTTTTATAAAAAGATATTTCTGTCGTTTTATAACTCTAATAATACATTCGTTGTGGGGTGCACCAATGATCGTGCCGTCGTACGAATATTCCTTGTTAAAATGAATATTCCCCGACCAATCGAATATTTTAAAACCACTTGTTTACTTTACAAAATTTGTAAATATTACCACAACTATAACATTATATCAAATCCACACCATAATATTCAAAATATATATTTCGAGAAATATTAATCTTTATTCATAAAAGTTGGGGTCTTACAACCTCTCCTTCTTATGAAATTTCATCCTCGAAATTAGGGTACGTACCTGGTATGTCTAAGAGGTGAGGATACCTTGACTTCATTTCAGATTCTAACTCCCAGGTCATTTCCTCAACATCATGGTTTCTCCATAAAACTTTGACTTGAGGTATAACCTTGGAGCGTAGAATATGATCCTTCTTATCCAAGATTTTAACAGGTACCTCTTCATACGTTAAGTCTTCCACTATCTCGGCCGATTCTAATTCAATTACGTAATATAGATATATAAAAAATGTTATGAACACGAGACATACTTGGCGGTAAGGCGAGTCTATAGGCCACAGTTCCTACTCGGTCAAGGATTTCAAATGGGCCAATGAATCGAGGATTGAGCTTTCTTCTCTTTCCAAATCTTGTAACTCGTTTCCATGAAGCAACTCGTAATAACACATGATCTTCAACATTGAATTCCATGCCATTTAGATGAAAATCAGCATATCCCTTTTGTCGATCTTGCGAGGTTTTTATACGTTGTCGGATCATTTCAATCTTTTTCATTGTCATGCATACCAAATCCGATCCCAACAACGTTGCTTTACCCCACCTAATCCCAGCATACTGGAGAATGACACTTGCGTCCATACAACGCCTCGAATGAAGACATGCCAATACTTTCTTGATAACTATTGTTGTAGGAGAATTCCACCAATGGCAAGAACTTGTCCCAACTTCCTTTGAAGTCAAGGACATAATTGAATTTTGTATTGACCCTAGTACAAAATCTATTTCTAAAACGCTTAAATATTTTCCACCCGGAACGAACGTATTATGCGTCAAAGACGTTGGCTCGAGCTATTGAAGGTTACGACTATACCATTCAATATCATCTTGGAAGAGCGAACGTGGTAGCTGACGCGTTGAGTAGAAGATCGTATGCGGTTACGAGTGTGACGTTGTTAACACAAAACCCATTTCGTATAAATTACAAATGATGAAGATAGAATTAAAGACTCTAGGGACCCACGTAGTGATATCAAATATACGAGTAGAATTGACTTTAATTGATAAAGTTAAAATTCTCTCAAGCTACAGACCTGGAGCTGATGAATACGAAGAAGAAGGTTTAAGAAGGCGTTATTCTAGAAGAAAGAGTCGATGAAGAGAGGAAATATCAACCCTCGATTTTATTGGTTTATTTGAAATTCTCGATCGAGTAGGAACTGTGGCCTGTAGACTCGTTTTACCGCCAAGTATGTTGCGTGTTCATAACGTTTTTCACATATCGATGTTACATAAATATGTGGACGACCCAAACCACATTATGTAATTAGAGCTAGACGAGATAGCAGAAGATTTAACGTATGAGGAGATACGTGTTAAAATCTTGGATAAGAAGGATCATATTCGATACTCAAAGGTTATACCTCAAGAGTTAGAATTTAAACAAGGTATCCTCACCTCTTCGGCATACCAGGTACGTACGTAAATTTCGAGGGCAAAATTTTATAAGGAGGGGAGATTGTAAAGCCCCAAATTTTATGAAATGAAGGTATTCAATTTTCTTATAATTATTATATTATTTAGTAAATGGTTAAATTGATAAATGTTAAAGTTAAGGGTGATATTTGAAAATTTTTCAAAGGAAGCAAGTTGATATAAAATATTCGTTGTGTCGGGGAATATTCGATTGGTCGGGGAATATTCGTTTTAACAGAGAATATTCGTACGACGGCACATTCATTGGTGGAACCCACAACGAAAGTATTGTCATAATTAGAAAATGACATAATTATCTTTTTATAAAAATAACGGCAAATGTTTTACCGTTGAACTGTTGAACTACCTAGTGGTAAAAGTACAGTAATACGCGTGGTTGCATAGTAGCACACAGTATTGATTATTGATGCTTACGTGAGAAGTCACTCAGTTATACTCAATTATTGCTACAATAATTGTTGCATAATATCTCTCATATTATTGATTCAATTATTATCACAGTATCATCTGCATAATATTTTATATTATTAAATCAATAATTGAGACGACAAAGTTATTCATATTATTATTTGCAATATTGACGATGTCTAGAAAGTTCTGTCGAGGAGAGGTTTACTCACCTAATTGCGCACCAATAGGGAGAAATCCTTATCGGAAAGCCCCCTCTTTCCTGGTAATGATCTGGTTGTTAAATATTGTGAGTTATAATATTAATGATGAATAAGTTCGTGTTACTTAAAGCTGAAATTGATATTTTCATTGTGTTGGGATTATTAGTGTTAGTGGAAATCGATATTTATTCAGATAATAATTGATGTCTGGAGGTTATATTGACCAATCGGGTAATTAATCGAATAAATGAGAAATTAATTGCTATTAATTCACGTGTTTATAACTATTTGTTCAAATGAGTGTACTTTTGATTCACATGCATATACTATTAGGGGAGGTGGTGCAAGATTGATAATACTTGCATGACTAAATTAAAAATAGAGGTATAGATGAAGGTACTATACTGTAATTAATTTTTTTCACATGTATAAAACTATTGAGTCACATTATTGTACTATTGATTAACATGATATACTATTAGGGGAGATGGTGCAAGTTTGATAATACTTGCAGGACTAAATTAAAAATGAAGGTAAAGATGAAGGTATTATACTGTAATATTTCGAGCCCCAAAACGTTCAATTATCGAAACTATATTTTCCTATAAATAGAAGCTCATTCTTCCTTCATTCTCACCAATTCACTAAGACTCACAAGAGCAATTATAGAGAGAGAAGCTATAAAGAGAAAGAAGAAGAGAAATATGCGACTTCACTATTCCAGTATCCAGTCTTCTTATGAGGTAAGGGATATTATTTTTTTCAGTATTCATAAGAAATAATATTTTCTTCCATACTCTGTAGTATGTGAGTAATATTATTTCATCTTTTATTCTTGATTATACCCTTATTTTGTTAAAGTATTGCTTCAATACTGCATGAAATTAGTAGAATATCATTGAAATTTGCTCTTCATCTAGTATCGTTTCACAAGGATATTTTTTGAACATTCTTATTAAATTTGAAGTTTTTCATGCCGGAGTACTGTCCATGAGTAGTATTCATATTACGGTACTATTCACAAAGTACTATTCACGGGATACTATTCATAAAGTACTATTCATTAGTTCTAGTCACAAAGTACTATTCATGGGTACTATTCACAAAGTACTATTCACGAGTACTATTCACAAAGTACTGTTCACAGGGTACTATTCCAGAAATACTATTCATGAGGTACTATTCACTCGGGTACTATTCACCCGAGGAATTATTCATGACAAAAATTGATTTCTTTGTTGTCCAAATAATTTTTGATACAATATTATTCTTGAATTTTACTTCAAAAAGCAGTATCATGTTGACAATTTGGACATTATTGAATTCTGAATAAATTAAATTAAAACTCTTTAAAATTTTATCATTTGCTTTTTTTTAATTGAATTCTTATATCATTGTCATCATCCCCATGCTTATATTGTGATGAAAGTCATCTTTGGCTTACGTGCATAGATGGACTGTTGATTGGTATGATTATGACCAGGGATCATTCGGTATAATCCTGACCCGTAATGTTACAAATGATGTGGTAAAAGTCCTCATTTGCCTGTAGTGTATTGATGGACAGTTGTTGGTATGATTATGACCAGGGATTATTCAGTATAATTATGATCATTAATGAATACATGAATATCCTTGGCCCGTAGTGCATGGATGATTCGATGATGTGGTTTATTTATTAAGCTGAGTCTCAGCGATAAAGTGGATGAAAAACTTTTTAAATTATAGAAGATAGTAGATATCATGCTTTACTTGACTCTTCTAATGGATTGCTTGTCCCGCTGTACTTGTTGATCTAAAACTTGTTGTCTATTATATTCTATAAGTTGATATACTGTTGAAGGCTAAGGATAATTTATTCTGCATTATCTTATTCATAATATCTCTTACTGGGTTAGTTGAGCTCACCCTTTTCTTTCATTGTTCTCTCCAGGAAATGGGAATATAGCTGGGACTAGTCGGGGAGCAGAGTGTTGGTCTGAGATTGTAACGATCGAGAAATTTGTAATTTAATTTAAATATTTATTGAATTAAATAAATATTTTAAATAATTTATTTATTCAGGAAAATAAATAATTGATGAATTGTAGTGAATTAATTTAGTAACTAAATTGATTAATGATAATTTTATTGAGGGATTTAATTAAAGAAAATAATTAAATTAAATAAATTATTTAATTTAAAGGAAATAAATAAATTAAATAAGGTGATGTGTCTAATTTATTAATTAAATTAGAGATATAATTATTTATTAATTATAAGGTACAATGATAATAAGAATTTTATTATTATTATAAGTTATTTAAAATTAGCTAAACTAAAGTTATTTAATTAACTAAAGTAATGGTGTGACATGAAAACTATATAATAAGAATAATATAAAAATAATTTAGTTTATGAAGTTATATGGTAGCCAAACAAGGCCTTGTGGTCTTTGGCTTATTCAACTGACGCAAACTTTTGTTATTTTCTAACGGATGAGTACGTGGGGTGGCCAGTTTATTATACGCATTCTATTTCTATGCCTAAAGCTAACTAGATATCAGAGAGTTAGAGAGAGAGAGAGAGAGAGCTTGGAAGAAAAGAGAAAAACACAGTGATATTGAGTTGGAGAAGAAGGGTTTTGGAATAGGATTGCTATCAACTTTGGTAGCATATAATCAAAGTGAAGGTATAAATTATCCCTATTCTAACTTTTAGTCTCGGTATATATATATATATATATATATATATATATATATATATATTCTATGTGATTGGAAATCACGTGAATTGTTGTATATATATATATATATATGTTCATATAGTTTTGCAAAATCTGTTAATCATCATATATGGCTGATGCTTGTTTCTTAAATACATGAAATTTGGGTTTATATGGATAAAAATATATCACAGTGTTTATGTTCATATGATATGGCTTAGAAAGTACCAATTTTAGTGGTCAATTGTTATGTTAAACTGTGAATTAAGTTTTGTTTATCCTAGTCTATTAAGAAACACACATAACGTAATTTGAACGAAGTAATTCGGACAAGAATCGAAGTCACAATGTTCAATTTTTGTGATGAAACTCAAAAATGGAGTTTTACTATAAAAATATGAATTTTGAGAAATTAAACTAGTTTTAGTTGATGTTAAATTGTTCTAATTGGTTGTAAATGTTAGCAAACATGTTTGTAATAGTCTATACCAATTGTAGATGTTAATTTCACTGTTTTGTGGGTGAAATTCGTGTTTGTTGGGCTAAAATGGCTCTGCTCAAGCCAAGTCTCAAGGTTCTGCAATGCATGCACACGCATATTTGCCTTTGGTGCTAAGGCAAAAATGGTGGTGCAATTGCTTGGTGGAGTTTTCTGATTGAGCACCGGTAAATTGCTTTACGGTACAAGACAAGGACAACGCAACATTGCTTGTAGTGCTCGAGCCCATGCGGTGACTTACACTTATTTTGGTCGTATGTATCAGACTTATATTAGTTTAGCATGCATGTAAATGATGTTGAGGCGTAACATAAGCTATAATATCAGATTGTAATGTGTGGTAATGCGAAGTGTGAATATTTTTAAATAATTGTTAAATAAGTTATAAAATGAAACTAAATGTGGTGTTTTCAAAGTTAGAGGTGAACGGTTAAGTTATGTTGGATCGTAATGAGATTTCAGATTCTTTAAGTGTGTTAACCTATATGGTTAGATGCTAAGTTAAGGTTATGACCTAAATGATGGTTAAAACCCGAAAGGTAATATTCAAATAACTAATTGTTGTTGCGATTTCAATGATATATGTAGGGTAATTGGAGATTATTTTACATTTATGTAGCTTACATTCAAGGCAAGTTCTCTAACTCTACTTTCATAATTGTGCAAGTTTCTAAACCTTAACTCTTTACAATGAGCAAGCTTTCTAACTTCATTCTTTTGTTTATGAATGCAAGTTTCTTATCCTAAACTTTCATTGAGCTAGACTATTGATTCTATTCTTATGTATGATTTAATAAGCTCATGTAACCTAATTCGTTACATCGAACGAGTTTCACATTCTCATTTCTTGTTATTATTATTCAAAACATATATTGTCCTAACACATTGATTCAAAGGAGATTGTTTTAATTCTTTGAATATAATACTTTGCATGTATATCATGTTTATTCAGTTATATATTGTCGATATCCGATCTTTGACTTTGATAGCCTTGTTCAGTTATATAGTCTTGTATTAAACCTTTATTGATGGAAATTGAATAAGTGTTCTAAAATTCTAGAAACACTGATAAGCTAGTTCCAAACTAAACTTTCTTTAGTGCAGAAATTCTAATTCCAAACTAAACTTTCTTTAGTGCGGAAATTCTAAATTCAAACTGGGACGAACAACACTAACATGGGGGATTTTTTATGTGTAAAGTTTAAATGTTTGGGCACAATACATGGTACAAAGGGCTGATCCCCTTAAGTACGTTAAGAAGAGCTGTAAAGTCTAATTAACTGTTATGGTTGGGGTAGTAATACTAATTACCGTGGACATAGTTCGTGGTCATAAGACCCTTAGATATTAAAAGTTCGAACTTGTTTTTGTTTCTATTCGTAGAACAAGTTCATTATTGTACAACATTCGTTGTTGATTCTCATATGGATATTATTACTATTCTTTATGTCAGTGAGCAATTGTTTGCTCACTCTTGCAATTAACAATGCAGCTAAAGTCGAAAGAGGTGATGAGTCATCTACTAGCAAGGGAAAGGGCAAGATGTCCAAGTGTTGAAGAATTATTTAAATGCATGATGTTATAAGACTTGTTTTATTTTATAATGTATTTCGTAAACTGATGTAATAATTTAAGGTTAGATTACCTGAGATTGTTTATGAGATTATGTAACCCTTTTACGGGATATATTATTGTTTAAGTTATTTAATGTTTTATCCTTTATCATGGGTAGTTAGATGTAATTATTTTGATAGTGAGCACCAAATTCGATGGAAATGAAGTACCCGGATTTGGGGGTGTCACAGGTTGGTATCAAAGCTTTAGGTTATGAACCTTAGGTGGGGAAAACCTTAGGAAGTAGCCTTTAAGGAAATAGAAAACATAGAGGTGTTTAACTCTTATCGGGTTTTAAGGAATGAATTAAGGCATCCATTGAAACTAAACAATAAAAGACATTATATGCTATGTGTTAATAACTTATGTGCTCGCCAGTATCTATAATGTTAAGTAGAACTTAAAATATTATGTTGTCAGGATGTCTGACGATGGAGGATCCAGTCCAGCTAGGGAGGTGATACCTCAGGTGCCTAGAGATGACGAACCTCGGGATATTCACGTAGTGCGGGAACGGTCGATCCAGGAGGATAAGCCTGTGACCAATCCCGAGGAGTATAGTCCTGAGGAGATAGAGGAGGATGATGAAGAAGAGGCTCCTGTGGAGTTTTCACCAAACTCTTTATCAGCTAAGATATATGATGTTTTGTATGACCGTAACATAGAGTTACAGGATAATGTAGAGGAACTGAAGGAGATGGTTGATATGCATCACGTTGCGTTGGAATAGAAGGATGTAGAGATTTAGGAACTTGACTCAAAACTTGGAAACACAGAATGTGACTTAGTTCATACCAAGGGTCAGCATGAAGACCTATTGGCAGTAAACGAGAAGATGAAGACTGACATGGAGAAGTTAAAGGATGACTTCAAAGAGGAATCAGCTAATCGTGCAAGAGCAAAGGATGCTTGGATGAAGGCGACTCAACGTGCAGATCGTGTTGAGGCTAAGGCCCAAGTGAAGAAAGCCAAGATGAAGGAGATGGATTATGCTTTTAATTCTGCGATTGATAGGGCCAACGTCAAAAAGCACCTCCTGAGGGGTCTACTAACAATA
This sequence comes from Panax quinquefolius, assembly GCA_020205615.1. NCBI lineage: Eukaryota > Viridiplantae > Streptophyta > Magnoliopsida > Apiales > Araliaceae > Panax > Panax quinquefolius. The sequence continues at coordinate 80,058,350 of CM035164.1, read as the reverse complement.
ACGATGAGGCCAACGCTAATCCGGTTCAACAGTTGGTAGCTTTGTTGATGGGAGCACTTGCAAATCAACCGCAAGCTCAAGTTACGACTTTCAAGAAATTCAAAGCGGGTGGACCGCCAGAGTTTCAAGGGTCCATGAATCTAGTGGAAGCCCAAACCTGGATCATGGAAATGGAGAAGGTGTTTGATGTTGCTAGAGTTAACAAAGATCAAAAGACTGCATTCGCGACGTTCATGCTAATGTCCGAAGCTAGCTACTGGTGGCAAGCAAATAAGGTTCGTGGGGGACAAGGAGTGATAATGTGGGATAGATTTAAGGAATTTTTTTTCGAAATGTAATTTCCAGCGACTTCTTGGAATCAGTTGGAGGTGCAATTTCTGGAGTTGAAGCAAGGAACCATGACGGTGCCAGAATAAGCTGCGAAGTTTAACGAGTTAGCAAGGTTTGTCACTTATCAAGTCAATACGGATGAGCGTAAGGCGAGAAGGTTCGAAGAAAGATTGAAACCTTGGTTGTATAGCATGGTTTCAATGTTCCAGTTAAATACATTTGCGGCTGTACTGGAAAAGGCAATTATCGCGGAAGGTGGAAGTGATGCCTTGACCAAGTACAACTAATAACAGAAGAAGAGGAAGAATGATATCGAGAATAAGGCTGGTGGAAGTAATGTTAGAAGTAACAATCAGAAGAGGAAGTGGAATGAGAATTCGACTACGGGAGGACAGCAGGGAATTCAACAGAAGAAAAGTTTGAAGCTTGTGCTACTTGTGGAAAGTACCATACTGAGGTGTGTTTGAAGGGAAAATGGGTGTGTTTCAACTGTGGTCAGGAGGGACACATTGAACCGAACTGTTTTAGCCCAAAGAAAGGAGCATGTTTTACCTACGGTTTAAAGGATTACATGGCTCGTGATTGTCCTAAAAAGCCAGCGGGGAGTGCAAGTGGAGGAAAGGGAAACAACAACGATGGTGGTGTATTGACTATCACTGGACCAGCACAATCAAGCCGACCTACTGCGAGAACTTTCAATATGACCGTGCATGATGCTGTTCACTCTAAGGATGTGGTGTCAGGTATCCTTCTGATTAATGGTATTAATGCTTATGTACTGTTTCATTCGGGTGCTACTTGTTTATTTATATCTGATGAATTTGCTCAAAACTTAGATTTGCCTCAAGAAGAATTAGATTATCCTTTGAGCATAGAGATTTCAAATAGGGAAGTGATTCATGTTAGGTTCATATATAAGAATTGTAGAGTGGTTATAAAGGGTCAAGAGATGAGGGTAGACTTGATACTAATTAGACTTGGTGAATTTGATGTTATACTGGGAATGGATTGGTTATTCAATTACGGAGCAGTAATTGATTGCCAAAGGAAGTGTGTTAACCTTATGACTCCGTCAAAGGTTGTGTTCTATGGCAGAAAATCACCTTGACAGGCAAGTTGTCTGACGGTGATGCAAGCCAAGAAGTTGTTAAGATAAGGATGTGTAGGATACTTAGCCTACATAGTCGATACACACAAGAAGAGTGTGAAGTTAGAAGAGATACCGATTATAAAAGATTTTGCAGACGTATTTCCTGATGATTTGCCAGGTCTTCCGCCGGATCGACAAATCGAGTTTGTGATTGACTTAATACCAGGAACGACCGCGATATCTAAAGCACCATACAGAATGGCCCCGGTAGAAATGAAGGAGTTGATGGTGCAATTGTAAGAATTGCTCGACAAGAAGTATATTCAGCCAAGTGTGTCGCCATGGGGAACACCGGAGTTATTTGTTAAGAAGAAGGATGGATCAATGCGGCTTTGCATTGATTACAGAGAATTGAATAAGGTCACGATTAAAAATAAGTATCCGTTACCAAGGATCGATGATCTGTTTGATCATTTGAAGGGTGCGCGAGGTATTTTCAAAGAGCGGACTTGAGGAGGTGGTTATCATCAATTTGAAGGTGAGGCTAGAAGACGTACCAAAGATGGCATTCAGAACTCGGTATGGTTATTACGAGTTTCTGGTTATGTCATTTGGTTTAACCAATGCACCTGCAGCATTCATGGATTTGATGAACAGGGTGTTTAAATCATTCTTAGATAAATTTGTGGTGGTGTTTATTGATGATATCCTGGTGTATTCTAAGACCAAGGAAGAATATGTAGAATACTTAAGAGTGATGTTGGAGACATTGAGAAAAGAGAAGTTGTACGCAAAAATTTCAAAATGTGAGTTTTAATTGGAACGTATACAGTTTCTCGGGCACGTTATTGATAAAGACAGAATTTTGGTAGATCCATCAAAAGTTAAAGCTATAGTAAACTGGGATCAACCGAAAACACCATCAGAGATAATGAGTTTCTTAGGGTTGGCAGGTTACTATAGGCGTTTTATTCAAGATTTTTCCAAAGTTGCGACCCCGTTAACGAATTTAACCAGGAAGGCGATTAAGTTTGTTTGGACGGAGAAGTTTGAGGAAAGTTTTCACGAATTGAAGAAGAAGTTAAGTACAGCACCTGTGTTGTCATTGCCTGATGATACAAGGAATTTTGTGGTGTATAGTGACGCACCGCATAAAGGACTAGGTTGTGTGCTTATACAGAACGGCAGAGTTATTGCGTATGCATCACGTCAATTAAAAGATTATGAAAAAGGGTATCCGACTCATGACTTAGAGTTGGCTACGGTGGTGTTTGCCCTGAAGATTTGGAGACATTATCTTTATGGAGAGAGGTGTGAGATATATACTGACCATAAAAGTATGAAGTATATCTTCACACAAAAAGATTTGAATATGAGGCAAAGAAGATGGTTGGAGCTGATCAAAGACTATGACTGCGATATTTTCTATCATCCCGGAAAGGCGAATGTTGTTGCTAATGCTTTAAGTAGGAAGGGACGAGAGAAGTTAATGATGTTGACAGCTCAGGAGAAGTTAGTGTCGAAAATGGCTAAGATGGAATTGGAAATTAAATATCCTACAAAATCCGATGAGAAGTTATTCCAAATAGGAAATGATTCAACGTTGGTAGATAAAGTGAGGAATGAACAACTTAATGATGAAGAATGCGAAAAGAAAAAACAAAAAGTATCTGAAGTGGAGGAAAGCAAATTCAAAATCAATTCAGAAGGGTTACTTCGATTCGAAGGGAGAATTTGGGTTCCGCTAGTACCAGAAGTTAAAGAAGAAGTTCTGAGTGAAGCTCACAACTCAAGATATTCGATTCACCCTGGGAGTACAAAGATGTACCAGGATCTTAGACATCATTTTTGGTGGCCGAATATGAAAAAAGGATGTGGCTGAGTGTGTGGCAAAATGCTTAACGTGTAAGAAAGTTAAAGCTGAACATCAAAGGCCAAGCGGATTGTTACAACCGTTGGAGATACAAGAATGGAAATGGGAGCATATCACAATGGATTTTGTGGTAGGTCTTCCAACAACCCAACAAGGATACGATGCCATCTAGATGATTGTCGATTGATTGACGAAGTCGGCACACTTTTTGCCAATCAATCTTTGATTTACCCTGGATCGGTTGGCAAAACTGTACGTGAAGGAAATTGTGATAAGACACGGTGTACCTATGTCCATTGTATTAGACAAAGATCCACGTTTCACATCTAATTTCTGGAAATGATTAAAAGAATGCTTAGGAACACAGCTGAGAATGAGCACAGAGTGAGAGAACCATCAAAACACTAGAAGATATGCTCAGAGCATGTGTCATGGATTTCAAGGGGAATTGGGATGACCATCTACCATTGGTGGAATTTGCTTATAATAATTGTTATCACGCGAGTATTGGCATGCCGCCTTACGAAGCGTTATACGGCAGGAAATACAGAACTCCGTTATGCTGGGATGAGGTAGGTGAACGTCAACTATTGGGTCCAGAGATGGTACAACAAACCGTCGAAATCATCAAGGTCATTCGAGCAAGATTGATAGCTGCACATGATAGACAGAAGAAATATGTCGATCAACACCGACAAAATCGGGAATTCGATGTTGTTAGTTATGTTTTCTTGAAAGTATCTCCCTGGAAGGGGAAAATTCGATTTGGCAAGAAAGGGAAATTAAGCCCTAGGTTTATAGGACCTTTCGAAGTGCTTCGACGGGTTGGTGAAGTGGCATACGAGGTAGCCTTACCTCCAGAATTGGTGCATATCCATAATATTTTCCACGTCTCAGTGTTGAGACCATATAAGCCTGACTATAAACATGTTATAGAATATGAGTCATTACAGTTTGAGAAAGACTTAACATATGAAGAAGTCCTTGTTCAAATTGTTGACAGAAAAGAGCAAGTACGAGGAATAAGGTGATACCTTTTGTTAAGATAATCTGGAGGAACCACAATGCTGAGAAAGCTACGTGGGAACTTGAAGATGTTATGATGAGAAATTATCCTCAGTTGTTTGCTTAATCTTGTATAGCGATTCTGGGGACAAAATCTTGTTAAGGGGGGAAGAATGTAATGAATGAATTTTTTGAGTTGTGATTCTGGGGACAGAATCCTTTTAAGGAGGGAAGAATGTAACGATCGAGAAATTTGTAATTTAATTTAAATATTTATTGAATTAAATAAATATTTTAAATAATTTATTTATTGAGGAAAATAAATAATTTATGAATTGTAGTGAATTAATTTAGTAACTAAATTGATTAATGATAATTTTATTGAGGGATTTAATTTAAGAAAATAATTAAATTAAATGAACTGTTTAAGTTAAAGGAAATAAATAAATTAAATAAGGTGATGTGTCTAATTTATTAATTAAATTAGAGATATAATTATTTATTAATTATAAGGTATAATGATAATAAGAATTTTATTATTATTATAAGTTATTTAAAATTAGCTAAACTAAAGTTATTTAATTAACTAAATTAATGGTGTGACATGAAAACTATATAATAAGAATAATATAAAAATAATTTAGTTTATGAAGTTATATGGAAGCCAAACAAGGAATAGTGAATAATATAAAAATAATTTAGTTTATAAAAACTATATAATAAGAATAATATAAAACTAATTTAGTTTAGAAGAAGACTGGATACTGGAATAGTGAAGTAGCAGAATACTCTTCTTCTTCCTCTCTATAGCTTCTCTCTCTATAATTGCTCTTGTGAGTTTTAGTGAATTAGTGAGAATGAAAGAAGAATGAGCTTCTATTTATAGGAAAAATAGTTTTGATAATTGCACATTTTGGGGCTCGAATTATTACAGTATAGTACCTTCATCTTTTCCTCCATTTTTAATTTAGTCCAGCAAGTATTATCAATCTTGTATCACCTCCCCTAATAGTAATACATGTGAACCAATAGTTCTATTCATGTGAGCAAATAGTTATATGCATGTGAACTAATAGCAATTAATTGCTCATTTATCCGATTAATTAATTGCTCGTTTGGTCAATTTAACATCCAGAAATCAATTATTATCGAAAAAAATGTCAGTTTCTACTAACACAAATAATCCCAACATAATGGAAATATTTTTATCAACAATTTCATCTTTAATCAACACGAATTTATTCATCATTAATAATATAACTCACAATATTTAACAACCAGATCATTCCCAGAAAAGAGGGGGATTTTCGATAAGGATTTCTCCCTATTGGGGCACAATTAGGTGATCAACCCCCTTTCCTCGATATAACTTTCTAGACATCATCAATATTGCAAATAATAATATGAATAACTTTGTCGTCTTAATAATTGATTTAATAATATAAAATATTATACAGATGATACTATGACAATAATTGAATCAATAATATGAGAGATATTATGCAACAATTACTATAAAAATAATTGAGTATAATTGAGTGACTTCTCACGTAAACATCAATAATCAATATCGTGTGCTACTATGCAACCACACGTATTACTGTACTTTTACCACCGGGTAGTTCAACAGTTTAACGGTTAAACTTTCTCCGTTATTTTTATAAGAAGATATTTCTGTCGTTTTCTAACTCAAAAACAATACTTAGTTATAGGGTCCTAACGATTCTGCCAGTGCATCTGAATATTCCTTGTTAAAAGCGAATATTTCAGAGCCAAGATCTTTCTCCACGTCCCAATCACGCGCATATGAAAAGCGTACAGATATATCACCTCAGGGGAGCAAAGGATTCAGTAGTCGAACAAATCGACACAAAAGCATTCGACAAATCGATGAGCTTTGGCCAAGTCGAGGGATAGCTCGGCGTGAAAGTCGATGTCGGCGATCTGAGGTCAACAATGGAGAAAATAATAATCTAATATGCGAGAGAGAATAATAATATGAATGTGTGTAATATATTTGATACTTACCCTCTTTTGTGATCTAGCCCATATATACTCCAATCCGGTTTATCGTGCCACCCATCATCTCGACACCTTTTCCCCCACTCCGGTCATTTCGGTAGAAAGTATGTAGCCTCTCTCTCTCACTGCTACCACTCTTTGCCACCGCCGGTCATCTGAGTCCATCCTCATTAATGCCGTGCGAAAGGTGGCGAGACATAGTAATCGACTATCGTTTGGCATAATGATTCTGCGGTCGAAGTTGGGTTAAGTGACAATTTGTATAATGGGCGATTCGATGACTAAGCCCGAATAATGGAAATGACCCAACAATGGGATCAGCAAGAAAGGACCCGATGAAATAATCAAATAAATTGGGCCCAAACCATTCGGACCAACCGGGATTAGCGTAACATGATCGAGGAGGAGCCCATTAAGTGCGGCCCGATAAGGAAAAAGATTATGGCTGACATTGCCCCTAGTCTTTTATTAAGCAGGGTGTTTAATGAAAGACTATAAGCGATATAGGCCCATGATATAGCAATTATGATAAATCACAAGAGGTCAAAGTGAAACTCACCAAAGCCCAACAAAGCCGGTCCAAATTGATATCGAGGAATAGAAATGGGAGGCCCGATAAACACAAGTCCACTCGGTGAAGATATTTAGACCCAAAAGCGGATGAAACCTCTTCCCATTCACCATCATTCTTTGTGAATTAAATGTACGCCCTCGATTACTGTGTATAGCAAATCGATTATAAAAGGTAAACTTTACCAATTTCAGCGGTTTTACACCTGATTTGAAATTTGAACCTTTGAGCTTTCTTCTCTCTGCGAGAACTTCTTCCTCATTTCACGAAATCTCAATAATGGTATTTGTGAATTCGTGACTCTGTTACCAAATCTCTCCAACCCAAACCCCTAACGAGAGGGTTGAGTTCCAACCCCAATCTTCAACAACTATGGGGGAAATCCACCTCGATCCCCACACCGACTTGACTTCTTGAGAGGGCGGGGAACAATTTCCTCATGCCAACATCCCTCCTCCGTCACGGAATCGAGATCGTATCCTTGGACTCGTTATCCAGATTCACGACATGTATATGCCGTAAGGGCTCCTGCTCTGAAAGCGTATGTACCAATGGACAGGACGGTTGGGTCGCCATGCAGATCACCTTCACGGAAAAGGGGTTCGCTACCTCTCCATGCTTTTGTCGTTACCCTCCTAGGGTTCATAGGAGTGGGCTTTGCTCGATTAGTGCCCAATTCTACATCCACATCCTGGCATTCATTGCCTTTTGTCATGAATTAGGGATTTCTCCTCGTTGACATCTTCTTCACCCTCTTCTCTGCTGGGAAAGTCTCGAAAGCGAGGCTTCAAAATGTTGAGTGGCGGTCTCCCAGGCCAGACACACAGTTAGAGAGGAGACCCTTGATGGATACCCCTTCCAACAACAAGGGTTGTACGAGAAGTGGTTTTTAAATCACGGGGACGAGATCTCTTCTCTTCAGTTGGACTACCTACGATCGGGTCTCTGTGACTTTGGAGACATCTCAGAAGAAGCGTGTGAGGAGATGGCGGACTTTTGAAGAAGATTCCTCAAAAGAATGGAGTTTTACACTTACGACCAAACAAGCTGGCTATATGACCACAAATGTAAGTTTGAACAACTTTGTAACATAATTTTTGAGATATATAAATGATCGGGTTACGATATATGGTTTTTGCGGTGTCTACGATCAAACCAACTTCTTTGGAAGTGAAAGATCTGGAAGATTTTTTGGCGGGGAAGAATACGGATCTGGCGAAGAACATCCGTGAAGAGTCTTTCGGTGATCCCCCCATCATAGATCCACCACTACACTCCCTCAAAATGATGAACCCCTGAGCCAAGTGAGCCCAACATGCAGAAGAATCCCTCGGACCCGTAGAAGAAAAAGATCCATGAAAAAATCAAATCCACCCAGCAGGATACAAACCCGAAAGTGATCCGGAAACAATTTCGAAGCAACCCCACAAACAACCCCATCATCGACCCCGATCCTACACCCTACGAATCTATCCGGTGAGGAGGAGTTTGCTCGACATTCCTTTGCGATCGGGCCAAGGTTCTTCGTGTGAAAAAGATAAGGGCGAGATAACCCCCCATTGTAGAAGAGCTCAGAGTTCCTTCGTCTTGGTGACATCCTCCGATAATCCCACGAAATCCAAGTGCACGATGATGAGCAAGTCGGATCATCCCCACTCCATCGAAAAAGGAAACATCCATCGGGAGACGACCACCGGTTCATCTTACGCACCGCCATGACCCCGAACCCCTCTTGCTCGGTCTCCTTCTCCGAAACCATACATGTGGACTCCTCGCCGATTCGCAATCAACCCCGCCTTCTCCTCCAAGACGAGCATTTGCCGAATTCGGCGAGGGCGCCATATGGCCTCTCAACCATGTGGCCTCGATTTAATGCCCATTTTCCCTTTCAATTTATTCAGCGCCCGTTCGTGAAGCAGATGATCATCGGTTGAGAAGCGATTCAAAGCGAGGATTTACTCGGTGAGGCATGAGCTACTTGGCGAAGGTAAGCGGTTCTCTTCTTTATTTCGAATTTATCTTCATACTTATACATCTGGCCCGATCAAATAATATTGGACATGCATGGCGAATCTTTGTGTTGAGGCGTCTGCGTCCAAGGGTCTCTCTGAGGTAGAATCGAGGAAGAGGCTACGAGGAAGGAGAATGCCCCGAAGTGCGCCTTGGCTGGGGAAAAGACTCAGCGTGAATGCATTCTTCATACAAATGAAGGACTTCAAAAGAGTTAGCCAAGCGAGGGAGATGTGAAGGCCTCGATGAAGAACTAAAAGTCGACCAAAGCACTGACGAGGAGATCGTCGAAATGAATATTGACTTGGTTCGGAGGAGGCGAGATAAGGATGGAGAAGATCAAGGAATTAAAAGGCGATGCTAAACTCGACTAAGACCATCCAAAAACTAAATTTGGCGAGAGACTCGTCATCATGAATAAGCGGCAAAAGCTTGAAGAAGAAATCGAGAACTTAAGGCCCTTTGGGACCTTGGGCCTCCCTCGTAGATGATCTTCGCAAACAAATCATGAAAGTATCGGAACTCGGATGAGATCAGATGGGAAATAATGAAGATATACTACGAGGAGTTTGGTGTCTCTGGGAGTCGTGGCGAGGAGAAGTTGATTCTGCGAGCCAGCGGATCCATCCTTGCTCGACTCTTGAGGATAGCGAGGATGGCGCTGAAGGATGATTTTTCCTTGGTTTTATTGAAGAATATTTATGAAGACTTACATTATGTTTCTTTCTTTAATTTATAGGACTTGTAAAAATTATCTAATATTGTAATTAGATTGAATATCAATGAAAAATGGTTTCATTCCTTATGACTTGATTGCATTTACTTTACTACCGATACTCGATATTAATTTAAGCTGGAAAGATGCACAAATTCTTTCATGGGTGAACTTCGAGCTATTAAGTAACAACTAAACATGTCATATAATGAGATAAGATGAAGTTAAAGAATGAGGCATTTCGAACTCGACACTTAGAAAAATTTTAGGTAATAAAGTAAAGGGATACTTATTAATTTACCAAAGTGTGAGATAGATCTGCTTCATTAGGAATTTGTTTTTACCGAAAGGCTAACAAAATCAAAAGATGACATTTGCCTACCACGAAGGGCGACAAAGTCTAAGGATGACACTTGCCTACCACGAAGGGCTGACAAGGTCGAAAGTGATGACAATTGCCTACCAGACTCGAGGGCTGACAAGTCTTAAGGATGACACTTGCCTACCACGAAGGGCACGACAAGGTCTAAGTGTCGACAATTACGATTACCTACGCGCGGGGCGACGACAGCGTCTTAAGGATGACACTTGCCTACCACGACGAAGGGGGCGACAAGGTCTAAGTGTCGACAATTGCCTACCACGCGGGGGGCTGACAGCGTCTTAAGGATGACACTTGCCTACCACGAAGGGCTGACAAAGGTCTAAGTGTCGACAATTGCCTACCTACGCGAGGGCGACAACGTCTTAAGGATGACACTTGCCTACCGAAGGGCACGACAAACCCTAAGGTCCGACAATTGTCTTAGGGATGGCGTCCACGAACCTCCTACCATGGCGTTTGGGCACGACAAACCCATAAGGACCCAAGGACCCGAAAAGGCTACCATCGAATGGTTCGTGAGTCCCCCGAACCTCTAGCACCATTGAGCGATAAATAGCGAAGACAAGATTTGTTTGAGAAAAAGGGAACTTTTATTGATGATGACATAAATATTTCTGAGACTTCGATGTCTTGACATCATTTTCTTGAAAGTACTTCCTAAGCTTTGCCGCGTGCCAAGTATTCTTAATTGTTGACCCGTCTAATGCCTTCAACCGATAAGTCCCGGCCCGGCGCCGGTGATTTCATACGGTCCTTCCGGTTTGGCATCGACTTTCCCAGATTACGAGGTGTAGATGCTTGACTTCTCTACGAGGACAAAATCTCTACTTCAAACTCTTGAAACTTTACCCCTTGTTATAATGCTTGGCCACTCTTGACGATAAGTACGCTAATTTGATTAAATTTGTTTCTCGACTTCCTCAAGCAAATCAAGATTGGCCTTAAGCCCTTCCTCATTGTAGATCTCTTTGAATTGGCTAACTTAGAAGACTTGGAGATCAATTTCAAGCTGGGACTAAGGCATCGATTACCATAAGCCAATCTGAAAGGTGAATCCCCGTTGTAGTCCTTGGAGTAGTTCGGTAAGCCCATAACGCTAAGTAGCTCTTACGGCCCATCGCCCTTGGCCCCGTCAATCTGCGCTTGATCCCATTCATTGACGATTACATTGGTCACTTCAACTTGTCCGTTTGGCGAGGATGAGCTCTTGAAGTCTTTTCATCTTTGGATCCCAGTTCTTTCAAAAATGCTTCAAATTTCGATCCTGGCTGGCGTCCATTGTCGATATTACCACCTTAGGAATCCGAAGCGAATCTCTGATTGATTCTTTCAAAATTTCAAGCATTCTGTTTAGTTATTAACCTAAGTGGCTTTGCTTCTACCCGTTTGGTCGTATAGTCGATGGCAACTATAACAAAAGCCCGACTTGACCTTTTGCTTTCGGTAGTGGACCCGATATATCAACCCCAGACGGTGAAGGGTATAGGAGATAAGATCGAGTATAGCTCTTACGGTGGGTGATGTGGGATCGGATTTGTTGAGTTGACACTTCTCGCACTTCTTGACATATTGATCGCTTCCTTGAAGATGGTAGGCGATAATACCCTTGTCGAAGTACTTTATAGGCTAATGACTTAGCCGTATAGTCGCCACAGATGCCTTCATATACTTCTCGGGAGCATATTTGACGGATGGAGTCGAGGCATTTGATAGTGGAGATGGAGAGAAAGCCTTTGGAGCAGATCCCCATCAATCGAGAACAAAATTAGCGCTCTTATACTTGATTTTCTTGGCTAGCATCCGATCCAGAAGGTAAGGCGCCATCTGCGGATACTCTATATATGGAGTCGACCCGGTAGATTGGTTGGTTGATCGATGCACATCATCAGATTCATAATGGACACTAGGATGTTGCAAAATTTCTAAAGTAAGCCGAGCCCATCAAAGGCGTTAACATCCGTAGTGGCTAATTTGGAGAGTGCATCGACAATTGAATTGTTATTACGCTCGACCCCTGAAACTCGTAGGATTGGAAATGTTGAAGTTGTTCCTTGATTACGCTAGATATTTGATCATTTTGGGCCTCGAGCCGTATTCCCGAGAAAGTTGTTTAACGACTAGCGAGAATCACTGAAGATGATTATTCTTTGCACTTCAAGACTCTTTGCGGTCGTAACCTACGCAAATACCGCCTCATTACTCGACCGTTGTTTGTCGCTTTAGCTGAAATCGATGGCTTTCTTGCACCTTGAATCCCTCGGACTCGTCGAGAATAATCCTGCTCCAGCGGCGTCCAGTGGTAGAAGACCCATCTGCATCTGGCATCCACGAACTCGCTTACTTTGAAGAAGCTGCAAGCTGCTCTGTCCAGATCCTTGACTTACGCCACAACTTCATCGACTTGACGGAAAGCGAGCATTGACCACAAAATCAGCCGAAAGCTTGCCCTTTGATGGTGGTTGGGGATGATATTCAATGAAAAATTGGGATGACTCCATCGTCCATGCGGCTAATCTCCCCGATACCTCGGGTTTGCCCATAATCTTCTTCAAAAGGTGATTGTGTATACTATTACCAATCTACCACGGAAGTATTGCCTAAGCTTTCGACTAGCGTTATTAAAGCAAAAGCAAACTTTTCAATGTTGGTACCTTGTTTGACATCCGAAGGACATGGCTTACATAATAAGCGGGGTTGCTTACTTACTGACTTCACGCACCAAAAGCGCTCCTACTGCATGACGAACTAAATTTGCTAAGTATAAATATAGAGGCTCGGCGGAGGCGGGCTTCACCAACAAAGGTCTTAGAAGATAAGTAGGACTTGATGCTCTGGAAGGCGTCCTCACACTCAAAGTCCATTGAAAGCGTCTTTGCATTCTTGGCCCTTTCGATGTATCAAAGAAGCGGTAAACATCTTTACTGCAGACTTGGACATGAACCTCCTTAAAGGCTGCAATCCTTCGGTCGGGACGTTGAACATCTTTAAATGGTGAGGAGTCTTCGTATTCGAGGGATCGCTTGAATCTTCTCTGGATTGGCTTCAATTCTCTCTCGGTGACAAGATAACTTAGAAATTTGCCGACCCCTAGGCCAGAAGGTGCATTTGAGTGGGGTTCAATCTTAAATTGTGATGTGAATTATGCGAAAGCATTCTTCTAAATCATCCGGATGTTTATGCACCAACATGCTCTTGACAATCATGTCGTCGCGTACACCTCCACATTCACCTTGGTGATATATCGAAGACATGGTTCATCATCCTGCGGTATGTGGCTCGGCATTGATGAGGTAGAAAGTCATTTTCTTATAGGCATATCTACCGAGCGATGCGTAATGAGCAGCGTCTTGGTATATCCTCTTTGCACATGGAAATTTGATGATATCCGGAGAATCGTCCATGAAACTTAATAAAGCATACCCAAAGTGGCATCGATGAGTTGGTCGATGTGGGGCGTGAGTAGAAATCCTTTGGACAAGCTTTATTTAGATCGGTATAATCGATGCGGACTCGCCATTTACCATTACATACGGACCCGGCACCACATTTGCCATCCATTGTGGGTGTCGATCTCGAAGATGAAGTCGGTTGCCAGCGGTTTAGTAATCTCTTCATCGATGATGATTGACGGCGTTTGGTGCAAAGATCCTCCTCTTACTGTCGAATTTGGTTTCTTTTGCGGGTCCACCTCAGCCGATCTTCGGTGATATCCACCTTACTCTCGGCATATCACGAGGTTCCCGTGCGAAAATGTCGACATAGCATTGCGGGGAGCTCCGTGAGGTTCGTCCAGGAGAGGTTAAGTGGACCGAACCTATTTTCACCAAACTTGTTTGCCTTGCGGGATGAGCTCTATCTCCTCGTTTCTTGATTTGGCATGACCAGCGGTTTGGAACTACTCTCTGTGAAGGTTCGATCTCTATCGCCGTAGTGCCTACTACCTTGATACTCCCACTCTCGAAGTGATCACGAGCGTTCTATAACACCTTACGGCGAGATCAAATCCCTTTCACCCGCTTGACCCCATGGTAGTAGGAAATTTGATTTTGAAATGAGGAATTGAGGTCGCGACTTGCAAAGCAATTAAAGTAGGCCTTCCCAAAATAGCATTATAAGAAGAATCTCATACACTGACATAAAATTTGCAAATAATTTCTACTGTTGAAGTAGTTAGAAGATATTTGGTAGTTCGATGGTTCGACCACCTTGGCCAGGATCGTTACTAAAACCATATAAAAGAGCCTCTGTCCTATCTCCATCTTTCGCCCATCTAGGTGCATCCTCTACGATAAGCGTGGGCATGAGAATATCTCTGAAGACCCATTATCTACCATCATTCGCTTCGTATCCACCGAACCCACTTGCTTGATCGGCACCAATGATCCCTAAATGCGGTTCGATGACTTAGAAAGGTAATCTTCATCGATAAAGGAGATTCTGGTACTCGAATAAAGATCTATCGGTCTTGAGGAGGTACCCTGCAGCATGTGCCAGAATCCAAGTAACCGTGCGCTTCTTTCCAGCGAGTTTGCGAAGTACCCCGGTGATGACATCTATCACATGCCTTGCAGTACATTAGGGTGTGGCGCTTCTTTGAAGCTGGTTGAGATCTTTGGAGCAGGCCCTCATCTCTTGTTGATTAGTTCTGGCGACCACATCTTGAATTAAAGCCCCACCTTGTACCTTTCTTTCAATAAAGTCCTTCAAACTATACGATCGTAAAGTATCGTGTGACACGAAGCTTGATGGTAATCACAATACTTACGAGAATTCCTTTTTCGGGCTTAATGTTATCTCGAGGTGGCTCGAAGATAGGTTGATCCTTAATCGATCCAAGATAATGATACATACGTGTTGAGTCTTGTGTCGCGTCTATTCACTCTCTGAAATTTGGGGCGATGAGCGTCCTCCATTCTCATCTCAATTGTTATATTTCTTGACCCGCCTTTCGTAGCGGTCTTTATTCCCTTCATTCTTTTTTTTGGTCTCTATCGGTTACATCCGTCTGTCTCCTTAAGCGGTCGAAGAAGGGCGGCTTGAGAAACATCCATAGCTTCCTCCACCACGATATAGCCTTGACTTTGTCGAAGGCTTGGTGAGACTCTTGGGTGATGAAACATTAACTTCTTCACCAACTTCTACGATTTGACGGATCTAACCCATTACGAAATAGTCCAGCGGCTTGTAGATCGTTGAGTCATCATCACTTGGCCGGCGCTTCGCGGGCAAGCTTTCACATATTGGCCCAAAGACTCATTCGAATCTTTTGTCGAACTGAGCAGCGAACGAGTTGGTTTCCCCTTCTTTTGTTGCTCTCCGGCGAGCATGAAACTTCTTGCACATATACGCCCAAGATGAAATTGAATCAGAGGGCAAAGTCCCCATCCACTGCGGGCATCCTTTACGGCGTTGTAACAAAAGTATGACACTTAGCGACATCGCTAAAAGTCGTAATAATCCATCGATCGATTGAGCGCTTTGATTGTGGTCATAAGGATCCCCGATCCATCATAACTTTCGATATGGGGCAACTTCTTGGTGGAATCGACTTTTCTTTAAGAATCTCCGGAAAAAGGGGATGCCTTCTTTCTCTCGAAGTATCCTTCATTTTTTTGTACTTGACATTTGCTTAGAAGTTCTTTTAACTCTTTAACGGATACTCCACACCTTACGGTTGAGATGATGCTTCTTTTTAGGTGACTCCTTCCTCCTCCAGAGTGGATGGGTTTCTTACTGATAGAGCCTTGACTCTAGAAGGACTTTACGATGATGCGAGTGTCCACGGGGTGGTGTACCCTCGGTAGACTCTCGGGAGTCGATCTCTAGATATACTGCCGTCTACGAGCTCGGGCACTATGGCGAGAATGTGCTGCAACAAAAGGGCTTTCTTTGTGGTCTCGGGAGTGTGATCTGCGGATCGACCTCTTCGTTCTTTCAGAGCCTACTCCTTAGAATCGGCGGGGTGATGTGCCCTCTTGATCTTTGAGGAGTAGGGCTTGGGATCTTCTTCTTTCTCGAGTTTGGCCCGAGACTCTCACTGAATGAGCAGGCTCTTTCCCACTCCGGTGTCCTTGCTCTTGGATTGATCATGCTTGAGCTCTTCGTCCCTCGACTCGCCATCAAGGGCCATACGCTTTCGGCTATATATATCTGTCTTTGCTTCACGAGTACTTCCATAGCTCTATCCGCTTCATCGCCATCTTAGCGGTCGTGAAGCTTTTTCGTCTTAGTCGTCTCTCGGTATCGAGTTCTAGGCGAGGTGCCTTCTACTCGTTTCCGACCATGGCCAGACGCTTTCTCCGTCGGGAAGACTAGCCTACGTTTAGCCTTGCCCACCGCCTTCGGCCGAAAATCTTCATGTGATCGTTTGGACGCTGTGCTGGCATGAACACTTATTGCCGGTCCTAAACGATCCTTGAGACACTTTCGTGGTGTCGATTCCTTTGGCGACCATGGCGCCCCCCGAATGTAGGTGTTCTACTCTTTACCATGAATACGGCGTAGAAACAAACACGATTCGTGATTGAAAAATACTCGGGACACTAGAACTCGACCCTCCTTCTAGCGCTTGATGTTAGCGCAAGATCTTTCTCACGTCCAAATCACCGAGGCAGCGTCCAGATATCCTGCTGCGATTCGACAATCGACACCAAAAGCTTGGCGGCTGGCCGAGTCGAGGGATAGCTCGGCGTGAGAGTCGATGTCGGCGATCACAAGGTCAACAATGGGAGAAAATAATGCCTAATGTATGCGAGAGAGAATAATAATATGAATGTGTGTAATATTTTGATACTTACCCTCTTTTGTGATCTTAGCCCCATACATACTCAATCCGGTTTCTGGTACCACCCATCATCTCGACACCTTTAGCCCCCCACTCCGGTCATTTCGGTAGAAAGTATCCCATCCTCCTACTCTCTCTGCTACTACTATCGTTTCTTTTTTGCATAGCAAAGTTGGGTTAAGTGATGAATTGATCCCATCCTCATTAATGCCGTGCGAGAAAGGTGGCGGAACGTAGTAACGTGATCGACTATCGTTTGGCATAATGATTCATGGATTCTTCCATAGTTTTTTAAAGTTGGGTTAAGTGACTAATCATTTGGATATATAATATACGATTCTATGCAATTAGTATATATTTTCCAAATTCCTAGATAGTTTGGTTTAAGCTAATTTTTCCAAAAAATAATTTAATAATATCTATCAGCTCAAGTACCACTAGCAAGGCTAGAGGGATTAGGCGTTAGCGAATAGAGGGATAATCCATGCTGGAAGGTATGTTGTTTATTCCTATTTCAAATGTCAAACTTTTATTGGTTTTAGCCTATTAGGGTTTTTATCAATCACATTTTCATGGGTACTATGGTAAACTGTCATTAGCCCTGATGAAGAGATGACTTTGGTGGATCATCTAAATGGTATGTCTCTTGCTGCTAGAGCAAAATGAGAGCTCAAATCATTGTTGGTTTCTCTTGTGATGCTTTTCAAGGAAGACATTGCGAGGAAATTGCAACGATTCGGAGAAAACTTTCAACTGTCCCAAATGGCAGTGATAAATCTAACTGGAGATGCAGTGTCCAGTGATATTATACATGAAAATGCTTTTTCTCTAGAGCAGTGCATTTAGAGGTTTTCTCTTGGCAGGCCAAAGTATTTCTTTCACCTTAACAACTATATCTTAGATTCAGAATTTGTTTATGGATATGTAACGAGTATCCAAGAATATTTATGAAGTGTCGGTATTCGATTAATTACATTGCCATAATCCTTTTTTTAACTTATTGAAATTGGGGGTAAATTAAATTTCTCTCCTTGGATCATATTACGCTTTAGTCTGGTTAGTCAAGAATGGGTTGGGTCCAGTTACTTAATTATTTCATTGGGTCCTTTCGGTTAGATCCAGACGTTTGGGTCATTTCCATTATTTGGGCCTAGTCATTGAATTGGCCCATTATACAAATTGTCACTTAATCCAACTTTGACCAATAATCATTATACCAAGTGATAGTTGACTACTGTGTCTGTCAACTTTCTACATGGCATTAATGAGGATGGGACTCAGATGACCGGCGGTGGCAAAGAGTTGTAGCAGGTGAGGAAGTAGGCTACATACTTTCGACTGAAGTGACCAGAAGTGGGGGAAAAGGTGTCAGGAAATGATGAGTGGCACGGTAAACCGGGATTGGAGTATGTATGGGGCTAAGATCACATAAGAAGGTAAGTAACATA
Source organism: Panax quinquefolius (assembly GCA_020205615.1). Taxonomy (NCBI): domain Eukaryota; kingdom Viridiplantae; phylum Streptophyta; class Magnoliopsida; order Apiales; family Araliaceae; genus Panax; species Panax quinquefolius. The sequence goes on along the minus strand of CM035164.1, from coordinate 80,040,117 downwards.
CAATCATATTATTATTCTCTCTCAGACATTAGATATTATTTTCCCTCCATTGTTAACCTTGTGATCGCCTATACTGACTCTCACGCCGGAGCTATCCCCCGACGGTCAGGCCGTCAAGCTTTTGGTGTTGACTTGTTGAACTGTGCAGGATATCGGATGCGTCTTGGTGATTGGGACGTGGAGAAAGATCTTGGCGTTAACATTGGCGCTAGTAGGAGGGCGAGTTCTAGTGTCCTGAGTATTTGTCAATCACAAATTGTAGCTGCTCTACGTCGGAATCCATGGTGAGGAAGAGTAGAACAGTTACTTCTAAAGGATAGCTGATGACTATGACTTCGTCTACACAATGAGTATATGTCAAGGATTGATTGGGTCCTTCAAAGAATGCTCATCTTTGATCACGCTTATAAGCGAGTTTCGGGGTTCTCGTTCGAGAACCCAAGATGATGCTAGAAGGGATTGATTTTTGCTGCCGTGAGAAGACCTGACCATGGTCGGAAAAGGGTAGAAGGCATATTGCTTAGAATCCTATATCGAAGTGGTCAGACTGACATACCGATCAAGTTAGAAAGAAGTTTACACTTTAAAAACATGTCTCAAGGCCGTCCTTGGGATCGAAGCAGACCCAACAGCCATTTTCCTGATTGGCCGAAGAAGGGTATTTTGCCCTATTGGTCTTCGGGATTATGGTCGAAGCTGAGTAGAAGAGGACCCAACAGCCATTTTCCTGATTGGACGAAGAAGGGTATTCCGCCCTATTGGTCTTCGGGATTATGGTCGAAGCAGAGTAGATGAAGACCCAACAGCCACTTTCCTGATTGGCCGAAGAAGGGTATTCCGCCCTATTGGTCTTCGGGATTATGGTCGAAGCAGAGTAGATGAAGACCCAACAGCCATTTTCCTGATTGGCTAAAGAAGGGTATTCCGCCTTATTGGTCTTCGGGATTATGGTCGAAGCAGAGTAGAAGAAGACCCAATGACCATTTTTTCGATTAGACAGAAGAAGGGTATTCCGCCCTATTGGTCTTCGGGATTATGGTGAAGCGAGTAGATGAAGACCCAATGACCCATTTTCTCCGATTGGTAGAAGAAGGGTATTCCGCCCTATTGGTCTTGGGATTATGGTGAAGCGAGTAGATGAAGACCCAACAACCATTTTTCCGATTGGCAAAGAAGGGTATTCCGCCCTATTGGTCTTGGGATTATGGTGAAGCAAACCCGAAGTCACTCACGAGAATCCACAGAGGCACAACGCCTGTGGATACTCATCTTTGGAGAGGCCCATCTAAAGCTATAGGTTCGAATGGAAAAGACAAGACTACTCGGAAGAGACTTTGAGAAGGTCTCTGTCCAAATCGACAGAAAGATGTTTGCCAATCTTTGGTACGTGGAAAGGGCCGAAGAATGTTAAGGCGTTCCAGTGGACTTCGGGCTATGAAGACGCCTTCCAGGGAATAAACAACCTATCTTTATTCGGTACCTTTGTTGGTGAAGCCCGATCCTGCCGAGATATATTATTTGTACCTGGCAACTAGTTCGTTGTCAATGGGACCAGTTTTGGTGCGAGAAGTTGGGGGTGAGCAGCACCCGGTTTGCTATGTAAGTCGTGTCTTTAGGGATGAAGAAGTAAGATGATGATCGTTATGGAGAATCTGAAGAGTCAAACAAAAACCCAGATTGCGGTGCTTCAAGAGAATCGAAATTAGAGGTGTTGTTTGCAAAGGGTATTCCACTTTGGACCCATCTCCCACTATTGAGGAATTTTGGGTGCCTTGAGAAAGCTGCGAGATGTTATTCGGAGGGTTCGTATGGATCTTTCATCGACTAAATGGTTCGATTCACATAAGCCACCAAAAAGCTATATTCGATTTTATCTCCTATACCTCTTGCTGTCTGGGGGGTAGTCGTACTGGGTCCATTGCCTAGGGATCAGGTTAACAGATGTCAGCTCATGGGATCGAAGTTTAAAACATTCATAAGGGACTTCGGTAGCTCATCCATAGTCTGACAGGCACAACAAATGCCACCTCGGTGTTAGGAGGTTCGGGAGGACTCGCTGACCATTCGATGGTAGCCTCTTCGGCAGGTGGTCACTTAGACCTTGTCAGGCCCTTCGTGGTAGGCAAGTGTCATCCTTAAGACGTTGTCAGGCCCTTCGTGGTAGGCAATTGTCGACATTTAGACCTTGTCAGGCCCTTCGTGGTAGGCAATTGTCGACACTTAGACCTTGTCAGGCCCTTCGTGGTAGGCAAGTGTCATCCTTAAGACGTTGTTAGGCCCTTCGTGGTAGGCAATTGTCGACACTTAGACCTTGTCAGGCCCTTCGTGGTAGGCAAGTGTCATCCTTAAGACATTGTCAGGCCCTTCGTGGTAGGCAGGCAATCGACGCTTAGACCTTGTCGGGCCCTTCGTGGTAGGCAAGTGTTATCCTTAAGACGTTGTCGGGCCCTTCGTGGTAGGCAATTGTCGACACTTAGACTTATGTCGAGCCCCTTCGTGGTAGGCAAGTGTCATCCTTAAGACATTGTCAGGCCCTTCGTGGTAGGCAATTGTCGACACTTAGACCTTGTCAGGCCCTTCGTGGTAGGCAAGTGTCATCCTTAAGACGTTGTCAGGCCCTTCGTGGTAGGATATTGTCGACACTTAGACCTTGTCAGGCCCTTTGTGGTAGGCAAGTGTCATCCTTAAGACGTTGTCAGGCCCTTCGTTGTAGGCAATTGTCGACACTAAGACCTTGTCACGCCCTTCGTGGTAGGCAATTGTCGACACTTAGACCTTGTCAGGCCCTTCGTGGTAGGCAATTGTCATCCTTCAGACCTTGTCAGGCCCTTCGTGGTAGACAATTGTCGTTCTTTAGACTTCGTCAGGCCCTTCGTGGTAGACGATTGTCATCTTTTGGTTTTGTTAGGCCTTTTGGGGTAAACAAATTCCCAATGAAGCAGATATGTCTCACACCTCGTTCGAGTTGAGTCCATGAAAGAGTTTGTACATCTTTCCAGTTGAATTAATATTGAAGTATTGGCAGAAAGTAAATGCACCGAAGTCATAAGGAATGAAACCACATTTCATTAATATTTAATCTGATTACAAAATCAGGAACTTTTTACACAGTCCTATAAATTAAAGAAAGTAAAATTATCTTCAAACAGCAGCTTCATCTCCGGAGTCTAGCAAGGACGGATCCAGTTGGGTCGCCACTAGCTTTTCTTTGCCCCGACTTCGGCAATCTTCGTACCCTTCATAGTATACTTTCAGAATTTATGCGCCAAACTCGTCAGATGTACGATAATCCGCTCGTATCTGCTTGACCAGTTCTTCGTTCAGGGGAGGGTCCCGTTCTTGAAGTACCTTTATCTTGCCACGAAGCTTACGACGCTTGGCCTTCTGGACTTTCCTATAAGACCGAGCCTTCGTCTGAACTTCGATGAGTTGTGTTGATAAGTTTTGATTGGCTACAATGAAGCCCCTCTTGGTAGTCTTCAAAGCTTGGTCTCTCGCAACAAAAGCGGACATTCATGGTAGCTAATTTTTGTTTGGCTGGCTTTTGTTGTCTTCAGTTCTTCTCTGACCGAGCTCAGCACGTCATAAGTTTCCTTCATATCCTCCTTGGTTTGGGCCAGTTCCCTCTGAAGACTTTCATCGGCATGAAGAACAGATTCACGTTCCTCTCTCTCTCGAGCCAATGTAGCCTTTAACATATTGTTCTCCCTCCTCAGAGTCTCCTCATCGGACTCGGCGTTTATATGCCTGGGACGTAAATGCCCGAAGACTGCATTTGCCTGCACATATTCGACAGTATCCGGTCAATTTCAAATATTTAGGCAAGTAAAGAAATGTTTAACTGATAAAACCCTCACTTACCTTTGCCAGATAACTCCTGCCTTCATCAACAAAATTCCCGTTCGTATGATTATCAAATCGGTGATCATCATTTTCTCGAACGAAGGCATCAAAGATCTGGAAGGGAAAGTTAACGTTGTACCGAGGCCACAAAGTGGTAGCACCGATTGGCCTCATCATGGAATTTCGTGATGAAGGCCTTGGGGAAGGCATCGGTTGGTCATGAATGGGAGAGGGATCCATATAGATATTTTCGGGGAAGAAGATTGGTGAGTAGGATCTCGAACCTGGTAGAAATTCTGAGCGTTGAATTGGGGTGGCAGCCGGATGGTTTTTTTCTCTTCGAGATGTAATGCTGCGGTGAGAGTTCGATTCTTTCTTCTTCATTTCGATTAAAATCTCCACTGAGGTTTGTTGGAGGATGAACAGTTGAAGAAGTTACTCTAAGCTCATCGGGAGTTAAGGGAATGACTTTGGTTCTCAACTTTTTGATTCGAAGAAGTCGCCTACGATCATTTGTAGGAAGATCTAATAAACTTGTTCGAACTAATACCGGATTGGTATCTGGTGGTGTCGGATCAACAGTTGGTTCAGATTCAGAAAGAGCTTCAGAATCTGACGGGATGGAAATTAATCGAGGCCTTCGGATGGATCTTTTCTTTCGTCGAAGTTGGAGGACTCTTTCCGAGAGAAGGGGTTCGTCATCTATGGGTGCATGGGTTGGAGGTTCATCAGCTGGTGCTTCAGTAGGTGGGTTGAATTTGGAGGAGGCTTCCGGTTGTGAAGGTTCAGCATCGACATCCGCAGATTTTCCATTGCATTGTCTTGGATGGGACTTCATGTTGTGAAGAATCGACGGTGGCTTCTACATTTTTCGACTAACAAATCCTCTAAGTCTTTCATCTCCAAGGCGACGGTTTGATCAAAGTTACTACTGAGAAGATTAATGATTCTACATCGTAATCCATATCACAAAATTTTCAAATATTCATAAAATGAATTTGTACTTACGTTTGTGGTCGTACAACCACTCTTGATTGGAAAGAAGTCTATAGTTCCATTCCTCCCTCGGGAAATTGTCCAAAAGCTCTATCATCTCGGCCTCTCGTTCTTCTGAGACGTCTCCGAAGTCCGTAGAAATCTTTTCATCAGTGGCCCAGTCCGGTAAAGAGATGATTTCGGGTCCTTTGACGAAAAACCATCTTTCATGCCATCCTTTGTTGCTTGAAGGAGTATTCACTAATGAGCGTCTCTCGAACCTCTCTCCTGGTTTTGAAGAATGCTTGCTTATAGTCTTAAATCCTTTCTCTCCGGGTCGGGCCGAGCCTTGTATCTGAGAAAGAAGAAGTCAAAGCTTGAGTTCGACACCAAGTTCGTGGCATAAAGCTATGAATGCTAAAATATGAATATAAGAGTTCGGCATTAGTTGGGCGAACCCAACACCCAGGAACCCTAATAAAGTTACTACGAAAGCGTGAAGGGGGAATCGGATCCCTTTCTCCAAGATGGTCGTTGTAACAGCCATCCATCCTTCGGGGCGTTGGTACATCCGTTCTTCAGACCTAGGAGCTCTCACCAAATGGGTATCCGGAATGTGGCAACGAGTTCGAAGCCTCTCTAAGTCAACCTCTGTAACTTTCGAGGGAGTGTTGGCATGGAGGTACTGTTCTTTATTCTGTAGAATGCGGAAGAATTTGGGAAGATTTCATTATTGGTTTCTTCTTAGTAGTTGCTTGATGATCGATCGAACTTGAAGCATTTTTGGTAGAGTTTGGGCTTGGAGGAACAGAGCGGATTGGTGTCACTAGCAGGGGATGACCTTGCTCAGAATCCTTAGAAGCCATTGTTAACGATTTGCAGAGAATATAAAGAGAGCTCGAGAGGTAGAAAGAAAGTTTGAAAGTTTGAAATTCAAATTGGCAGGTAAAACTGTCAAAATTGGAAAAGTTTACCTTTTATACTGACAGTTACACGGTAATCGAGGGCGGCACATTTAATTCACTGCAATGATGATGAATGGGAAGAGGTTTCGTCCGTTTTTGGGTCTAAATATCTTCACCTGAGTGGCCTTGCGTCTATTGGGCTTCCCATTTCTATTCCTGATATCAATTTGGACCGATTTTGATGGGCTTTGGTGAGTTTCACTTTGGATCTCTTGTGACTTATCATAATTCGTTATATCAGGGGTCTATACTGTTTATAGTCTTTCATTAAAACATCCTGTTTAATAAAAGACTAGGGGGCAATGTTGGGCCATAATCTTTTTCCTTATTGGGCCAGACTTAATGGGCTCCTCCCTTGGATCATATTACGCTAGTCCTGGTTGGTCCGAATGATTTGGGCCTAGTTACTTGATTATTTCATTGGGTCCTTTCGGTTGGATCCAGTCGTTTGGGTCATTTCCATTATTTGGGCTTAGTCATTGAATTGGCCCATTATACAAATTGTCACTTAATCCAACTTTGACCAATAATCATTATACCAAGTGATAGTTGACTCTCGTGTTCACGCCACCTTCTGCATGGCATTAATGAGGATGAGACTCGGATAAGTGGTGGTGGCAAAAGAGTGGTAGCGGTGAGGAAGTAGGCTACATACTTTCAATTTGAAGTAATAGGAAGTGGGGGGGAAAAGGTGTCAGGAAATGATGAGTGGCACGGTAAACCGGGATTGGAGTATGTATGGGGCTAAGATCACATAAGAAAGTAAGTCACATACAATCATATTATTATTCTCTCTCAGACATTAGATATTATTTTTCCTCCATTGTTAACCTTGTGATCGCCGACATCTTGACTCTCACGCATGGAATTTATCCCCGAGCGGTCGCCAAAGTCAAGCTTTTGGTGTTGACTTGTTGAACTGTGCAGGATATTCGACGCGTCTTTGTGATTGGAACGTGGAGAAAGATTTTGGCGTTAACAGATTCGATACCTGTCCAATATGAATATGTTACGATCTTAGAAATGTTCATATTTCCTAAGTAGCCAAGTCATGAAGGACTTTCAAGTGACACACTTTACACCGTTTATAACCTATGAGTTTTTCTATTTAATTAAGTTTATCATATTTATTGATTATGATATATATATATATATATATATATATATATATATATATTTGAAAACTTATAGGTCGTGGAACCTCTCTATGGAAATTATGTCGAACCTCAGGATACAGGGATCAAGAAAATGTATAACGTAGATGGGCAGGTATGCGACCTATCGAAGCACTTAATGTGCCTCATTTTGTACTATTGTATGATCTAGTTAACTAAATTTTTATTGAAACAGTGACAAAGTATGGTTTTTGTAGGATATGGAGGTGACTTACTTCCAAGCCTATATTGATGGGGTGGATTTTGTTTTCATTGAAAGTCCTGACAAGATTTTATTGTTACAATAGTGCATGATTTAATTGAGGTATTTGTTAGGAGCATGTAACTTTGATAACTGATGCCTTTTAAGTTTGATAATTTTTATCATTATTTTTTTTGCTTTTATCGTTCAATTTGGCATAAAGTATAATTCACCTCTATTTATATCATGATAGTGGCGTCACACATCTTTAGAGTAGAATCATATATGTCATTAGCGAAATATGTAGTCTAAAAACTTAGATGCAGCTAAGGTGCCATTTTAATATTCGTTGTAAAATTGTTGACAATGAATATGGTGTATATTAAGTTACGAAATATGGCAACACAAAATATTTCGTTGCCCACAAGAGTTAATAATTATTATAAATTACATCCAATTTACTACAAACTCTAATTTTTATAAATTAGAAAATATTATGTGCTCAATTTTAATTTCAAAAATTATAACTATGACTAAAAAAATTAAAACTGTTATTTTGAGACGAAAGGAGAGAAACATTTGACTGTATAAAATTGAGTCCAAATAAATAAAATTTTTAAAATGCAAAATGAAGTGTTTTGGGGAAAAAAAGAGAGGTCAAAACGTACTTATTGGGTTTTTTAAATTTTGGGCAATAATTTACTAGTCGTTGCAAAAAAAATGTACAAAATATGCAACGAAAAAAAAATTGTTGACAACGAATGTAGACCATATTAGGCAACAAAATATAACAACAAAAAACTTTTCATTGCCCACGATGAGGAGAAATCACATTAGCAACAAAAAAGTAAATAGGCGGGAATTATTTTTTTCCCACCAACTAATTGGCAACAAAAATTTGCAACGAACTATGAAGTTCGTTACGAAAAATGAAAGTTTTTCACAAACTGCAACGAACGACAAATTTCGTTGCTAAACATGCATTTTTGCAAAGACTTTATAATTCGTTGCCCGAAAAATCGTTGTCGAATGTCTATTTTTTTGTAGTGTATGGCCATGCACAATACCCTGTTTCATGAACCTCTAAGAGAGTAAACCACAACCCTCTATAAGAAGTGGCTCCACTTCTAGTTCATTTAGGTAAAGTGTTTCACATGTGTTTCTGTTGCTAAGAACACAACAAATTTGTTAAGAGTATAACTCAGCATTGATCGTGCAACATACATTACTATCTTAAACTACATATGGAACCACATCAATAGTAACACAGTCAACAACTGTGACTTATTTTTTCCATTGAACCTATAAACTAGGGATAACCTAGGACTAGGTTGGGTTTCCATCACCCTTCACTCAAAGTGATTTAAGTTCCATATCACAAGTAGTTGAAATTATTAAGCTCTGGTCAAAGTCTTAGTAATAAGATAAGCCAAATCATCACTTGACTTTCTCGTAGACAAATATTATGATACCTTCTTGTATCAAATGTCTGACAAAAATTATGTATATAACCAACATGTCAAGACTTACCATTAAAGATAATCATGAATGCTCTATACAAAACAATTTTATTATCACATCATAATAACTAAGCAATGGAAGTGGCCATAATTTGATTTTTAACAACTAATTTTAATTCCATTTGCTTTCTCCATCATATAAAGCAATAGTATTACTTGCTGCTCCAAGTAAATTATTCCCTCACTAAGGGTAATAATATATCCACCTACTTGTAAAAATATAATTACATATTCACCTACTTGTGAATATTTTCTTACTAATTCAAGATTACAACCAGTTCTGAATTCAAGATTAATAATTTCACTAACACAATATTGTGAATATAGGAAGCTTTAGACTAGGTTACAATCAATGTTTTAACAAGCACCCTAATCCATTAAACTTCCCTCATAAAATAATAACATTAGATCCATATTGTGAAATGAGAAATACTCATTTGTTTCTTTCTTATCTAAGAAACAATACTCGAGATTGGGTGAAAATTCACCTACTTGTAAATTATAATTTCCCTTACTAAAATATAAGTGACATTTATGCGATCTATTAAAATATTGAGAAATCTAACAAAAATCAATTTTAAATATTTAGTATACTAAGTTTAAAACTGTAGGTTAATATCTGATCTTGTGCATTGCATATCAAACATAAGGCTCTCACTAGCGCATGTATACTTCATATTTACAATAGATATATCAGAATAAACTTCTACTATACCACCACTATTAAATAATTATTAAAGTCTTCAATCTCAAGGTTTTTCAAACTTAGTTCAGTATATCCTCTCAATACAATTAAATTGGTTTAGTTGAAATCCTCACTATGTTTTCACATAATAATAAGATAACATCTATTTTACAAGTCTTTCAACATAAAGACAAATATAAATATTTCTTAAACTCATTTACGTTAACAATACTATGTAAAATGATCAACATATCATTAATATACACAAAAAACTACCTCATTACGGTATATAATTATATTGTTAGTGTAAACATATAAATAATTCTATATATATCCGATAGAATCTCAACGTAAATATGCACATACCTATATATTAACACCTAATATGTATCCACTTTAATATTTATAACTTAGTTTCAATCTCACTATTAAACAAAATCACAATAAATATTTTGGATCATTTTAGGATAAAAAAATAGGTATTTTATTTACCAAATTATAATATTGATTTCCTTCACTAAATCAATATTGTTCTTTCTAGGTTCAGTTTATAACTTTGTATAACCTTTAGATAATTTATGATGTCCCCAAAATAGGTCCATACAACTCATTCTGAGTCGCCAAATATATGGTACAGAAATCAAATACAAACTTCATTTATACAATTATTAACTGTCGTGTAAAATACAACAAAACATAAACAATGAGTTTTAATACGAATATTGTCTCGTAGAAAATATCCAAACTCAAATGAAGTCATCATTATAATTATTATCACACTATTTTATAGAATAGTGAGGACTATTATAGCCACCATCTTGGGCAATCACTCCATTCTCATTTCCGGAAGAGAACAATGAAGAAAATGGTGAGCTCAACTAGCTCAGTAAAGAATATTATGACTAAGATAATACAAAGTAAAATATCCTTAGTCCTCAACAATGTAAAATCTGATAGAATACAATAGACAACAGGTTTAGATCAATAACTGCAGCGGAACAAGCAATCCATTAGAAGAGTCAAATAGAGCATGATGTCTACTATCTTTTATGATTTAAAAGTTTATCATTAATATTTTATCTCTGTAACACAACTCAATAAAAAATCCATATCACCGAATTATCTATGCACTATGGCCCAAGGATATTCGTTAGTATCACCAATGGTCATGATCATGCCAAACACCTGCTCATCTATGCACTACGGGCTAAAGAGGACTTTCACCACATCATTTGTCTATAACATTACGGGTCATGATTATACCAATACACAATTCCTGGTCATAATCATACCGATCAACAGTCCATCCATGCACTACAGGCAAAAGATGACTTTCACCACAATATAAGAATGAGGATGATGACAATGATATAAGAAATCAATCAAGTGAGATCAATGATAAATATTTAAAGATTTATAATTCAATTTATCCAGAGTTTAAGAATGTCCAAATTGTCAACATGATAACTAATTGTGGAGTAAAATTCAAGAATGATATTCATGTATCAAAAATAATTTGGACATAAAAGAAATAAATTTTGTCGTGAATAGTACCCCGGGTGAATAGTACCCGAGTGAATAGTACCCCAACATGAAAAGATTAAAATTTAATAAGAAAGTTCAGAAAAATATTTCAGTGAAACGATACTAGATGAAGCGCAAAATTTAAGAATATTCTACTAATTTCAGGGAGTATAGAAGCAATACTTATCAAAATAAGTGTAGATTTAGGAATATGAAACGAAATAATATTACTTACATACTATAAAGTATGGAAGAAAATAATATTTCTTACGAATATTGAATTAAAATAATATCCCTTACCTTAGTAGGAGAGTGATTCCAACTGGTATAGCAGAGATATTCTTGAAGAAAACTTGCATTATTTGCTACACTCAACGTATCCTTATGCTCAAAAGAAATACGCACAATATTATAGAAGAAGAATTTCCTGATTCTGGTGCGATTTTCATTTCTTAACTAAGCATCCTATTTATAGGAGAATGACATGACACTATTTTAGAAAAATCATAAGACTTTACGAAAAGAAATTCACGGTAGGGATTTAAATTGATGAATTGCCTAAAATTTGATTTTCACTATGCAGCACAATGCAATAAAATATTCTAATAAAATAAAAACTTTATATAAAATATAATATATTCTATTTATAATCTAATAAAATGAATAACTTTATATATAATATATAAAGTATTATGTTTTATATAAATTTTTTTCTTTTTTATTACTATTATAATAATAAAATAGAATTGAGATAACTTTCTACCGACGATTTTGAAAAATGAGTAAGTGAGGGTCAATGTAATAAGACAAACTTACAACGAATACTTCATGAAAAACCCTTCTATTTATATCAAAAATTAAATAAATATTTATTGTCAACGTCAGAATTTTTATTTTGTCCCTTTTCTACTCTTGTCTTTTGGTGTTCTCATGTTAGGTGAGATTTGTTTAAAAAAATAAGTTGTGAAAAGGTCCGACATATATATGTTGACGATTGGACTATAAGAGTCACCAGTTGGTATTTTTAAATGGTTGCACTAACTCAACCAAGAAAAGGTTTGCACATTAATCTAGTGATGTGACACTATTTGACTAGTCTGTGAAACTGAGATTTGTTAGGGTTCGGGGGCTTGATTATTCAAAGGGAAGTTGTTAGGAACCCCCTGGCATTCGTGTTACCACGGTGCTCGCCACTTTTCAATTTAAACTATTATCTGAATGCGTGTGTGTGTAAATCAATGTGCAATTATCTAGAAGTAGTGCTATGCCTCGTTTGTACCTATATACAAAGGGTTTGAATTTTGTATAAAAGTTCAGTTTTAACAAGATATAGCAATGATGTTTTGTAAAAGAGGTTTTTCAAACCCTTGTGGTCATTGGTAATTGAAGCCTTAGATACTTCCATTTTATTATGTGTTCGGTTTGATTGCTTTTATTTTCGAGATGTGAAGCATCTTCGAGAAAATAAGATAAAAAGCAGTGCCAAACTCCTTGTGGGCATGAGAGTCGTCTAAGGAAATTCAGATAATGTGAATAATATATACGTTGGTCACTGCCAAAAAATGTTCATCACGAGAACCGAATCTAGATTCAGAAGATTGAATCTGTGATCACATGTAACACCCCGAAATTCGATCTATCTTCGCACCCAGATTCCGTGCATCACAAGTACATCATCTTCCAAACATACATTCCAAACATACATTGTTATATAATGAAATATAACAACATACATTCTCAAATCCCAGGTTTTAAAACCTTATAACCTCTTTCATTAAAAATAATGATAAATACATTATTCATTCCATCTTATAAGAGTGACTTTTATCCGCCACCAAGGATATATAACAGTTCATTAAGATAATCTATAGTTCAATTAAACTATTCTACATTACAAGTCTTTGATTGCTCTTCATGCTCATTCACATATTGAATGACACTTCATTTGAATACCGGTCAGCTTGATCTTTACGGGATCCTTAAGTTCATTATAACATCGTTCGTTGAAAATGGTTTTCATTTAAAGCAAGTGTGAGCATTCAATTGCCCAACAAGTCATAGCAGTTGAATAAACAACTTCAAGAATTCAAACATTCTTTTAAGACTTCCATAACCGAACAAAGGTTACGAAATAGCTGGAATAATAGGAATAATCTCAATTCCTATCATCTTAAAACATTTGTCACAAACTCTTTGAAATACTTTCATTCTTCTACCTTTTTCCATAAACATCCTGTATGACTAGAATCATTAACAGAAACTTAACAATAATGGTTCATGTATAAACAGAACATACTTGTATTGAACAACTCAATAACAAAACAGTTCATCTCATAGAAACACCGAAGTGTTCAAATTGTGGCACAAGGCCTCATACATACTACCACCTTGTACATATATCGCACATATGCACATAGATAAGACTTCTCAAGTTCAACATCTAAGAAGTTTAAGAAACTAGCATTCACATAATATGAATGAAGTTAGGAAGCTTTCCTTACATACAACTACAACTTATTGTTTACACTGAACTGCACATTCCAATTCCTATATAGCACATAAGGAAATAACACACACCAATTAGTCATATACTTTTGACTTATGCATTGCTTTACTTAACTTTACTTCTTAGGGTTCGCGTTCTTCCAACCTAAGTTTACGCGACAACTTTCATTATCGGTTTACGACTTCATGACATACAGAGATGTCTTACTCAAAACATTCATCATCTTTGATGATTTACATTCTTACCTTATTTTTATAACTTGTCTAGGACTCAACACACATCGCGTCTCTACTAGTAGTTCATATGGTACTCTGAGTGGTTTCCCACAAATAACCAACAAACAAGTTCCCGTCTCATCTACACTGTCATCACACTAAGTTAGATCGGTTGCCAGTTTCGTATATACCTTCGCTCTCTGAAGGAATTGTTTAGTCCAACTCCCATATATCAACCATCAAAGGTTATAATTGTAGTACAACCTAAATTCATGCAACTTATACAAACTATTAAACTATAATGTTCATTAAGTTAATTTCTTATTCCTTATGGCTTTCTGACAACTAAATGCCATACCTCACGATTCATTCTTATCCGACTCATATTCGACTTTCATTAATCGTATTACCGTTCATTACGACTTTCTTGATAATTCATATCTTACTTAATACTTTCGTTATCCACTACATGAACCCCACGTTTCATTACTCATTCTTAATTTCGAAGTTATACCGTTCGTTATATGCTAAGACCGATCGTTCATCAAAATAGCATTGCGTACACAGCGTCTATACGCTTTACACTTATCTCTCATTACCACAACATAACATCGAAATGTTATTCATTACCCTCGCCACTCAATGTCTAAGAAATCGCAAACATAACAATCCCCCACGTTTGTTTATCGCGACTACGGTCCCCGGACATCGGTTCTGTAACCCGCGTTTACATTCTTTGTCTTTTAATCTCGTTTAATCTCTCTTTTCAACCTTTATTTAAGGTTTAATTAACTTGTTTAAGTGTTACATTTAATTAACTACACGTTCATTAGCTTTCGTTACACTTCCCCCAGGATTTGAGTAGTTAAAAGCTCATCCTTTGGGCCGTGTTGCCTGCTGCCGCATTCTTGCGCGCTCACTCTCCTTACTACCTCTCATGGCCATGGCATGAATCTCCATTAGTTGGCTCTCCGGTTTATAATCATGGGCGCCACCATTATTAGCAAAGCATGGCTGGCGCTACGGCGCCAAGCCCTAATCTTTGAAAAATTTTCTAAGTGTTAACTTCATTTTGAGACACTTACTTCCCGATCTCATAACTTCTTTGTTATAACTCGGAACGAGGTCTGTCCAAATCCATTCTCCTCCTTATCTTACGTACTTCAATCCCCCTCAAATAGAACTTCGTTCTGAATCAATTAACATGCCATTCGATTGGCTTAATCTTAGTCATTCGTTCATTTTTACGTTATTAACATTCTTCGTTCGTTCGTCCGTAATTCGGTGATCCGAACTCGAAACTCATTCATTCTTGAGTCCACGACTCACGTTTTCTACTTTCTCTTTCTTTTTTATTAAACCATACACCTTCAGGTTCATTTACACACTTTCTAATTCCCATTCGTCTTTTACGAAATTTTCTCCATAACTTCATTATAGCTAAGTTTAATTTGTTCTTCATGAACGTTTCTACCGTTCTTAACCAAGCAATAAGCATCTAACTTATACGCGATGGTTTAAAACTTGTCCATCAACAACAAATTATACTACGATGGTTTTAAATTTGTCCATCAACAATGTTCTTCGTGTTCTTCGCGTGTTCTTCATTTTTAATCGATATTTTGATTACGATTTAACTTTTTCTTGGATTTTGATGTTATAAACACCATTCCTTACTTATTTCACTAAGTCATTCATATGATTCCTTCGCATCGTTCAAATTCATTACAATACTTATACTTCCTTAAAAAAATTTATTTACTAAACTTCTAATTTTTATTTCTTCTTTTCTCAATGATTTCAACCATATGAAATCATTCCTAACATTATTTACTTCTTATTCTCATTAAGTTATGTTTTAAACATATAAAACATAAACAAAATTAATTAAGAAGTTAGGTTTTCGATACCTTTCTTCTTTAATCTCTTTTCGTCGGAGAAAGTTTGCTCGCGAGCAACTTTTCCTCCTCCTTTTCCTCTTCTTTCTCATCCAAAATCTCTCTATCTCTCTCCCTCAAATGTTGGAGGATTTTTAAAATTTCAAACAAATGAAATCTAGCTTCCTTTTTATAGATTTTCAAAGCTAGGGGAAAAATAGTCATTTCGCCCCTAAATCTACTATTCACACCTCCTCAACTAACCTCTTTACTATTCACGAAACTTCCCTTGGAAATTTTGCAGTTCCGTCTTTCGGGTTTCGTTCGACAGTTTTAAAAACTGCGATTCTCAAAATCCAAATATTTTTGGATATTTCGTTTTTCCTTTACTGATTAACTTTTACGTATTCTTCGGATTTCCGAAAAAATTAAAAACACTTTTTGGTGTCAAGCGTTTTCTTTCGCGTTTTCCCCTAACGTAGTTAAACGAATGAAAAGAACGTAACAATACTTTTCATCATTTTTATTTTGTCCGGTTTCTGCACATTTTTCAAGAAAAACTTTTATCGACTTACTTAATTTTTCACGATATATTATCGTCAAATCTTTCACGGAATGTCATTTCGACATACCTAACTCTCAGAAAGGCTTAGGTTATTCAAACCCTAACCCTTAGGGTTTCGTCGGGTGAATAGTACCTATTTCATCTTTTTCCCCGAAATATTTTTGTTCTCAGAAAATTTTTATTTTCATCTTGAAAATTCTTACTCGTTCAGTCTAGCTAGTAGCCCGAATACTCCCAATTTATAATCATCCTAGGTTCTAGAACGATTAATAAACACATAACACATAATAGTATTAATAAAAATTCATTTTATTATTAACTAATTCTTTAAACTTAAATTTCTGGACAATCCAATTTTCTGGGTTGTCACATCCTTCCCCTCTTATAAAAATTCTGTCCTCGGAATTTCTTAATACCACACACATACCCGGGTCATCACATTCACCCCTTCTTAACATAATTTCGTCCTCGAAATTTTAGCTTACTCTTCTTCTCAACTTCTCTTCAAAGGAGTCCTAATCTTTCAAACATTCTCTTACCTTCATAACGTATTAAGAATTATGAAGTAGAATGAATAACGAGGAATATAAGAATTCCTTTAAAACATTTCATACTTTTGCCGAGGGGTCAAATCGACCATGAATTCTTACTAGGTTTAACAACATTTCACTATAAACCCTTCTATCACGATAAAATTACAATCACCAAGAAGGTACACTACTTCTTCCATACGTAGGTGATCAACCCATCGTATAACCCCATTTCGGGGTATGTTCACGTCAGCCTTAATTATTAGATTCCACACCAAACAATTTGGTTTGGCATAACTTCTTCAAAGAAAGCTTCATTTTCTTTTAAACATGACATACCATTTGTCTTAGCCAAAAAAATTAGCTTAGACCATACCAATAAATTGGATATCAACTTGAAACATTCATTTAGTCAACTCAATTGACATCGACTACTTCTTTAAATTCTTTTACAATACATCAAAACATTTTATGACGTCATGATACCAAAACATTGATGACTTCGTCATTATACATAATACCATAGCGGGTTGTTGATCCTAAGATCACATCCAACACCAGGTTCAATTGCATTAATAACTCCATCCTTTTATCATCTTTGCATCAATTACACTGATGATATAAAATTTGTTTTGATATTAAAAATCAATTTCTGTCTAGCCGAATCAATTAGCATGGACATACCAAGAATAGTTCTTTTAAAATCCATTGGTTCCAAAAGTTGAGCCAATTCATTCCTTTTCAAAATGTAAATATCAGTACGAGTTCAATAAACTTCAAAATCTAGAATAGCTAGATGACTTGGAATATCCTATTTCTCCATCTTCTTCCATTGTCTTTCTTGCAACAATACTTAATCTTCTCTAGGACCTTCAATGCTAATTCTGCTGAAAATACTCACTTTCAGTCTAAACATTCCTATACCTTAGTATAGTTGTAAGACCACGAATTTTATGAAATAAAAGTATTCAATTTTCTTAAAATTATTATTCTATTAAGTAAATGGTTAAATTGATAAAAGGTTAGAGTTAAGGGTGACATTTAAAAATTTTGCAAAGTAAGCAAGTTGATAATAAATATTCGTTTGGTCGGGGAATATTCTTTTTGTCAGGGGATATCTGTACGACGACACCATCATTGGTGGACCCCACAACGGAAGTATTGTCGTAGTTAGAAAATGATAGAAATATCTTTTATAAAAATAACGGCGAAAGTTTTACCATTAAACTATTGAACTACCCGGTAGTAAAAGTAAAGTAATACGCGTGGTTGCATAGTAGCACACGGTATTGATTATTGATGCTTACATGAGAAGTCAATCAGTTATACTCAATTATTGCTACAGTAATTGCTACATAATATCTCTCATATTATTGATTCAATTATTGTCACAGTATCATCTACATAATATTTATTATTATTAAATCAATAATTGAGACGACAAAGTTATTCAAATTATTATATTCAATATTGACATTGTCTAGAAAGTTCTGTCGAGGAGAGGTTTGGTCACCTAATTGTGCGCCAATAGGGAGAAATCCTTATTGGAAAGCCCCCTCTTTCCTGGGAATGATCTGGTTGTTAAATATTATGAGTTATAATATTAATGATGAATAAGTTCGTGTTGATTAAAGATGAAATTGATATTTCCATTGTGTTGAGATTATTAGTGTTAGTGGAAATCGACATCTATTTTGATAATAATTGATGTTTGGAGGTTATATTGACCAATCGGGTAATTAATTAGATAAATGAGCAATTAATTGCTATTAATTCACATGCTTATAACTCTTGGTTCACATGTATGTACTATTAGGGGAGGTGGTGCAAGATTGATAATACTTGCATGACTAAATTAAAAATGAAGGTATAGATGAAGGTACTATACTGTAACTATTTTTTCACATGTATGGAACTATTGATTCACATGATGTACTATTAGGGGAGGTGGTGCAAGTTTGATAATACTTGCTGGACTAAATTAAAAATGAAGGAAAAGATGAAGGTATTATACTGTAATATTTCGAGCCCCAAAAAGTGCAATTATCGAAACTATATTTTCCTATAAATAGAATCTCATTCTTATTTAATTCTCACCATTTCGCTAAGACTCACAATAGCAATTATAGATAGAGAAGCTATAGAAAGAAAGAAGAAGAGAAGGTTGCTACTTCACTATTCCAGTATCCAGTCTTCTTCTGAGGTAAGGGGTATTATTTATTTCATATTCAGAAGAGATATTATTTTTTCGTATTCGTATGAATATTATTTTCGTTCAATATTCGTAAGGAGTATTATTTCTTCCGTATTCATGAAGAGAGTTATTTTCTTTCAATACTCGTAAGGGTTGTTACTCCATTCTTTATTATTCTGTTGGAATAACTTGTCTACGCGGACTACCGCAATTATAGTGAAATTCTTCTTTTATTCCATTCCTTATTATTCTATTGGAATAACATGTCTACGTGGAATACCGCATGCATGGTGAAATTCTTCTGTTATTCCTTTTTTTATTATTCTGTTGGAATAACCTGTCTACGCGGACTACAACATGCATGGTGAATGACCCTTCGTATTCATTCATTATTAAATTGTGGAAATGATATGTCTACGTGGATTAGCGCATGGCGGGTGAAAATACATTTGTAGTTCCGTATATTCTATTATACTCGTATGAGATATCATTTCTTTTGTACTCGTCATGGAATATCGTTTTCTTTTGTATTTTCCTTTTATGAGTACTATTCATGGGTATTATTCACGTATACGGTACTATTTACGAATACGAGTTATTATTCACGAGTTACTATCCACGGGTACTATTCATAAAGTACTATTCATAAAGTACTATTCTCGAAGTACTATTCACATGGTACTATTCACGGGGTACTATTCACCCAAAAAATATATTTCTTTTCTGTCTAAATTATTTTTGATACATGAATATTATTCTTGAATTTTAATCCACAAAGCAGTATCATGTTGAAAATTTTGATATTTTTAAACTCTGGATAAATTTAAAGTCTTTAATATTTATCCTTGATTTCGTTTGATTAATTCTTATATCATTGTCATCATCCTCATGCTTATATTGTGATGAAAGTCATCTTTGACTTACGTGCATAGATGGACTGTTGATTGGTATGATTATAACCAGGGATCATTCGGTATAATTATGACCCGTAATGTTACAAATGATGTGGTAAAAGACCTCAGTGGCCTGTAGTGCATTGATGAACAGTTGTTGGTATGATTATAACCAGGGATTATTCGGTATAATCAAGACCATTGATGATTACATGAATATCCTTGGCCCGTATAGCATGGATAATTTGTGGTTGTGATATTATTTATTAAGCTGAGTCTCATTGATAAAATTGATGGTATACTTTTAAATCGTAGAAGACACTAGATATCATGCTCTACTTGACTCTTCTAAAATATAGTTGCATGTCTTTGGCCTGTAGTGCAAAGATGAACTGTTAATGAATATCTTTGGTCGTAGTGAAAAGATGAATTTATTAGTATGATTATGAATAAGAACTGTGATTTGGTATAACCATGATATTTGATGTTTTAGGTAAAGACATGAAATGAAAAATATCTTCGTCCTGGGTGCGAAGAGGAATTTAGAATCACAATTATGATTTTGAGTTATTCACATGATTGTGGAAAAGAACTGTTGATTGATGTTACATGGATAAAATATTGTTGGTGGACTTTTAACATGGAGAAGATAATAGACTTTATGGTCTATTTGACTCTTCTAATTGATTGCTCGTTCCGCTGCCACTATGGTTGAAAAGTTTTATCATCTACCATATGTTCTAAATCTCTAATATATTACTGATGAAGGCTATTGATAATTTAAATATCTTTAGTCATAATATTTCTTACTGAGCTAGTTGAGCTCACCCTTTATTTCATTGTTCTCTTCAGGAAATGAGAATATAGCTGAGACTAGTCGGGGAACAGAGTGACGGTTCGAGATGGTGGCTATAGTAGTCATCACTATTTTATGAAATACTGTGATAATAAATGTAATGAGGACTTCATTTGAGTTTGAATACTGTCTATGAGACAATATTCATGTAAAAACTCTAAGCTACGCTTTTGTCGTATTGTATAAAAGAAGTTTGTATTTTATTTATGTACCATGTATTTGGCGATTCAGAATGGGTGATGTATACCTATTTTGGGGGTGTAACAATAGTCCATCGACTTACCACACTTTATGTGTTTAGGAACTTTCCACAACCATATGTGTTTAAGAACTTATCTTCGCATTATGTAATCCAAGAAAAAAATCAAGGACTATCCATACGCTTAGGGTTTAGAAACATAGCATATAACTATGAGTCACAAAATTTTCATAAGTATGAGTTTCAAGAACTCACACCTAACTTATAATTCTCTACCTATCAAGCATATACATGAGAAAAGATTCACCTTCTAACCATATATATACTGATAGCGTGACATACTATTCCAATGATTATCACTGTAATAAGTTAAGCCGTTGTTACACCAAAGCACAAACCTCTGCCCATAACAAAGGTTCATACAACTTAGCTATCACATGAGTCCTCAATAGAACTCTTAAAACTTCTAACTTTCTCTGTACTTAATACGAATTTTCTTTAATTCGTATGCTAACCTTTACAACTCCATCTGAGTTCTTCTTCCCGTACTACTTCGTAGTTCCATTCATTTATAGCATTTGCTATAAATCATTCATCGTTTAACAGTTCATCTGTTACTACGATTTACTATGATCACGTGGTGATCTTCTTATCCTTCTCTTTATGATTATAGTCTTAGGAACTCATACCTAAGATTTATAACCTATCAGCTTTGATACCAACTTGTAAAGCCTCAAAATTCGGTCTATCTTCACACCCAAATTTTGTGCATCATGAGTACATCATCTTCCAAACATACATCATTATATAATGAAATATAACAACATAAATTCTCAAATCTCAGGTTCTAAAACCTTATAACCTCTTTCATTATAAATAATGATAAATACATTATTCATTCCATCTTACAAGAGTGACTTTTATCCACCACCAAGGATACATAACAGTTCATTAAGCTAATCTATAGTTCAATTAAACTATTCTATATTACAAGTCTTCATTTTCTCTTCACGCTCATTCACATACTGAATGGCACTTCATCTGAATACCGACCAACTTGATCTTTACGGGATCCTTAAGTTCTTTCTAACATCGTTCGCTGAAATTATTTTTCATTTCAAGCAAGTGTGAGAATTCAATTGCCCAACAAGTCATAGAAGTTGAATAAACAACTTCAAGAATTCAAACAATCTTTTAAGACTTCCATAACTGAACAAAGGTTATGAAGCAGCTGGAATAATAGGAATAATCTCGATTCCTATCATCTTAAAACATTAGTCACATACTCTTTGAATTACTTTTATTCTCTTACCCTTTTCCATACACATCCTGTCTGGCTAGAATCATTAGCATGGACTTAATAATAACGGTTCATTAATAAACAGAACATACTTGTATTGAACAACTCAATCACAGAACATTTCATCTCATAGAAACACCAAAGTGTTCAAATTATGGCACAAAGCCTCATAAATACTACCACCTTGTACATATATCGCACATATGCACATAGACAAGACCTCTCAAGTTCAACATCTAATAAGTTTAAGAAACTAGCATTCACAGAATATGAATGAACTTAGGAAACTTGCCTTACGCATAGCTACAACTTATTGTTTACGTTGAACCGCTCATTCAAATTCCTATATAGCACATAAGGAAATAACACAGACCAATTAGTCATATACTTTTGACTTATGCATTGGTTTACTTAACTTTACTTCTTAGAGTTCGCGTTCTTGCAACCTAAGTTTATGCGATAACTTTCATTATCGATTTACGACTTCATGACATACAGAGATGTCTTACTCAAAAAGATCATCATCTTTGATGATTTACATTCTTATCTTATTTTTATAACTTGTCTAGGACTCAACACACATCGCGTCTCTACTAGTAGTTTATATGATACTCTGAGTGGTTTCCCACAAACAACCAATGAACAAGTTCCCGTCTCATCTACACTGTCATCACAGTGAGTTAGTTCGGTTGCCAATTTCGTATATACCTTCGCTCTCTGAAGGAATAGTTTAGCCCAGCTCCCATATGTCAACCATCAAAGGTTACCATTGTACTACAACCTAAATTCATCTAACTTATCCGATCTATTAAACTATAATGTTCGTTAAGTTAATTTCTTATTCCTTATGGCTTTCTGACCAACTAAATGTCATACCTCTGGATTCATTCTTATCCGACTCACATTCGACTTTCATTAATCTTATTACCATTCATTACGGCTTTCTTGATAATTCATATCTTACTTAATACTTTCATTATCCACTACATGAACCCGACGTTCATTACTCTTTCTTAATGTCGAAGCCATACCGTTCGTTGTATGCTAAGACCAATCGTTCATCGCAACAACATTTGCATACACAACGTCTATATGCTGTACACTTATCTCTCATTACCATGACATAACATCAAAATGTTATTCATTACCCTCGCCACTCAACATCTAAGGAATCGCAACAATAGCAATCCCCCACGTTCATTTATCGTGACTATGGTCCCCTTACATTGGTTCCGTAACTCGCGTTTACATTCTTTGTCTTTTAATCTCGTTTAATCTTTCTTTCCAACCTTCATTTAAGGTTTAATTCACTTGTTTAAGTGTTACATTTAATTAACTACACGCTCATTAGCTTTCATTAAACTTTTCCCAGGATTTGAGCAGTTAAAAGCTCATCACTGGGCCTTGCCCTACACCGGCATTGGCGGCCACCACTGCTTACTATCTCTCGACCGCTGACGTGAGTCTCGATGGTCGGCTCTCCGATTCTCAACGCTCATGGCGCCACCTTACAAAGCATGGTTGGCGCTGCGGCGCCAAGCACTAATCTTTGAAAATTTTTCTAAGTGTTAACTTCATTTTGAGGTACTTACTTCCCGATCTCATAACTTTTTCGTTATAACTTAGAACGAGGTTGTTCCAAAGCCATTGTCCTCCTAATCTTACGTACTTCAATCCCCCTTAGATAGAACTTCATTCTGAATCCCTTAACATGCCATTCGATTGGCTTAATCTTCGTCCTTCAGTCATTTTTACGTTATTAATGTTCTTCGTTCGTTCGTCCGTAATTCGGTCATTCAACTCAAAACTCATTCATTCTTGAGTCCGTGACTCACGTTTTCTACGTTCTCTTACTTTTTTATGAAACCCTACACCTACAGATTCATTTACATACTTTCTAATTCTCGTTCGTCTTTTACAAAATTTTCGCCATAACTTTGTTATAGCTAAGTTTAATCCATTCTTCATGAATGTTTCTACTGTTCCTAACCAAGAAATAAGCATCTAACTTATACGCGATGGTTTTAAACTTGTCCATCAAGAACAAATTATACTACGATGGTTTTAAATTTGTCCATCAATAACGTTCTTCGTGTTCTTCGCGTGTTCTTCTTGTTCTTCGTTTTTAATCGATATTTTGATTACGATTTCACTTTTTCTTGGAATTCGATGTTATAAAACACCATTCCTTACTTATTTCACCGAATCGTTCATATAATTCATTCGGATCGTTCAAATTCATTACAAAACTTATACTTCCTTAAGAAATTTATTTACTAAACTTCTAATTTTTATTTCTTCTTTTCTCAATGATTTCAACCATATGAAATCATTCCATACATCATTTATTTCTTATTCTCATTATGTTATGTTTTAAACATATAAAACTTAAAGAAAATTAATTTAGAAGTTAGGTTTTCGATACCTTTCTTCTTTAATCTCCTTCCATCGGACAAAGTTTGCTCATGAACAACTTTTCCTCCTCCTTTTCCTCTTCTTTCTCATCTGAAATCTCTCTCTCTCTCTCTGAAATGTTGGAGTACTTTCAAAATTTCAAACAAATGAAATTTAGCTTCCTTTTTATAGATTTTCAAAGCTAGGAGCAAAATTGTCATTTCGCCCCTAAATTTACTATTCACACCTCCTCAACTATCCTCCTTACTATTCACGAAACTTCTTTTGGAAGTTTCGTGGTTCCTTCTTTCGGGTTTCGTCCGATAATTTTAAAAACTGCGATTTTCAGAATTCAAATATTTTTGAATATTTCGTCTTTTCTTTACTGATTAACTTTTACATATTCTTTGGATATCTAAAAAACTGAAAAACACTTTTTGGTGTTAAGCATTTTCCTTCACGTTTTCCCCTAACATAGTTAAACGAATGAAAAGTACGTAACAATACTTTTCGTCATTTTTATTTCGTCCAATTTCTGCACGTTTTTCGACAAAAACTTTTATCGGCTTACTTAACTTTTCACGATATATTATCGTCAAATCTTTCGACGAAATGTCATTTCGACATACCGAACTCTCAGAAAGGCTTATGTTATTCAAACTCTAACCCTTAGGATTTCGTCGGGTGAATAGTGCCTATTTCGTCTTTTTCCCCGAAATATTTTTGTTCCCGGAAAAATTTTATTTTCATCTTGAAAAATCTTGCTTGTTCAGTGTAGCTAGTAGCCCGAATACACCCAATTTATAATCATCCTAGGTTCTAGAATGATTAATAAACACATAACACAGAATAATATTAATAAAAATTTATTTTATTAATAACTAATTCTTTAAACTTAAATTTTTGGACAATCCAATTTTCCGGGTTGTCACATCACATGATTCCTAGGCTCACATGATTTAGCAGTTTGTATGAAAGCAATAGTATATATATATATATATATATATATATATATATATATATATATATATATATATGAACAATCAATCGCCACACGACGTAAACTCTCGGGAGGGACGAAAATGTAAATATATATATAAAAGCAGTTAATATATATATAAAGACGATCAACCGCTACGGAGTAAACTCCAGACGGGACAGAAATGTAAATATATATATATATATATATATATATATATATAAATGTATAAAAGCAGTAAATGGCTACGAAGTAAACTCCAGGCTCTGACAAAAATGAAAATATATATATATATATATATATATATATATATATATATATATATATAAGCTAGAAACGCATTCTAGGATGTAAATCCAGGCTCAATCAAATAGAGTTTGATGATATATATATATATATATATATATATATATATATATATAAGTATTTATATATATAAAAGCAAAAAGCTATAGGATGTAAAATTAGGTCTCAATCAAATTGAGTTTGATGGCGGAGATATATATTTATATATAAGTATATATATATATATATATATATATATATATATATATGAAAAGCAATAAATGCTCCGAATATTATATTCGGGCTCAATCGAGGTAACTCGATAATATATATATATATATATATATATATATATATATAAGTACTTATATATATATATATAAAAGAAATAAAAACCACGGTCCGATAGCTCGAGCATACACACACGCGACTCTCAACGTGAATAATATTGTGTGCAAGAAGTGATGAAAAGGCTTTAAGTAATATAAGAAGGCTTACAGTGGACTGCCAAAGAAGACTTCAATAGCTTTAAATGGATGAACACTCGGTTCCCATCGGTAAAAAGTAGCTAAATATAAGCTCACAAGTGTTTGAAATGAGAAAGCACTCAATTTATAGTGTGTACAGAGCAAATTGGACAAGGCTTCCTCGCCTTTTCCTCTTACAAAATGGCCACCCCAAGCCCTTCATTTATAGAGGGGGGGAGCCGTAGGTGTACCTGCGGCAGCCGTGGGTGCCTCGCGGCTGCCCGAGGTGCCCTTTGCAATGTGAGTTCCGCCGTCTCAAAGTATGTGCACTCAGACAACGCGATGTTCTCTCTAACCTTCATAACTTTCATTCCAGGAGTCCGATGGAAGCGTGCCATACCATTCCAAAAAGATCTTTCCGAGAGCTATGCAATGACATAAGATTTGGCCTTTTTTGAATCTGGGAAGATGAGTCCATGACTAAAATAAAATTTATGGGTTTCTGTTAGGCAATCCGTTGAGCTGTTTTGCGTAGTGTGCGCTTGGAAGTTAAGATATGGTTCTTTGAGGACTTCTTTTGAAGACGTTTTAGTTGAAATGAGTTGAGTTTGATTTGGAAAAATGATCATTTTGTCCCTCCCGGGGTTGTTTCTGGTTTTCACACAACTGTAGCAGTCTTTTCTCAGTGTTATCTCTAAGGTTGGCCTGCTGTTGACTCTGACTGTCCTCAAGGTTATCTCTGAGGTTGGTTTGACCTCTTGGGACTGAATCCGAGCATTAGACTTGACCTCCCGAGGTTATCTCTGGGGTTTGAATTGACTTTCCCGCAGTTATCTCCAGGGTTAGAAACTGATTTCCTGGGGTTATGTCCGGGGTTGGAAACTGTAACATTCCAGAATTTTAAATGTAATATTAAATATTTATTGATTTATATAAATATTCAATGGATGTGATTATCGGTGAATAAATATTTGTTCAATTGATTTAATTTTGTTTAGTTAATTATTTATTAAATAAATAATTGATGAATTAAGGAAATTATTATTATATTGATATTTCAATTTAAATGATCAATTATTTGTATTGTGTTATGTGATTAAAGGATTTCTTGAATTAATTGTGATTTGCATTAATTAAAATAAATATGAAAGCTTGATTAAATAAGGTGTGACAAATAACTATATTATAAGTGAAAGTAGTATGCACACAAGCCAATCATGTTTGATGATAAAGCATATACTTTGTAACAATCTTATTCATTTATTAATAAAAAGTATTAATTTATTAAAGGCTTTTAATTATCTACATGATCTTTGTTTTATAATATGTGATAAACTCATAGTTTTAAGCAATGCTTTTAGAATAATGATGATGATCATTCTAATGAGATCTAAATTCTTAGAAAGCTTAAAACTAAAATAGTTCCCAATCGTTGGATTACTAAATTGGGGATTAGTGAATCCGGATAGATTGGTACATACGTTGCTTGCTCATTGGATGAGGATGATTGATCTCATGATCATTTGTGTGGAGACACTAAAAAGTATGTAGGTGCTTATTAGAGAATAAGTTCCTTTGAGCATTGGCTCGCTAAGGAATACCTAATGGAGTTTTATTTGCTGTCAATAGGAATTCTGTAGTGATAGTAGTACAAGTAATCCTTGGACTTGAGATCATCATAGTATCTTGTGTATGATGAGTTATACTTTGACTTATTCCTTAAGACCCTTAGGGTATATCAAAGGGTATGCTTGGGTATAATAAGTTGTACATGGAGATAATGTATGATCAATAAAGAATCTACCACTTCTAATAAAAGAAGAGAAATGTCCTATGTGATTCGATAAATGACAACCCAAGTAGTCCTTGGTTAAGGCGAGAATGAAATTAGAAAGGAGTTTCTAATTTGCATTATTTGGAGTTGTGCATTTAAGAATCGAAATACATATAATTAAATAAAATAAGACTTGACAAGTAATTCCATGTCTTATATTTAATTGGGACATTGTATGGTGGAAGGATTGAATTGTGCGGTAACTATTTACTCAAAGGTTCTTTAATGATTAATGTTGAAATCTATATTATCCGGAAAAGTCGTTGATCATTGGGGAGGCTTATCCTTATGTAGAATAAATATTATTTAAATAAATTAATTGTTTAATTTATTTATTTAAATAAGATTAGAATTGTTCTAATTGATTTATTCAACTAGGTTTAATATGGAGAACCTAAAGGGTCACACCATAAAAGGAAGAATAATTATTTAAGAAGTTAATGGCATAATCGTAATAATATGTTATGTATATTTAATTTAATCTATGGTGATAGAATAAATTAAATAGGTTAATATTTATTATTTAATATTTTAGAAATATTAAATATAAATTAATAAGAGGAGTCTTATTAATATTATTACAATTATTATTATTTTAATTTCTAAAAGAGTTTAGGAATTAATTTAATATAAGTACTCTCATTTATTCCTAATTGGATTAGGAAGGAAAATTAGTTAAAGGAGTTTAATTAATTATCCCTAATAAGATTAGGGAGCTTAATTAATTAAAAGAATTAATTAATTAAAACCCAATTCCTTAATTGTTAAGGTGGGTTGCCCACATCTATAAATAAGAGGAGTCTTATTATGGGTGGTATGGGTTGTTGACTTTTACAACGTAATAATTCCAATTTGTTGGAGAGTACACCTTTTCTATTGAGATAGAAAACTAGGGTTTAGCCAACCACCCATCTTCTTGAATTTTCTTCTTCCCTTGTGGATCACCTCTAGAGGCCAAACACATGGGTGGCTAACGTTGATCAAAGGAAGGAACCAAACCCGGTGGATTCAAGATTGAACGAAAAAGGATTGGAGGTGAACTTGTACACGAGGAAGCTCGATCTTCAAGGGTATGATTTATTCTTTATCTTTTCGTTTAATTAATAATTGTGCATAAAGGGTGATCCGGGTATATGGTTTGTAAAATTTTAAACTCTGATTTTTACACGCTTCCGCACTTTTTGCAATTTGATTGCGTTATGAATATTACAAACCTAACAGTGGCATCAAAGCCAAACCTTTATTCAAATTATTAATTGTTTTAATTTGATATTATATTGATATGTGTTTAGAACAATTTAATTGGGCATAATTTTATTTTAAAAATTTAAAAAAAAAAAAAAAAAAAAAAAAAGGTTCGGCGGAACAAAAAGAAAAAAAAGGCAGCAGTTTTTTGTTACATTAATTTTTTGAAGATGCACGATTTTCAAGGCCAGTTCTTTCACAAAAAAAAAGGGGGGGGATTGCACGGAATTCAGCAACCACCAGCGCACGGAAATCGAGGGGATTTAATTATCATGTAATGATTGGCTGATGATTTCAAGCACGGAAATAAAGGCTGCCGTTTTTTTTTTCTTATCCAATGCAATAAGCCTGACTCACGTTTTTAAAGTCCGGCAATGTTAGCATGATTGAGACACGGTTTCATATAATATATATATACTATATATATATATATATATTATTCTTAATTATTTTCTAATTAAAATAAAATGTTAATTTTAATTTTTAAAATAAAAGGTTTATTTTAATATTAAAATATAAAGTTTTATTTTAATTTTAAATAATTTTATAATTAAAATAAAAGGTTTATTTTAATTTTAAAATAAAAGATTTATTTTAATATTAGAATAAAAGATTTATTTTAATTTTAAAATTAGAATTTCATGCTAACTAATTAGAGTTGGAATTGGATTCCATGATAACTAATTGGAGTTGAAATTGGATTTTATTTTTCCTAATATAAAGGATTTTATTTGTGAATAGGGAAGTAAATCCATCTTTTCTTAAATAAAGGAGTTTGTTTAGATATGAAATAAGATTTCATATATTTAAAATAAAAAAGAGTTTATTTGTAATAGGAAAGAGAATCCTAATTTCCTTAAATAAAGGAGTTTATTTAGATATGAAATAAGATTTCATATTATTCAAAATAAAGGAGTTTATTTGTGAATAGGAAAGAATATCCGTGTTTCCTTTAATATTTTTTTTTACATGGAATTGGATTCCATAATTAATTAAAATAAAAGAGTTTATTTTAATTAAAGATTATTTTTTTTACTTGGAATTGGATTCCATAATTAATTAAAATAAAGGAGTTTATTTTGATTAAAATTTTGATTAAAATAAAATAGTTTATTTTATTCAAAAATTAGATAAATTAAAATAAAATAGTTTTATTTTGATTTAAATTTGGATTAAAATAAAGGAGTTTATTTTGATTCAAAAATTAGATTTTATACTAACTAAATTTGCCCATTAAATGATATCAATATATATATTAAATGTTTATTATTCATGAGATGAATGTTATTTATTGATGCATATGGTGATGTGTATGATAATAAATGGGATTGATTATGGACTATTGACCAATGCGATTGGATTTTATTTTAGTTGGATGCATGAATGTATGGGTTTTATTAAATGGGGGCGTGCGTGCCTCGTCTTCTCTAATTTTTCTTAATGTAAATTCTATCTCCTCCTATGTACTTCCCTCGGCTACGATCAAGGTTTCTATTTATTTTAAAATAGTTTTGTAATAGGAATATTTAGAATTAATTTTGAAGAATTAGAGATCAAGGAACAAGAAGCGCTTGAAGACCCGTTTGTAATAGAGCCCCAGGGTTTAAATGTAATAGTTATATTTAAATATTATTTCTTGCACCCCTAGGGTTTGACCTTTTGGTTCACTTGGTGGCTCTAGTGAACCAAACTAGAATAAAAGTCCATAATCAATCCGGGTAGAATATAGTATTCTATATGTGCATGCTTATACTATATATATTATATATTATGCAAACATGCTTACATGTTCATTAATATGACGCGTATTTTATATATATATATGTGTAAATGCTGCGCTAAACAAGATGAGACAAATTTAATAATAAATCCCTCAATTTTTATATTAAGTCCTAAGCGTTCAAAGATATTTGGAATATCGAGCGTCGCTTTCTAGCATGATAAAATTAATAGAGTATTAAATATTTAATATGAGTTTGTTGTGTCACCACAAGGCAAGTATTAAGTATTTAAGATGTTAATTTATCACATTTGATGCTTATAAAGAAAATTGAACAATATTGTTTTGTTGTGTCACCACAAGGATGATATTTTTTCTTTTTGAATATATGGAGTGCTAGGTCGGACTTAACTTGGATAATTTTGATTCGGATGTGCCACCACTTGATCAAAATAATCTAAGAGGCAAAAATACAAGGAGTTGCATAGTTGATGTAATTGACAAAAGTTGTCTACCTATTTATTTATATATAGTTTGTTGTGTCACCACAAGGCTATATACATTTGAAATGGGATCCTTATTCTCACTAGCAAATCTTTAATTAGATTTTTGCGAACTATATAAGTGAGGTAATATAGTTTGAAAGAAAATAGTGGGAGATACCAATTTAAAACAAGACCTAAATTATTTTGGTAATTAATAAAAGAATGTATGTTAAAATGTTGTTAATTACAAATTCATTTACTGTAATTTTACAATGTCTAAAATTACTATCACGCTGCGAAGTATATTAGATGCTAAATTAACTGCCAAGAATTAAGCGGATTGGTTAAGGAATTTGAGAATAGTTCTCATGTTGAAAAGCTATCTTATGTCTTAATATCGCCTATCCCGCAATGGTTGCAGCATAATGCCTCTGAAGAAGAGATTGCTACTTTTAGAAAGTTGCAAGATGATGCCTGATTGGCTCAATGCATCATGCTCGTATCCATGAAAGTGCTTGAGCTTCAGCGTACAAGATGAAACTATGGATGCTTCTACTATATTCCCGCACATCAAGTAGGCGATGGTGAGGAAAGTAGGACTGATAGATATCGAGATATCTAAGTAGCTCTTAGATCTAGAATGACCAATGGCACTATAATACAGATGACAAAAAGTTCTTAACATAATCAATTTGATTGATCAATTAGGACAACTGGTTTTGTCATGGATGGAGAGTTGAGCCAAGATTTGATCTTGCACTCACTCCGGACTCCTTTCACAATTGTTGTGAATTTTTCATATGAACAAGCTAGATATCGACCTGTTGATTTGCTTAACATGTTGAAAAATGTTGAGAGTCACTTTCAACCAAGAAAGACCAAGTCTTCTTGGTAGGGGCCAAAGGATCTCTGAAAAAAAGAAGAACGATTCAAAGAAGGTAAATAGAAAGGCAAAAAACAAAGGATAATAAGAACAAAAGCGATAAGGATAGCAAAGGAGTTTGCTTCCACTACAATAAGCACGGACCTTTGGAAAGAAAGCTGCAAGAAGCATCTTGCGAGAGGCTAACCAAAGAAGCTTAGTGAAGTTTGGTTCATAATCTGAGTTTTTGTTCATGATTGAAATAAATTTTTCTTTAAGTCGAGGTTTTACTTGGGTATTGGATATCGACTTTGGTTATCATAAATATAGATTTATGAAGGGACCAAGGTAAGTAGAAAGCTAAACAAATATAAGTAGATCTATGTGTGGAAAATGAAGCAAAGGTTGTCAGATTAGCTATAGAAACTTATAGTTTAAGCATCGCTTACGGCAAATCTATTAAGTCGATAAGTTGTTATTGTATTCCAGTTCTTGTTAAAATATTATTTCCATTTTATTGTTGGACAATGAAATCTTTGGTATTATAATTAAGAACAATTGTTGTTCTATTTATAATAATAATGTTTTGTATAAATGGAATATTACTTAATAAATTTTGTATACTTGACTTACATGAAAATAATTTTGCATATTGAACAAATTAGTATAAGAAAAGGAGATGATCATTCAAAGAGTTGAATGTGTGTATTTGCTGAAATACAAGTGTGAATTATTTGAAAGGTTCAAAGAATTCAGAAGTGAAACAAATTGGCAATGTATTAAGATTCTTTGATTAGATCAAGGAATAAATACTTGTGCAATAAGTTTTTAGATCATCTCAAATGGTTTTCTCATAATGGACACATCCTGATACGCAATAATTGATTGATGTATTTGAATGGAAAAATCGTATCTTGTTGGACATGGTGCGGTCCAAAATGATTTCACCGACATTCCAGTATCCTTCTAGGATCATGTCCTAGAAATGGCTGCATATCTACGAAAATGGTAACCTCAAAAATCCGGCCCCAAGACTCCATAAAAGTTATGGACAGGGAGGATTCCTAATCTTAAGTATGTTAAGATAAGGTGTTGTCCAACTTATGTGAAACGGTTTCAAAGGATAAGCTTGGGACAAGATTTGATAAGTACAATTTGTGGGACATCCTAAAGAAAGTTTAGGGTATATGTTCTATAATCCTACTTAGCAAAAGGTGTTTGTTACGAAACACGCTGCCTTCTAAGATAAAGGTGTTTATCATTGAAGGGGCTAGTGGGAGGATAATAGATCTTGAAAAGTTCAAGAACCACAAAATACTATAAGTCAAATAAGAGGAACCTGTAGATAGACCTATTGTACCACAACCGAATCGTAAATCTGGAATAGTACCAAAGATACCTAAGAGGTATGGATTCATCATAGATGATGATGATGAGGTACGCATCATAGAAGATGATGATCCGAGTTACATACGATGAGGTAAGTGTTATGTATAGACACTCGAGAGAAATGGATTGAAGCAAGTTTCTCAAATATGGAACATTCGTTTTGATGAGGCAATCAAAGAGTTTGATTTTATCAAAATAAGAATGAACCTAGTGTGTACAAAAGGGTCGATTGGGAGGCGTCGTGACATTCCTAGTACTATATGTTGATATACTACGGATAAGGAATGACATACTAATGCTACAATCGATAATGATAAAGTTGTCTAAACATTCCTCCATGAATGATTTGGAAGAGTATCTTAATTGGGGATATAAATCTATATAGATAGATTTAAGAGGATGCTCGACTTAACCCAAGGCGATATATTCATTTGATGCTAAAGTCGTTTAGCATGGCAAACTCAAGAGATGTCTCATGTCGATGAGCTATGGAGTGTATCTCTTAATAGTCCCCACAGACTCACGAAAAGAGAGGTCGCATGAGTGACAATCATGTATGCAATGAAATATACGAGACGATGTTGATCGGTCATATTGCGGAGAAGATCTTTGTAAGGCAAAGTGAAAAACATCTTAAAGTTCTTAACCGGCACTAAGGATGTGAGCATACATGGTGGGTCTGAATTAAAACTAGAGGGCTTTACAGACTCAAGTTTTTCAGACAGACCAAGACGACCGAAAATCCACTTTAAGGTAAAGGGTTACCTTGAATAGTGGTGCAGTGAATTGGAAAGGTTCCAAACAGTAAAAAGTTGCTGGTTTAGTGATAAAGACAAAGTATATAGCTATAAATGAAGCTGCAAGTTGATTGTTTGGATTAAAAGTTCATTACAGAACTAGGAATAGTTCCTAAGTCTCATCTTGGATCTAAACATGTGTTGTGACACTTTCATTTGATTATTAGAATCATTGAAAGATGGGAAATCACTATAGAGATAGTGGACTCTCATGAACAACATTACATATCCATTAACTAAAGCTTATCCAACAGCAGGATAATCGTCACTTAGAGAAGAAGAGTATGAGATACCATGGCGATTGGCTTTAGTGCAAGTGGGAGATTGAAAGTAGTATGCACACAAGCCAATCATGTTTGATGATAAAGCATATACTTTGTAACAATCTTATTCATTTATTAATAAAAAGTATTAATTTATTAAAGGCTTTTAATTATCTACATGATGCTGTTTTATAATATGTGATAAACCCATAGTTTTAAGCAATGCTTTTAGAATAATGATGATGATCATTCTAATGAGATCTAAATTCTTAGAAAGCTTAAAACTAAAATAGTTCCCAATCGTTGGATTACTAAATTGGGGATTAGTGAATCCGGATAGATTGGTACATACGTTGCTTTGCTCATTGGATGAGGATGATTGATCTCATGATCATTTGTGTGGAGAACACTAAAGCAAGTATGTAGGTGCTTATTAGAGAATAAGTTCCTTTGAGCGTGGCTCGCTAAGGAATACCTAATGGAGTTTTATTTGCTGTCGATAGGAATTCTGTAGTGATAGTAGTACAAGTAATCCTTGGACTTGAGATCATCATAGTATCTTGTGTATGATGAGTTATACTTTGACTTATTCCTTAAGACCCTTAGGTTATATCAAAGGGTATGCTTGGGTATAATAAGTTATACATGGAGATAATGTATGATCGATAAAGAATCTACCACTTCTAAAAAGAAGAGAAATGTCCTATGTGATTCGATAAATGACAACCCAGTAGTCCTTGGTTAAGCGAGAATGAAATTAGAAAGGAGTTTCTAATTTGCATTATTTGGAGTTGTGCATTTAAGAATCGAAATACATATAATTAAATAAAATAAGACTTGTGCGGTAATTACATGTCTTATATTTAATTGGGACATTGTATGGTGGAAGGATTGAATTATGCGGTAACTATTTACTCAAAGGTTCTTTAATGATTAATGTTGAAATCTATATTATCCGGAAAGTCGTTGATCGCTAGGGGAGGCTTATCCTATTGTAGAATAAATATTATTTAAATAAATTAATTGTTTAATTTATTTATTTAAATAAGATTAGAATTGTTCTAATTGATTTATTCACAATAGGTTTAATATGGAGAACCTAAAGGGTCACACCATAAAAGGAAGAATAATTATTTAAGAAGTTAATGGCATAATCGTAATAATATGTTATGTATATTTAATTTAATCTATGGTGATAGAATAAATTAAATAGCTTAATATTTATTATTTAATATTTTAGAAATATTAAATATAAATTAATAAGAGGAGTCTTATTAATATTATTACAATTATTATTATTTTAATTTCTAAAAGAGTTTAGGAATTAATTTAATATAAGTACTCTCATTTATTCCTAATTGGATTAGGAAGGAAAATTAGTTAAAGGAGTTTAATTAATTATCCCTAATAAGATTAGGGAGCTTAATTAATTAAAAGAATTAATTAATTAAAACCCAATTCCTTAATTGTTAAGGTGGGTTGTCCACATCTATAAATAAGAGAGTCTTATTATGGGTGGTATGGGTTGTTGACTTTTACAACGTAATAATTCCAATTTGTTGGAGAGTACACCTTTCTATTGAGATAGAAAACTAGGGTTTAGCCAACCACCCATCTTCTTGAATTTTCTTCTTCCTTGGTGGATCACCTCCAGAGGCCAAACACATGGGTGGCTAACGTTGATCAAAGGAAGGAACCAAACCCGGTGGATTCAAGATTGACGCGCGAAAGGATTTGGAGGTGAACTTGTACACGAGGAAGCTCGATCTTCAAGAGGTATGATTTATTCTTTATCTTTTCGTTTAATTAATAATTGTGCATAAAGGGTGATCCGGGTATATGGTTTGTAAAATTTTAAACTCTGATTTTTACACGCTTCCGCACTTTTTGCAATTTGATTGCGTTATGAATATTACAAACCTAACAATAAGGAGTTATTAAATTAAATTAGAGTGGTTTAATTTAGTTTTTACCAAACCAGGCTTAATATATTAATTCTTTAATATTTAAAGGGTTTTTGCCAAACAAGCCTTATGGCTTTTGGAATTTCTAGATTTTTAAAAATAAATAAAATAAATAAAATAATAAGTATTATATAATTATAATATATACGTTATATGTATTAAGTGATATACTTAATAGGTGAATTAAGGTTTATCAGTTTATTTGTTTACGCTTAAGTTAGTCTAGCCAATATACTGAGAAGAGAGAAGAGAAGAGAGCTTGACACAGAGAATTGAGAAGGAGCTTGAGAGAATTTGAGAGAGAACGTAAGCAATTTCCAGCAATTAGCAAGGAATATATTAGCAAATTTAAGGTATGTTCATAATATTAGTATTTTATATATACATATATGAAGTACGGCATAGTTGTATGTATACTGTGAAATCAAAATTTGTTGAATTGTGGAGTTATATAGTTGGTAATAGCAATTATATATGTGTATGATGCTTAAAAAATATGTTTAAACAATAATTGCATGCTAATTTTGGTTTACATTGAAGAAAATTTTGACAGTATATGTTTGTGTATATTTTGTTTTCATATGGCTCAAGTAAGTATCAATTCTAGTGGCTAATTAGTATGTGAAATTGTAAATTGATGTTTGTTTATGCTAGTTTGTTGAGATATGAGCATAATGTAATTCGAATGAGATGATTTGGCCATGTTTTGAAATCACAGTGATGATTTTAGGATGAATGTCAAGAAAATTGAGTTTTTATGAAAAACATGTATTGTGAGAAATTAAAATAGTTTTAGTGATTGTTAAATTGTGCTAAGTGGTTGTAAATGTGAACAATCATATTTATGATAGTTGTATATTTATTTTACGTGTTATTATCACTGTTTGGTGGGTGAAATTTGTGTTAGTTGGCTTAAGAAAAGTGCCAAAGTTACATTACTGAGAACTAAGTTACATCGTCACGTGCAGTGGCTTAGATGATGTCATGTGGTATATGACCTCCTGAAGATAAAAACTCGGCATGGCACATGAAAGTGCCCATTTCGATTAATGAAGTCTTCTCATTCTATAGACTTTGGTCGTTCTTTGTGGCTTAGCTAAAGGTTATGGTAATGTGTCCAACATGTAACAACAAGGCTAATACAGAGTTGTGTTATATGTATTATGAATTCAAAGTTACTAAAATGTTTAGTAAATCAAAAACACGTTATGTGATAACTTAGTTTATACAATGAACGTTAGTTAAGTGTTATGATGATTAATACTTCGGAATTCTAAAATGTAAATGGTAGCTTAAGACTTGTGCTTAAATAACAAGTTTAGCTAGTAATG
The DNA here is from genome assembly GCA_020205615.1 of Panax quinquefolius. NCBI lineage: Eukaryota > Viridiplantae > Streptophyta > Magnoliopsida > Apiales > Araliaceae > Panax > Panax quinquefolius. The sequence goes on along the minus strand of CM035164.1, from coordinate 80,002,099 downwards.
CATTTTATAAAGTGAATATTAGTATGTCTAATAGATGTTGTGGTTTTAATACTATGTATAGGTGAACGTGAGTTTTAATATTTTAGCTTACGATCGAGGCAAGTTTTCTAACTCTACACTTTCGTTGAGCTAGCTCATTTATTACATTGTGCAAGTTTTTTAACTCTACACTTTCGTTGAGTTAGTTATATTATTATAAATTCATGCTTTTGATTGAGCAAGCTTTTTATCTTAACTGTTACTGATTAAGTAAATTGTTCCTAAAATCCATTTGAGCAAACTCTAACTCTAATGTTATTAGAAATTCTCAATTGATTGATTAATTCTAACTTGTTTACAGTTAAGCAAGTTTCTTAAAGTTCAGAAATTTCATTTCTAATGTTATAAAACTTGAACCTTAGCTTATTTTACTATCCAAGCAAAGGTTAACCATTTTATTCATTTTATTGAATGCTTATGCTCTATAGTTATTTCAAGCATGAGTTTGATATGTAGAATTGGTTCATTTATGATTCTCAAATGTTCTAAGTTATGTTATTATTAAACAACTATTGTATTATCAAGTATTATTGATTCAACTAGTTCCCTAGTTGATGATCATTAAACTTCAATTACCCTTGAAAGATTATCCAAACCAAACTTTCTTTGGTGCAGACTTGTACTCTAAATACTGAGATGAACAACCCTATGTTTAGGGGTTTACACTTAGCGTTGAAATGGTTGTGCACAATACATTGTACGAAGGATTGATCCCCCTAAGTACGTGGAGTCCTTATAGTCATATGACTGTTAAAGTTAAAGTTGAAAGATTACTTACTATGGACATGGTTCATGGTCATTTGACCCTCAGTAGCATATTTAAGAATTTTAATAGAACAAATCATTTAATTCTATTGAGCTTATGAATTGGCAAATGTTGAAATGACAATAGAACATATCATTCAGTTTTATTGAGCCTATTATTTGGCGAATGATGTAAAGATATTTATTCTTATTTCAAGTGAGATTTATTTGCTCATTCTTGCATATTTATACATTTATTGAAGCTATGGTTGAGAAGGTAGATAAACCTACAACTAGCAAAGGAAAGGGAAAATGTACAAGTGATGAAGAATTATATTTTTGCTTAAATCGTTATGATGATATACTTTTAATAATGATGTGATGTAATAATTTTATTTTCGCATTTGAATGATTGTATTAAAGGTTAGAGAACCTGGGAGATAATGTTTTTATTAAAGTAATCCTATATGGGCAGGTTTTTATTATTCAATTTATTATGATTGGGTAGTTAGATATGAATGTTTTGATTACGTGAACACCAAATCTTGAGGTAATGAAGTATAGGGATTTGAGGGTGTCACAAGTTGGTATCAAAGCTTTAGGTTATGAACCTTAGGTGGGGAAAAGCCTTGGGAAGTAACCTTTGAAAAGATAGTGGTGACTAACTCTTATCGAGTTTTAAGGAAGAAATAATAAAACACTTATGTGCTTATGTGTTTATAACTTATGTGCTCGTGAGTGTTGAGTAGTACTGATTAATGATTAAAACTTAAAATTTTGTTGTTAGGATGAATAATGTCGGAGAATCCAGCCGAGCTAGGGAGGATAGACCTCAGATGCCTATAGAGGAGGAGCCTCGTGATATTCAGGTTATTTGGGAACAACTACTGCCATGGGAGTCAGCCCCGTTGGTCACAGTGGTTGAAGATGAGGATGATGATGTGGAGACGGATGAGGAGGATCCCGTTGAGTTGCCACAGGAGGATGAGAATGATGAGGACAAGGAGGAGGATACTCCACTAACCTCGATAACTGCTCTAATGTACGATGAAGTCTACGACCATAACGTGGAACTTTAGGATACAGTCGAGGAATTGCAAGAGATAGTAGCTGAACAATAGACTGCAATGACACAGAAAGATGATGAGATCCAAGATCGTGAGGAACGGTGACTAATGTCGGGAGAAGCTAGAAACGCATCGAAAAGAGAGAAAGAACAAGCGATCGAGGAGGTGCTGAATTGAAGAATAAGCCAAGGGAAGAAGCTACGAAGAGGGCAAGAGCCGAGGACGCATATGAGGAGATGTTTCAACGAGCCGAGATAGCAGTGAAAGACGCACAGGCAAAGAGAATGAGGATGGAAGAGATGAATAGGGTATTCAACACCGTGGTTAATCGAGCTCTAGATCGGGTCATGGGTTATCTGATCCAGTTCGAGACGCTGCCATCATATGTATTAGATCGTAGAATAATGTTTCGGATTATGGGGGAAGAATGTAGTAAGGCTAAGCAGTATCTTAGTAGAACATCGTAGTTGTTATACGAATAATAAATGTTAAATAAATTGTAAATCCCAAGTGTTATGTAACCTATGGGATATGATGATGATGTTGTCTTGAAACTTTTGTAGTTCAGGAAAGTAATGTAAATAGCAATGATGCTATTGTTTTATGTTTTCAAAGAGGTTTTGAATAAATAAAAGTTATTATTTTATTCAAAGTGTTACGTGATTATGTGGTTATTTCTTTTGTGGAGGCAAGTTAAGTATAAATTACTTAAAAGATTTGAATAATAATCTAATGAGTGTATTTTTAAACAGAAAATGCCTCCCAGACATCAACCACCATGACAGAGAACCCCCGAAGGAACCAACAATAACAACAATGTTGATGCTAACCCAGTTCAACAATTAGTGACGTTACTGACAGGAGCGTTGCAGAATCAACCACAGAACCAAGGAACAACATTTAAGGAGTTCAAGGTAGTTGGACCACCTGAATTTCGTGGGTCAGTGAATCTAGTCGAGGCATAGACTTGGATTATGGAGATAGAAAAGGTGTTCGATGTTGCTAGGGTAGCAGATGACTAGAAGATTGCTTTCACAACATTCATGTTGAAAGCAGAAGCTAGTTATTGGTGGCAGGCCAATAAAACTCGAGAAGGACTTGGGATGATGACCTCGGATAGGTTTAAGGAGATATTCTTCGAGACCTATTTTCCCGAGAGTTCGAAGGGTCAGCTGGAAGTGCAGTTTCTAGAACTGAAGCAGGGAATAATGATGGTGTTCGAGTATGCCGCTAAATTCAATGAGTTGGCGAGGTTTACGCCTTATTATGTTAGCACGGACGAACGTAAGGCAAAGAGGTTTGAACAGGGACTGAAGCCCTAGTTGTACAGTAGGGTTTCACTGTTCCAATTGAAGACTTTCGCAGCAGTGATGGAGAAAGCAATACTCGCTGAAGGTGGAGGTGAGGCAATGACAAAGTTCAATCAAGAAACAGAAGAAGAAGAAGAAGAAGAAGAAGAAGAAGAAGAAGAAGAAGAAGAAGAAGAAGAAGAAGAAGAAGAAGAAGAACGAGGTGGAAATTAAGAATGGAGGTGGTAGTGGTGGAAACAACAACAACAACAACCACAACAACAACTTGAAGAGGAAGTGGAATGGAAATGTGGGTGCTGGAAACTAGCAGGGTAACCAACAAAACAAGAAGTTTGAAGCATGTGCTACATGCTGGAAGTTTCACAAGGGTGCGTGCTTGGTGGGGAAACGAGTATACTTCAATTGTGGCCAGGAGGGTCACATCGCCCCAAATTGCACTCAACCTAAGAAGAACGTGTGCTTCACGTGCGGATCCAAGGATCATTTTGCTCATGAATGCCCTAAGAAGAAGGATGGAGTGACAACCAGAAGTAATGGAGGTAACAATGGAGGTATAACATCAAACAAACCCACAGCTAGAACCTTCAACAAGACTGTGCAAGATGCTGTGCAATCAAAAGATGTGGTGTCAGGTATTATCCTAATCAATGATATTGATGCTTATGTATTATTTGATTCGGGTGCTACTTGCTCGTTTATCTCTGATGAATTTGCTAGGAGGTTAGAATTGCCTAGAGAAGAACTAAATTTCCCTTTGCACATAGAAATTGCGAATAAAGAGGTAATCCCTGTTAGATTCATATACAAGAACTGTAAGGTGAACGTTAAGGAAAATATCTGATGGTAGATTTGATTCCCATTAAACTTGGAGAGTTTGATGTTATTTTGGGAATGGATTGGCTGTTCTAATATGGAGCGGTAATTGATTGCCAAAAGAAGTGTGTAAATCTTATGACCCCGTCAAAGGTAGTATTTTATGGTAGCAAGTCGCCTAGACAAATGAAATATCTGACGATTATGCAGGCCAAGAAATTGTTGAGTCAAGACTGTGTGGACTATTTAGCTTACATAGTAGATACTCAGAAGAAGAATGTGAAACTGGAAGAGATACTAGTGGTGAGGGAATTTGAGGATGTGTTTCCAGGACTTCCGCCTGACAGAGAAATTGAATTCGTAATCAACTTAGTGCCGGGAACAACACCGATATCGAAGGCCCCGTATAGAATGGCTCCAGTAGAAATGAAGGAACTGATGGTACAGTTGCAAGAATTGTTAGACAAGAAGTATATTCAACCAAGCGTATCACCGTGGGGAGCGCCAATGTTATTCATGAAGAAGAAGGATGTGTCAATGCGTCTTTGCATTAATTATAGAGAATTAAACAAAGTCACTATTAAAAACAAATATCCATTGCCAAGAATATATAACTTGTTTGATCAGTTGAAGGGTGCTAAATACTTCTCAAAAATAGATTTGAGAAGTGGGTATCACCAGTTGAAAGTGAGGAAGGAAGATATACCACGAACAGCATTCAGGACTCGGTATGGACATTACGAGTTTCTGGTGATGTCTTTTGGTTTAACCAATGCACCTGCTGCATTCATGGATTTGATGAACATGGTGTTTAAACCATTCTTAGACAAGTTTGTAGTGGTATTCATCGACGACATTCTGGTGTATTCCAAAACTCAAGAAGAACACGTGGAACACTTACGTTTGACATTGGAAACACTAAGAAAGGAAAAATTATACGCGAAATTCTCTAAGTGCGAATTTTGGCTAGATCGTGTGAAATTTCTTGGGCATGTGATTGACAAAGATGGGATTTCAGTGGATCCATCAAAAGTGGAAGCTGTAATCAATTGGGAACAACCAAGAACACCGTCGAAAGTGAGGAGTTTCTTGAGACTGGCCGGTTATTAGAGACGATTTATTCAAGATTTTTCTAAGATAGCCACTCCATTAACAAATTTTACAAGGAAAACTATGAAATTTGTTTGGACGGAGAAGTGTTAAGAAAGTTTCCAGGACTTAAAGAAAAAATTAAGCATGGAGCCTGTGTTGTCATTACCAGATAGTACATGAAACTTTGTGATGTATAGTGATGCCTCACATAAAGGGTTGGGTTGTGTTCTTATGCAAAATGACAAAGTAATTGTGTATGCATCAAGAAAACTGAAGGATTATGAGAAAGGTTATCTGACTCATGATTTGGAATTGGCTGTAGTAGTATTTGCTCTCAAGATATGGAGACACTATCTCTATGGAGAGAAATGTGAAATCTACACAGACCATAACATTCTGAAGTATATTTTCACATAGAAGGACCTGAACATGCGTCAAAGAAGATGGATGGAATTGATAAAGGATTACGATTGTGAGATCTTTTATCATCCGGGCAAAGAAAATGTGGTTGAAGATGCTTTAAGCAGGAAAGGCCGAGAGAAGTTGATGTTGATAACCACTCAGGAGGAGCTTATTTCCGCAATAGCAAAGCTAGAATTGGAAATCAAATTTCCAAAGGAATACGATGAATGACTATTTCAGATAGATGCCAGTCCAACTTTGGTGGACAAAGTGAAGAATGCTCAACTACAAGATAAAGAATGTGAAATAATCAAAGAGAAAGTGATTGACAGTAGTGATGTAAAATACAAGATCGATACCGAAGGACTACTACGATTCGAGGAAAGAATTTGGGTTCCAGCAGTGCCAGAGCTTAAAGACGAAATCTTGACCAAAGCACACAACACACGATATTCGATTCATCTAGGAAGTACAAAGATGTATCAAGATTTGCGGTGACATTTTTGGTGGCCGAATATGAAAAGAGACGTTGCAGAATGCGTTGCAAAATGCTTGATGTGTTAGAAGGTGAAAGCTGAACATCAACGACCAAGTGGGTTACTTCAACCATTGGAAATACCGGAATGGGAATGGGAGCATATCACAACGGATTTTGTGGTAGGATTTCCAACGTCTCAGAAAGGATACGATACGATATGTGTAATAGTTGACAGATTGACAAAATCTGCACACTTTTTTCTAATAAAGATTAGATTTAATCTTGATCAGCTAGCGAAACTGTTCGTTAAAGAGATCGTGTCAAGACATGGAGTTCCAGTATCAATTGTGTCAGATAGAGATCCAAGGTTCACATCAAACTTCTGGAATAGACTACAAGAATGTATGGGAACACAGTTGCGAATGAGTACAACACACCATCCGCAAACCGACTGGCAAAGTGAACGAACTATCCAAATGTTGGAAGATATACTGAGAGCATGCATCATGGATTTCAAAGGAAGCTAGGATGAACATTTACCATTGGTAGAATTTTCCTACAACAACAGTTACCATGCGAGCATCGGCATGCCACCTTACGAGGCATTGTACGACAGAAAGTGCAGAACTCTATTGTGCTGGGATGAAGTCGGTGAATGTCAACTGTTAGCACCAGAACTGGTACAAAAAACTACTGAAGTTGTTAAACTCATCTAGACAAGATTGGTAGCAGCCCAAGACAGACATAAAAAGTATGCCGATCAACATAGGCAGAATTGTGAATTTGAAGTAAGAAATTTCGTTTTCCTAAAAATTTCTCCTTGGAAGGGGAAAATTCATTTTGGCGAGAAAGGAAAGCTCAGCCCAAGATTTATTGGACCGTTAGAAATACTACGAAGAGTGGGGGAAGTGGCTTATGAGGTAGCTCTACCTCTAGAATTGGAAAACATTCATAATGTTTTTCACATTTCGGTGTTACGATCGTATAAACCCGATTACAATCACGTGATCGAGTACGAACCATTGTAATTTGATAAAGATTTGTCTTATAAAGAAGTTCCTATCCAAATAGTCGACATGAAAGAACAAGTGCTCAGAAATAAAGTGATACCTTCTGTGAAGGTGATATGGAGAAACCACAATGTTGAAGAGGCAACGTGAGAACTCGAAGCTGAAATGATGAAAAATTACCCTGAGTTATTTGTTTAATCTATGTCTTCGATTCTGGGGACAGAATCTTTAAAAGTAGGGAAGAATGTGACGAGTTGATTGTTTGAATATGTGACGATTTGATTGTTTGAATTGTGATTCTGAGGACAAAATCCTTTTAAGAAGGGAATGATGTAACATTCCAGAATTTATTGATTTATATAAATATTCAATGGATGTCATTATCTTTGAATTAACATTTGTTCAATTGATTTAATTTTGTTTAGTTAATTATTTATTAAATAAATAATTGATGAATTAAGAAAATTATTATTATATTGATATTTCAATTTAATTGATTAATTATTTGTATTGTGTTATGTGATTAAAGGATTTATTTAATTATTTGTGATTTGCATTAAATAAAATAAATATGAAAGCTTGATTAAATATAGATTGACAAATAACTATATTATAAGGAGTTATTAAAATAAATTAAAGTAGTTTAATTTAGTTTTTGCCAAACAAGGCTTAATATATTAATTCTTTAATATTTAAAGGGTTTTTGCCAAAACAAGCCTTATGGCTTTTGAAATTTCTAGATTTTTAAAATAAATAAAATATATAAAATAATAAGTATTATATAATTATAATATATACATTATATGTATTAAGTGATATACTTAATAGGTGAATTAAGGTTTATCAATTTATTTGTTTATGCTTAAGTTAGTCTAGCCAATATACTCAGAAGAGAGAAGAGAAGAGAGCTTGACACAGAGAATTGAGAAGGAGCTTGAGAGAATTTAAGAGAGAACGTAAGTAATTTCCAGCAATTAGCAAGGAATATATTAGCAAATTGAAGGTATGTTCATAATATTAGTATTTTATATATACATATATGAAGTACGGCATAGTTGTTTGTATTATGTGAAATAAAAATTTGTTGAATTGTGGAGATATAGTTGGTAATTGCAATGGTATATGTTTATGATGCTTAGAAAGTATATTTAAACAAAAATTGCATGCTAATTTTGGTTTATAGTGAAGAAAATTTCGACAGTATATGTTTGTGTATATTTTATTTTCATATGGCTCATGTAAGTATCAATTATAGTGGCTAATTAGTATATGAAATTGTAAATTGAAGTTTGTTTGTGCTAGTTTGTTGAGATATGAGCGTAATGTAATTCGAATGAGATGATTTGGCCATGTTTTGAAATCACAGTGATGATTTTAGGATGAATGTCAAGAAAATTAAGTTTTTATGAAAAACATGAATTGTGAGAAATTAAAATAGTTTTAGTGATTGTTAAATTGTGCTAAGTAGTTGTAAATGTGAGCAATCATGTTTATGATAGTTGTATATTTATTTTACGTGTTATTATCACTGTTTGGTGGGTGAAATTTGTGTTAGTTGGCATAAGAAAAGTGCTTAGAAGTTACGTTACATAAAAGCGAGAGTTTTGTGCGTCATGTGCGCCGCATGACCCTTAGGCGTGGTATGCGTCTTGCCATGAGTGCCCATTTCCAGACACTAAAGTCTGCTAATTCTGCAGACTTTGGTCGTTCTTTGTGGCTTAGCTAAAGGTTATGGTAATGTGTCCAACATGTAACAACAAGGCTAATACATAGTTGTGTTATATGTATTATGAATTCAAAGTTACAAAAATGTTTAGTAAATCAAAAACACGTTATCTGATAACTTAGTTTATATAATGAACGATAGTTAAGTGTTATGATGATTAACACTTGGGAATTCTGAAATGTAAATGGTAACTTAAGATGTGACGCCCCCAAATCCGGGTATCTTCCAACCCGACAGATGGTGCACCACGATAATACAATCCATACAATCATTCCATTGAGATAACAACAAAATGAGTGTAATTACTATCTTTGTATTACATTTGTAATAAATATTTTCCCAGGTTCATTAACCGAATACATTCGTTGTTCTTCATAAGTATATTACAACCAAATACACTAATTTATAACAGGATGATTAATTGTCCATCTTAGCCTTGCCTTTATCTCTCTTAGAACTCTCAGTTCGTTCGGCTTTAGCTGTATACATATGGTTCAAGCAAGAATGAGCATAACTAGCTCATCAAGTCTTAACAAATAATCATATGAATATCACATTAATAATTACATGCTTTATTTCCATATATAAATAATTATCTACGAAGCACTATGAAACATTTGACTAGTACTTCTCATGTCATAACAACAATTCCAAAGTATATACAATAGCTTAGGAATTATGAACCGGTCAATAGACCATGAACATACTCTTTTCATTTTAATACTTGAAAAGGATATCCGGCACTAAGGCCATCCACCCGTCTTTACTTACGAACACTTCTAGGTGATCAACCTATTGTACTCTATGTTGATTAGCACTCTTACGTTAAACGTATTTACATTCAACATTTGGCTACCTCGCGTGCCCATCGAATAATCGATGAAAAATACTTTTGTTTGTACATAGACAAACTTACCTTTATATCCGTACCAAATACTTGGCATAGGATAGCATTAACAGTTCTATATCAAAAGACTTGTAAACAAATCAATCAACTCTTCAGTATTAGTCTAGCCAAGTTAAAACAGGCATCGACTCTTTCTTTAAAATCATTCATGCATTGTATAACATGCATCACGTAAAACTTGGCTAACACGTAGGTTAGACAAGTGTTTAAGAAAGACTTGCCTTTAAGCGTCTTCGAATAAACAATTCATGTTATTCTCAGTCTTTACAGGATCTACATGATACATTCACATAGCATACTGCAATTAGTCATCAAACAAACTAACTTTACAGTTCTAACCAACTTCTTTCTATTCTATGTCTTAATTGAATTAACTTCGTTATTAAAGTCAATTCGACTTTCTATACTTCGTCACGTCCTATTAACATTCTTATGCCATTAACCGTCATTCGATCATTATTGGTAAATACCAACGTTGAACGTCATTCACGATTTACTTGTTACGTCTTCGCGTTCTTTGTTTAATCTCTATTAAACCATACCAAAACTTCTTACATTATCACCTTATAAGTGATTTAAGTTCAATCTTATTATGTACTGTAAGTACCTTCAATGTCTTACCTTAAGTCTACATTCAAATGGAACAAAACTTAACATGGTCAACATTTTCCCACTGTCGGCGCAGCGGCGCGACATCCTATGTATTCTAGTGGCGATGCGGCGTGAGTTAGCAGGGTACTCGGCCGAGTCTTGCGCTGCGGCGCCACCACTTTATACTGGTTTTGGCACTGCGGCGTCAAGTCTGTGCACCAGTTGGCCAAAACAGTTTGGTTTCCTAACGAAACTCCCGGCTTCCTAATTTGTTTGTTTTACATCTGAATTGACCTATTCGAAAGCCTACAAGTCACAAATCACATCCTGTACGTGTTCATATAAGAATTTCACATTCTCATATCCGTTAACTCGGAATTCACCTTTAAGTTCATTTTAAGCGTTTATTTAACGTTTTCGACCGTTCAATGCTCGTTTTGTTTGTTATAAGTCGAAATGCGACGATTCTTTCGCCCACAACTCTTAATTACCTTATCTCACGTGTTGACATTGGAAACCATTGTTTTTAAGTCACACGACAACTTTTGACCTTTAATCCGGGCTTTTTACGTTTTTAACGTTTAACGTCTATTTTTGCAAAATTTGCCATAACTTCGTTACTCGTGTTCTATAAGCCAAATCAAATGTAAAACTCCATTGATTCATCATAGTCATCCTAACCAAACAATAGGCACATTCCTTTGATATAATGGTCTTTCAAATGTTCATTCAAAACTAAGTTCTCGTTCAAGACTTTCAATGGTTTTTAATTTACGTAAACACTTATGGTTTCTATTTGGTCATGACCTATCCATGATTTGGTCATTAATAGGCATCCTTATATCTCCCAATAAACATGTTCCACCAATCTACGATTCTTCTACGAGAAAGAAATCGAAAAAGATGAAGATTACGGTTTATGAGAATTTACCTTTGAAGCAATTATCGTTCTTGATAAACGCCTACTGGTTTGCTTGGAAGTAGAAGGATTATATGATTCTAGCTCTTTCTCTCTCTCTCTATATATATTTGGACAAGTTTTGTAAAACAACAAAATGGCCAACTCTAGCTTTGTATATATTTGCAACCAACATGAGGGTAAAATTGTCCAACTCCCCACCTCCTTACTATTCACTTTTTGATCACCAAGCAAAGTACTTGGTGATAAAGTATTGCCTTACTTGTCCACCAAGTGGCCAGCCCACTCCTTGATGGATCATCCCATGGGTTGCCCCATGGGTTTTACCCATCCCATGACCCATCGGTTCGACCCGCGGTTTGCTTTTAGGATTGGGCTTGACATTAATTTAACATTGGGCCTTAACTTGGGCTTTCTCATATAATTTATTGGGCTTGCTTTTGGTTTAAGTCCAATTAGATTATACCAACCCTTAACTCATACTCCATTAATATGACTCGTATTCTACGCGTATTACTCATGTATTCTCTTCGTCTAATACTAATATAATAATCGTATTATACGTCGTATTATTCTTCATACCATACTCGTATTTATACTAGTATAATACTCATATTTCATACGTATAATATCCGAAACGACTATACGCATTGCATTTTCCTTTCGGAAACCTCTTTCACAAACCCTTAGGTTTTACGTTCGTAAGCGAAAACTTCGTTTGCAATAACGGAATTATTATTGGATATTCCATACTATCTTCGTATTCTATCATTACCCGTTTCTCAAAATTTCAAACCCTAGCTCCGAACGAAATCGGATGAATAGTGTTTTTACGCAAACATTCTCAGAAAACCTTTATTTTCATCGTGATAATTCACAACCATTAATACTAGCATAAAGCAAGAATACTAACCACATCCGTATATTCTAGGTCATAGAACGACCTTCGAACATCTTACTCACATAATAACTCAATTAAATTCATTTAATTCACATAATCAAATAAAAATTTAATTCATTTAAAATTCAAAATTGTCGGGTGTTACATTCTTCCCTCCGTATAAGGATTTTGTCCCCAGAATCTCGCTATTCTTACATAAACAAATGAGGAAACTTTTCCTTTATTTTACTTTTGAGCTCCCACGTTGCTTCTTCAGCATCGTGGTTACTCCAAATTACCTTTACCGAAGGTATTACTTTATTTCTCAAGACTTGTTCCTTCCTATCAATAATCTGAATCAGAAGTTCTTCATACGTTAAGTCTTTTTCTACTTGAATAGATTCATATTCTATTACGTGTTTGTAGTCCGGTTTATAAGGACGCAACATAAACACGTGAAACACATTGTGTATTTTTTCCATTTCTGGAGGTAAGGCTACTTCATAAGCTACCTCTCCTACCCTTCTTAAAATCTCAAAAGGTCCTACAAACCTTGGACTTAACTTCCCTTTTTCCCAAAACGTATCTTCCCTTTCCAAGGCGATACTTTTAGAAAAACTTATTACTCTAGTTCAAACTCCATCTTCTCTCGATGAGGATCTGCATACTTCCGTTGTCTATCTTGAGCCGCTACTAATCGAGCTCTTATCAGCTTTACCATGTCTGCCGTTTGTTGTACCATCTCAGGTCCCAACATTCGATGTTCACCTACTTCATCCCAACAAAGTGGTATTCTGCACTTCCTTCCATACAATGCTTCGTAAGGTGGCATGCCTATACTAGCGTGAAAACTATTGTTGTAAGCAAATTCTACCAAAGGTAGATGCTCATCCCAACTCCCCTTGAAATCCATAACGCATGATCTTAACATATCTTCAAGCGTTTGAATCATTCGTTCACTTTGTCCATCCGTCTATGGATGATACGCCGTACTCAATCTCAAATGCATTCCCATTTGTTCTTGTAAACTCCTCCAAAAGTTTGACGTGAATCGTGGATCACGATCGGACACAATCGAAACAGGTACTCCATGTCTGGAAATGATTTCCTTGACATAAAGCATAGCTAACTGCTCTAGGTTATACCTAAGTCCTATTGGTAGAAAATGAGCTGATTTAGTTAACCGATCCATTATTACCCATATAGCATAGTATCCTTTTCTCGTTGTTGGAAGCCCCACCACAAAGTCCACGGTGATATGCTCCTATTTCCACTCCAGAATCTCCAGTGGTTGTATCGATCCACTCGATCTTTGGTGTTCAGCCTTAACTTTCTGATAAGTTAAGCACTTACTAACGTATTCTGCGATCTCTCTCTTCATGTTCGGCCACCAAAAGTTCCGACGAAGGTCTTGATACATCTAAGTACTACCGGGATGTATCGAGTACCTCGAACTATGAGCCTCACACATAATCTCTTCTTTCAACTCGGAATTATTTGGAACCCAAATTCTTCCTTCAAAACGAAGTAAACCTTCTTTATCAAGGTTATACTTAGTCTTCACATCATCCTTCATTATCTTTTTCACACGCCCGCATTCTTCAGTACTTATCTGTACTTTCTTAACCCGTTCCACTATCGTTGGTCGAGTCTCTTTTGAGAATAACATCTCTGCTGATTCACTTAGCAACTTAACTTCTAATTCCATCCTGGCCATCTCTGTTATTAACTCATTCTGAGTCGTTAACATTGACAGCTTTTCCCTACCCTTCCGACTTAACGCGTCAGCTACTACATTTGCCTTCCACGGATGATATAAGATATCACAATCATAATCTTTTATCAACTCTAACCACCTTCTCTGCCTCATATTCAACTCCTTATGTGTGAAGATATATTTCAGACTTATATGGTCCGTGTATATCTCACATTTTTCCCCATATAAGTAATGTCTCCATATTTTTAAAGCAAACACTACAACTGCCAATTCTAGGTCATGAGTAGGATAGACCTTCTCATAATCCTTTAACTAACGTGATGCATACGCAATGACCTTGTCATGCTGCATAAGCACGCAACCTAGTCCTCTATGCGAAACATCGCTATAAACTACAAATATCCCCGTATCATCTGGTAAAGATAATACAGGTGCCTCACTCAACCTCCTTTTTAGTTCTTGAAAACTATGCTCACACTTTTCTGTCCATACATACTTCACCGACTTCCTTGTCAGATTTGTCAACGGAGTAGCTAATTTAGAAAAGTCCTGAATGAACCTTCTATAGTATCCCGCTAACCCCAGAAAACTCCTAACTTCGGTTGGTATTTTCGGTTACTCCCTCTAATTCACCACTTCTACCTTCGCTAGGTCTACGGATATGCCATCTTTGTCTATAACATGTCCTAGAAACTGCAGTCGTTCGAGCCAAAATTCACACTTAGTGAATTTCGCATACAACCTCTCCCTCCATAATGTTTCCAACACTATTCTTAGATGTTCAACATGATCTTCTGGCGTCTTAGAATAGACTAGAATATCATTAATGAACACTACGACGAACTGGTCTAAATACTATTTGAACACTCTATTCATCATATCCATGAATGCGGCTGCCGCATTCGTCAACCCAAACGACATAACCAAAAACTCATAATGCCCATAACAAGTTCTGAACGCCGTCTTAGGTATATCTTCCTTCCTCACTTTCAGTTAATGATACCTCGTGCGTAAATCTATTTTAGTAAAATACTTTGCCCCTTTCAACTGATCAAATAGATCATCGATCTTGGGAAACAGGTATTTATTCTTAATCGTTAACTTGTTCAACTCTCGATAGTCGATACAAAGTCGTAACGATCCGTCCTTTTTCTTTACAAACAATCCCGGTGCTCCCCGTAGAGACACACTCGGTTGAATGTACTTTCTATCTAATAGTTCATGTAACTAAACCATTAACTCCTTCATCTCAACTGGCACTATCCTATATGGTGCCTTTGAAACTGGTGTCGTACCCGGCAACAAATTAATCACAAATTCTACATCCCTATCTGGCGGAATACCGGGTAACTCCTCTGGAAACACATCTGCGAATTCTTGAACTACCGCTATCTGTTCTAATGATGTTCCCACTCTTTGGGTATCCACCACATGACACAGATAACCCTTACACCCCTTTCTTCAGCATCATCCTAGGTTTTGTCATGGTTAGACAACAATAACTTCCCGGTGATTTATTTCCATAAAACACCACCTCAGGTTTCTTAGGAAGCCTTAGGTTTACACTCTTTCTATAACAGTATATTATCGCTCTATGGTTAATTAACCAATCCATACCAAGAATAACATCGAATTCTCTTAACCTTATCGGTAAAATATCTATCAATAATCTATTACCCTTGATATCTACGAAATAATTCCTAAGAATATGTTCAATGGGAATTATCTCCTCGCTTGCTATCTTAACGTCTAAAGGTATTTCTAACTTTTCAGGATTTAATCCCAATTGCTGAGCTAATCCACATGCTATAAAAGAACAAGTAGCACCCAAGTCAAATAACACATAAGCATTTATTTCGTTGACTGGAATGATACCTGCTACTACATCCATTGATGCAACTGCATCTTGGACCGTCATATTAAACTTTCGGGCTGAGGGTCTACCCAATGATGGTGTTGGTCCAGTAATGGCCAAATTGCCACTACCAGAACCTTTACTACCCTCCGCCCCTTTCTTCGGGCAATTTCTTGCCATGTGGTCCAGCGACCCACAAACAAAACATCCCAGACTTTTCTTAGGATTAGGACAGTTGGGAGATATGTGACCCTCCTGTCCACAGTTATAATAACCCGTTTTCCCTTTTAGGTAGACTCCCAGATGAGTCTTACCGCATGTCTTGCATGCCTCCATCCTTCGTTTAGGATCCCCTTATTTTGCCCCAGTATTCCCAGGGTTAAAATTCTTCCTCTTAGGCATATTGCCACTACCACTGGCAACCTCTGCCTTATTTCCTCCCCCTCCCTCTCCCTTACTCTTATTCTTTCTATCCTTCTGGTATTGAGTCAATGCCTCACTACCACCCTCCGCTATTATCTCCTTTTCCAGAATGGTCCCATAGGAAGCACTCTAAAAAATTGATATCCTACTATAGAGCCAGGGTTTTAGGCCCTGCTCAAACCTACAAGCCTTCCTCTCCTCCGTGTAGACTTGGTGTGGAGCAAATCTTGCCGATTCATTGAATTTGGCCGCGTATTGGGGAACAATCATGTCCCCCTGCTTAAGTTCTAGGAACATAATCACCATTCTCCCTTTCATGCTAGTAGGGAAATAGTTCTCGAAGAATACCTTCTTAAACTATTCCCATGTAATAGCTTCCGCTCTAGCCCTTCCCTGGCGAGCCTCCCACCAGTAGTTGGCTTCCCCCTTCATCATATAGGTCACAAAAGAAGTCTTTTACGCCTCAGCTACATTTGTAATAACAAACGCCTTCTCTATTTCCTTGACCCAGGTCTGGGCCTCCATTGGGTCCGTTGTTCCCTTAAATTCGAGTGGACCTACACTCTTAAATTCCTTAAAGGTAGTCGTTCTGGCTACCTTAGGTCCTGCGGGTGCTCTACCCCCAGCTTGGTTAAATGCAGCCGTTAATAAATTAACGAACTCTTGCATTGGGTTATTAAGACCCCCCTCGTTATCATTATGCGATTCCGCCTCTTGGTTACATTGCCTTCTTCTTGGCGGCATTTCTGATTAAATAAATAAAGTTCCATTATTACTTATTTGCTTATTTCTTTATTAGTTGTCAAACAACTGAACAATAACTCATACACAGCAAAGCAATTTAAAATAAAAACTTCCTTATATTAAAATGCTTCTTTATAGATCAAAACTATTTACAAGTTGCTTTCCATAGCCCAAAAGCTATTACATATTTATCCTGCGATTGACTTTTACAAAAAATTGGGATTTACAAAAAGACTACCCTTTAATTATACAAAAGAGGGTTTTACGTCACTACACAAAAGTATTTACCATACTACTCCAAATACAGCCTAACAACATTCTCATGATTCTAGTTCGCCATAAACGACACTATATCTCGACTTATAGTATGTTGAGTCTGTCCCAACTCAATAGAATAACAAGCTATCTTAAGCTTGAAATCCTCGTGCGCACTATCATTTATATATGACATTCGTGCTATCTTCTGGTCTTTTTCAACCAGTTTCTTACGAAGTTCTATGACCTCGTTCTTATACTCTCTAGCCATGTCAGTCATGAGCACTTTCTCATCATGCTCTATCTCATAGTCTGACTCTGCAGACTCCTTCGTCCCATAGAGATCAGTGATCTCTTCCTTCTGGTGTTGCACCATATTGTGCAGTTGCACATTACGGTCTAGCACTGAGAGGTACATTTCCCTCATAGTCTCTGTAGGTGTCGACTCTAGGGCAAGCATCATCGTATTAATCGATGTCACCTCCATATCATCCTCTACATCAATCATCATATTCAAATATGATGTTATCCCCGTGGTCTCCTCAGAATAGTCTTCCTCCAAGTAATATTCCTCGGGCTCTGACCCTTCTAAAATCACTACCGGTAAAGATACAGGTACTATCTCAACACGGTTCACGGACTCCTCGCTGATCTCATGTATATCCCTATACATCAAGCTATTGACCGACATCTACAATAACACATAACAAATTGATTAGTACATAATACAAAATAATATAAGCACAAATCACATTTAATCCACTTAGGGTTACTTTCCATCTTTTAAATATTTCGGTACTGAGTTTTCTCAATACGTTATTAACTCTTAGACTCGAGTTAACTTTCTTCAGACACTTCCTTTCCTAACGAGGTTATTAGCCTAAGGTTCTTCCCCCCTTAAGTTTTATAACCTAATGCTTTGATACCAACCTGTGACACCCCCAAATCTGGGTATCTTCCAACCCGACAGATGGTGCTCCACGATACTATAATCCATATAATCATTCCATTGAGATAACAACAAAATGAGTGTAATTACTATCTTTGTATTATATTTGTAAAAAATCTTTTCCCAGGTTCATTAACCGACTACAGTCGTTGTTCTTCATAAGTATATTACAACCAAATACACTAATCTATTACAGGACGATTAATTGTCCATCTTAGCCTTGCCTTTATTTCTCTTAGAACTCTTAGTTCATTCGGCTTTAGCTCCAAACATATGGTTCAAGCAAGAATGAGCATAACTAGCTCAGCAAGTCTTAACAAAGAATCATATGAATATCACATTAACAATTACATGCTTTATTTTCATATCTGAACAATTATTTACGAAGCACTATGAAACATTTGACTAGTACTTCTCATGTCATAACAACAATTCCAAAGTATATACAATAGCTTAGGAATTATGAACCGGTCAATAGACCGTGAACATACTCTTTTCGTTTTCATACTTGAAAAGGATATCCGGCACTAAGGCCATCCACCCGTCTTTACTTACGAGCACTTCTAGGTGATCAGCCTATTGCACTCTATGTTGATCAACACTCTTACGTTAAACGTATTTACGTTCAACATTTGGCAACCTCGCGTGCCCATCGAATAATCGATGAAAAATACTTTTGTTTGTATATAGACAAACTTACCTTTACATCCGTACCAAATACTTGGCATAGGATAGCGTTAACAGTTCTATATCGAAAGACTTGTAAACAAATCAATCAACTCTTTAGTATTAGTCTAGCCGAGTTAAAACAGGCATCGACTCTTTCTTTAAAATCATTCATGCATTGTATAACATGCATCACATAAAACTTTGCTAACACGAAGGTTAGACAAGTGTTTAAGAAAGACATGCCTTCAAGAGTCTTCGAATAAACAATTCAACTATTCACAGACTTTACAGGATCTACATGATACATTCACATAGCACACTGAAATTAGTTATCAAACAAACTAACTTTACGATTCTAACCAACTTCTTTCTCTTCTATGTCTTAATTGAATTAACTTTGTTATTAAAGTCAATTTGACTTTCTATACTTCGCCACGTCCTATTAACATTCTTATGCCATTAACCGTCATTCGATCATTATTGGTAAAATACCAACGTTGAACGTCATTCACAGTTTAATTGTTACGTCTTCGCGTTCTTTGTTTAATCTCTATTAAACCATAGCAAAACTTCTTACATTATCACCTTATAAGTGATTTAAGTTCAATCTTATTATGTACTTTAAGTACCTTCAATATCTTACCTTAAGTCTACATTCAAATGGAACAAAACTTAACATAGTCAACATTTTTCCACTTTACTTAAGTACTTTGCATGATGACATCCTATGTATTCTAGTGGCGTTCTTGGACTTGAGTTAGTAAGGTACTCGGCCGAAGTCTGGCACAATGCACCACCTCTTTATCTTGGCTTTGGGCGCTCTGGGCCTTAAAGAGCTGTGCACCAGTTGGCCAAAACAGTTTTGTTTCCAAACGAAACTCCCGGCTTCCTAATTTGTTCGTTTTACATCCGAATTGACCCATTCGAAAGCCTACAAGTCACAAATCACATCATTTACGTGTTCATATAAGAATTTCACATTCTCGAATCCGTTAACTCGGAATTCACCTTTAGGTTCATTTTAACGTTTTCGACTGTTTAATACTCGTTTTCTTCGTTATAAGTCGAAATGCGACGATTCTTTCGCCCACCACTCTTAATTACCTTATCTCACGTGTTGACATTGAAAACCAACATTTTCAAGTCACACGACAACTTTTGACCTTTAATCCGGGCTTTTACGTTTTCGACGTTTAACGTCTATTTTTGCAAAATTCACCATAACTTCGTTACTCGTGTTCTATAAGCCAAATCAAATGGAAAACTCCATTGATTCATCATAGTCATCCTAACCAAACAATAGGCACATTCCTTAGCTATAATGGTATTTCAAACGTTAATTTAAAACTAAATTCTCGTTCAAGACTTTCTATGGTTTTTAATTTACGTAAACACTTACGGTTTCTATTTGGTCATGACCTATCAATGATTTGGTCATTATCAGGAATCCTTATATCTCCTCAATAAACATGCTCCACCAATCTACGATTCTTCTACGAGAAAGAAATCGAAAAAGATGAAGATTAGGGTTTATGAGAATTTACCTTTGAAGCAATTATCGTTCTTGATAAACGCCTACTGGTTTGCTTGGAAGTAGAAGGATTATATGATTCTAGATCTTTCTCTCTCTCTAAATATATTTGGACAAGCTTTGTAAAACAACAAAATGGCCAACTCTAGCTTTGTATATATAGGCAACCAACATGAGGGTAAAATTATCTAACTCCCCACCCCCTTACTATTCACTTCTTGATCACCAAGCAAAGTACTTGGTGATCAAGTATTGCCTTTACTTGTCCACCAAGTGGCCGGTCCACTCCTTGATGGATCATCCCATGGGTTGCCCCATGGGTTTTACCCATCTCTTGACCCACCGGTTCGACCCGCGGTTTACTTTTTGGATTGGGCTTGACATTAATTTAACGTTGGGCTTTAACTTGGGCTTTCTCATGTAATTTATTGGGCTTGCTTTTGGTTTAAGTCCAATTAGATTATACCAACCCTTAACTCATACTCCATTAATACGACACGTATTTCTACGCGTATTACTCACGTATTCTCTTCGTCTAATACTCATATAATAATCGTATTATACATTATACTATTCTTCATACCATACTCATATTTATACTAGTATAATACTCGTATTTCATATGTATAATATTCGAAATGACTATACGCATTGCATTTCCGTTTCGGAAACCTCTTTCACAAACCCTTAGGTTTTACGTCCGCACGCGAAAACTTCATTTGCCATAACGGAATTATTATTGGATATTCCATACTATCTTTGTATTCTATCATTACGCGTTTCTCGAAATTTCAAACCCTAGCTCCGAACGAAATCGGATGAATAGTGTTTTTACGCAAACATTCTCGAAAAACCTTCATTTTCGTCTTGATAAATCACAACCATTAATACTAGTACAAAGCCAGAATACTAACCACATCCATATATTCTAGGTCATAGAACGACCTTCGAACATCTTACTCACATACTAACTCAATTAAATTCATTTAATTCATATAATCAAATAAAAATTTAATTCATTCAAAATTCAAAATTCTTGGGCGTTACATAAGACTTGTGCTTAAATAACAAGTTTAGCTAGTAATGCATTTTATAAAGTGAATATTAGTATGTCTAATAGATGTTGTGATTTTAATACTGTGTATAGGTGAACGTGAGTTTTAATATTTTAGCTTACACTCGGGGCAAGTTTTCTAACTCTACACTTTCGTTGAATTAGTTATATTATTATAACTTCATGCTTTTGATTGAGCAAGCTTTTTATCTTAACTGTTATTGATTAAGTAAATTGTTCCTAAAATCCATTTGAGCAAACTCTAACTCTAATATTATTAGAAATTCTCAATTGATTGATTCGTTCTAATTACTTGTTTATAGTTAAGCAAGTTTCTTAAAGTTCAGAAATTTCATTTCTAATGTTATAAAACTTGAACCTTAGCTTATTTTACAGTTCAAGCAAAGGTTAACCATTTTATTTATTTTATTGAATGCTTAAGCTCTATAGTTATTTCAAGCATGAGTTTGATATGTAGAATCAGTTCATTTATGATTCTCAAATGTTCTAAGTTATGTTGTTATTAAACAATTATTGTATTATCAAGCATTGTTGATGTAACGCCCGAAAAAATTAAATTTTTAGAAGAATTAAAATTTTATTTAATTATAACGATTAAATGAATTAAATTGATTATTTATGGGATCAAGCTAATTGAAGGTCGTTCTATGACCTAAACATATCAGAACATCGTAGCATTTTGGCTACGTTGTAGAATTAAAGTGTTTGAATTTCCAAGATAAAAATAAAAGCTTTCCAAGAAAATTTTTGAGAAATTTTCTGAAAAACAATATTCACACATTTCTGCTCGGGAATTGTTTTTGAACTTCCGAGAAATACGTATCGATAGAATATCGATGTGAGATGGAATATCCAATAATATTTCAGTTATGAAAAACGTAATATTTTGCCTGCGGACTTAAAACCTAATGATTAGAGAAAATGATTTACGAGAAGGAATTTAAATATGATTAATACTTTAAAGCTATGATCGTAGGATGTGTAAGTATTAAACAATGTAATGAATTCGAGTATGATACGAGGTATTATACGAGTATGTGTGAAGGATGGTATATCGTATATGATGAATAAGTATACGAGTTAGAATACGAGAATTATACGTATAGAATACGTTATGAGGCTTTAAGCTAAATGTATTGGACTTGTAGGATTTGTTAAGGATTATGTTAGCCCAAGTATGAAAATAGTTAAGTCCAATGTGAATTAATATGCAAGCCCAAGAGTTTGTAACGGAAAGCCCAAAGTAATTTAATGTATGTCCAAATGATTAAGTTAAGTTAATTAGAATTAAGCCCAAGCTAAGAACCAAAGGGTTAAGCTGATACATGGGGCAACCCATGATCATGTGGTAAATCTTGGTGACCAAGATATTAGTGTGGTGGCCAAGTAAGAGTGGTGGTTAACAAGTAGACTTAAGGATTAAGTAAAGCAAACTTAAATGCTAAGTAAGTGTGGTAAGCAAACACAGTGCTTAAAGTGATGAACAAGTAGACTTAAGGGCTAAGCAATGGATAATTTAAGTGGTGAGTAAGAAAATAATGTGGTGGCCAAGTTAACTTAAGAGCTAGGTAATGAATAGTAAGGAGGTGGATAGTTTAATGACCATTAAGCCCTCACTTAGGATTTCCTATAAATAGAAAAGAAGCTAGCTTATTTGTTGGTTGTTTTCTTTTCATCCAACTCTTTACAACTTATTTGCTAGAGAGAATAAGTGAGAATAACTTAGTCTTTCATTATTCAAATAAGCAAGAAGGAAGAAGAAGATTAAATTTTAGCAAGTGATCATCAAAGGGTAAGCAAACTTTAACCATGATTCTATTTTCTTTCATTGATTAGAGAAGTGGGTAGTGGAAGAACATGTATGCTAATGCATGATTAATAAATTGACATAAGCCGTAATAAATATACTTATATAAGTTATGAACTAACAAGCAATAACTTATCATGCTTGTAAGTTAAATAAATATGTATGTCAAGAAGTTAGTATGATTAATGAGATGTAAGAATAGTGATTAAAGGACTTAACTCATTAATAATTCATAAGCAATGAAATAAAGTATGTTATACTTTAATAAGTAAATAAGTTCATTAAGAACACATAATGATTTCACATGAAAATAAGATGTTGTAATATGTAGGTGGAGATGTCTATATAATGGATTAAATTCATTTAGAGCGATGAACAAATATTAAGTAACGAAGTTTTGCCGGAATTCACACGATTAGACGATAATCGTCGAATTCATAAAATTCTCGGAATGGAAGTCGAATTTTGATATTGAGCTTGGAAACATTGCTTTTCAGTGGAGACAAGTCTTATTTGGCATTATAGAGTCGCAGACTCGAAAATGGCCGGAATCCGACTTGGAACGAAGAAACAAGCGTTGAACGTTCATGAACGTTTGTCATTTTCGTTAAAAATGGACTAATAGGTGAATTTTTAGCAAACGAAGTCGAATAGATAAAATTCTTGCATGAACACGTAGAGTATGTGATTTGTGAACAGTAGGCTCTGGAACGAGCCAATTCGGACTTATAATGAAGAAGTTAGGAGCTCGGGAATCTCACCGAAAAGAAAATATATTAAACTTATTCGATGCATGAGTCAAGTATGGCTGCCACATGACTCAAAGAGGAATGGCCGTAGTCTTGAAAAGAGACCGAGATAATAGTAGCCCTCGTTAACTGGAATGCTTGCAGCACGCCGATTACCCTAGGCATGGTGCCGCAACGCCGTGATCGAATTTTAGAAACCAAAAGCCATGGCTTGCAATATGAGCCCTGAAGAGAAGAAGCTAGCGTGTGGAAATACCAAAGACTAGATCATACACATGAATAATAGTTTATCAAGTAGGGAAATAAAGATAAGTAATTGGTAATGAACCAATACATTACTAAACTTAATGTAGCATCATTAAGATAATTGTAAACCTTAAGTAATACACTAAAGGCTTAAGATAAGTCGAATGTAAACATGAATGATATGCAATAAATGTACTTAACCAATGACAAGTAAGTGTCGATTAATAACGTAAGGATGTTAGTAAACTGTGAGGAAGGATAATTAACTCGAACCGAGTTATATTAATGAAATAATTTCAATTAAGTTATATAAGAGAAAGAAGTTGGTAAGAATGATGTAAAAGAACGACGGTAAGCCGGAACCAATAATAACAAATCTAATATATGATTAGATTGAGAAGAAGGTTAAGATTGTTTAAGAATTAAGTATGTTCATTCATGACCTAATGTGGTATGTTATTTGATTATGTGTTGTAGAGACCATAAAGACTCAAAGGAAACGTAATTTTACTATAGCAGACGCTGAAGGCAAGTTTTTCTTAAACGCTTGTCTAACCTTCGTGTTAGCCAGGTTTTCAAATGATTCAAGTTATGAGATGCATGTATGGTTTTAAAGAAGGTGTCGATGCCAGTTTTAACTTGGCTAGACTAATCTTGATAGAGTGATTGATTTATTTACAAGTCTTTCAATATAGAACTGCTAACGCTATCCTCTGCCAATTATTGGTACGGATTCAAGGTAAGCCTGAATATGAATAAATAAATATATTTTCATCGAGTACTCGATGGGCACCTGAGGTTGGCACAACTTAAACGTACACACGTTTAATGGATGTAGTGTTGATCAACATAGAGTACTATAGGCTGATCACCTAGAAGTGCTCGTAAAATATGCCGGACTTACGGACTTCGTGCCGGGTTGTCCTTTTCAAAGAAATTGTGAAATGCTCATGGTCTTGGGCCAAAATTGATGTTTTACTGAATATTGTTATTGTAAAACGTTTTGAAGGAAAAGGAATGCTATTTTTAGTTATTGATAGTACTTCGTAACTACTATCCAGTTATTGAAGATATACGATTCCTATGTTTCAAGCATGCTTTTAAAATGAAATTGTTGTACTTGCTGAGCTTGTTATGCTCACTCTTGCTTAAACCATATGAATGTTGCTTAGACCGATTGTACTGAAGGATTCGACAAGGATAAAGAGAAGGCTAGAGCGAACTTGTAGATTACCTATGTAATAGTATAGGTTTGTAATGATAATATTTGATATTATGACAAGAACAATTGTAACGGTTATAAAGAACTTGGGGAATGGTAGTATTATTTTGGAATATATATAAGACATATTTGTTCTTTTGAGGCATTTCAATTGAATATTTGTGTGAACTGTAGCACCGTGGAGCACCATATGTCGGCTTGAAAGAGACCCGGATTTGGGGGCGTCACAGGTTGGTATCAAAGCATTAGGTTATAAAACTTAAGGGGGGAAGAACCTTAGGCTAATAACCTCGTTAGGGAAGAGATGTCCGAAGGAAGTAAACTCGAGCTTTACATAAGTTGAATGAGTCAATAAGGTATAAAGGAAACTCAGTACCGAAAGATTTAAAAGATGGAAAATAACCCTAAATAAATTAAATATGATTTGTGCTTATACTATTGTGTGTTATGTACTAATCAACATGTTATGTGTTATTGTAGGATGTCAATCGATAGCTTGATGTATAGAGATATACACACGGTGAGTGAAGAAACTGTGAACAGAGTAGAGCCTGTACCTATGCCGGTAGCGGAGGTACCATTATTAATACTAGAGAAGTCGGAGACAGAGTAATACTTTTCTGAGGAAGACTACTTCGAGGGAGAGATGGATATAACATCATACCTTAGTATGATGAATGATGTGGAGGAAGGAATGGAGGTAACATCGGTTAAAACGGTGGTACCTGCACTTGGGATGAAATCATTATATCTGGCAGAGCTTGACAAAAAAGTGAAACTGAGTGCAGTTGTGCAGAAACAGAATGAAGAGATTAGTGCTCTTTATATAGCGAAGGAGTTTGCAGAAGCATATTTTGAGTCAGAGCATGATGAGAAGGTGTTCATGATAAATAAGGCTAGGGATTTTAAGAAAGAGGTCAATGAGATTCGTAAAGAACTGGGGAAGAAGGACCGGAAGATAGCCCTGATGTCTTACATCCATGAGAGTGCTCATAAGGATTTTAAGCTGAAAGTTGCTTGTTATTCTGTTGAGTCTGGACAAACCCGTCATACTATTAGTCGGGATACTGTAGCAAAGATTGCAAATGAGAAACACGAGGATGCTGTTATGCATTATTAGAAGTCTAGAGTTATTAATATGTGTGTAGTGACGTAAAACCCTCCTTTGTATAAAAGGGTAGTCTTTTTATAAATCCCAACTGCTGGGAGGTTCAATTGCAAGATAGAAAAATGTAATAGCTTTTGGCCATTCAAACAAATTGTAAATAGTTTCGAAATATGAAGAAGCCTATGAATATAATGAAGTTTTCATTTAACATGCTTTGTTATGGTAAGATTTGTTGTTTGAAAAACGATAACTAAGTAAGTAAATAGATAATAATGAAATTTAATTTAATCTGAAAATGCCGCCAAGGAGAAGACAACATAGTCAGGAAGCGGGATCACATAATGATAATCAAGGGGGTCAGAACAACCCTATGCAAGAGTTTGTTAATTTATTAACGGCTATATTTAACCAAACTGGGGGGGGTAGAGTACCCCAAAACCTAGAGTAGTCAGAACGACTACCTTTAAAAAGTTTAAAAGCGTAGGTCCGCCAGAGTTCATAGGAACGACGGACCTATTAGAAGCCATACATAGGTAAAGGAGATATAGAAGGTGTTTGTTATTATAAACATAGCTGAGGCGCAAAAGACTTCTTTTGCGACTCCCATGATGAAAAGGGGAAGCCAACCTTTGGTGGGAGGCTCACCAGGGTGGGGCTAGAACAGAGTCGGTAACGTGAAAATAGTTCAAGAAGGTTTTCTTTAAGAATTATTTCCCTACAAGCATGCGAGGGAGGATGGAGATTAAGTTCATAGAACTTAAACTAGGGGACATGACGGTTCCCAATACGCGGCCAAATTCAATGAATTGGCAAGGTTTGTTCCACCTCAAGTGGACACTGAGAAGCGGAAGGCTCGTAGGTTTCAGCAGGGCCTGAAACCCTGGCTCTATGGTAGGATTTCGGTGTTCCAGAGTGTTTCCTATGGGACCATTTTGGAGAAGGTAATTATAGTAGAGGATGGTAGTGAGGCGTTAACCCAATACCACAAAGAGAGAAAGAATGAGAGCAAGGGAGAGATAGGAACCAAGGTAGAGAATGCCAATGATAGTATGCCAAAAAGAAAGAATATTAACTCCGGGAATACTGGAGTGGGACAAGGGGATCCTAAGCGTAGGATCGGAGTGTGTAAGACAGGTGAAAAGACTTATATAGGAGTCTGTCCGAAAGGGATTATAAGTACCTTTAAAACATTAAGGTAGAGGAGGAGGAAATAATTTTCATTAATTATATTCGTGGAAATGGTTTCATGGATGATAGAAGTATGCAAGTATAGGTAGATGAGTACCGATAATGTTGACAGAATTTGAAGAAATTCCCGGTATGAATGGGTTGATTAACCATAGAGCTATAATAAAT
Source organism: Panax quinquefolius (assembly GCA_020205615.1). Taxonomy (NCBI): domain Eukaryota; kingdom Viridiplantae; phylum Streptophyta; class Magnoliopsida; order Apiales; family Araliaceae; genus Panax; species Panax quinquefolius. The sequence goes on along the minus strand of CM035164.1, from coordinate 79,974,415 downwards.
AATTATAAGAAAAGTGTGAATCTTCAGTTTTTCAAAAAATCCAAGATATTAATGTACGGTAATAAAACACCGTGACATTCTTGTTGTCTAACCATGATGCCAGTTAAGAGGTTGTTAAGGAAGATGATGAGTCGTTACGGTTGCGTATCAGCTATCGTAATAAGATGAAGTTAGTGGTTAAGAATAAATACCCATGGCCCAGGATCGATGATCTATTTGATCAGTTGAAGAGGGCAAAGAATTTTTCTAAGATAGATTTGCGTACGGGGTATAGTCGGTTGAAAGTAAGGAAGAAGGAGGAGGTACCTAAGATGACGTTCAAAACTCGTTATTGTTATGACAAGTTTCTGGTTATGTCGTTTGGGTTAACTAATGTGCGGAAGTTAGACTTTCCGTAAGAGGCCCCGAATAAGTCGGTGATAAATAGATAGGTTCTCATGTGATGTGCTATGGTTGAAGGTACCATTAGCGTCACATGATTTAAGAGGAAGGTTAAGTGAGAGACCTGTATTATCTTTATCAGATGATACAAGGAATTTTGTAGTGTATCTCGATGTTTCGCATGGATGATGAGATTGCGTGCTCTTGGAGCATGGCTAAGTCATAGTGTATGCATCATGCCAGTTAAAGGATTATGAGAAGGTCTATCCTACTTATGATCTAGAATTGGCAGTTGTAGTTTTTGAATTAAAAATCTGAAGATAGTATTTATACAGGGATAAAGGTGAGATATACGGACTCTAAGAGTCTGAAATATATCTCCACACAGAAGAAGTTGATTATGCAGTAGAGAGAGGACTGTGATATCTTATATCATTCAGGGAAGGTAAACTTAATAGCCGAGGCATTAAGTAGGAAGGGTAGGGGAATCTATCGATGTTAACAACTCAGAATGAGTTAACAACGGAGATGGCAAGAACGGAGTTAGAAGTTAAATTACGGAATGAAAGAGTAGAAATGTTATTCACAACGTAAACTCAATCCATGACAATGGAACGAGTTAATTAAGTACAACTAGGTAACGAGGAATGAAAGCAAATGAAGATGAGGACGCAGGATAAATAGAAGACTAAGTATAGTCTTGTTTTGAGGGAGGAATTTGAGTTTCCAATAATTACGAGTTAAAAGAAGGACTAATAAAAGGAAGATAGTGTAATATGTCAGTAAGTGATTAACTTTCAACTCAAATTGCTAATAGGAAGTGATAAATCATGTGAGATAAGATAATACCTTCGGTGAAGGTGAATGTAAGAACCACAATGTCGAAGAAGCATTGTGGGAACTCAAGATTAAAATGAAGAAAAATTTTCCTCATTTTTTTATATAAATATTAGCGAGATTCTGAGGACAGAATCCTTATAAGGAGGGAAGAATGTAACGCCTGAAAAAAAATCAAATTTTAAGAAGAATTAAAATTTTATTTAATTATAAGGATTAAATGAATTTAATTGATTATTTATGGGAGCATTCTAATTGAAGATTGTTCTATGACCTAAACATATCAGAACATCGTAGGATTTTGGCTACGTGGTAGAATTAAAGTGTTTGAATTTCCAAGACAAAAATAAAAGCTTTCCGAGAAATTTTTCGAAAAATACTATTCACGCATTTCTACTCAGGAATTATTTTTGAACTTCCGAGAAATACGTAACGATAGAATATCGATGTGAGATGGAATATCCAATAATATTTCAGTTATGGAAAATGTAATATTTCGCCTGCGGACTTAAAACCTAACGATTAGAGAAAGTGATTTACGAGAAGGAATTTAAATATGATTAATACTTTAAAGCTATGATCGTAGGATGTGTAAATATTAAACAATGTAATGAATAAAAGTATGATACGAGGTATTATACGATTATGTATGAAGGATGGTATATCGTATATGATGAACAAGTATACGAGTTAGAATACGAGAATTATACGTATAGAATATGTTATGAGGCTTTAAGCTAAATGTATTGGACTTGCAGGATTTGTTAAGGATTATGTTAGCCCAAGTATGGAAATAGTTAAGTCCAATGTGAATTAATATGCAAGCCCAAGAGTTTGTAACGGAAAGCCCAAAGTAATTTAATACATGTCCAAATGATTAAGTTAATTTAATTAGAATTAAGCCCAAGCTAAGATCCAAAGGGTTAAGGTGATCCATGGGGCAACCCATGATCATGTGGTATATCTTGGCGACCAAGATATTAGTGTGGTGGCCAAGTAAGAGTGGTGGTTAACAAGTAGACTTAAGGATTAAGTAAAGCAAACATAAATGCTAAGTAAGTGTGGTAAGTAAACAAAGTGCTTAAAGTGATGAGCAAGTAGACTTAAGGGCTAAGCAATGGATACTTTAAGTGGTGAGCAAGAAAATAATGTGGTGGCTAAGTTAACTTAAGAGCTAGGTAATGAATAGTAAGGAGGTGGATGGTTTAATGACCAGTAAGCCCTCACTTATGATTTCCTATAAATAGAAAAGAAGCTAGCTCATTTGTTGGTTATTTTCTTTTCATCCAACTCTTTACAACTTATTTGCTAGAGAGAATAAGTGAGAATAACTTAGTCTTTCATTATTCAAATAAACAAGAAGGAAGAAGAAGATTAAAGTTTAGCAAGTGATCATCAAAGGTTAAGCAAACTTAAACCATGATTCTCTTTTCTTTCATTGATTAGAGAAGTTGGTAGTGATAGAACATGTATGCTAAGGCATGATAAGAATGATTAATAAATGGACATAAGCCGTAATAAGTCATTTATACTTATATAAGTTATGAACTAACAAGCAATAACTTATCATGCTTGTAAGTTAATTAAATATGTATGTCAAGAAGTTAGTATGATTAATGAGATGTAAGAATAGTGATTAAAGGACTTAACTCATTAATAAGTCATAAGCAATGAAATCAAGTATGTTATACTTTAATAAGTAAATAAGTTCATGAAGAACACATAATGATTTCACATGAAAATAAGATGTTGTAATATGTAGGCGGAGATGTCTATATAATGGATTAAATTCATTTAGAGCGATGAACAAATATTAAGTAACGAAGTTTTGCCGGAATTCACACGATTGGATGATAATCGTCGAATTCATGAAATTCTCGGAATGGAAGTCGAATTTTGATATTGAGCTTGGAAACATTGGTTTTCAATAGAGACAAGTCTTATTTTGCATTATAGAGTTGCGAACTCGAAAATGGCCGGAATCCGACTTGGAACGAAGAAACGAGCGTTGAACGTTTATCATTTTCGTTAAAAATGGAGTAATAGGTGAATTTTTAGCAAACGAAGTTGAATAGATAAAATTCTTGCATGAACACATAGAGTATGAGATTTGTGAACCGTAGGCTCATGAACGAGCCAATTCAGACTTATAACGAAGAAGTTAGGAGCTCGGGAATCTCACCTAAAAGAAAATCTGTCAAAATTGTTTGATGCATGAGTCATGATGCGCTGTACGACTCAAGGCAGAATGGCCGCCATGCGCCATGAGACATGAGACCGATAGTAGCCCTTGTTAATCGTGTGCCGCAACGCGGTCGATTACACTAGGCATGGCGCTGCAGCGCCATGATCGAATTTTAGAAACCAAAAGCCCGCGCTGCAACTCGAGCCAAAGAGAAGAAGTTGGCGCAGCAGTGCCAACACTAGATCATGCACAGTAACAAGAGTTTATCAAGTAGGGAAATAAAGATAAGTAATTGGTAATAAACCAATACATTACTAAACTTAATGTAGCATCATTAAGATAATTGTAAACCTTAAGTAATACACTAAAGGTTGAAGATAAGTCGAATGTAAACATGAATGATATGCAATAAATGTACTTAACCAATGACAAGTAAGTGTCGATTAATAACATAAGGATGTTAGTAAACTGTGAGGAAGAATAATTAACTCAAACCAAGTTGTATTAATGAAATAATTTCAATTAAGTTATATTAGAGAAAGAAGTTGGTAAGAATGATGTAAAAGAACGACGGTAAGCCGGAACCAATAATAACAAATCTAATATATGATTAGATTGAGAAGATGTGTAATATTGTTTAAGAATTAAGTATGTTCATTCATGACCTAATGTGGTATGTTATTGATTATGTTTTGTAGAGACCGTAAAGACTCAAAGGAAACGTAATTTTACTATAGCAGACGCTGAAGGCAAGTTTTTCTTAAACGCTTGTCTAACCTTCGTGTTAGCCAGGTTTTCAAATGATTCAAGTTATGAGATGCGTGTATGGTTTTAAAGAAAGAGTCGATGCCAATTTTAACTCGGCTAGACTAATCTTGATAGAGTGATTGATTTATTTACAAGTCTTTCAATATAGAACTTCTAACGCTATCCTACGCCAATTATTGGTACGGATTCAAGGTAAGCTTGAATATGAATAAACAAATATATTTTCATCGAGTATTCGATGGGCACGTGAGGTTGCCACAACTTAAACGTACACACGTTTAATGGATGTAGTGTTGATCAACATAGAGTACTATAGGCTGATCACCTAGAAGTGCACGTAAGATATGCCAAACTTACGGACTTCGTGCCGGGTTGTCCTTTTCAAAGAAATTGTGAAACGCTCATGGTCTTGGACCAGAATTGATGTTTTACTAAATATTGTTATTGTAAAACGTTTTGAAGGAAAAGGAATGCTATTTTGAGTTATTGATAGTACTTCGTAACTACTATCCAGTTATTGAAGATATACGATTCCTATGTTTCAAGCATGCTTTTAAAATGAAATTGTTGTACTTGTTGAGCTTGTTATGCTCACTCTTGCTTGAACCATTTGAATGTAGCTTAGACCGAATGGACTGAAGGATTAGACAAGGATAAAGAGAAGGCAAGAGTGAACTTGTAGATTACCTATGTAATAGTATAGGTTTGTAATGATAATATTTGATATTATGACAGGAACAAATGTAATAGTTATAAAGAACCTGGGGAATGGTAGTATTATTTTGGAATATATATAAGACATATTTGTTCTTTTGAGGCATTCCAATTGAATGTTTGTGTGAAAGAGACCCGGATTTAGGTGCGTCACAGTTGATTCAACTAGTTCCCTAGTTTATGATCATTAAACTTCAATTACCTTTGAAAGCTTATCGAAACCAAACTTTCTTTGGTGCAGACTTGCACTCTAAATATACTGAGATGAACAACCCTATGTTTAGGGGTTTACGCTTAGCGTTGAAATTGTTGTGCACAATACATTGTATGAAGGATTGATCCCCCTAAGTACGTGGAGTCCTTATAGTCATATGACTGTTAAAGTTAAGAGATTACTTATAACTGTGGACATGGTTCATGGTCATTTGACCTTCAGTAGTATATTTAAGAATGTTAATAGAACAAATCATTCAGTTCTATTGAGCCTATGAATTGGCAAATGTTGAAATGATAATAGAATATATCATTCAATTCTATTGAGCCTATTATTTGGCAAATGATGTAAAGATATTTATTCTTGTTTCAAGTGAGCTTCGTTTGTTCACTCTTGCATATTTATACATTTATTGCAGTTATGGTTTAGAAGGTAGATAAACCTACAACTAGCAAAGGAAAGGGAAAAATGTACAAGTGATGAAGGCTTGTAATTTTGCTTAAATCGTTATGATGATAGACTTTTAATAATAATGTGATGTAATAATTTTATTTCTGCATCTGAATGATTATATTAAAGGTTAGAGAACCTGTGACAACCCGAAAATTTTGAATATTTTTAAAAAATTTATTAATTGATTTAAGGTTCAACATTAGAACCTAGACAAAAAATAAGTGTATACGTTTGATATTTTTAAGAAGTAATTTTGAGGATTTCAAAATCCTGTGAAGGATTTAGGTGAATTATTCAAGATTAAGGAATACGTGAATATGTTCTGTGTATATGGTCGTATATATCTACAGTATGTGGTTAAGGTTCAAGGGTTGACCAGATAAACGGTATCTGTAAGAAACCCTAAGTATATATTAAGAACGTCAACGTTCGGTTAGAAAACCCTAGCAATTAACAAGAAACCCTAAAAACCGATCCTGAAACCCTAATTTCAGTTTCGGGAATCCGAACCCCTAATTCATAAATTTTAAACCCTAATCTGGGAACTTAACGGAGAATTATATTGCTTAAGTGCGATTAATTATAATATTAATTACGGTAAAGCTTAATTATTTAGCAAACCCTAATTTCAAATTTTTAAACCCTAATTTATGGATTTGAAACCCTAATTTATAAATAGGGAAAACATAAGTGTTAATTAAATAATTTTATGTTAATTAGGAAATATTAATCCTAATTTTAAAGTCAAGTAATTAGAAAACCCTAATCTAATTACGAAAATCTAATTTCTAAATTAGAAAATTATTTTTCTATTAGAAACCCTAATTTTTGGGTTGTAAACCCTAATGACCATTTTGACCCTAATTTCTTAATTAAATTTTTTAATTAGGAAATACTGATCCTAATTAGAAAGATTTAATTTGTGATTAAGAAATTTTAATATAATTAAAAAAATTCAAATTATTATTTAGAAATATTAATTTTCTATTTTTGGAAACCTAAATTGGAAATTTTAGAAATTAAATTGCAAAACCCTAAGGTTTCCAAACCCTAAAGGGTTCAAACCCTAAACCCAAACCCAAACCCAAACCCTAAACTTTAAGGGTTTGGCTAATTGACATAAATGCCATTAAAATAAAAATCAAAAGACTAAAATGCCCTTTTGTGCATTATTTGATATAACTTGTGGATCTAGACCTAAGGAGAGTTTTTCACCAACCCTAAACCCTAGCATGTGCCATATCTCTTTCAAATCAGCTGAAGTATCAGCCATATTCATTACATACAACAATTTATAGAGATTAAAGAGAGAGAAAAGGCCACTTTCATTTTTCATTTGAACCAACACCTTCTCTCTCTAGAATTTCGAGATTTATAGTGAGAGGGAGTGATAAACAAAACCATTATCAGTTATTAGCTTTCCAAGAACAGGATCCAAAAGTCAGAATCAAAGATCAAAACTTCAAAGTGGTATGAAACCTAATTCGCTAAATCTTGTTAGATGATGTAATTTATTATTTTAAGTTGTGTATTAGGGTGTCACTTGATGATATGGGTTACTATATAGTGAATCCATAACATCAAAGTGCTCGAAATAGTCATTTTGAGAAATCTGGGAAAAGTTTGAAAAATCATCTGACAGCCATATGTCACTCCTCATAAATCTGTGTGTGTTAGATTTTTAGTGTTGTTTTTGTTTTGGACCTGTTCTCTGCCATGTGGGCTTTGATCTGAAACTGGATACAGGGTCGGGTCAAGCTTAGATCTCCTGATATGACCGGTCAAAGACTGTTGACCCATCACGGATAAACTTTCTGTGCAGCCAGAAAATCCCCAGTTTCCTAGAATTTCTGACATGCCTTTTGATGCCTTCTGATCTTGCATCTGTTTGATGTTTTAAACGATCTGTTGTTTTGATGTTGTAGTATGATATAAGGACTACCCAATCATGCTCTTAAAACAACCAGATACATAACTGAATTATAGATAATGGTGGTCAAACGACCACTGACGAACTGACCGGAATGAAGATTCTGGGAAAACCCAGATCTTCAAGAACCGCGACCTGACCCCTAGTTTGACCAGCTTTGATCTGTCATTGTGATGTTTTTATAATGTTATGTTGTTATAGAACTCTAGTATGACATCAGGGATACAATATAGAACCTCTAAATCACACAAATTAAGCCCATAAGACAAAGATATAAGGTGGATAAATAGGAACCTTTAATTCTGGAAAACCAAGAAAAACCTAGCAGCCTCTGATAATAAATTTGGAGACTTTGATATCTGTTATTTGTTGTTGGATGGCCATAATATTGCTTGATAATCATCATATTACACTTATACTACAATAACAACACAATTTACTAGCCCATAAACAACAAGATCACGATTATAGAACTGGTCAAAGTAAGTACCCGGTATTCTGATAAGAATTTCTGGGTTTTCATCAAGAACACCTATAGCAACGGTTCTGTCGCTATAGGGCCTTTTAGCGAGAGTTTATTTAAGAAATTAATTATTTTAATTAATAAATCGAATTAAATGGTTTTTAATTATTAAAAATACAAAATAAATTCTGAAAAATTATTTTAAAGTCTGAAAAATAGTTTTTAATTATTTAGAGTATATTTCATAAATATTTAATATTTTTGGAATATAAATGGTATTTAATTTATTTAATTATAATATTAAATAAATTGTTTTAAAATGATTTTAATACATGAAAAATCATAAAAAATAATATTATGGTATAAGAAAATATTTAAAGATATTTTTAGTGACTTTTAATATTTTATGATGAAATTCATTAATTAATTAATATTAATGAAAATTAGTTCATTTAATAAATATATTAAATAAATTATAGAAAAATAGAATTAATGATTTAAAAATCATTTAAAATGATTTAAGTGTTACAAAAATATTTGAAGTTATAAAATATTACTTTTTATATTTTGTCATGAAAATATTAATATTTTAATATTAATAGCGATTATCGGATAATGAATTTAAGTGTTTAAAAATCATATAAATATGATTTTAACGTATTAAAAAAACTTTGATATATTATAATTATATTATAATATTATGTTATGATTTTCATTAATATTTAGTATGAAATAAATATTAATGATAAAAGAATTATGTGGTATTTAATTCATTTAAATACGATATTAATGATTGAAAATTTGTGATAAATGCTAATAATTATTTAAAAATTATTGCAAGTTTATGAAAAATATTTCGACTGTTATTAAAATTATCTGAGATAATTGTTAAGTGTTAGGTAGAGTTTAAATGAACTTAGACTCTATAAAAATCCGACTAGACCGTCAGGATGTCAGATTTGTGTTGGGTTCAACTCAGACTGCAATAGTTTGACTTGATACCGAGTCCTATGTGTGTTGTAGACTGATAGAGTTATGTGTTATGTGTTTAGGTTATTCTACGTGTGTGTGTGTATATATATATATATATATATATATATATATTATAGTATTATAATGTGATGATATTATTCTAATATTGGAGATCTATATTAGTAATATTAGGTCTTCAGATAAAGCGATATAAATTGCGTAGTGGTAATCAACGGTTCAGGCAAGTTTGTTTTTACTTAACTCTACTAAGAGTTGTTTAATTCGGATATGCTTATGGTTATTCATTGCTGATTGCCATGTAGATTTGTACTCTGTACATATTGCATTTATAATTCAGGTATGAAAGGCTGATCACCTTCATTACCGTTTGGTCCAGATATATTTGTTCATGTATAATACTTGTTCAGTCAAAAGTTTGTTCCTACGAGTTCACAATTATATTGATGAATTATAGCCAGCTTATTATTCAGACTCATTCAATCATGATATATCATTATATTATTGAACTTAAACTTGCTGGGCAATCCTTATGCTCACCCTTGCTATATCATGATAAAACATTGCAGATTAAGGCGAATGCTTCGGATACAAGGAAAGGTTAAAGACAGTTCCAACTTAAATTTAATGTGCGCGATTAGATTTGTATAAGTATTATATATTAATGTTATTGTAAGTTAATAAGTTATATATCGTGTATAAGTTAAGGTTACTCGACCTTGGGGAATAGTGTGTAATGTATTGTATAAACAATTTATGTTTATATCTTCCGTAAATAGTAATAGTGATAGAATGATCGAACCGGATCCGCAGTGATTCGGGACCTCGGATTTGGGCCCCCCACAGTTGGTATCAAAGTTGTTTGTTATAAAACTAGGGTAGTGATACCTTAGACTAATAACCGCAGTGATTAGGATAAGATCTAACTTATATAGAGTTAGTTGGTCGGTAAGATTCAAAGACGAATCTCGGCGAGTTATAAGTGAAAGTAGTATGCACACAAGCCAATCATGTTTGATGATAAAGCATATACTTTGTAACAATCTTATTCATTTATTAATAAAAGTATTAATTTATTAAAGGCTTTTAATTATCTACATGATGCTGTTTTATAATATGTGATAAACCCATAGTTTTAAGCAATGCTTTTAGAATAATGATGATGATCATTCTAATGAGATCTAAATTCTTAGAAAGCTTAAAACTAAAATAGTTCCCAATCATTGGATTACTAAATTGGGGATTAGTGAATCCGGATAGATTGGTACATACGTTGCTTGCTCATTGGATGAGGATGATTGATCTCATGATCATTTGTGTGGAGACACTAAAGCAAGTATGTAGGTGCTTATTAGAGAATAAGTTCATCGAACGTGGCTCGCTAAGGAATACCTAATGGAGTTTTATTTGCTCGTCAATAGGATTTCTGTAGTGATAGTAGTACAAGTAATCCTTGGACTTGAGATCATCATAGTATCTTGTGTATGATGAGTTATACTTTGACTTATTCCTTAAGACCCTTAGGGTATATCAAAGGGTATGCTTGGGTATAATAAGTTGTATACATGGAGATAATGTATGATCAATAAAGAATCTACCACTTCTAATAAAAGAAGAGAAATGTCCTATGTGATTCGATAAATGACAACCCAAAGAGTCCTTGGTTAAGGCGTAATGAAATTAGAAAGGAGTTTCTAATTTGCATTATTTGAGTTGTGCATTTAAGGATCGAAATACATATGATTAAATAAAATAAGACTTGACAAAAATTCCATGTCTTATATTTAATTGGGCATCAGTATGGTGGAAGGATTGAATTGTACAAGAACTATTTACTCAAAGGTTCTTTAATGATTAATGTTGAAATCTATATTATCCGGAAAGTCGTTGATCGCTAGGGAGGCTTATCCCTATTGTAGAATAAATATTATTTATTTAAATAAATTAATTGTTTAATTTATTTATTTAAATAAGATTAGAATTGTTCTAATTGATTTATTCACAACCGGGTTTAATATGGAGAACCTAAAGGGTCACACCATAAAAGGAAGAATAATTATTTAAGAAGTTAATGGCATAATCGTAATAATATGTTATGTATATTTAATTTAATCTATGGTGATAGAATAAATTAAATAGCTTAATATTTATTATTTAATATTTTAGAAATATTAAATATAAATTAATAAGAGGAGTCTTATTAATATTATTACAATTATTATTATTTTAATTTCTAAAAGAGTTTAGGAATTAATTTAATATAAGTACTCTCATTTTTTCCTAATAAGATTAGGAGGTTAAATTAATTAAAAAGAGTTTAATTAATTATCCCTAATAAGATTAGGGAGCTTAATTAATTAAAAGAATTAATTAATTAAAACTCAATTCCTTAATTGTTAAGATGGGTTGCCCACATCTATAAATAAGAGGAGTCTTATTATGGGTGGGGAATGGGTTGTTGACTTTTAAAAAAGTAACGTAATAATTCCAAGTTGTTGGGAGTACGCCTTTTCTATAGAGATAGAAAACTAGGGTTAGCCATAACACCCATCTTCTTGAATTTTATTCTTCTTGGTGGATCACCTCAGAGGCCAAACATTTGGGTGGCTAACGTTGATCAAAGGAAGGAACCAAACCCGGTGGATTCAAGATTGAACGCGAAAGGATTTGGAGGTGAACTTGTACCTGAGGAAGCTCGATCTTCAAGGGTATGATTTTATTCTTTATCTTTTCGTTTAATTAATAATTGTGCATAAAGGATGATCCGGGTATATGGTTTGTAAATTTTTAAACTCTGATTTTATCTCGCTTCCGCTAATTTTGTGCAATTTGATTGCGTTATGAATATTACAAACCTAACAGTGGTATCAGAGCCAAACTTTTATGCGAATTATTAATTGTTCAAATTTGATATGTATATTAATATGTGTTTAGAACAATTTAATTGGGCATAATTTTATTGTATAAAATTTAAATAAAAAAAAAAAAAAAAAAAAATTTTTTGAAATTTTTTGACAAGTGACTCTCTTGTAATTCAAAAACCGGACAAAGCAAGGTCAGCTGCTTTTTTTTAAAAGTATTATTTGCATCGCATTTCAAGACGTAAACATGCATTTTAACATAAAAAAAATATATTATTCATTTAGTTTTTTTTTTAAACCGCACGAAATCAATGACTGATTATTGGTTAATGATTGCCTTGACCGGATTTCAAGAAAAGTAATGGCAGGTCACGAAAATCGAGACAATAAATGATGGCTAATGATTGGCTGATGATTGGCTAATCATTTGAAACAACTTTATGCACGGAAATCGAGGAATATTAAAGTAGCATGCAAACTGATTTAATTTTTTTGATCCAGCTACGCACGGAAATCGAGGATTTTTTTTTAGTAAGCAACTTGGAACATTATATATATATTACGGATATATATATATATATTCTTAATTATTATAATATTAAAATAAAAGTTTATTTTAATTTTAAAATAAAAGGTTTATTTTAATATTAAAATATAAAGTTTTATTTTAATTTTAAATAATTTTATAATTAAAATAAAAAGGTTTATTTTAATCTTAAAATAAAAGGTTTGTTTTAATATTAAAATAAAAGATTTATTTTAATTTTAAAATTAGAATTTCATGCTAACTAATTAGAATTGGAATTAGATTCCATGATAACTAATTGGAGTTGAAATTGTATTCCATCTTTCCTTAAATAAAGGAGTTTATTTAGATATGAAATTAGATTTCATATTATTCAAAATAAAAGAGTTTATTTGTGAATAGGAAAGAGAATCCTAATTTCCTTAAATAAAGGAGTTTATTTAGATATGAAATAAGATTTCATATTATTCAAAATAAAAGAGTTTATTTGTGAATAGAAAGTAAATCCATCTTTCCTTAAATAAAGGAGTTTATTTAGATATGAAATAAGATTTCATATTATTCAAAATAAAGGAGTTTATTTGTGAATAGGAAAGAATATCCGTGTTTCCTTTAATTAAAGATTTTTTTTACATGGAATTGGATTCCATAATTAATTAAAATAAAAGAGTTTATTTTAATTAAATTTTTTTTTTACATGGAATTGGATTCCATAATTAATTAAAATAAAGGAGTTTATTTTGATTTAAAATTTTGATTAAAATAAAATAGTTTATTTTATTCAAAAATTAGATAAATTAAAATAAAATAGTTTTATTTTGATTTAAATTTGGATTAAAATAAAGGAGTTTATTTTGATTCAAAATTAGATTTTATACTAACTAAATTTGCCCATTAAATGATATCAATATATATATTAAATGTTTATTATTCATGAGATGAATGTTATTTATTGATGCATATGGTGATGTGTATGATAATAAATGGGATTGATTATGGACTATTGACCAATATGATTGGATTTTATTTTAGTTGGATGCATGAATGTATGGGTTTTATTAAATGGGGTCTGCAGACTCGCCTTCTCTAATTTTTCTTAATGTAAATTCTATTCCTCCTATGTACTTCCCTCGATCACGATCAAGGTTTCTATTTATTTTAAATAGTTTTGTAATAGGAATAGTTAGAATTAATTTTGAAAAATTGGAGATCAAGGAGCAAGGAGCGCTTGAAGACCCATTTGTAATGGAGCCCTAAGTTTAAATGTAATAGTTATATTTAAATATTATTTCTTGCACCCCTAGGGTTTGAATTTTGGTTCACTTGGTGGCTCTAGTGAACCAAACTAGAATAAAAGTCCATAATCAATCCGGGTAGAATATAGTATTCTATATGTGCATGCTTATACTATATATATTATATATTATGCAAACATGCTTCGCATGTTAATTAATATGACGCGTATTTTATATATATATGCAAATGCGAGCTAAACAAGATGAGACAAATTAATAACAAACCCTCAATTTTTATATTAAGTCCTAAGCGCTCAAAGATATTTGGAATATCGAACGTCGCCTTTAAAGCATGATAAAATTAATAGAGTATTAAATATTTAATATGAGTTTGTTGTGTCACCACAAGGCATGTATTAAGTATTTAAGATGTTAATTTATCACATTTGATGCTTATAAAGAAAATTGAACAATATTGTTTTGTTGTGTCACCACAAGGATGATATTTTTCTTTTTGAATATATGGAGTGCTAGGTCGGACTTAACTTGGATAATTTTGATCTCGGATGTGCCACCACTTGATCAAAATAATCTAAGAGGCAAAATACAAGGAGTTGCATAGTTGATGTAATTGACAAAAGTTTTCTACCTATTTATTTATATATAGTTTGTTGTGTCACCACAAGGCTATATATACATTTGAAATGGGATCCTTATTCTCACTAGCAAATCTTTAATTAGATTTTGCCGAACTATATAAGTGAGGTAATATAGTTTGAAGAAAATAGTGGGAGATACCAATTTAAAACAAGACCTAAATTATTTTGGTAATTAATAAAAGAATGTATGTTAAAATGTTGTTAATTACAAATTCATTTACAAAATTTTACAATGTCTAAAATTACTATCATCATGAAGCATATTAAATGCTAAATTAATCGTAATCAAATTAAGCGGATTGGTTAAGGAATTTGAGAATAGTTCTCATATAGTGAAAAGCTATCTTATGTCCTTAATACGCCTATCCTCGCAATGGTTGCGCATAATGCCTCCGAGGAAGACATTGCTACTTTTAGAAAGTGGCAAGATGATGCACGATTGGCTCAACGCATCATGCTCGCATCCATGAGTAACGAGCTTCAGCCACAAGATGAAACTATGGATGCTCTTACTATACTCCCGCACATCAAGTAGTTGATGGTGAGGAAAGTAGGACCGATAGATATCGATATCTAAGGAGCTCTTCCGATCTAGAATGGCCAATGGCACTATAGTATGCATAAAAAGGTTCTTAACATAATCAATTTGATTGATCAATTAGGACAACTGGTTTTGTCATGGATGGAGAGTTGAGCCAAGATTTGATCTTGCACTCATTCCGGACTCCTTTCACAATTGTTGTGAATTTTCATATGAACAAGCTAGATATCGCCTCTCATTTGATTTGCTTAACATATTGAAAAATGTTGAGAGTCACTTTCCAACCAAGAAAGATCAAGTCTTTCTTGGTAGGGGCCAAAGGATCTTCCAAAAGAAGAACGATTCAAAGAAGGTAAATGAAAGCGTAAACAAAGGATAATAAGAACAAAAGCGATATGGATAGCAAAGGAGCTTGCTTCCACAACAATAAGCCCGAACATCGGAAAGAAACTGCGAGAAGCATCTTGCAGAGGCTAACCAAAGAAGCTTAATGAAGTTTCAGTTACAAATACAATTTTGTTCATAATTTAAAATTAATTTTTCTTTAAGTCAAGGTTCTACTTGGGTATTGGATACCGACTTTGGTTATCATAAATATAGATTTATGAAGGGACCAAGAGAAGTAGAAAGCTAAACAAATATAAGTAATCCTATGTGTGGAAAATGAAGCAAAGTTTCTTTGCATTAGCCATAGAAACTTATAGTTTAGCACGCGCTACTAGGCAAATCAATTAAGTCAATAAGTTGTTATTGTATTCCGTTCTTGTTAAAATATTATTTCCATTTTATTGTTGGACAATGAAATCTTTGGTATTATAATAAAGAACAATTGTTGTTCTATTTATAATAATAATGTTTTGTATAGAATCGAATATTACTTAATAAATTTTGTATACTTGACTTACATGAAAATAATTTTGCATATTGAACAAATTAGTATAAGAAAAGGAGATGATCATTCAAAGAGTTGAATGTGTGTATTTCTTTGAAATACAAGTGTGAATTATTTGAAAGGTTCAAAGAATTGAAGTGAAACAAATTGACAAAGTATTAAGATTCTTTGATTAGATCAAGGAATAAATACTTGTGCAATAAGTTTCTAGATCATCTCAAATGGTTTTTCATAATGGACGCCTCTTGATACGTTAATAATTGATTGGTGTATCCGAAAGGAAAATCATACCTTGTTGGACATGGTGCGGTCCATAATGATTTTACCGACATTCTAGTATCCCTCCAGGTCATGTCCTAGAAATGGTCACGCATATCTACAAAAATGGTAACCTCAAAATCCAGCCCCAAGACTCCATAAAAGTTATGGATGGGAGGATTCCTAATCTTAAGTATGTTAAGATAAGGGTTGTCCAACTTATGTGAAACGGTTTCAAAGGATAAGCTTGGGACAAGATTTGACAAGTACAATTTGTGGGACATCCTAAAGTAAGTTTAGGGCATATGTTCTATAATCCTACATAGCAAAAGGTGTTTATTATGAACACACCGCCTTCTAAGATAAAGGTGTTTATCATTAAAAGGGGCTAGTGGGAGGATAATAGATCTTGAAGAGTTCAAGAACCACAAAATACTATAAGTCAAATAAGAAGAACCTGTAGATAGACCTATTATACCACAACTGAATCGTAAATCTGGAATAGTACCAAAGATACCTAGGAGGTATGGATTCATCATGGATGATGATGATGAGGTACACATCATAGAAGATGATGATCCAGAGTTACATTCGATGAGGTAAGACTTCTAGTGTGTACAAAAGGGTTAGTGGGAGCGTCGTGAAATTTCTAGTATTATATGTTGATATACTACGGATGAGGAATTACATACCAATGCTACAATCAGTAAAGATAAAGTTGTCTAAACATTCCTCCATGAATGGTTTGGGAAGAGTATCTTAATTGGGGATGAAAATCTATATAGATAGATTTAAAAGGATGCTCAACTTAACCCAAAAACGTATATTCATTTGATGCTAAAGTCGTTTAGCATGGCAAACTCCAAGAGATGTCTCATGTCGATGAGCAATGGAGTGTATCTCTCTTAATAGTCCCCACAGACTCCTGAAAAGAGAGGTCGCATGAGTGACTATCATGTATGCAATGAAATATACGAGACCTGATGTTGATCAGTCTTATTCTGGAGAAGTTCACTATGAGTCAGTGAAAAACATCTTAAAGTTCTTAACCGGCACTAAGGATGTGAGCATACATGGTGGGTCTGAATTAAAACTAGAGGGCTTAACATACTCAAGTTTTCAGACAGACCAAGACGACAGAAAATCCACTTTAAGGTAAAGTGTTACCTTGAACGGTGGTGTAGTGAATTGGAAATGTTCCAAACAGCAAAGAGTTGCTGGCTTAGTGATAAAGACAAAGTATATAGCTATAAATGAAGCTGCAAGTTGATTGTTTGGATTAAAAGTTCATTACAGAACTAGGAATAGTTCCTAAATCTCATCTTGGATCTAAACATGTGTTGTGGCACTTTCATTTGATTATTAGAATCATTGAAAGATGGGAAATCACTATAGAGATAATGGACTCTCAAGAACAACATTACATATCCATTAACTAAAGCTTATCCAACAGCAGGATAATCGTCACTTAGAGAAGAAGAGTATAAGATACCATGACGATTGGCTTTAGTGCAAGTGGGAGATTGAAAGTAGTATGCACACAAGCCAATCATGTTTGATGATAAAGCATATACTTTGTAACAATCTTATTCATTTATTAATAAAAGTATTAATTTATTAAAGGCTTTTAATTATCTACATGATCTTTGTTTTATAATATGTGATAAACCCATAGTTTTAAGCAATGCTTTTAGAATAATGATGATGATCATTCTAATGAGATCTAAATTCTTAGAAAGCTTAAAACTAAAATAGTTCCCAATCATTGGATTACTAAATTGGGGATTAGTGAATCCGGATAGATTGGTACATACGTTGCTTGCTCATTGGATGAGGATGATTGATCTCATGATCATTTGTGTGGAGACACTAAAGCAAGTATGTAGGTGCTTATTAGAGAATAAGTTCACTGAACGTGGCTCGCTAAGGAATACCTAATGGAGTTTTATTTTACTGTCAATAGGAATTCTCAGTAGTGATAGTAGTACAAGTAATCCTTGGACTTGAGATCATCATATAGTATCTTGTGTATGATGAGTTATACTTTGACTTATTCCTTAAGACCCTTAGGGTATATCAAAGGGTATGCTTGGGTATAATAAGTTGTACATGGAGATAATGTATGATCAATAAAGAATCTACCACTTTAATAAAAGAAGAGAAATGTCCTATGTGATTCGATAAATGACAACCCAAGAGTCCTTGGTTAAAGCGTAATGAAATTAGAAAGGAGTTTCTAATTTGCATTATTTGAGTTGTGCATTTAAGGATCGAAATACATATGATTAAATAAAATAAGACTTGTGAAATTCCATGTCTTATATTTAATTGGGACATGTATGGTGGAAGGATTGAATTATACGGTAACTATTTACTCAAAGGTTCTTTAATGATTAATGTTGAAATCTATATTATCCGGAAAGTCGTTGATCGCTAGGGAGGCTTATCCCTATTGTAGAATAAATATTATTTATTTAAATAAATTAATTGTTTAATTTATTTATTTAAATAAGATTAGAATTGTTCTAATTGATTTATTCACAACCTAGGTTTAATATGGAGAACCTAAAGGGTCACACCATAAAAGGAAGAATAATTATTTAAGAAGTTAATGGCATAATCGTAATAATATGTTATGTATATTTAATTTAATCTATGGTGATAGAATAAATTAAATAGCTTAATATTTATTATTTAATATTTTAGAAATATTAAATATAAATTAATAAGAGGAGTCTTATTAATATTATTACAATTATTATTATTTTAATTTCTAAAAGAGTTTAGGAATTAATTTAATATAAGTACTCTCATTTTTTCCTAATAAGATTAGGAGGTTAAATTAATTAAAAGAGTTTAATTAATTATCCCTAATAAGATTAGGGAGCTTAATTAATTAAAAGAATTAATTAATTAAAACTCAATTCCTTAATTGTTAAGATGGGTTGCCCACATCTATAAATAAGAGGAGTCTTATTATGGGTGGGGAATGGGTTGTTGACTTTAAAAAAGTACGTAATAATTCCAAGTTGTTGGGAGTATGCCTTTTCTATAGAGATAGAAAACTAGGGTTAGCCATAACACCCATCTTCTTGAATTTTATTCTTCCTTGGTGGATCACCTCTAGAGGCCAAACATTTGGGTGGCTAACGTTGATCAAAGGAAGGAACCAAACCCGGTGGATTCAAGATTGAACGCGAAAGGATTTGGAGGTGAACTTGTACCTGAGGAAGCTCGATCTTCAAGGGTATGATTTTATTCTTTATCTTTTCGTTTAATTAATAATTGTGCATAAAGGATGATCCGGGTATATGGTTTGTAAATTTTTAAACTCTGATTTTATCTCGCTTCCGCTAATTTTGTGCAATTTGATTGCGTTATGAATATTACAAACCTAACAATAAGATACAGAGTTCCCTAACTCTGATAATAAAGTTGAATAGTAGTGATGAATAGATAGAGTCTAAAAGACTAAAAGTACAGTGATGGAAGATCGTAAAACAAAACGATCAAGGCATAGAAATGAATCGTAATATATACGATGAGATCACCCCGTGATCGGATAATGTTATAGTATGGAGAAGAATCAATCTAATGATTGAAAAGTTTACAGCAACGATTGCTGTGTCTGTTGTACTATGAATTGGTACAAATTCGGGAAAGGATTATAAATACGAGTTAAATGAAATTCGTATTGAGAAGGGAGTTAGTGTTAGGTGGGGATTCAATTGAGGATTCATGTCGGTAGCTTAGTTGTATGATTCCTTGTGTGGGCGGGGAATTGTATTTGGTGTAACAACTACTTAGTTCTGACAATGATAATCATTGAAATGTTTGTGTCGCGCTATTTGATATATGCATGCTAAGAGGGTGATTCCTTTCTCATGTGTATGACAAATAGATAGGTCATAGGTAGAGGATATATGATTAAGTACGAGTTCTTAAAACTCATACTTAATTGACATTCTTGATTCATAGTTATATGAAATATTTATGAACCCCTCAGCGTATGGACGCCAAAGGTCTGACTAGGACAAGTTCTTAAACTCATACGATTGTGGTAATTTATGGACTCATAAGTGTGGTTTTACGAACTGGGCATAGTTGTGTGTAAATAGAATATTAAGGATAATAGGAACATATAGTTGTTAAGCAAATGATTATTAGTGGAGACTTAAGTTTTCCAAAACTCTTAGCTATGCTAGACTTCAAAATTTTGACATCAAGCTAAATACGCACTATGTGCTTTTAAAAAATTAAAATATGTAGACTCATAATCATTTTTGAAACGGTTTAAAGTATAGTCTATGCTACTTATTTCAGCTAGACGCAAACGATTTGAAATATCAAAATATATTTTATTTATCACTCATGTACCATGTAACTTCAAAAGTAGATGATAAAAAGTTGATGGAGTTGTAAATACAGGAATACTTAGTGTGAATTTGATCTAAAATCATTGTTCCACTATTGTATGAAGTGTTATGACAAAGTCATATAATGACGGCATCCTCAAACGGACTGTTAATATAATACGGCATCATGATGTCAATCTCGAAAATATTTTCAAAAATTTTAATTTGCCAACGGGGTTTGGCTACACATAAATAATTCGATTGCATTGAATTATTGATATGAGTCTATGCTATTAGATTTAGCTAGACTAAAGTTTATGAAAACTCTAAGTGTTCATTGAAAGAAATTTCCCTACCCAAATTATTTTGGTGCGGAATCCTATGATCAGACTGAGGTGGACTATGTTGTTTGGATAAATAATCCAATCAAGTAGCGTAAATATTCGCTATACATGCTTAATACGTTATGCATGACGTAAGGGTACGATAGGCTAATCACCTAAAGTACTAGCAACGGTAGTTTACCTTCTTCGTGATTGTAAACATACCAAGTAATTTATTGTTTTGCTGGATGAATGCCATTAAAACTATTTGTTCATGGTCTATATGATCTCTCAGCATAATTTGAAAATTTTTATTCTTGTGAAGAATGTATTGGGTAACAAGTGATAATGTGTGTGAATGGTGTAAGAAGTATGGTGTAAGGTGTAAGGAAAATTTCGGGGATGAAATTTTTAGAAGAAGGGGTGAATGTGACAACTCGAGAATTTTGAAAATTTTGAAAATTTTTATTAATTGATTTAAGGTTCAGCATTAGAACCTAGACAGAAAATAAGTGTATGCGTTTGATATTTTTAAGAAGGAATTTTGAGGATTTCAAAATTATGTGAAGGATTTAGGTGAATTATTCAGGATTAAGGAATATGTGAATATGTTCTGTGTATATGGTCGTATATGTCTACAGTATGTGGTTAAGGGTCAAGGGTTGACCAGATAAACGATATCTGTAACAAACCCTAAGTATATATTAAGAACGTTAACGTTCCGTTAGAAAACCCTAGCGATTAACAAGAAACCCTAGAAATCCATTCAGAAACCCTAATTTCAGTTCTGGGAATCCGAAACCCTAATTTTAGAAATTTAAAACCATAATATGGGAACTTAACGGAGAATTATATTACTTAAGTGCTATTAATTATAATATTAATTAGGGTAAAACTTAATTATTTAGCAAACCATAATTTCAAAATTTTAAACCCTAATTTATGGATTTGAAACCCTAATTTATAAATAGGGAAAAACCTAAGTGTTAATTAAATAATTTTAATGTTAATTAGGAAATATTAATCATAATTTTAAAGTTAAGTAATTAGAAAACCCTTATCTAATTACGAAAATCTAATTTCTAAATTAGAAAATTATTTTTCTATTAAAAAAACTAATTTTTGGGTTGTAAACCCTAATGACCATTTTGACCCTAATTGCTTAATTAGAAATTTTAATTAGGAAATAATAATCTTAATTAGAAAGATTTAATTTGTGATTAAAAAATTTTAATATAATTAAAAAATTCTAATTATAATTTAGAAATATTAATTTTCTATTTTTGCAAACCTAAATTGGAAATTTTAGAAATTAAATTGCAAAACCCTTAGGTTTCCAAACCCTAAACCCTAAAAGGTTCAACCCCTAAACCCAAACCCTAAACCCTAAGGGCTTGGCTAATTGACATAAATGCCATTAAAATAAAAATCAAAAGACTAAAAAGCCCTTTTGTGCATTATTTGATATAACTTGTGGATCTAGACCTAAGGAGAGTTTCTCACCAACCCTAAACCCTAGCATGTGCCATATCTCTCCCAAATTAGCTGAAGTATCAGCCATATTCATTACATACAACAATTTATAGAGATTAAAGAGAGAGAAAAGGCCACTTTCATTTTTCATTTGAACCAACACCTTCTCTCTCTAGAATTTTGAGATTTATAGTGAGAGGGAGTGATAAACAAAACCATTATCAGTTATTAACTTTCCAAGAACAGGATCCAAAAGTCAGAATCAAAGATCAAAACTTCAAAGTGGTATGAACCCTAATTCGTTAGATCTTGTTAGATGATGTAATTTATTGTTTTAAGTTGTGTATTATGGTGTCACTTGATGATATGGGTTACTATATAGTGAATCCATAAAATCAAAGTGCTCAAAATAGTCATTTTAAGAAATCTGGGAAAAGTTTGAAAAATCGTCTGACAGCCATATGTCAACCCTCATAAATCTGTGTGTGTTAGATGTTTAGTGTTGTTTTTGTTTTGGACATGTTCTCTGCCATGTGGGCTTTGATCTGAAACTGGATACAGGGTCGGATCAAGCTTAGATCTCTTGATATGACCAGACAAAGACCGTTGACCGATCACGGATAAACTTTTTGGGCAGCCCAGAAAATCTCCAGTTTCCCAGAATTTCTGACATGCATTTTGATGCCTTCTGATCTTGCATCTGTTTGATGTTTTAAACGATTTGTTGTTTTGATGTTGTAGTATGATATAAGGACTACCCAATCATGCTCTTAGAACAACTAGATACATAACTGAATCATAGATAATGGTGGTCAAACGACCGTTGACGAACTGACCGGATGAAGATTCTGGGAAAACCCAGATCTTCAAGAACCGCGACCTGACCCCTAGTTTGACCACCTTTGATCTGTCATGTGTGATGGTTTTATAATGATATGCTGTTATAGAACTCTATATGACATCAGGGATACAATATAGAACCTCTAAATCACACAAACTAAGCCCATAAGACAAAGATATAAGGTGGATAAATAGGAACCTTTAATTCTGGAAAACCAAGAAAAACCCATCAGCCTCTGATAATAAATTTGGAGACTTGGATATCTTTTATTTGTTGTTGAATGGCCATAATATTGCTTGATAATCATAGTATTACACTTATACTACAATAACAACACAATTTACTAGCCCATAAACAACAAGATCACGATTATAGAATCGGTCAAAGTAAGTACCCGGTATTCTGATAAGAATTTCTGGATTTTCATCAAGAACACCAAGAACACCTATAGTGGCGGTTCTGTCGCTATAGGGCCCTTTTAGCGACAGTTTATTTAAGAAATTAATTATTTTAGTTAATAAATTGAATTAAATGGTTTTTAATTATTAAAAATATAAAATAAATTCCAAAATATTATTTTAAAGTCTGAAAAATAGTTTTTATTTATTTAGAATATATTTCATAAATATTTAATATTTTTGGAATATAAATGGTATTTAATTTATTTAAATATAATATATAAAGATATTTTTAGTGACTTTTAATATTTTATGATGAAATTCATTAATTAATTAATATTAATGATAATTAGTTTATTTAATAAATATATTAAATAAATTATAGAAAAATAGAATTAATGATTTAAAAATCATATAAAAATGATTTAAGTGTTACAAAAATATTTGAAGTTATAAAATATAACTTTTGATATTTTTGTCATGAAAATATTAATATTTTAATATTAATAGAGATTATCGATAATGAATTTAAGTATTTAAATATGATTTTAAGGTATTAAAAACTTTGATATATTATAATTATATTATAATATTATGTTATGATTTTCATTAATATTTAGTATTAAATAAATATTAATGAAAAAATAATTATGTGTTATTTAATTCATTTAAATACGATATTAATGATTGAAAATTTGTGATAAATGTTAATAATTATTTAAAAATTATTGCGATTTATAAAAAATATTTTGACTGTTATTAAAATTATCTGGGATAATTGTTAAGTGTTAGGCAGAGTTTAAATGAACTTAGACTCGATAAAAATCCGACTAGACCGTCGAAATGTCAGATTTGTGTCGAGTTCAACTCAGACTGCAATAGTTTGACTTGATACCGAGTCTTATGTGTGTTGTAGACTGATAGGGTTATGTTTTATGTGTTTAGGTTATTCTATATATATATATATATATATATATATATATATATATATATTATAGTATTATATTGTGATGATATTATTCTAATATTGGAGATCTATATTACGAATATTAGGTCTTCGGATAAAGCGATATAAATTGTGTAGCGATAATCAACGGTGCCGACAAGTTTGTTTTTACTTAACTCTACTAAGAGTTGTTTCATTCGGATATGTTTATGGTTAATCATTGCTGATTGTCATTTAGATTTGTACACTGTACATATTGCATGTATAATTCAGGTATGAAAGGCTGATCACCTTCATTGCAGTTTGGTCCAGATATATTTGTTCATGTATAATTCTTGTTCAGTCAAAAGTTTGTTCCAGCTAGTTCACAATTATATTGATGAATTATAGCCAGCTTATTATTCAGACTCATTCAATCATGATATATCGTTATATTATTGAACTTAAACTTGCTGGGCAATCCTTATGCTCACCCTTGCTATATCATGATAAAACATTGCAGATTAAGGCGAATGCTTCAGATACAAGGAAAGGTTAAAGACAGTTCCAGCTTAAATTTAATGTGCGCGATTAGATTTGTATAAGTATTGTATATTAATGTTATTGTAAGTTAATAAGTTATGTATTGTGTATAAGTTAAGGTTACTCGACCTTGGGGAATAGTGTGTAATGTATTGTATAAACAATTTATGTTTGTATCTTCTGTAAATAGTAATAGTGATAGAATGATCGAACCGGATCCGCGGTGATTCGGGACCTCGAATTCGGGGCCCCCATAGAACCTAGGAGATAATGTTTTTATTAAAGTAATCCTGTATGGGCAGATTTTTATTATTCGATTTATTATGATTGGGTAGTTAGATATTAATGTTTTGATTACGTGAACACCAAATCTTGAGGTAATGAAGTACTGGAATTTGGGCGTGTCACAGAAACTGGATCTCCCTGGGCTATCTCTAGGGTTGGAATTGATGTTTTGGTCCTCCAGGGTTATCTCTGGAATGTGAAAAAGGCGTTTTTATCCTCCTACATAGTTAGTAATAGAAAAATGATATTTTGAGTGTCTAAAGATGCCCCTCTTTATCATGTTCATGCAATGCAATGGAATAGACATGATAAAGATTACTAGACACTTGATATATAACAAGGTATTTCTAATGATGTAAATCGCAATGTAATGAATGCTATGATGAATGTTAAAATGTTTTCGCAAATCGCAGTTCACAAATCGCACAAAACATTTTGCACTTCACACTTCGCTTTTTGCATTTGGCCAATCGCACTTCGCAACTTACACATCTCATTTTGTATATCGTAAATCGCAATGTAGTGAATGTTAAAATGTTTTGCAAATCGCTTTACCTTTACCGATCATTGCTGATGCCTATGTTGGTGTTGACTCCAACGGTTTGGCTTTTTATTGGTGTTGTCGATGCTTGTTTGATGATGATAAGTTGAGATGTTCTGAAATCATTGGACCTTTCTGTTGCATACGTTGGTAGTTTATAATGGTGCCTACCCTGATGGTAGTTTGACAACGGTTCCTACCCTGCTGGTAGTTGACTACGCTGACATCGCCAAACTATTTCGGTTACCACTCAAACAGTGGTATCCCTAAACTGTCTTGATGTTACGTTGAATTGATGTCAATGGTTTAGAACACCAGATCTTTCGATACCTTCGCTGAAGTAATATTCCATGGTTTGCTCACCAGACTATGCCTCACCCTTTTTGAGGTGATTTTGAGTTCATTTCACAGTTGGGTGCTTGTGCCCCATTTCCTTAACCGTTTGATTTGCAACCCGGCTGAACTGATGACTTGAATGCCGCTGACATCCCTAGAGGGTGCAACTCATTTTTTCACTGCCCAGATTTGAACTTTGGTGTAGAGGCCCCGACTTGTGAGGACTTGACGCCAGTTAGCACACTTGATGATAAGGATTTCATTCGCTAGACCTTTTGTCATTGGGCTTCTACTTTTGAGTTAAGGATTTTCTTGAGAATTTTCCCCTACTTTTATAAGGGCAAGCTTGTGTTGCCCTAATTTATTTCAGGAGTTCTCCGCTTTCTTTTGATAAGAGGCTTATCCTTCCATAAACTCATTCCCTTTCTTGGAATCAGAAAATGCCCCCGTCCTTTCGCATGTTGTTGTCGGGGATTCAGATGAGAAACTCTCTTTGTTGACTAAGTTGCGAGTGAGAAATATCCTCACATGTGGATTATTCATTATGAGAACAGTATGATTGAAAAAGACCAAATGATCATACTGAATCGCCAGTGAGATGATGTGAGGAAAGCTCTGATAATGATGTACCATGTTGATGGTGCTGATTGGTGCATTTTCTTCTTTAGGATAGTTGATAAATGCCCTAGTGTTGATTTGTCGCTGTTTCTGATATTTACCCAGTATTGTTGTAAGAGTTCCAATATCGGGTTGTCGCTAATTTAAAAATTTCCCCAGATTTGCTTGTTGTCTGGGATACTTGCTTTGACAGATGGGCTGATAAGATGTCGAGATCGCAAGAGGCTTTTACCTCTTTACCATATGGTGAACAGGTATTGACTTTGGGATTTGATGCCCTCAATCATTGTTCCTAAATTGCTTGCGCAATCGACCTTGATAGTTTTCTTTTGATTTGACGAAGACTTGTGATTCAGGGTGTCGGCTCTTTGAAGGTTCTCGCTGCTGATCATGCTTGATATATCGATGTGTTGTTGTTATAACTTTGATGATTGATGTCGAAAGGCCTTCAGACTCCAGTAAATTGACCCCAAAGATCTCAGCTTGGTTGGTGTTGACTTCACCCAAGTTTGATTTGATCTACAAAGTTTGAATTTTTGTCTTGATCAGGGGGAACAGGTCGTCAAGTATGAGATAGAATTTTCCACGATGGTTGCCCATGTATTACTGGAGGTCAAAAGAGATCAAGTCTTTTTGCATTTTAGGAGCGATGAGTTGCTGGAGAGTTGCATCTTATAATGGTGGTCATTTCATCCCTATTGCTGGTTTTCTTGGAATTGATGTTTGGGTTCAGATATTTCTTTTGAGGGTCCGACTGCACCACTGATGGCTTCCTGCGTACTCTTGTATGTGCGGGAGATCAGGTCTGTGTTGTTCCGTATTTATAAGATAAATAGTTTGAGAAGTGTTTGCTTGGATTGTTTGGGTTTTTGTTTAGTTTGACCGCACCATAAATGGCTGCTTACATACTCCCATTTATGAGGGGAGATCAGGTCTTTCGTAGTTTAGGTCTGCGTGAAAAGGTTCAAAGTTTTAAGTGATGAGAAGGGTGTAGAGATGTTTTTGTTATTGTTATTTTTGTTATTTTTGTTTTCTTTTTCTTTTTCCTTTTTCTTTTTTTTCTTTTTTTTTTCTTTTTCTTTTTATTTTTATTATTTTTTTTCTTTTATTTTTTATTTACATGCATGGAAAATAAAAGGCAAATTGCGAAGAAAGTTATATCATCCCAACATCTCCTGGAACTCACAACTATATCCTCTAGATCTACATCTTCTTGGCTAGCTGAGGCATGATAGTCTAGTTGTCAGTGGTGATGTTGCCTTCAGGGCTCGCGATAGAGGTTACTTCTTAGTTCTGAATATCTTCACTTATGGCCATAACTTGATCGCTTCCTGATTCAGTACACCCCTTGGGGATGCTTATACTGGACCTATCGTGCGAAGGGATAAACTCTTGATTCTTCAATGGGTTGGCTTCCTCGACAACCTCACCATCTTTTCCTTTGTTTGTTCCTTAACCTATTTCATGGGCTTGAGAGGATTCGACTATGAAATCTCCCTGGAACTGTTGTGGAATTTCTTGCAATGAACTTTTTGTTTTGGCTTTTTCTTCCTTG
Organism: Panax quinquefolius; assembly: GCA_020205615.1. Classification (NCBI taxonomy): domain Eukaryota; kingdom Viridiplantae; phylum Streptophyta; class Magnoliopsida; order Apiales; family Araliaceae; genus Panax; species Panax quinquefolius. The sequence continues at coordinate 79,946,315 of CM035164.1, read as the reverse complement.
GAAAGGATAAATATTTCCTCCTCATCATCCAAGATGATAAAATCAAGAACGTGGTTGCTATCTTTTAGCCACAGGATGTTTGATGTTGGTGGAGGAATCTCCTTTGGGGATTCTCTTGTCTCCTTTATCATTCCCTACATTAGGATTGGTCCACCTTGTGTTCTGCCAGAATTGGTGCTCATAGCCTTCAACTCCTTTGAACTGCATGTCTCGAGTGGACACTTAAGCTTCTTATTTCCTTTTCGCCTTTTTTGGTCACGGGGGATTCTATCTTCAACTCTCCATTCCTAAGTCGCAAAGACCAACATTCCTAAGTCGCATGTCCAGGTGAGTTAGAATGGTAAAGACGTATCTTGGTGGAATCATAACTCTTTATCTTGGAATTTATAGGTGGCAGCAACTCAATAATCCTTCTTTCGCTTATCAGAAAGTGCTGCATTTCTTCATTTGATTTGCTTAGAGGGGTGAATTTTTGAGCTCTTTGGGAGGTTGTTTGATTTTTCTTGTTTGAGAATTCGCATTCCCCCGAGCAATTTTTCCGCTGATGAGATCTTCTAGCAATTTTATCACCCCCCTTTTTTTGTTCTTTCAGCATGCTTTGATATTCTTCATTTAGTTGGCTCATAATGGAGAGATATGGGCTTAGATTATGGTTAACCTCCTTTTTCTCTTGGCTTTCTGATAGTTGAGTGAAAAACTGCCTCATATCCTGATGTTGGCGCACTATATCAGCTCAGCTAGCAGATTTACCTGATTTTGAATCGTCTCTAATTTTTGCATTACTGTCATACCTTCCTCCGAGTTTTCCCACTTTAGGACATTTGTTTTGTGCCTTTGGGGGTATTCCTCCATCCTTCGTATGTACTTACGATTTGGATACATTTCAGCGCTTTCTGACCCGATCATGTTTAGTTCCTCCGTATCATGCTGCAACGAAAGGTTAGTGTTGACATGTTGTTGGACCAATAATCTTGTGTATCGTTTCTTGGAGACCCTAAGTGGTAAACACATCTTTGGCTTGGATAGTATCTTTTGCTCCCTGGTTCTAGAGGTGAAGCCAGTTCAGTAATTTTCTTGTGATCCATTAATATCGCCAATACATTTTCAAGGGAATCGCCTAGTGGAGTGAACACCTGATTTTCCGTTCTTTCAAATTTTCTTTTCCTGTCTTGGCATTGGTTGAATGCAGCCTATTGTTGAAATGGCAGATTGTCTTACTTTTTCCAAATGGGGGGACTTTAGGCTGATCTCCTAGCTTTCCAATGTGAAATAAAAGATATATTTTCATTGCCTTTATCGAGTACCCTCTTGGGATCTCTCGCATACTTGCCAGTCTGTATATGCTTGGCGACTGCTTGCAAGGCAGTGAAGTCTTTAATCTTGCCTGCCTTCAGGCCCATCTCTATCATTTTACCGTGTTTGATCATCTTCGCGAATGGTTTTCCTATGCCTACTAGGATTCTCTCATAGTAAGGCGCCTCTTAGATATCAATAAATGTCATTACCATCTCAGTTTCTGTCATTGATGGAAAAACTTGCGCTGCCAGAAGTTTCCACCTTTAGGCATATTCTAGGAAATACTCGGTACTTTGATTTTTGACTTTAGTCACTTGGTATCAATCTGGTGTCATTTGTGACTGAAAATTGTACTGATTTAGAAAGGCATGTGCCAATTATTCCTAGTTATGGATTTTGACATTGTCAAGTCGAGCATACCAGGCTTTAGCCTATCTAGTGAGACTCTTTTGAAAAAGCTGCATTCTGAGGCTTTCATCTTCAGCATAAGACCCCAGTTCTCCAATGTACACTTTTAGGTGCGTATAGGGATCGCCTGCCCCATTGTATTTTTCAAACTCTGAGGTTTTGATTTTTTCAGGATATCGTGCCCCTGGGAATATACAGAGATCTGAATAGGTGACACTTCCATAGTTTCCTATCCCTTTGGTTGATTGGATGGTTTCCTCCATTTGTTGGACTTTCTTTCTTATATCCGCAATTTCTCGATCATCCCTGAGTTTTGTGATTTTAGGGGTTTTGTTGGTTCCTTTATTGGAATGAGGTTTAGGTATATGGGTTTCCATTTTTCTGTTAATATCTTGACTGTCCTCTTGAGTGAATGACTCTGATTGAGTAGGCATGGTCTGGGCCTGAGTGTTTTTACTTTGTTCTTTTAGAAAGATAGCCAAGTCTGCTATTTGATTCCTTAATCCTTCGAACTCCTCTCGAGAGATAGGAGTAGGATCAGGTGGGGCACTTGTAGCCATGTTTGACTATGGGCTTAAGGCTTTTTTTGACTTTGAACGGGAAATAGGACCAATTGATTCCCTACAAAAAGACTTATATAGTTTAGTCTTAGGGAATATGGAAATGTTACATGCTATGTGATGTGTTCGTTTTAGGAATATTAAACTATAAAACGGATGTAAGTTATTTGTATGACAAGATAGTATGTTAGATAAAAGGGAATGCATGTACACATTCTTTCATATCTTCCATTACATTGAGATTTACATAGAAATGAAATTACCAGTAATTGAATTTACAAGTAATTGAAATGGGAAAGTTTGAAGAGACTTTCCTTCGCACTTGGTTTATCAGAGGGTGACCTATCTTAGGCTACTCTCGTGGGTTTTTGGCATGAAGGTTCCTAGATCATCGCAATTTACTCGACAGGAAGTTAATCTGGTCTTTCAACTGGAGCGAATCGGGGTGGTGCCTTTATTGAGCCTCATTGGAATTAATCTTCCTACGAGTCCAGTAATCCAACACCGACAGGATAGCCTCCTAGTGGAGGAACCACACACAACATACATTCACATACAACGTGTCTCACCATATGGAAATGATGACATGTGCGAAGCACTAATATCACAAGCAGATATTGTGTGAATCATTAAGTGCAATAAGTAAATGCATTCGTACACATTCATTCAAATGTAAATGCAACATTCACACACAAGAAGATAACGGTTTTGAAAAGTTTGTAACAGCGGCTTAAGCCCTCTTACTGGATGTCCCCAGTAGAGTCGCCACCTATCGACGTCGGAATTTTATTTTGTCCCTTTTCTGTTCTTGTCTTTTGGTGTTCTCATGTTAGGTGAGATTTGTTTGAAAAAAGAAGTTGTGAAAAGGTCCGACATGTATATGTCGATGATTGGACTGTAAGAGTCGCCAATTGGTATTTTTAAATGGTTGCACCAACTCAACCGAGAAAAGGTTTGCACATTGACCTAGTGATGTAACACTATTTGACTGGTCTGTGAAACCGAGATTCGTTAGGGTTCGGGGGCTTGATTATGCTGGGGGAAGGTGTTAGGCACCCCCCGACATCCATGTTACCACGATGACCGCCACTTTTCAATTTAGACCATTATCTAAATGTGTGTGTGAGTAGATCAATGTGTAATTATCTGGAAGTAGTGCTATGCCTCGTTTGCACCTATATACAAAGGGTTTGAATTTTGAATAAAAGTTCAGTTTTAACAAGATATAGCAATGATGTTTTGTAAATGAGGTTTTTTAAACCCTTGTGCTCAATAATAATTAAAGCCTTTGATACTTCCATTGTATTATGTGTTCGGCTTGATTGCTTTTATTTTCTAGATGCGAAGCATCTTCGAGAAAATAAGATAAAAAGCAGTGCCGAACTCCTTGTGGGCATGAAAGTCATCTAAGGAAATTCAGACACCGTGAATAATTTACAAGCTGGTCACAACCAAAAATGTCCATCACGCGAACCGAATCTAGATTCAGAAGACTGAATATGTGATCACATGATTCCTAGGCTCACATGATTTAGCAGTTTGTATGAAAGCTGTAAACAGTTATATATATATATAAAAGATGTAAATATATATATATATATATATATATATATTTATGAACAATCAACCGCCACAAAGTAAACTCCAGGCAGGACGAAAATGTAAATATATATATATATATATATAGAAATAATAAATATATAGATAGAGAGACGATCAACCGCCATGAAGTAAACTCCAGGCGGGATGGAAAGGTAAATATATATATATAAAAGCGGTAACGCACATGATGTAAATCCAGGCTCAATCAAACAGAGTTTGATGATAGCAATATATAAGTATTTATATATATAAAAGCAGTAAACGCTCCGGATGTAAAATCCAGTCTCAATCAAACAGAGTTTGATGATAGGAGATATATATATATATATATATATATATATAAACAATAAAAACCACGGACCGACGGCCTGTGCATACACACAAGCGACTCTAACGTGAATAATAATGTGTGGAAGAAGTGAAGAAAAGGCTTTAAGTAATGTAAGAAGGCTTACAGTGGATTGCCAAAGAATACTTCAATAGATTTAAATGGATGAACACTCGGTTCCCACCGGTAAAAAGTAGCCAAATATAAGTTCATAAGTATTTGAAATGAGAAAGCACTCAATTTATAGTGTATATAGAGCAAATTGGATAGGGCTTCCTCGCCATTTCCTCTTACAAAATGGCCACCCCAAACCATCTATTTATAGAGGGGGGGAGCCGCAGTGTACTGTGGTAGTCATGGTGTAGTCACTTGCTGCGGGGTTCCCAAGGCAATATGGGTCCCTTAGTCTCAAGTACATGCACTCGGACAACGCAATGTTCGCTCGAACCTTCATAACTTTCATTCTGGGAGTCCGATGGAAGCGTGTCATACCATTCTGGAAAGCTCTTTCCGAAAGCTATGCAATGATATAGGATTTGCCCTTTTTTGAATCCAGGAAGATGGTTACATAACCGAAATAGTAATTCCGGGTTTCCGTCAGGATGTCCATTGAGTTATTTTACATAGTTTGTGCTTGGAAGTTAAGATATGGTTCTTGTGGGACTTATTTTGAAGAAGTTTGAGTTGAAATGAGTAGATTTTATTTAAGTTGAGTTTGATTTGGAAAAATGAGCATTTTTCCCCTCTTGGGGTTGTTTCTAGTTTTCGCATAATTGTAGCAGTCTTTTCTCAGTGTTATCTTCGAGGTTGGTCTAGTGTTGACTCTGACTATCCTCAAGGTTATCTTTGAGGTTGGCCTGCTGTTGACTCTGACTGTCCTTAGGGTTATCTTTGAGGTTGGCTTAACCTCCCAGGGTTGACTCCGGGCATTAGACTTGATCTCGTGGGGTTATCTCTAGAGTTGGAATTGACTTTACCGGGGTTATCTCAAGGGTTGGAAACTGATTTCCCGGGGTTATCTCTAGTGTTGGAAACTGGATCTCCCAGGGCTATCTCCGGGGTTTGAATTGAGGTTGTGGTCCTCCAGGGTTATCTCTGGAGTGTGAAAAAGACACTTTTGTCCTCATGCATAGTTAGTAACAGGAAAACGTAATTTCGAGTGTCTACATTTACCACAAATCACTTATATTCAATAAACACATTTTTAATCTTTCAACCATTATTCATCATTAATATTATTACTCACAAATTTGACAACCAGATCATTTCCAGGAAAGAGGGGGCTTTCCGATAAAGACTTCTCCTTATTAGCGCGCAATTAAATAACATAACCCCTTTCCTCGATAAGACTTTCTAGACAATATTGTCAATAATTCAAATAATAATATGAATAACTATGTCGCCTCAATTATTGATTTAATATTATAAATATTATGCAGATGATACCGTGGGTGGTTTTAAATGTCTTGTTGCTTTTACAAGTCATTTTCATACTGCGCCACACAGGAAATCCGAGAGCTCTTCTTCAGATCTGCTGAGCTCAGGCGTCTTTCTACAAATTCTATCACGAACAAGTGTTTCACAATATCCTGGTAATGTATGTGACACCCCTAAATCCTGGTACTTCATTTCCTCAAGATTTGGTGTTCACTTAATCAAAACATTCATCTATAACTACCCAATTATAATAAAATTGAATAATAAAACCTGCCCATACAGGAATAAATTTAAATAAAAATCTCCCAGGTTATCTAACCTTTAACAAAAATCATTCAAATGCGGAATTTAAATAAACTTCATTACAATCTTTAAACCAAAGTCTGATAATAAAACTATCGAATCTATTACAAGCCTTCAGTACTTGTTCATCTTTCCTTTTCCTTTACTGGTGCTAGGTACGTCACCAGTTTCAACTTTAGCTGTAAGAAATTTTTCAGGCAAGAGTGAGCAAACAAGGCCCACTTGAAATAACAATAAATAAATCTTTAAACTTTTACATCAATTGCCAATATTAGGCTCAATAGAACTGAAAAAGATATTATATTAACTTTCTAAAAATTTTAACATTCACTGAGGGTCTAATGACCACGAATCATGTCCACAGTTATAAGTAATCTTTCAACTTTAACTTTAACAGTCATAAGACTATATGGACTCCACGTACTTAGGGGGATTAACCCTTCGTACAATGTATTGTGCACAACCATTTCAACGCTAAGCGTAAACCTCTATTAAAAGAGTTGTTCATCTCAGTATTTAGAATACAAGTCCGCACCAAAGTAAGTTTGGTTTGGATAAGCTTTCAAGGAAATTTGGAATTTAACGAACATCAACTAAGGAGTAGTTTAATAAGACTAATAACACTATACTATAGAATAATAGTGATTGAATCAATTATAGTAAACTAGAGTCATGCATTAGGAATAATCTAATAGCATTCAATTTGATTAACTATAGCATACCTTGCTTGAACAATACTAAGCCAAGTTTAATTAGAATTGAATAATAAGCATGCATAGCATATATAGTTGTGCATACTAAACCACAAGTTAAATACAAGAATAACTTGCTCCAAATAACTTACATCATTATATTGTAATCGAATTGAAAACAGTAATGAAATTAACAAGATAATAGATTAGAAAACTTGCTCAAGATTAAACTATAAGATTTTGGATACTTGTATCGTCATGAGCAACTAGATACAATGACTTACTCAATAATAGGCAATCTAGCTCTATGAAAGTGTAGAGGTAACAACTTACAACAATTGTAATTGAATTTGAAAACAATAATGTACCAAATGAAATTAAATTCGCACAATGAAATTTTGAGTTAGAGAACTTGCTCAATTATAAAATAGAGTTAGAAAACTTGCCTTTAGCACAAGCTAAACCTTACAACTTGAATCAATACCCTATACATATGCCATATTGACATAGTTAGTCATTACCAACATTGTATATTCATAAAAACAAATATATACATCATATATGTTAAATTACCCTTTTACATAATCAACTATGTTATAAATAGGTAACATTTGATAGCATGTTCATTCATAGCTTAATACTACTGAAATCATCATTTAACATTCCTATTATTAACACATAACATTTATTTTCCAAATTTGTAAACTTAAATAAAACTGTCAGAAACTTCTGCTAACTCGCGTTGTGGCGCCATAGTTTACATCGTGGTTCGGCGTTACATGACGTTGAGTTAAGGCTATGCTCAAGATTCTTAAGCCATTGGTTGGCGTTATGGGCATGAGATTTGTATCTTTGGGCGTGACCATGTGCCAGACTCGAGAATTCACCACCAAGCAAGCTCTAACAAAGATGAACAAAAGCCAAATTGGCCTAAAAGCTCGAATCTAATAGACTGATTAACATGTAATACACATATAGACTTCGTATAAACATATTGTGAAGACTTGTAACATGTTTCTACTTATAAAATAACATAAACATCAAAGCTACAACACCCAAATTCAATGTTTTTGGCAAAAACTCCATTGTTGACATTTTTAATGAAAATCAACACTTTGTGATTTTGTTTTTCAATCAAAAGTAAATTTCAAAACATCATAGTTACGATTATACATACTCTATCAATTTCCATAGTCAATTTATCAATTTAACAACTAATTAAACCTAAATTTCTACTTCAACTAAGCCATATTCATATATATATTTCATATGAACACTCAAGAATATATTTTCTTCCACAAAAACATATATACATGAATTCATTTATGTATAATCATATATAAACTCATGAAATCATCTTATAATCAATAATTAATCATATAACTATAAACACCATCAATTTAACTTTTATAAAATTTCACAGAAAACTTTTTGGAAGAAGAAGAAACTAAACTTTTAAAGAAAGATTAAGCTCCTACCTTTGATTAGGAAGATGATGGCTATTCTTTTCCCCAATTCCTTTCTCAAAAACCTGTTAGAATACACTCACCTTCTCTCTAGAGTTTTCTCTATTTTTTTCTCTATGTTCTTCTTCTTCTTCTTCTTCTTCTTCTTCTTCTTCTTCTTCTTCTTCTCTCTTCTCCCAACTCTAGTTTACGTATAATAATATAACGTATGTAATAATAGATATATTTAGTATAGGATTTTAACTTACATCAGTTATATTATTTTGAAAATCAAAATCCATAAGGCTTGTTTGGCTAAGCTTAATAAAATAGCTCTTTAATCCTTACACCTTGTTTGGTAAACCTAATTAAAACAAATGGATTAAATTCTTATACCTTGTTTGTTAAAACATCATTAGATTAAAGACTTATTATGCAATAAGACATGTTTAGCAAAAACTAAATTAAACTCTTTTAATTTATTTTAATAACTCCTTTATAGCAAGGTTATTTGTCACACTTCTATTAAATTAAATAATAAATTTAATCAATTCAAATACTAATCTACTAAATTACTTTATCACATAATTTAATATCACATAACTATAATTTCTTTTATAATTATAATTTTATTAAACCAACTAATATTTTAAATTATAATTTCCCATTTAAAATATTATAATTTATTTAAATCACTATAAGCTCTCTAGCTTACTTATTAAATTAAATTGGTATATAATCTCATAACAATTAATTTTCTTAGCTCCTTAATTATTTATTCAACAAATAATTAACTAAGCCACATCAACTCAAGTTCCATTAAATACTTATATAATTCAATAAATATTTAATATATATTATTTAATTATTTATTCATCAAATAATTAACTAAACCACATCAACTCAAATTGAACAATTATTTATTCAACAAATAATCATATCCATTAAATACTTATATAAATCAATAAATATTTAATATTACACTTTAAAATTCTGGAATGTTATTATGTATGTATGTCTTCTTTTCAAATTTTTGTCTGTTGGAAAATTAGTTATCATATGAAATGCGTTTAAACAAATAGTAGTGAATATGCATGCTCACACGACTTGATAAAAAATATTCAACATAGTAAATGTTAGTATTAAACCATGCTGAACATAATGATGTGAATTTTTTTGACTTTTGAAATAGTCAAAATTGTACCTTTTTCTGTTATTTCTTATCCTATTTGAGGACAAACGAGCAAAGGTAATAAAGCAACGTAATCCTGGTAATTAGGCTACCCTTACGGATTATGACTGTGTCATGCTTATACATATATGATTTTTATGATTATGGGTAGGTGTGCTACTGAATGGCCACCTAGTCATGCCTATGTGAATGTGGATAGTCCTGTTTACAAAGGAGACTCTAGAAATTTTTTCCAAAATATAGGCATTGGGTAGATGTGCATTTTTAACTCTACTGTAAGCGTATGTTAAAGTAATGCATGCGTGCATGTAGTCATAAAATGCATTTGAAAAGCTCAAGATTAGAATTTACCACACCCTTTCTGAGGTGATTTGGAGACTTGTGTCCAGATATTATGGATCCAGATCAGCCTAGTAGTTCCCGCAGGACCACTTCAGGTGTGTGTAGGAGGGCTTCTGATGTGCCTCAACCCCGTTCAGTCAGATAGCCTCGTCGTTTGGCGGAAGCGGTGATACGTCCTATCCTGGTTGATGTACCGAATGATGAGGACGAGGAGGATGATGTACCGGTTGCGACTCCAGCTCCTGCTGCTCATGCTCCCCGCTTGGATCTTCTAAGCATTGTTTTAACGATTCCAGATCTTATAGGTGATTTGAGTTGCCACCCCTCAGTTTACTTGCAGGAAAATGAGGTAAAAGCTGGGTTTGGTCTTCCTTTTTCCTATTGATGAGGAGCAAGGATTCTGATATTACTTTGCATTTGATGTAGGTTCTCGGGTTTACACAACATCGAGGGAACTAGTTCAATATACACTCTCTATATCAGGCTCTGCATCCAGATTATCGAGGTATTGTGCATGGTTGGGGCTTTGAGGCGTTCTTTTCTATCCTCCCTGCCGTTGTCCCTGGGGTTACCTCAGGGAATTGTCTGAGCGCTGGTTTCACCAGACTCAATCTCTCCGTTTATTGGATTGTGAGGTGATGATGACGCCGATGGATTGGCGATTTATCACCAGTATAGAGTTTGGAGGGGCACCAGTGCCATGTATATTGAACATTACCCCTACTACCGTCAGATCCTTGCTAGGAGTTCTGACTTAGGCACTCAATGGCAGGATCGTCCGTACAAGTCCTTTAAGCGTAGATGCTATGAATGGGCTATTGAGTGAGCCCATGCCCGCTGATGTAAGAGTCAGGGATCGCATTCTTCGGCGATTGTTCCTGGTTATTATCAGGGGTTGTTTCATAGCATACAACTCTTCCACGGTGTCATTCGCTTTGATCAGTGCCACTCGGGAAGTGTACCATATTAGAGAGTATGATTGGGGCTTCTACACCTTTTCCTATTTCCTCATGGGATTGCCCATGCGTTCGCAGGGCTTGACAGAGGCTTGGTAAAGATTTTAACCATTTCTTCTGTTGAGTATTTCTCTTTTGATATCCCATATATATGTTAAGTGTGTTGATAGACAGCAGATGTTTTGCCTTTGTGTTGGCAATTTTGGGCCTATGAGAGGCTCCCTTGTCTGTGCCCTATTAGTGTGTTAGGTTTGGAGACCTATCCACGAGGACGAAGATGGCATCACTCCATATTGACGGAGGTTCCTGTAGCTTAGGGTTTCACCCATTGTCGCTTATAGTTGGATTTGTTGACAGCTGATGCCATCACTTGGGTTCCCTATTCTAGGGACCATTTGATAGTTGGATTTAAGGATGGATTTTCGACTAGTGTCGAGTATGTGGTATCCGCCCGTAGGATTCCTCTCTTCACAGATGGAGGATGGGATCTCTATTTAGGAGAACATGCTATTAGGAGCTCCATAAGAGAGATTCGTGTAATGATCTTACCTCATGCCAGGTGTTATTGGCTAGTGTTGCACTCGCCTATCAGTGATATCCCGTTGATGGGCGTTGACGGCTACACTTTGTCAGAGGGTCCATTTGCTCAAGAGGCATTATACCGCTGGTGGTCCCCTCATACCATCGAAGCCCAGACCCGCGCCACTTAGTTCATGAGGGATATGGTTCCTGGATTTGTGATGATGACGTATTGGATGGCTTGTGTCTGAGATCCGACTCATTTGACACAGATTGACAGCTTGACCCGATAGTTGGACCGAGCACATTTTTTTATCCGAAATTTGGGTAGCGATCCTTCAGAGGATGATACTTTTGATCCTTCTAGCTCGGGGGCTGGCCCTTCAGATGACCTATATGGCTTTTCCGGTGCAGATCCTCCCTTGTATAGGCCTTACATCCCTCTTAGCAGAGATCCAGTGACTCAAGAGGAGTTACATCAGGTGGACAAGATTGATGATATAGACATAGACACCATTGTCTTCTTCTGATGTGTATTCTCGCTATATCTTTTGATAGGCCTCTGTTAGATACTGGGTGGCTGTGCCCCATTCTCGTTATATCTTTTGATAGGTCTCTGTTAGTTGTAGGGCGTCTGTGCCCCATTTCCCTGTATTTTTAGTTGTACAGAGAGGATGTATTTAGATGATTATGTACTTAGGAATGTATGTACTATTTTCCATTCCCTACATCATATTGACATCTATTATTTTTCATGCATGTATTAAGTCATGCATATGTATGTACAGAGATGTTCAACATTTACCCCTGGATGGTCTTATGATATGACCCACACATATTTCTTCATCGACAATCAGCCGTATTGATCACACCCCACAAGTATTTATGGCCTCCCGCTTGAGATCTTGGTATGATAGTGTATCCCCTTCATACATGGTGATTATAGATCAACTATTGTAGCATTCCATGACCTTCTTGACGTTCTAGGTTACATTGGGTTTTGTAGATGGCATGCTAGAGCATTGGGTACTAGAGAGGCAGGTTTTCCTGTTTGGGACCCATGAGTTGACTCCAACCCTGAGGAGTATTAGAGGTTATCGAATTTACCCTTAGACAGACCACGCGCTCGGATGGCTGTCGGAGATATACGCCGGTAGTTTATGACCCTCACCGGGTTGCGGCATAGAGTAGTGCAGGATGAAATTACATCCGGCCATGTATTATCCCAGGGTTTTCTGATAGATAGATTTGGCTCAGTGGACAGCTATGCACGATGCTCCGGGGATTTCACCACGTCGGAGGATCATTGGCGTGTTGCCAGAGTAGATGTACTTGTGATGTGCGTAGTGGCCTATGTGTACATGCCACTGTATATGGATGAGCTGGACATAAGTGTTGTTCTGCAAGTGAGAGCTCTCAAAGAGGGTCATACCAGTATTCCGATGATCATGGCAGAGACATTGAGGTCAGCCACGTACTACAGTCTCCACCCTGCAATGGTATTTATAGGTAGATTGGTCTTGTTGTATGTATGGTTCATGTCACACCTGAGACCGATTGGCACGTTCCGACGGCATGGGTACTGTTTCTCCTAGGAGATAGCCATGTCTTACTCCTTTCAGCTAGCGGAGTGTACATACGCTACATCCTGGTCGGTGTTCTTAACAGGGATCGGAGATCCATTTGACATTCTACCATGTATAGGGCTCAGTTCTCCCAACAACTTCATTACTCATGCACCTAGCATGGATTATCTCCCTCTGGCTTGTTTGAGGGGCATGACCACATATCACCCACTGGCTGTGATGTCATAGTTTGACCAGTTTCAGGATGTGCATCCTTTTGAGGGGGCATTAGGTCAGCGTTTGATTTCTTACCATTTGTCAGCAGAGGACAGATCCAGGGTTTATGCCTGTTGGGATCAGCGTGAGCGTGCAGAGTTTTTTGTTAGCCATCTGGGTTGTTCGACATAGTATTCTGCATGGATGGAGACAGAGACTGCATTGGCTGCAGTAGTATCCACAGTGTCAGGGATTGAGTTATATGGTGGAGCGCCCATGGAGGACATTGAGTCTACCACCGAGGAGGAGTCATTCACAGGGTTACGAGTAGCTCTTGTAGATTCTCCCAGTACGAGTGCTACTATGATCCAACATTGAACACAGTATTTGGGGCAGAGTCTTCATCTGATGACCTTTGAGAGAGATCAGGCTAGGGCCTTGATGTTGACAGCTCTTGATGGGAAAGATGCCACTCTATTAGAGAGAGACGCGACATTAGCTTATAGAGATGTCGTTGTTGCTGAGCGAGATGATGCCAGATCATCTAGAGATGCAGTGATTTTGGAGCGGGATAACGCTATATCTACCCAAGATATCACTATTACAAATAGTACTGTTCTGAGGTCCCTTACTACTGGCATCATTGTAGAGATAAACACGTATATTGATGAGCATAGTGCCACCATGCAGTTTGTGATAACCCGGGATTTCAAATAATCAGAATTTTACGAATAATTTTTTTTAATTAATATTATTATTAATTATAATTATTGTGTTGTGTATCTATGATACGAGCTTTGAGACTTAGTCAATTTGTGTATTGACTTAGAAATAAGAGTAGATTTGTGCTTAAAAAATTTAAAAAGTCTAACCCTAGTTATGGATACAGATTCGATAGAAAATATAATTAAAATAATTATATTGTTGAGTACGTGTTTGTAGTGTATGGAATTATTGATAAATGATTGATCGGGTAGGGTATAGTATTAGTAAAACCTAATAAGATCGAGATTAGAAACCCTAATCTCAGGATTAGAAACTCTAACGCACAGTTAGAAACCCTAATCGTATGCCGGGAAACCTTAATTTTAAATTTGGGAATCCTAAACCCTAATTAGGAAACCCGAATCCTAATTAGCAAGCCTAATGAGATTAGTAAATGTTAATATAATTAGGAAACCCTAATTATACTTTAGAAATATTAATTTTTATTTAAAACCCTAATTTTATTTTAGAAATCTAATTTTTCCTTTTTAGAAACCCTAATTAGAAAATTCTATAATTGAAAGTTATAAAACTTAAGGGTTAGAACCTTAGGGTTAAACCCTAAGGGTTTGGACAATGTCAAGTATGCCATTAAAATTCCCTTTTTCATTTTCTTTAAATGGTAACTTGTAAAAATACCAAGACCTTTAGTAGGTAACCTAACAACTTGACTTTGTGACTTCTAAAATCTCAACAATCAGCCTCCAATTGACAGCCAACCTCTGACCTAAGTATTATATCTTGATATATATAGATTTGAGAGAGAGAAAATCACACAAACTTGCTCATTTTTCTTTCTAGCTCTCACCAACTGATTCTCTCTCAACACCTCTGAATTTATCAAGTATATCAGTCATATAAACAGCCCCTAGCAATCATAATATCAGATTGGAGAGCTAAGTTCAAAGATTTGAAGCAAGAAGGTATAAACCTAAAACCTATTTTGATCTTACTTGCTTCGAATTTTTTTTTGTTGTTGAAGTGTTTCATCAGGTGTTATATGATGTTTTTAGATGATCTATATTGATCCATCATGGATCCATAACATCAAAGTGCTTTAAAATTGAGTTTTTCCAAAATTGTTCTTAAGCTTGAAATGTGATCTAACAACCGAATGTTAGTGGTCATAGATCCTTGCTCGTTTTTGATTTTTGTTGTTTTAAAGTAGTAATCTTTAGCTTGTCATGTGGTATTTAATCTGGAAGTGGTATCACATCCATTGGATGTCTAGATCGTAAGTTATTAACAGTCAAAACCCATTGACTGGGTATGACCTGGCCAAATTTGGGTAACCCAGAAAGCCATAAACAACGTTTGACAATGTTTTGTGGGCTTGAGGTCTGTCAGGTTTTATACTGTTTGATGTTGTTGTTGTATTAAACTTGTAGCTTGTTGTATGCACTTGATCCATGGTTTTACTTTCCACAAACAGAGTTTAGATCGAGTGTAATTAATGGTCAAAGTAGGCAAGTTGAGCACAGATCACGTTTCTGGGAAAAACCCAGAAACGGATGAACACACCTTCTGACATCCTTTGACTGAGATAAATCTGGCACATGTGATGTTTTTGAACTGAGATTAAGTTATTTAGTTGTTCCTTGACATATGTACTAAACCTATGAACCAAGAAATCAACAAACTAATGATCAGAACACTTAGATAATCGAGCTACAATATAGCCACTAGAACTGCCTGGGTTTCTGGAAAACCCAGGTGACGTATGACAACGAGTTTAATTGCCTTGATCTTCATGATATGTTGTGTTATGACCAAGTTGATGATTTCTAGTTGTAGTACTACATGTCTACTACGAGATTGAACCTTAAGTTAGCCCAGAAACAAATTTAACACAGAATTGCATGCGGTTAAACTTGGCATGGTGCTAATTGAGCCGTCAGTGTTCATGAGGCTCAAGAACACCAACAACGACGCTTTGTGTCGCTAAAGGCCTATAGCGACGTTTTTAATATATTTTATTTTCCTAATTTTCGGAAAATGATTCAAAATAGAAATAAATTCTAAAAAATTACAAAAATGGTTTTAAAAATTATTTTTAATTATGAAAAATAACTTTTAATTATTTGGGATATTTTTCATTAATATTTATAATTATTTGAATATTAATGCTATTTAATTTATTTAATTAGTGTATTAAATAAATTATAGAAAAATGATTTTAATTATATAAAAATCATTTTAAATAAGAATAAAGAGTTTAAAAATATTTTGAGTTATAAAATGTAACTTTTAATAATTTTAGAGAATTTTCATTAATAATTTAATATTAATGATATTAGATTTATTTAATTATTAAATTAAATAAATATGTTAAAATGATTTTATTGATTTAAAAATCATTTTAAATTAGAATAAAGTTTTAGAAAATATTTTGAATTATAAAATTTAATTTTCAATATTTTTGGAGAATTCTCATTAATAAATTAATATTAATGATATTAGATTATTTAATTATTATATTAAATAAATGAATTAAAAATGGTTTTATTGATTTAAAAATCATTTAAAAATGAGAAAAATGATTTAAAAATAATTTAAGTTAGAATTAATGACTTTTAATATTTTGATAATAATTTCATTAATATCTAAATATTAATGGTGATGATTTAAAAATGATTTTAATTATTTTAAAAATCATTTAAGTAGAATATTGATGATTTAAAAATATGTCAAGTTATATTTTGAAAAGTATTTCATTAATATTTTATATTATTAAATATTAATGATGATAAGATTATTTGATAATTAAATCATTTTAAAATGATTTAAGTTTTTGAAAAATTATTATAAATTATAATAATTGTTTATACAATATTAAAAGCTTCAGAAAAATATTATAAACGATATTTAACTTATCTAAAATAATATTGAAGCTTTGAGACCGAGTTTAAGTGGCAATAAATGTGTAAATTGTCAGATAGGGTGACCAGTACACCGAGACCAGACCGAAGTCCAACCAAACCGAACTAGATAGACTTGATAAGTGTTTATATAGGTTATTAACACTGATGGGACTATGTGGTAATGTGTTTAGGAGAAGATTGACTGTAAATTACAGTATTGTGTGTTGTGAATTATTGTGCTAATTGTGAGACCGATATTGTGATTATATGTCTTGTGAACGCAGATAAGTATATTGTGTAGCAGTAATCAACGCGGAAGACAAGTTTCCTAACTCAACCTTGAGTTATATTTATTCAATTATTATAGTGGTTAATTATTGTTGATTAGACCACGTCCAAGAATTTATTGTTGATTCTTCGCAGTTAGTGCATGTTTATTAATTCAAATTGAATTAGTGATTCTAAGAATATACTTGTAGAATAACTGTTGTTGGATATTCACATCTGTAGAAGCTATTATTGATTTCAAATAGTATAGTTAAATTCTGTCTATTGTTTAATCGTATTGAAACATGTCTTAGCTAATTATTTTTTCTAGACGAACATTTGTTAGAACCTGCTAGGTTCAAGAAGAGAAGAGAAGAGAATTCAATTATTATTGATAGATCAATGCCAGTTGTTTCGGCTAGATCGAAAAAGAAAAACTTGATAGGTTTGAGAAGAGAAGGGAAGAGAAGTGATTAGATATTGAAATCATTGCATTTCGTTGTTAAATCAAATTCTGATTCAAAGACTGAGAAGAACAACCTTTTATATAAAGGGAACATTTAAGGTTGTATATTCGGTCATTGCGCACTTTTAAGTATTATGCATAATATAGGGTATAATAAAGCTGATCACTTGTTACATTTGAAGAGGAGTATGATTTAATCTTTTTGGTTATCAGATACACCTGCATATATATCAAAGTAAATCTTTGATAGATACCCGAGTAGAGAAGTTCTAGATCCAATGGATCACTCAGCATAAATCTGGAAAATATTCCACTTTGTTATTGCGTAGAATTGATTCTTGATTATTCAATAGAATATCGTAGAAACTTTGAATGCGTTGTACTCTTTCGTTATCAAATTATTGTGTTGCATAGACTGTGAGAAGACTTGTTAGTAATTAGAGATTTGTTCAGCTATTTCAAAAGTTCCCCAAACATTGGTGTCATTCTATCAATATAGATAGTCTATTATTCTGATACTTATACATTCATTGTATATCTTAACTTGCGGGGCAAATTTGTTACTCACCCTTGCTAAATAAAACTTTTCAGCTAGGGACGAAGTGGCAGGAGGTGCTGTGAAGAACAAAGGCAAAAGCATAGTTATAACATAGTTTCATGAATATTATTATTATGTTGTATTTGTGAACCCTTTTTGTATAACTAAAGGGTATGTTTGTAATGTTAAGGTTAGAGAACTTGGGGTAATGTATTAATTATATCAGTTAATGAAGTGTATGTTTCTTATTTATAAATTAAAAGGGGTAGTTAAATGTTATTTATATTGTGGATCGTGAGCACCAAACTCGGGGGTCAAGTAACTTGGATTTGGGGGTGCCACAGGTTGGTATCAAAGTTGTAGGTTATAAACCTTAAGTGGGGTGGGGAAAAACCCTAGGATTATAACCATACGCAAGATAAAGAAAACTCATTTAGAGTACTAAGTGAGGGATTGCCAAAATATATCGATAGTGAGATATGTGGACACATAGTGTGAGAAGTTCATACTGGAGAAGTATTAATCAAGTCATTTAGACTGATTGTAGGATGTCTAGAGAAGATGAAATGAGTGCGGATGTAAGACCCTGAATTTTATGAAATGAAGGTATTCAATTTTCTTATAATTATTATGTTATTTAGTAAATGGTTAAATTGATAAAGGTTAAAGTTAATGGTGATATTTGAAAATTTTGCAAAGTAAGTAAGTGGTTATATAATTCAATTGGTTGGGGAATATTCGTTTTAACAGGAATATTTGTACGACGTCACAATCATCCGTGGACCTTACAACGGAAGTATTGTCGTAGATAGAAAACGACAGAATTATCTTTTATAAAAATAACGGCGAAAATTGTACCGTTAAACTATTGAACTACCCGGTGGTAAAAGTATAGTAATACACGTGGTTGCATAGTAGCACACGGTATTGATTATTGATACTTACGTGATAAGTCACTCAGTTATACTCAATTATTGCTACAGTAATTGCTGCATAATATCTTTCATATTATTGATTCAATTATTGTCACAATATCATCTGCATAATATTTTATATTATTAAATCAATAATTAAGACGACAAAGTTATTCATACTATTATTTACAATATTGACAATGTCTAGAAAATTCTTTCAAGGAGAGGTTTGGTCACCTAATTACGCGCCAATAGGGAGAAATCCTTATCGAAAAGCCCCCTCTTTCCTGGGAATGATCTGGTTGTTAAATATTGTGCGTTAGAATATTAATGATGAATAAGTTCGTGTTGATTAAAGATGAAATTGATATTTCCATTATATTGGGATTATTAGTGTTAGTGGAAATCGACATCTATTTCGATAATAATGGATGTTTGGAGGTTATATTGACCAATCGGGTAATTAATCGGATAAATGAACAATTAATTGCTATTAATTCACATGTGTGTACTATTGATTCAAATGCATGTACTATTAGGAGAGGTGGTGCAAGATTGAAAATACTTGCGTGACTAAATTAAAAATGGAGGTATAGATGAATGTACTATACTGTAATTACTTTTTTTACATGATTGTACTATTGATTCACATGATTGTACTATTGATTCACAAGATGTACTACTAGGAGAGGTGGTGCAAGTTTGATAATACTTGCGGGACTAAATTAAAAATAAAGGAAAAGATGAAGGTATTATACTGTAATATTTCGAGCCCCAAAACGTGCAATTATCGAAACTATGTTTTCCTATAAATAGAAGCTCATTCTTCTTTCATTCTCACCAATTCACTAAGACTCACAATAGCAATTATAGAAAGAGAAGCTATAGAGAGAGAAGCTTTAGAGAGAAAGTAGAAGAGAAGTCTGATACCTCACTATTCCAGTATCCAGTCTTCTTCTAAGGTAAGGGATATTATTTTGTTCAGTATTCATAGGAATAATATTTCCTTCCATACTCTGTAATATATGAGTAATAATATTTCATCTCGTATTCTTGATTATACCCTCATTTTGTTAAAGTATTGCTTCTATACTCCGTGAAATTAGTAGAATATCCTTGAAATTTACGCTTCATCTAGTATTGTTTCACAAGTATATTTTCTACAAATTCTTGTTAAATTTTAAGCTTTTCATGCTGGAGTACTGTCCATGAGTAGTATTCATTTTTACGGTACTATTCACAAAGTACTATTCATAGGGTACTATTCACAAAGCATTATTTATGGGTACTATTCACAAAGTACTAATCATGAGTACTATTCACGAGTACTATTCATAAAGTAATATTCACGAGGTACTATTCCCGAAGTACTATTCATGGGGTACCATTCACTCGGGTACTATTCACCCGGGGAATTATCCATGACAAAAATTGATTCCTTTGTTGTCCAAATCATTTTTGATACAATATTATTCTTGAATTTTACTCCACAAAGCAGTATCATGTTGAAAATTTGGACATTATTGAATTCTGGATAAATTAAGTTATAAATCTTTAAAAATTTATCCTTTGCTTTCTTTTAATTGAATTCTTATATCATTGTCATCATCCTCATGCTTATATTGTGATAAAAGTCATATGTGGCTTACGTGCATAGATGTACTATTGATTGGTATGATTATGACCAGGGATTATTCGATATAATCATGACTGCAATGTTACAAATGATGTGGTAAAAATCCTCATTGGCCTATAGTGCATTGATGGACAGTTGTTGGTATGATTATGACCAAGGATTATTCGGTATAATCATGACCATTGATGATTACATGAATATCCTTGGCCCGTAGTGCAGAGATGATTCGATGATGTGGTTAATTTATTAAGTTGAGTCTCAGCGATAAAATTGATGATAAACTTTTTAAATCATACAAGATAATAGATATCATGCTCTACTTGACTCTTCTAATGGATTGCTTGTTTCGCTGCACTTAAACTTGAGGTTTATTATATTTTATTAGTTTAACATGTTGAAGGCTAACGATAATTTATTCTGCAATATCTTAGTCATAATATTTCTTAGTGTGCTAGTTGAGCTCACCCTATGTTTTCATTGTTCTCTAAAAGAAATGAGAATATAGCTGGGACTAGTCGGGGAATGGAGTGACGGTCCAGATGTTAGCATTAGTAGTCCACATTATTCAGTGAAATAGTGTGATAATAATTGTAATGAGGACTTTATTTGAGTTTGGATACTCTCTACGAGACATTATCCATGTTGAAACTCTCAGCTACATTTTGTCATACTGTATAAAAGAAGTTTGTATTTAAATTTTGTGTCATGTATTTGGCGACTCAAGATGGGTGATGTATACCTATTTTGGGGGCATCACAGCGGAGATGCTAGCGGCTGTTGCACCTGTGCCAGTAGCCGAGGTGCCAGTGCAAAGCGAATCAGCTGAGAAGGTGGGAAAAGACGAACCTATAGTCAATCTGGGGAGCAATCATGACGATTATCCCGAGATCTATCTAGGTGGTCATGAGGAGGCAGAGCCTGAAGAAGCTAAGGTGGAGAAAGGGAATAAGACCAAAGTTGGAGAGAAAGATCAAGAATCTGCAAAATTTCAAGAATTCTGAAGTAAAGTATTTCTCTTGGAGGAATTACAGAAGATGGAGCGAGCGTTACACGAGATGACCGAAGAACGGAGCGAGCTGAAGGCGCAGGTGGAAAGGATGAAGACTAAAGGTGGTGGAACGTCTGAAGGAACAATCAAGCAACAGAAAGATAAGAATAATAGAAAGAGGGACAATGACAGCGATGATTCTGACAATTCAAACCCGAAGAAGAAGCAAGTTTGCAACAAGTGTGGAAAGACTCACGTGGGAGAATGAATGATGTGGAAGAACATGTGCTTTAATTTTAAGTAGGAAGGATATATTTCCCTACATTATCCTAAGCCGAATATGAGAAAGTGTTTTTCATGTGAGAGACCGGGTCACGGATGCAACAAGTATCCCAGTAAGAAGAAGACTAGTGAAGAGAATGGACGATAGATAGCTTAAAGTTTATGCGATAGTATCTTTTGATAGTGTGTGATATTAACGGTTGTAATATCAAGAACGATGTGTGAACATATATAAATATATATGTTTGTATGAATGAAATCTTTATTTTCTATATGAATATAAGATTAAGATTAATTTTTGAGTTCTTAAAGCTCATACTTATGGTAAGTTCATTACTCATAATTATATGATAGGTTTTGAACTCCTCAGTGAATGGACGCCAAAGGTCTGACAAGGATAAGTTCATACACTCATATAATTGTGGCAAGTTCCTAAACCCCTAGGTGTGGTAAGTTTGATGAACTGGGAATAGTTATGTGTGAATGAAGAATTATGACTTTTTGTTTAAAGTCGGAGAATTACAACTTTTGTTTAAAGTTGTGTTGTTAATCCTGATATTATTTAAAAAGGGATAGTGCTATGTGTTAGGAGCTAAATGTACTGTGTGCTATTTGAATAATTATGCGATTATATGAGAATTTTTTTTATTCTTATTGTGTTATTAATAAGAATTTGTATAGAGAAGGAGAATTAATTTAAGATTTTTATTAGATAATGCCGCCAAGGAAGGGTGGTCTTAAGGGAAATATGGAAGAACAATTTGTGAATCTAAAGCAGAAGAATATGACTGTAACACCCCAGTCCCACATTGAAAGATAGGGGAAAAATTTGTCTGCATATAAGGAAATAAGTTACTACCAATAGTACCTTCAAGTCATGACATTTTGGGAGCCTGTGGTGGGCTAAGATAACCCAAGAAGATACTATTCGGCCAGTAGTTTGAAGCCATATTTTGATGGATTTGATTCGATTCGGACTTGGGATTTGACCAGAGATTTGTTCCAGATTCAGGATTTGACCCGGGTTATTTCATATGGTATCAGAGCCGACTCTCGAAAGCTCGGGTCGGGTCATCCAATCGGGTTACCGGAGGTGGGGACATGAAGGCTAGTGGTATTATCCCACATTGGAGAGATGAAGGTCCGGAGGTGGGGACACAAAACCAGCCGGTATTATCCTATAATGGCTAGAGATGCAAAGATCTTTGGGCCGTGTGTGTGATTGGTTCTGACGGGGACGTCAAAAATTTAAGTGGGGGAGTTTGTAACACCCCAGTCCCACATCAAAAGATAGGTGAAAAATTTATCTACATATAAGGAAATAAGTTACTACCAATAGTACTTTCAAGTCATGACTTTTTGGGAGCCTATGGTGGGCTAAGATGACCCAAGAAGATACTATTGGGCTAGTAGTTTGAGGCCTTATTTTGATAGATTTGATTCAATTCGGACTTGGGATTTGATCCGAGATTTGTTCCGAACTCGAGATTTGACCTGGGTTGTTTCAATGACAGTGACAGAATATTTTGTCAAGTTCAACGAATTAGCTAAATTTGTTCCACATCGAGTGGACACTGATAAGTAGGATTTACACCTACTTATAGAGTACCAATTCATGCGAACTATGCCCATCTCAAGTACATTTTAGTAGGTTTTAGCTGCATTTCATGATAATTTGCATTTCACATACTTAAAACTCCTTTTGGTGAATAAATGCAGGGATCGGCTTATTTTGGTGGTGTTATTGAGTACAAGGCGAATGGATGCATGAGACGAGGCAAAAGATGGGATATGCATGGCATGAAGGTGCAATGGAGCAAGGAGATAAAGCATAACTGAACAAGTAGCAGTAACAATAGCAAAACAGGAACCAGGATGTGCAGATTACAAACCAAACAGCCGCGCGGTAGAATAGCCTTGAGAGCGCGCGCCCGCACGATTACCCAGCCAGATCTTGGAGCCTACTGCAAGCCGCGCGGCCGCGAGAAGGACAAGTCTAGGGAGCACGCGCTCGCGTGCGAGATCGGCCAAACATATAAACCTACTGCAAGTCTCGCGGTCGCGAGAATATCACGCTAGAGGAGCACGCGAGGCCTGAAGCTGCTGATTTGTTTTATTTTATTTCCAATTTTTAAAGGTTGTAATTGATTTAAAACGATTCCTGACTGGTGTCAGGGGTATCACTTGACATTTGTATTAGTTTTTCATGTATCTTTACATCGGAATTAGGGTTTATTCTCTGGGAGAGATTCCAACATAAAAGGAGGCCACAACTCTATTTTTCTACTCCTTCTTGGGATTTTCTACCAGAGTGGATTATTATTATTAGTTTTTGCTGGAATCTTATGAGGATTTGAATATTGATGTTTATTCAACAATTGAATTTGATAATTTTAATCTTTCATCTTTCAATTGTCGTTTATTGATCATGTTTAGATTTGATCCCATAATGGCATTTGGTTCAGTTATGAACTAAACTCCATTATGGGATTCTAACGGATTTTAATATGTAGTTTGATTGCATGCTTAAATGCTGGATTATTTTTGCATATCATATGGGATGTCTATCATGATTGTTTTGCATGTATGAATGCTTGATCACCCTT
This sequence comes from Panax quinquefolius, assembly GCA_020205615.1. Lineage (NCBI taxonomy): Eukaryota > Viridiplantae > Streptophyta > Magnoliopsida > Apiales > Araliaceae > Panax > Panax quinquefolius. The sequence goes on along the minus strand of CM035164.1, from coordinate 79,922,131 downwards.
CATTTTAGTATTTGTATGGATTTGACAATGAACATGCAAATATGGACTGTAATCATGATAGTATACGTATATAAGGCTATGTTATATGGCTTATGTATTTTGTGAACCAGATAGACAGATACTGTTTCACCGTATAAGTTGGAATAAGGGCTTGAACTTAAAATCAATATAGTTGCAATTTCACATAGACATATAGTGATTTTGGTTATATTGATGATTACATACAGTCTATCATCTGTGGATGATGTGTAAGTAGGTCTTAGTGCATTGAAAAATGGCTAATACTCTTTTAGTGCTCTTGACTCCTTTCCATTGATATGTGAAAAATTCATGCATGATAGTGGCGATTAAAGGACGTATTAAATGAAGTTAGGATCCCATTAGTTCCAATATCATTTGTTCTATCGTTATTATTGTTTTAGTTGTTATTTGCAATTCAAGAACAAACCAAGTTTAATCATTAGTTTGAGCATATAAATATAGTGAGTTAATTAATGAATAGTAGTTTAAGTTAAACAACTTTCTCTGTGGGATCGATACTTTACTTGCTCTGTATTACTTGTTGACGCATGTATGCTTGCATGAGTTAGAGCTCTTTTTGTTAAGACTAAAAAAGAGGCAACAAGTTTTTGGCACTGTTGTCGGGGAAAGGTGTTTAATTTAGTATTATTATCATTAGTTTTAAGCTATATTGTATGACTTAGACAATTCTAGTCTTATCTCATTTCAGTTTTTGGTTTTGTTTCAGGAACTTGGATAAATTTTTATGCGCACACGGTCAACCATCCCCGATTTAACACCTGTTCAGGATAATATAAACGAAGGAGGTTAGGAAGCGCGTGTTCGTAGAAATTTACAAGAACAGTTGGAAAACACGACATATAATATGGCAGCCGAGGCACAAGGAGAAGAGCAAAGAGAGGAGCATAGGGCTCTGAAGGAGTATTCCATGCCCAATATTAATGGACTACAGTCTAGCATAGTCAGACCAGCAAAAGTAGCAAATACATTCAAGATAAAAACTGGCACTATTCAAATGGTGCAGAATACAGTTCAGTTTGGGGGTGCTGCTACAGATGATCTGAATGAACACCTGTTAAGTTTCATCAAAATTTGTGATACATTCAGATACAATGGTATGACGAATGATGCTATTAGGCTAAGGTTATTCCCATTTTTATTGAGGGATAAAGCGAAAAGTTGGCTTCATTCTCTACCAGCAGGATCTATAACTACATGGGAGGATTTAGCTCAGAAATTCTTAGCTAAGTTCTTCTAAATGGCTAAGACTGCCAAGATGAGGACATCTATCTCTCAGTTTGAGCAACAACAAGGCGAGTCATTATATGAAGCATGGGAGAGATACAAAGAAATGTTGAGAAAGTGCCCACATCACGGTATGCCAGATTGGATGGTAATCAACACGTTTTATAATTGATTGGGATGGCAGTCGAGACCGATTGTAGATGCAGCTGCAGGAGGGGAATTATGGGCAAAGAACTATGAGGAAGCCTATGACCTTATCGAGACAATGGCATCGAATGATTTTCAGAATCCTACATCCCGAATGCCACATACCAAAGATGCAGGTGTATTGGAGGTTGATGCTATTACTCAGTTGTCAGCATAGATGGCAGCCATGGCAAAGAAGATAGATACTTTGGCAGAAGGAAAAGTAAAGACGGTTGTTTTCGTATGTGAGATTTGTGCGGGGTCACACTCAACGGATCAATGTGCTATCAGCTTAGAATCAGTGCAGTATGTGAGCAACTATAGAAAAGACCAAGGTTAATTTCAGAACACATACCACCCCAACAACAGAAATCATCCAAATTTTAGTTGGTCGAATAATCAATGGAATCGGCAGACCCAGTTTCAACCAAATAATAAATTTTAGGCACAACCAGTGCAGCCGCAGTTTAATCCTAGACCACCTTTCCCGCTGGGATTTTCTCAAAACAACAGCAACATCACACTCCATCTGCACCTCAGCAAGAAAAGAAATCAGAAGTGGAGGAGATGATGATGAAATACATGGCAAACATAGAAGTTATGATCAAGTGCCAAGCAGTGGCTATAAAGAATCTGGAAACTCAAATGGGGCAGATGGTGAACATGCTTACTAATAGGCCTCAGGGTTCATTGCCAAGTAATACGGAGACAAATCCAAGAAGAAAAGGGAAGGAACAGTGTCAAGCGATCACATTGAGATCTGGGAAAGATTTATCGATCACTCGCAAGTCGCATGCACCTTTGTCTTGAGAATGCATTGAGGAGGAGGCATGCATGTGAAAGCATGAAGTAGAGAGGCAAACCATCGAGAAAGAAAATTTGGAAAAATTTGAGGATCAGCAGGAAAAGAAAGACAGAGTAGGTTCAGAGGAGACATTTAAGAGTCCAGTACCACCAATTCACATTCAAGTTCCATATCCGCAGAGATTAAATAAAAAAAGGGAAGATAAACAGTTCAGCAAATTCTTAGAGGTATTCAAAAAGCTGCAGATCAACATACCGTTCGCCGAGGCATTGGAACAAATGCCCAGCTACGCAAATTTTATGAAGGGTATATTGTCAAGGAAGAGGAGATTAGTTGAGTTTGAGACAGTAGCCTTGACAGAGGAATGCAGTGCAGTGCTTTAACAAAAATTACCTCCAAAGCTGAAGGATCCAGGCAGCTTCATAATTCCATGCAGAAATGGAAAGATGAACTTCAACAAGTGTTTATGTGACCTTGGGGCAAGCATAAATTTGATGCCCTTGTCAGTATTTAACCAGTTGGGATTGCCGGATCCAAAGCCGACAAATATTGCATTGCAGTTAGCAGACAGATCCATCACATATCCACGGGGACTTGTTGAAGATGTGTTGGTTAAGGTGGACATGTTTATTTTTCTAGCTGATTTCATCATTCTAGACTACGAGGAGGACAAAAGCATACCAATAATACTGGGGAGACCATTCTTGGCCACATGTAGAACGTCAATAGATGTGCAAAAAGGTGAACTCACTATGCGTGTCCAGGATCAAGAGATCACCTTTAATGTCTTTAAAGCAATTAATTTACCAATGGATGAAGAAGAGTGCTTCCAGGTTGACGTGGTGGATTGGTGCCTACAGGATGAAGTACAGAAATCAAGGGATTATGGGCCATTGATATTTGAAACGGGTAAAAACTCAGAGTTCAAGGTAGAGCCATTGACGAAAGATGAAGTCATTAAATTTTGGCATGCGGCGGACAAGAAGGAAGGCACCTCAATTCTATCAGTGACATGACACTAAGAGATAGTCAAGCTAATTAACTATAACTTAGCGCTGGATGGGAGGCAACCAATTATTTCTATTCTCATTGATTTATTTTAAGTTATTCATTTTGGATTATTTCAGTCGTTATATCGACGTCATTTTTAATAGGTTGTTAGATGTTCATGCTTAAGTGTGTAGCCAGAATGGCATTGCGAATATTTTCAAGATGCCAACACTATGTGGTCACTAAGTCATGCCTTAACAAGATGCATTAATATCTATGCAGGAACCATCATTGGACGGCACCACTGACAGGCAGAGTGGAACGGAATTTTAGCATTGCAGATATCAGCATCGCGCGGCTGCACGGCATAATTAGCACAAAAATTGCGTGTCCGCACGTCAAGCCAATTTAGACAACAATTCATTCTGCAAGTCTCGCGCCCGCGAGGCCCATAAAGCAAAAACTCACGCGCCCACGCGTCAAGTTAAGAAAACCACCAAAACATTCTGCAAGTCTCGCGCTCACGCGCTCAGCTCAGTAAAAATGCGATCGGCAGCGGGCGACACCGAGTTAAAACAGATCTGAACAGTTTAAATAGAGTTGTGGACCATTTGGACTCTCAATTGGAATAAGAACAGACACGAAATTCTCTCACTCTCCATAACTCACGTCGCTATCTCTTTATCAGTTACAAGTTGTGATGTTCATCTCTCTATCAATTAGCCACGATTCTCTCCTCAATCAAAGTCCGTATCTCCTCAACTTCTCCAAAAGTGCTATAAATCTAGGGTTTCTATTTGGAATTGCAGAAACAAGGGTTAGTGTTATCAATTCTTCAAGCTTTTCTTCATTCCCCAATCATATAATTTGTGAATTCACTATCAAATACAAATGGGGCCTAAGCGAGCACAGTCTATCCCGTCTTCTTCTTCGTCTTCTTCGGGCAGTTGGTAGCCCAACAAATACTACCGCATTGTGGCAAATACATTCGTCAAAGAGCGAGGATTCAAGTCGGAGGGGCAGGACGGCCAGTTGTGCGCTATGATTCGAGAGAGAGGCTGGGGTGGACTGACGACTACTCCAATACCGGTTCCTATGAGCGTAGTCCGTGAATTCTATGCCAATGCAAAGGTCACTATGCGTGGGATATCTTTGGTTCGTGGTATCGAGGTAGATTACAATCCACGTGCCATCCGATTAATTTTCAAAATTATGGATGCACCGCCAGTAGGGGCTGCTAATTGGGTAACCGGCGCTCATTTGGAGAGCGACATGGAGTTGATTATTGCAGAGTTATGTGTGTTGGATACGAAATGGATATATAAAGTTGGCACGACACAGCCGCGTTTATTCCCAGCTGCAGCCCTAAATCGCTATGCAAAAGCGTGGAACTTGTTCATATGTGCCAAGCTCATGCCTTCCGCCCATCAACATGAAATAACAGCGGAGAGGGCACATCTTCTGTGGGGGCATAATCACTGGAAAGTACATCGATATTGGTCATCTCATTCACGAGAATATGATGCACTATTTACGGGGAGTAACAATTGGGAGCATTCTAGACGCATCCTTGGTTGCCATGCTTTGTGCTAATCAGGGGTGCAACTGGGGCAATGAGCAGATGTAATACCCAATCCAGGACATTACCGATGTCACGATCAAAAAAATTGATGACTGGGCAGGTGGTGTACCGCACCCACGCGAATTAGGATTCGTCCTTCAGCCCATTTTTCCAGAGCCACCACAACAACCACCACAAACAGATGAGGTGGGTCCGTCCACGCACGCACGTGCCACCAATGGCGATCACCAGCTCCGAAGGTTGGAGCGCAAGGTCGATGCCATGTATGACAATTTGGGCACATTTGCGATGGGACTCACTAGGGCCTTAGCCGAAGCATTTGCGTAACAAGGAAAAAAATAAGAATGGCCTCAGTTATGAACCCCTGCACCATATCCACCACCGGAGTCACCACCCGAGGAAGGTGGCACCACCGATAATTAGGGGAGTTTTTGTACCCCTTACCTTCATTCAATTGGGACATTAAATATTTTAAGTTTGGGGGTATTGGGTAGTAGTATTTTTAGTTTTGCATATAGTTTTGCATGATTCATATAGTTTTGCATTGATTAGTTTAATTTTTATTGCATGTTTTGCATGATTCATATAGTTTTGCATTGATTAGTTTATTTTTTATATGCATGTTCAGATTACATTTTAGCATATAGTTGCATGTTATAATGGCATACCTCACAGTTCTTACCGTATATAGAAAAATTTTATCTAGCCAATGATGAGAGTGAAGTTTTTAAATGATTTCTGAATATTTTGGATAACATGAGCTGAGATGTAACATTTTATACAATGAAATTCATAATGCTATTTAAATGCTTTCGGTTTGCACAAATGTGTTCACAAACACTTGTAGGTATAAGAAGTACGTTGTGCCTAGCTCGATAGAAAAATATAGTGTTAAAATGAGAAATATGTGAAAAGTGACTTTTGGACTATATAAAACATTGGTTTTTAAACTTTGGGAAAACATGGGTATGTGTATTAAAAAAAAGTAAAGAAAGAAAAGTAGAAATAACAAGGCTAGTCTTATTTCAGGGCCCTGGCTACTTGAGTAAGTACGCCCGAAGGGATTGTCTCTACACCTAGCGCCCTAAGGTCTTTCATGGTCTGGGAGTCGTTGGTCGAAAGCTCGCTAAGGGGTAGTAGTGTGCCTAATGGAGTAAGACATTGCACAGTCATGAAGAAAAAAAAAGCAATAAACAACGCGAGAAAGTGTGAAATTCGCCCTCGTGAGTAGAATAAAACAGTTAAGCCCATTGTTGAACCTTAGTTTATTTTAAAATGTTGGAATAGTCTGAGTCGCATATTTATACATAAATCTTGATTTAAGCTATAAATTTTCTGGTTTGAGCAAGATAGCATGAGCATTCTACATCAAAATAAAGTATTGGGCGAACATAACACACACACACACACAGCATCTGCATAGCATTTTTGAATTATGTGAGTATATGGCATTATGCCTGCAGTTTGATTTGAATCTGTATTCTCGAATCTAGAAAAATTTCACTAAGGCAAATTGGACTGAATTTCTATGATGGTTGGAACAATGTGAGAATTAGTTGCATAGTAACATAGTTGCATTTTTATTGTTCATTAGTATGCATTGCTTGAGGGCAAGCAATGGTTCAAGTTTGTGGGTATTTGATAAGTTGGATTTATACCTACTTATGGAGTACCAATTCATATGAACTATGCCCATCTCAAGTACATTTTAGTAGGTTTTAGCTGCATTTCATGATAATTTACATTTTGCATACTTAAAACTCCTTTTGGTGAATAAGTGCAGGAATCGGCCTATTTTGGTGGTGTTATTGAGCACAAGGCGAATGGATGCATGAGACGAAGCAAATGATGGGATATGCATGGCATGAAGGTGCAATGGAGCAAGGAGATAAAGCATGACTGAACAAGTAGCAACAAAGAACAAAGAAAACAGAACCGAGATTTGCAGATTACAAGTCATGCTTACAGTGTGGCGAGAATAGCCTTGAGCGAGCGTGCGTCATGATTACCCAGCCAGATCATGGAGCCTACTACAAGTTGTACGGCCGCGAGAAGGACAAGCCTAGGGAGCACGCGCCCACGCGCGAGATCGGCCAAACATACAAACCTACTGCAAGTCTCGCTAGCGAGAATATCATGCTTGGAGGAGGCTGCAGCTGCCATGCTGAGGCCCTAAGCTGCCGATTTGTTTTATTTTATTTCCAATTTTTCAAGGTTGTAATTGATTTAAAACGATTCCTGACTGGTGTCAGGGGTATCACTTGACATTTTATTAGTTTTTCACGTATCTTTACATCGGAATTAGGGTTTATTCTCTGGGAGAGATTCCAACGCAGAAGGAAGCCACAACTCTATTTTTCTACTCCTTATTGGGATTTTCTACCAGAGTGGATTATTATTATTAGTTTTTGTTGGAATCTTATGAGGATTTGAATATTGATGTGTATTAAGCAATTGGGTTTGATAATTTCAATCTTTCATCTTTCAATTGTCATTTATTGATCATGTTTAGATTTGATCCCATAATGGCTTTTGGTTCAGTCATGAACTAAACTCCATTATGGGATTCTAACGGATTTTAATATGTAGTTTGATTGCATGCTTAAATGCTGGATTGTTTTTTCATATCATATGGGATGTCTATCATGATTGTTTTGCATATATGAATGCTTGATCACCATTCGCCTCAGTATTTATATGGAATTGACAATGAACATGCAAATATGGACTGTAATCATGATAGTATACGTATATAGGGCTGTGTTATATGGCTTATGTATTTCGTGATCCAGATAGACATATACTGTTTCACCGTATAAGTTGGAATAAGGGCTTGAACTTAAAATCAATATTGTTGCAATTTCACATAGACATATAGTGATTTTGGTTATATTGATGATTACATAGAGTCTATCATCTGTGGATGATGTGTAAGTAGGTCTTAGTGCATTGAAAAATGGCTAATACTCTTTTAGTGCTCTTGACTCCTTTCCATTGATATGTCAACAATTCATGCATGATAGTGGCGATTAAAGGACGTATTAAATGAAGTTAGGATCCCATTACTTCCAATATCATTTATTCTATCGTTATTATTGTTTTAGTTGTTATTTGCAATTCGAGAACAAACCAAGTTTAATCATTAGTTTGAGCATATAAATATAGTGAGTTAATTAACGAATAGTAGTTTAAGTTAAACAACTTTATATGTGGGATCGATACTTTACTTGCTCTGTATTACTTGTTGACGCATGTATGCTTGCATGAGTTAGAGCTCTTTTTGTTAAGACTAAAAAAGAGGCAACAGACACTGAGGAACTTAATGCACGATGTTTTAAGAACGGATTGAAATCGTTGGTACTCGAGAAGTTGGATGTGCTGCAAATTAATTCATTTTCAACGTTATTAGAAAAAGCCATTATTGCTGAGGAAGAAATTGAAGTTGTATTAAAGAATAGTCAAGAACAAAGAACGGAGGCTGAAGGAAATAATATGATAGGTGGTAGTGGAGGTAGTGATCTTAATAAACGTAAGAGGGATGGTGATATTAATTCAAGAAATAATCCAGTAGAGATTAGGAAGAAAGGTGCGCCGTGTGTAGTTTGTGGGAAGCATCATCAAGGAGTTTGTTTGAAGAAAAAAGGAGTCTGTTACAACTGTGGCCATGAGGGACACATGTCTCCTATGTGTCCCATTCCAAAGAAGAAAGCAGTGATTCTGAGGACGGAATCCTTTTAAAGAGGGGTGAATGTGATAACCCGGGATTTCGAATAATTCGAATTTTATGAATATTTTTTTTATAATTAATATTATTATTAATTATCATTATTGTGTTATGTATCTGTGATACGAGCTATGAGACTTAGTCAATTTGTGTATTGGCTGAGAAATAAGAGTAGAGTTGTGCTTAACAAATTTAAAAACCCTAACCCTAGTTACGGATAGGGATTCGATAGAAAATATAATTAAAATAATTATATTGTTGAGTATATGTTTGTACTGTATGGAATTATTGATCAATGATTGATCGGGTAGGGTATAATATTACTAAAACCTAATAAGAGATTAGAAACTCTAATCTCAGGATTAGAAACTCTAACACGCAGTTAAAACCCCTATCGTATGTCGGGAAATCCTAATTTTAAATTCGGGAATCCTAAACCCTAATTAGGAAACCCTAATCCTAATTAGCAAGCCTAATCTGATTAGTAAATGTTAATATAATTAGGAAACCCTAATTATACTTTAGAAATATTAATTTTTATTTAAAACCCTAATTTTATTTTAGAAATCTAATTTTTTTTTCTTTTTAGAAACCCTAATTAAAAAATTCTAGAATAGAAAGTTGTAAAACCTAAGGGTTAGAACCTTAGGGTTAAACCCTAAGGGTTTGGACAATGTCAAGTATGCCATTAAAAATATAATGCTAAAGACAAAAATGCCCTTTTTCATTTTCTTTAAAAGGTAACTTGTAAAAATACCTAAACCTTTAGTATGTAACCTAACAACTTGACTTTGTGACTTCTAAAATCTCAGCAATCAGCCTCTAATTGACAGCCAACCTCAGATCTAAGTATTATATCTTGATATATATAGATTTGAGACAGAGAAAATCACATAAACCTTCCTATTTTTCTTTCTAGCTCTCACCAACTCATTCTCTCTCAACACCTCCGAATTTATCAAGTATATCAGTCATATAAATAGCCCCTAGCAATCATAATATCAGATTGGAGAACTAAGTTCTAAGGTTTGAAGCAAGAAGGTATAAACCTAAAACCTATTTTGATCTTACTTGCTTAGAATATTTTTTTTGGTTTAAACAGGTGTTATATGATATTTTTTAGATGATCTATGTTGATCCATCATGGATCCATAGCATCAAAGTTCTTTAAAATTGAGTTTTTCCAAAACTGTTATTGAGCTTAAAATTTGGTATGACAACCGAATGTTAGTGGCCACAGATCCTTGCTCGTTTATGATTTTTGTTATTTTAAAGTTGTAATCTGTAGCTTGTCATGTGGTATTTAATCGATCTGGAAGTGGAATCACAGCCATTGGATGTCTAGATCGTAAGTTATTAAAGTTCAAAACCTTTTGACCGGGCATGACCGGGCCAAATCTGGGTAACCCAGAAAGCCATAAACAGCGTCTGACAACGTTTTGTGGGCTTGAGATCTGTCAGGTTTTATACTTTTTTGATGTTGTTGTTGTATTAAACTTGTAGCCTGTTGTATGCACTTGAGATCCATGGTTTTACTAATTTCCACAAACAATGTTTAGATTGAATGTAATTAATGGTCAAAGTAGGTAAGTTGAGCACGTATCACATTTCTGGGAAAAACCCAGTAACGGATGAACACCTTCTGACATCCTTTGACCGAGATAAATCTGGCACATTTGATGTTGTTGGACTGAGATAAAGTTATTTAGTTGTTCCTTGACATATGTACTAGACCTATGAACTAAGAAATCAACAAACTAATAATCAGAACACTTAGATAATCGAGCTACAATATAGCCACTCGAACTGCCTGGGTATCAAGAAAACCCAGGTGACGTCTGACAACGAATTTAATTGCCCAGATCTTCATGATATGTTGTGTTATGACCAAGTTGATGATTTCTAGTTGTCGTACTACATGTCTACTACGAGATTAAACCTTAAGTTAGCCTAGAAACAAATTTAACGGAGAATTGCATGCGGTCAAACATGGCATGTTGCTAACTGAGCTGTCAGTGTTCTTGAGGCTCAAGAACACCAACAACGACGCTTTGTGTCGCTAAAGGCCTATAACAACGGTTTTTAATATATTTTATTTTCCTAATTTTTGAAAAATAATTAAAAATAAAAATAAATTCTAAAAATTACAAAAATGGTTTTAAAAATTATTTTTAATTATGAAAAATAACTTTTAATTATTTGGGATATTTTTCATTAATATTTATAATTGTTTGAATATTAATGCTATTTAATTTATTTAATTAGTGTATAAAATAAATTAGAGAAAATGATTTTAATTATATAAAAATAATTTTAAATAAGAATAAAGAGTTTAAAAATATTTTGAGTTATAAAATGTAACTTTTAATATTTTTAATGAATTTTCATTAATAATTTAATATTAATGATATTAGATTTATTTAATTATTAAATTAAATAAATAAGTTAAAAATGATTTTATTGATTTAAAATCATTTTAAATGAGAATAAAGTGTTAGAAAATATTTTGAATTATAAAATATTATTTTCAATATTTTTGGAGAATTCTCAATAATAAATTAATATTAATGTTATTAGATTATTTAATTATTATATTAAAGAAATGAATTAAAATGGTTTTATTGATTTAAAATGATTTAAAAATGAGAAAAATGATTTAAAAATATTTTAAGTTAGAATTAAGGACTTTTAATATTTTGATAATAATTTCATTAATATTTAAATATTAATGGTGATCATTAAAAATTATTTTACTTATTTTAAAAATCATTTAAGTAGAATATTGATGATTTAAAAATATGTTAAGTTATATTTTGACAAGTATTTCATTAATATTTTTATATTATTAAATATTAATGATGATAAGATTATTTGATAATTAAATAATTTAAAAATGATTTAAGTATTTAAAAAATTATTATAAATTATAATATTTTTTTATACATTATTAAAAGCTTTCAAAAAAAATTATAAACGATATTTGACTTATCTAAAATAATATTGAAGCTTTGAGATCGAGTTTAAGTGGCAATAAATGTGTAAATTATCGGATAAGGTGACCAGTACATAATGACTAGACCGATGTCCAACTAGACCGAACTAGTTAGACTTGATAAGTGTTTATATAAGTTATGAACACTGATGTGACTATGTGGTAATGTGTCTAGGAGAAGATTGAATGTAAATTATAGTATTGTGTGTTGTGAATTATTGTGCTAATTGTGAGTCCGATATTGTGATTATAGGTCTTGTGAACGCATATAAGTATATTGTGTAGCAGTAATCAATGCGGAAGGAAATTTTCCTAACTCAACCGTGAGTTATATTTATTCAATTATTATAGTGGTTAATTATTGTTGATTAGACCACGTCCAAGAATTTATTGTTGATTATTCGCAGTTAGTGGATGTTTATTAATTCAAATTGAATTAGTAATTCTGATAATATACTTGTAGAATAACTGTTGTTGGATATTCACATCTGTAGAAACTATTATTGATTTCAAATAGTACAGTTAAATTATGTCTATTATTTAATCGTATTGAAACATGTCTTAGCTAATTGTTTTGACTAGATGAACATTTGTTAGAACTTGATAGGTTCAAGAAGAAAAGAGAAGAGAATTCAATTATTATTGATAGATCAATGCCAGTTGTTTCGGCTAGATCGAAAAAGCAAAACTTGATAGGTTTGAGAAGAGAAGAGAAGAGAAGTGATTAGATATTGAAATCATTGCATTTCGTTGTTAACTCAAATTCTGATTCAAAGACTGAGAAGAACAACCTTTTATATAAAGGGGACATTTTAGGTCGTATATTCGGCAATTGCGCACTTTTAAGTATTATGCATAATATAGGGTATAATAAAGATGATCACTTGTTATACTTGTAGAGGGGTATGATTTATTCTTTATGGTTATCTGATACACCTGTGTATATATCAAAGTAAATCTTTGATAGATACCCGAGAAGAAAAGTTCTAGATCCAATGGATCGCTCATCATAAATTTAGAAAATATTCTACTTTGTTATTGCGTAGAATTGATTCTTGATTATTCAATAGAATATCGTAGAAACTTTGAAAGCGTTGTACCTTTTCGTTATCAAATTATTGTGTTGCATAGATTATGAGAAGACTTGTTAGTAATTAGAGATTTGTTCAGCTATTTCAAAATCCCCGAACTTTGGTGTTATTCTATCAAAATAGATTGTCTATTATTCTGATACTTATACATTCATTGTATATCTTAACTTGTGGGGAAAATTTGTTGCTCACCCTTGCTAAATAAAACTTTTCAGCTAGGGACGAAGTGGCAGGAGGTGCTGTGAAGAACAAAGGCAAAGGTATATTGATAGCATAGTTTTATGAATATTATTATTATGTTGTATTTGTGAACCCTTTTTGTATAACTAAAGGGTATGTTTGTAATGTTTAGGTTAGAGAACCTGGGGTAATGTATTAACTATATCAGTTAATGAAGTGTATGTTCTTATTTATAAATTAATAGGGGTAGTTAAATGTTATTTATATTGTGGATCGTGAGCACCAAACTCGGGGGTTAGGTAACCTGGATTTAGGGGTGTCACATAGTTGGTTGTAGATCTGTTGACTCGTGTAGAGACCCTTGGGCAGAAGATCACAGCGTTACCTCCTTCTTCTGAGAGGGATGCGATGTTGGACTTGATAGACCTTATACACACCGACTTGTATATGGAATTATATTTTTCTGCACAGACTAGCTTAGCCATTTTGTCATGTACAATACACATTGTATATATTAAACAACATTATATATAGTAAGGAAATATATTTTGATCATTTCCCTTTTCGTTATGCCTTGTTGGTTATTTGATATTTGCATGTTTCTCCAGGGCTTGTGATCTTGATGTATTCTGAACTCCTCCTTGATGGACGGACATTGAGCTATCTTAGGATCTTTCAGAATGGATAGTTGATCTGTGTGTATTCCCTACCATCTTTGGTGTCTTGGGACTGGTGTATGGAGATATAGAGAGGAGTATGGCTTTCCTCTCTGAGGTTGACCGCACCACAGATGGTCGTCGGTTCTCCTATTTATATGGGGAGGTCAGGTAGTTCCATCTCTTTGGTCTGAAGCCAATCAAGCGTGATGGATTGAAGGATGATCTCAGTACCACTAACAAGTTTTTGTTCTTTGGTAGGGGTAAGACCGAACCATGAATGGCTACCTACGTACTCCTATTGAAGAAGAGATCAGGTCTGCGTATTTCAAACCTGGTGTGAAGGTTCAATGCTGTTTGTGGCAAAGTGGTGTAGAAATATGTTTTTGTAGTGAGAAGGGTGTAGAAATATTTTTGTTTTTTTTTGTTTTATTGTGAATGAACCATATAAAATGGCTACCTACGTACTCCTGTGTATTGGGGAGATCAGGTCGGCGTAGTTCGCCCCATGTACAGGGCGGTTTGCAACCAAAAAGTTTAATCCCCAATACATGATAAACTGAAGGTGTGAAAGGTTTGATCCTTGGTGGGACAAACTGCAGGTGTGAGTTTTATCCCTGGTGGGACAAAAGTGCAGGTGTGAAAGTTAAGACCCCAACTTTTATGAATAAAGATTAATTTTTCTCAAAATATATTTTTGAATATTATTGTGTTGATTTGATATAATGTTATATTTGTGGGTATTATTTACAAATTTTGCAAAGTAAGAAAGTGGTAATATAATATTCGATTGGTCGGGGAATATTCATTTTAACATGGAATATTCATAAGATGACATAATCATTGGTGGACCCCACAACAGAAGTATTGTCGTAGTTAGAAAACGACAGAATTGTCTTTTTATAAAAATAACGGTGAAAGTTTTACCATTAAACTGTTGAACTACCCGGTGGTAAAAGTACAATAATACGAGTGGTTGTATAGTAGCACACAGTAATTATTATTGATGCTTACGTGAGAAGTCACTCAGTTATACTCAATTATTGCTACAGTAATTGCTGCATATTATCTCTCATATTATTGATCCAATTATTGTCACAATATCATCTGTATAATATTTTATATTATTAAATCAATAATTGAGATGACACATTTTTTCATATTATTATTTTTAATATTGACAATGTCTAAAAAGTTGTGTCAAGGAGAGGTTTGGTCACCTAATTGTGCGCTAATAGGGAGAAATCCTTATCGAAAAGCCCCCTCTTTCCTTGGAATGATCTGGTTGTTAAATATTATGAGTTATAATATTAATGATGAATAAGTTCATATTGATTAAAGATGAAATTGATATTTTCATTATGTTGGGATTATTAGTGTTAATGGAAATTGACATCTATTTCGATAATAAATGATGTTTGGAGGTTATATTGACCAATCGGGTAATTAATCAGATAAATGAGCAATTAATTGCTATTAATTCACATGCTTATAACTATTTGTTCACATGTGTGTACTATTGATTCACATACATGTACTATTAGCGGAGGTGGTGCAAGATTGATAATACTTGCGTGACTAAATTAAAAATTGAGGTATAGATGAAGGTACTATACTTTAATTATTTTTTTCACATTGTTGTACTATTGATTCACATGATTGTACTATTGATTCACAAGATGTACTATTAGGGGAGGTGGTATTATACTGTAATATTTTGAGCCCCAAACGTTCAATTATTGAAACTATATTCTACTATAAATAGAAGCTCATTCTTCTTTCATTCTCACCAATTCACTAAGACTCGCAACAGCAATTATAGAAAGAGAAGCTATAGAGAGAGAAGCTTTAGAGAGAAAGTAGAAGAGAAGTGCATTACCTTACTATTCCAAAGATATCAAATCTTCTTCTTCTGAGGTAAGGGATATTATTTTGTTCAGTATTCAAAGGAATAATATTTTCTTCCATACTCTGTAGTATGTGAGTAATATTATTTCGTCTCGTATTCTTGATTATACCCTCATTTTGTTAAAGTATTGCTTCTATACTCCGTGAAATTAGTGGAATATCCTTGAAATTTGCGCTTCATCAAGTATCGTTTCACAAGTATATTTTTTGCACATTCTTGTTAAATTTTAAGCTTTTCATGTCGGAGTACTGTCCATGAGTACTATTAATTTATACGGTACTATTCACAAAGTACTATTCATAGGGTACTATTCACAAAGTACTATTTATGAGTACTATTCACAAAGTACTATTCACGAGTACTATTCACAAAGTATTGTTCATAGGGTACTATTCCCGAAGTATATACACGGGGTACTGTTCACTTGGGTACTATTCACTCGGGGAATAAATCATGACCAAAATTGATTTCTTTGTTGTCCAAATAATTTTTGATACAATATTATTCTTGAATTTTACTCCACAAAGCAGTATCATGTTGACAATTTGGACATTATTTAATTCTGGAAAAATTAAATTATAAATCTTTACAAATTTATCCTTTGCTTTCTTTTAATTGAATTCTTATATCATTGTCATCATCACCATGCTTATATTGTGATAAAAGTCATCTATAACTTACGTGCATAGATGTACTATTGATTGGTATGATTATGACCAAGGATTATTCGGTATAATCTCAACCGTATTGCTACAAATAATGTGGTAAAAATCCTCATTGACCTATAGTGCATTGATGGACAGTTGTAAGTATGATTATGACCATGAATTATTCTGTATAATCATGACCATTGATGATTACATGAATATCCTTGGCCCGTAGTGCAGGGATGATTCGATGATGTGGTTTATTTATTAAGCTGAGTCTTAACGATAAAATTGATGATAAACTTTTTAAATCATAGAAGATAGTAGATACTATGCTCTACTTTACTCTTCTAATGGATTGCTTGTTTCACTGCAGTTAAACTTGATGTTTATTTTATTTTATCAGTTTAAAACTGTTGAAGGCTAACGATAATTTATTCAACATTATCTTAGTCATAATATTTCTTACTGGGCTAGTTTAACTCACCCTTTTGCTTTCATGGTTCTCTTCAGGAAATGAGAACGTAGCTGGGACTAGTCGGGGGAATAGAGTGACGGTCCGAGATGGTGGCTACAGTAGTCCTCACCATTTTATGAAATATTTTGATAATAAATGTAACGAGGACTCCATTGGAGTTTGAATATTGTCTAGAAGATAATATTCATGTAAAAACTCTCAGCTACGCTTTTGTCGTATTGTATAAAAGAAGTTTGTATTTGAATTATGTACCATGTATTTGGCGACTCAGAATGGGTGATGTATACCTATTTTGGGGGCATCACATGAAATGTTTTGAAAATGAAGTTGAGTGGAGGATCTGCTGATACAAAACCAGGCTGCTGGTTGGAAAGTGTAATGGTCCCAGATGGGGTGAATGAGGGTGAAGAAAGGTTATATGTAGTGAAGGTTAGAAAACCTGAATTAACTAGGAATCTGGTGATCCTAAACCAGGATGCTTGTTTGCTGGTAACCTCAGACATAGTACCATTTCACGGCGTCTGAGCTGATGAGCTGTGGAAATTCATCGTCATCCATCTTTTGTAATCTAAGAGCACCTCCTGTCAATACCTCCTTGACAATAAACGAGCCTTCCCAGTTCGGGGAGAATTTTCCTTTAGACTGATCTTGGTTGTCAATGATCTTTTTCAACTCCAAGTCATGTTGTTTAAACTGTCGTAGCCGGACTTTTTTGTTGTAGGATTTGGCGATCCTTTGTTACCGTGGAAGATAGCAGCGGTTCGCCTTTCATCCATTAGAGACAATTAGTGATACCTATCTTGTAACCATTGGTCTTCATCCAGCTGAGCGTCTATCAACACTCTGAGGGATTCCATTTCAACTTCTATGGGGAGCACTGCTTCCATTCCATAGGTTAATGAGTAGGGGGTTGCCCCAGTGGAAGTGCACATTAATATTTTATAGGCTAACAGAGTCAGAGGCAATAAGTCAGGCCATCCTTTATGATTGGCGGACATCGTTTGCATGATCTTCTTGATGTTCTTATTAGCCTCTTCAAAAGAACCATTCATCTTTGGACGGTAGATGACATAGTTGAGATGTTTGATGTGGAATTTACTGCATAACTCCTCCATCATTTTGTTGTTGAGGTTTTTAGCATTATCTGATACAATTACCTCTGGTTGTCCATATTAACAAATGACATTGTTTCTGATGAAACCAATGAGAACTTCTTTTGTAACTCTTGGGAAGGAGGCTACTTCAACCCATTTGATGAAGTAGTCTATCATGGTGAAGATAAATCGATGCCCATTACTGGCTTTGGGCTCGATGGGCCCGATCACGTCCATTCCCCACATTGAGAAGGACCAGGGCGAACTCATATTGTGGAGCTCCCTATGAGAGGGGTGGATAGCATTCCCATGAATTCGGCATTGGTAACATCTCTTGACATAGTCATCACAGTCAACCTTTAGAGAAAGCCAGTAATGCTCGGTTCTTAGGATCTTTTTGACAAGTAGAAGGTTGCTCATATGTGGGCCACATACTACACCATAGATTTCATCCATGAGCCTCTGAGCTTGGTCCTTGTCCAGACATCTGAGGAGACCTAATCTTGCATCTCTTTTGTAGAGTGCATCTCTTTTCTTTAAGATGGACTCGCCTCAGCGGGTGTAGATCCATCTTGTAAATACTCCTTGATATACTGATACCAAGGGTGGTGGATGGGAGGTAGCTCATCTGATACTTATCCAATGTAATTCCCATAGGCTGGAGCCTTTTATCGGGAAATTATGATGGTTGGCATGCTTTCCTTGTCAAGTATGTTGATCCAACAGGCCAATGTTTCTAGCGCATCCGTAAAGTCATTCATATTCCGAGGAATGTGGAGGAAGGTTATTTCTTCAAACTCCGAAGCCATCTGTAGAACCTGGAGATGGTAAGGAAGAAAGTGTAGCTCTTTGGTGTGATAGATTCATGTTGTTTGTCTGATTACCAATTCGAAATCCCCAAAGACAGTTAACCGTCTGATGCTCATTGATTGGGCAAGTTTTAGCCCCATTATACAACCTTCATACTAAGTTGTGATGTTGGTGTTGGCAAACTGTAATTTGACGGTGATGGGATGATACTTCGTATTATACTCATTTTCATTTACTTTGTACAATACCAATGTATTATACCATTATCGTTTATTCATTACTACTTCGCCTTCCTTAACGTTTATAAATTAAGTCCGCAAGCGAAATATTACATTTTCCATAACTAAATTTTTATTGCATAATCCAACTTACCTTGTTATTTCATCATTACTTATTTCTTGGAAACTCAAAAATATATCCCTAGCAAATACCGATGAATAGTTTTTTTCAGAAAATTTGTCAGAAATCTTTTATTTTCGTCTTGGAAATTCAAACACTTTAATTCATCCACGTAGCTCAAATACTACGACATTCTAACATCAATAGGTTATACAATGACAACCATCTTGATAACACATAAAAAATGATTTTATTAATATTTAATTTAATAAAATCATTTTACAATAAGATCTAAATTTCTCGGTCGTTACAGTTGCAGTCATTGTGGAGAAAAGGCACCTCATCAACAAGTATAGGCACATCTAACTTTAGAGTCCTGAAACAAAATGCTTTCACTTAATATATGAAACTGCTCAATCATACAAAGTGTTAGCCTGTAATGACAAAATAACTGCTAATATTGTACAAAAAAGTAAGCAGTTATAGCTATCTACAGTGCAAAGGGAGTTTCTGACCTTTTTACCCTTGTCGACAAATGCAGGGTGTGTTGCTCCAATTGTCAAGGGTGAAGTCATGGCGGACGGCTGTAATGAAGGGGTTGTTATCGTCCTCTTTTTTCCGAATGATGACCATGATATCTGGACAATCATCGTCTGGGGTGACCCTGTTTATACTGTCCGTGTGGACTATAATGCGTATATTTAATAAGCGCATTGCAATGTCCTTTTCCTCCGCCTCCGGATCTGGTATCAAGACTTCATTTCCTTTGACCAGTATCGGCTTAGGAAATAACATAGTCATCATATATGCAGGAACCTTTATTGAAGTCTGTATAGATTCGGCTCCTGTAGGTTATGTTAATCGCCGTATGGCTTAAGATAAAGGAACATGTTCGTGTTTGTGAAGATTCATGTGAGTGTTGCTAGCAGAATAGCCTAGTCCGATTGTCCCTGTTTGACTGGGAACTTGAATTGGGCACTTAATGCTTTGATGGTCTTTGCCCAACCCTTGTCCAAGTTGATAACCCAAAGAAATCATATCTTGACTTGCCGACATCATCTCGGCAGAAACTCTGGGTATAAGAGGTGGCACCCCAATAGGGTGGTAGTGAGTATTGCTCACCTCCAGGGCATAGAAGCTAACATGCACAACTTCTGAATTGAAACTGATGAGCAGGATGTCACCTTGTACTAGACATTCTGGCTCGACATTAACAGTGACTAGGCTGTTGTTAATGATGTATTTAAGCTGCTGATGAAGGGTACACAGGGCGGCTCCAGCCATATGAATCCACGGTCTTCCCAAGAGCAGGTTGTATCCTGTAGCTATTTTGAACACATAAAAGGATACACTGAATATATGTGGACCAATCTCCACATGTAGTTCAATCTCCCCGACAGCATTTCATCGGGATCCATCAAAATCTTTGATAACTGTATGGCTGCTTCGGATCCTTTTGAGGTTAATGTTCATCTTCTCCAAGGTGGCATAAGGACGGATATTCAAGGATGACCCTCCATCTATTAATACTCCTACGACCACGTATCTAGAGGACATAACCGCTATGTGCAATAGCTTGCAATCATCTGTCCCTTCGGGAGGTATGTCATCATCAGTGCAAGATATTACATTGTTATTAAAAATGTAATCAACCAGATGCTGGAACTTTTCAACATCCACCGATTTTGGTAAGTGGGCTTCTTCCAAAATCCTTAGCAATACATTCCTATAATCCTCGGAAGAGAAAACCAAGTCAAGTATAGAAATTGGTTTTGGAGCTTCTCTTAAGCTTGATACCACCTTGGATTCATTATGGCCCATAGTACGGAGAAATTCTTCAATATTCTCCATGGAAACTTTCCCCTTTGATTTGATGGCAGACTTCATCACCCGTTGGGGAAGATACAATGGATTCTCTTTCGATACTGCAGCAGTTATGTGGGATGTGGATCCTTTAACCTTTCCATAATTCCATGGAACTTTCTGGAGGCTGACAATAGGATATTGTGGTCTGAAGGGCAAGATGATTGGCTCTGGTGCAACCATTTTGATAAGATTTTCGACACCTTTAAGTTGAATAGGTTGATTTGTATGTGAGGGGTAGCTGAATCTGTCTCAGAAGATATAACTGCTACGACTTCCTTCCATTTTTTAGGAAATGTATTCTCACTCTCAAGTAGTATAGTGCCATCATCTGCCAGCTGCAGGACACCACTATCAATTAGATTCTAACTTAAGTGGCGGAGTGCCCAGCATTCTTCTGTGTTGTGACCGCGAGAGTGGGAGTGGTACTGACATACTCTATTAGAATTGAATCATCTTGAACGAGGGTTGATTGGAGGTAGCAGAGTTTTCATTTTTCCTTCATTGATCAACATCTAAAATATCTCCTCCATCGACTGGCCTAGGTATGTAAATTCCCTTTAATTGGAAAAATCCCGACGGGCTTTGGCATTTTCTCTTTTTGCAATTTTATCTTCCATCATTTTGCCTTCGAAAGTTAATAATGGAGTACTTGTAACAAAATGAAGGAGGATAGCATGCTTCTGACTAAATAATTGGCGTGTAACTTGGTGCTGATGGACCACCAGTTCTGCCAATTAGTCGACTTGTTCATAGAGAGTCTTCATTTTCCGTTCCATTGTATACTGGAACTGTGCCACCTATCGACATTGGAATTTTTATTTGTCCCTTTTATGTTCTTGTCTTTTGGTGTTCTCATGCATATTAGGTGAGATTTGTTTGAAAAAAAAAGTTGTGAAAAGGTCCGACATGTATATGTCGACGATTGAACTGTAATAGTCGCCAGTTGGTATTTTTAAATGGTTGCACCAACTCAATCGAGAAAAGGTTTGCATATTGACCTAGTGATATGATACTATTTAACGGGTCTGTGAAATCAAGATTTATTAGGGTCCGGGGGCTTGATTATGTGAAGGGAAGGTGTTTGGCACCCCCCGACATCCATGTTACCACGGTGACCACCACTTTTCAATTAAATTGTTATCTAAATGTGTGTGTGTGTGGTTTAATGTGCAATTATCTGGAAGTAGTGCTTATGCCTCATTCCAGAATTTTAAAGTGTAATATTAAATATTTATTGATTTATATTATTTAATGGATATGTTTATTGTTGAATAAATAATTGTTCAATTTGTGTTGATGTGGTTTAGTTAATTATTTGTTGAATAAATAATTAAGGAGCTAAGAAAATTAAGTGTTATGAGATTATATACCAAATTAATTTAATAAGTAAGCTAGAGAGCTTATAGTGATTTAAATAAATTATAATATTTTAAATGGGAAATTGTAATTTAAAATATTAGTTGGTCGAATAAAATTACAATTATAAAAGAAATTATAGTTATGTGATATTAAATTATGTGCTAAAGTAATTTAATAGATTAATGTTTTAATTGATTAATTAATTAAATAAAAGTGTGACTAATAACCTTGCTATAAAGGAGTTACTAAAATAAATTAAAGGACTTTAATTTAGTTTTTGCCAAACATGTCTTATTGCATAATAAGTCTTTAATCTAATGATGTTTTAGCAAACAAGGTGTAAGGATTAAAGAGTTATTTTATTAGCTTAACCAAACAAGCCTTATGACTTTTGATTTTCAAAATTTTATAACTGATGTCACTTAAAATCCTATTCTTAATATCTATATTATTATTATTATACGTTATATGATAATATGTAAACTAGAGTTGGGAGAAGAGAGAAGAAGAAGAAGAACACAGAGAAAATTTGAGAAAACTCTAGAGAGAAAGTGAGTGATTCTAATTGTGTTTTGAGAAAGGAATGGAGAGAAGAAGCTTGAGAATAACCATCATCTTCTTAATCAAAGGTAGGAGCTTAATCTTTTCTTTAAAAGTTAGTTTTCTTCTTCTTCCAAAAAGTTCTCTGTGAAATTTTATAAAAGATAAATTGATTGTGTTTATGGTTATATGATAAATTATTGATTATAAAATGATTACATGAGTTTATATATATGATTATAGAGAAACTAGATCATGTATGTATTTGTTTTGTGAAGAAAATCATATTACTGTTGTTTACATGAAAATATATATGAATATGGCCTAATTTAAAATAGAAATTAAGGTTTCATTAGTTGTTAAATTGATAAATTGATTATGGAAATTGATAGAGTATGTATAATCATAACTATGATGTTTTGAAATTTCTGTTTTGATTGAAAAACAAAATCACAGTTTTGATTTTCATTAAAAATGTCAACAATGGAGTTTTTGCCAAAAATATTGAAATTGGGTGTTGTAAATTTGATGTTTATGTTATTTTATGAGTGGAAACATGTTAGAAGTCTTCACAATATGTTTATATGAAGTTTATATGTTTATTACATGTTAATCAGTCTATTAGATTCGAGCTTTTAGGCCAATTTAGCTTTTGTTCATGCTGTTGCCGAGCTTAGTCATGCCGAAGTTACGGACTCTAGTCTTGCTTATTGTACGCTTACCAAAGAAGATAAATCTCACGCCGCATGTCACGCGGCGCATACTGCCATGGCCCAACCAATGGCTCTTTGTGACCGAGACGCAATATGAACCAAAGTGTATCAGATTGTGGTAACATGCAGTATGAAAGTTAGCGTAATGTTCGACAGTTTTGTTTAAGTGTGCAAAGCTTGAAAATAAAGGTTATGTGATAATAACATGAATGCTAAATGATGATTTCAGTAGTATTAAACTATAAATGAGCATGTTTAAAGTGTTTACTAGTATTAACATAGTTTGATTATGTGAATGGGTAATTCAACCTACATGATGTATGCATTGTTTATATAGATAAACAATGTTGGTAATGACTAACTATGTCAATATGGCATATGTATAGGGTATTGATTCAAGTTGTAAGGTTTAGCTTGTGTTAAAGGCAAGTTTTCTAACTCTATTTTTATAATTGAGCAAGTTCTCTAACTCAAAACTTCATTGTGCGAGTTTAGTTTCATTTGGTACATTATTGTTTTCAAATTCAATTACAATTGTTGTAAGTTTCTACCTCTACACTTTCGTAGAGCTAGATTGCTTATTATTCAGTAAGTCATAATATCTAGTTGCTCATGACGATTCAAGTATCCCAAATCTTATAGTTTTATCTTAAGCAAGTTTTCTAATCTATTATCTTGTTAATTCAATTACTGTTTTCAATTCGATTACAATATAATGAGGTAAGTTATTTGGAGCAAGTTTTTCTTGTATTTAACTTGTTGTTTAGCATGCACAACTATATATACTAATGTCGAACATTTCTATCGTTCAAATTGCTATGCATGCTTATTATTCAATTCTAATTAACCTTGGCTTAGTGTTGTTCAAGCAAGGTATGCTATAGTTATTCAGATTGTATGTTATTAGATTATTCCTAATCGATGACTTTAGTTTACTATGATTGATTCAATCACGATTATTCTATAGTATAGTGTTATTGGTCTTATTCAACTACTCCTTAGTTGATGTTTGTTGAATTCCAAATTATCTTGAAAGCTTATCCAAACCAAACTTACTTTGGTGCGGACTTGTACTCTAAATACTGAGATGAACAACTCATTTAATATAGGTTTACGCTTAGCGTTGAAATGGTTGTGCACGATACATTGTACGAAGGGTTGATCCCCCTAACTACGTCGAGTCCTTATAGTCTTATGACTGTTAAAGTTAAAGTTGAAAGATTACTTATAACTGTGGACATGATTAGGTGGTCGATAGACCCTCAGTGAATGTTATAATTTTCCGAAAGTTAATAAAATATATTGTTCAGTTCTATTGAGCCTATTATTGACAATTGATGTAAAAGTTTAAAGATTTACTTATTGTTATTTCAAGTGGGCCTTGTTTGCTCACTCTTGCCTGTAAAATTTCTTACAGCTAAAGTTAAAACTGGTGACGTACCTAGCACCAGTAAGGGAAAAGGAAAGATGAACAAGTATTGAAGACTTGTAATAGATTTGATAGTTTTATTATCAGACTTTGGTTTAAAGATTGTAATGAAGTTTATTTCATTTGTGCATTTGAATGATTGTTGTTAAAGGTTAGATACCCTGGGAGATTTTTATTTAAATTTAATCCTGTATGGGCAGGTTTTATTATTCAATTTTATTATAATTGGGTAGTTATAAATGAATGTTTTGATTAAGTGAACACCAAATCTTGAAGAAATGAAGTACCAGGATATTGGGGTGTCACGGGTTGGTATCAGAGCTTTAGGTTATGAACCTTAGGTGGGGGAAAAAAAACCTTAGGAAGTAACCTTTAAAAAGATAGTAGAGATAACTCTTATCGAGTTTTAAGAAAGAAGTAATAAAACACTTATGTGCTTATGTGTTTATAGTTTATGTACTCGTGAGTGTCGAGTAGTAATGATTAATAATTAAAAATTTAAAACTTTGTTATTAGGATGACTAATGCCTGGAGAGTCGGTCAAAGTTAGGGAGGAGGGACCTCAAATGCCTATAGAGGAGGAGCCTCATGACATTGTGTAGTTTGAGAACAACTCATCGCCACGGAGTCGGCCAGTTGGTCACTGATGAGTTGAAGATGAGGATGATAATGCGGAGACAGACGAGGAGGATCCCGTTGAGTTACCACAGGAGGATGAGGATGACGTGAGGAGTTGCAGGAGATAGTAGCTGAACAAAGACTGTAATGACACAAAAAGACGGCGAGATCCAGGATCGTGAAGAACGACTGATAAATGTCGAGGATAAACTAAATGCATCAAGGAGAGAAAGAGCAATCGATCGAAGTGGTCGTTGAATCAAGAACAAAAATTCGAGAGAAGAAGTCGCTAAGAGGGCAAGAGCTGAAGATGCTTATGAAGAAGCTTTTCAATGAACCAGATTAGCAGCAAGAGACACGCAAGCAAAGCAGATGAAGATGGAAGAGATGGATAAAGTATTTAACATCGCAATTAATCGAGCTCAAGATCAGGTCATGGGATATCCGATTCAGTTCGAGACGCTGCCATCATTTGTGTTAGATCGAAGAACAATGTTTTGAGTCATGGAGGAAGAACGTGATAGGGCTAAGAAGTATCTTAACAGAACATCGTAGCTGTTGTACGATGAGTGAAAGGTTAAATAAATTGTAAATCCCAAGTGTTATGCAACCTATGGGATATGAATATGATGTTGTCCTGAAACTTTTGTAGTTCGGGAAAGTAATGTAGATAGCAGAGATGCTATTGTTTTATGTTTTCAAAAAGGTTTTGAATAAATAAAATTTGTTACTTTATTCAAAGTGTTGTGTGTTATGTGGTTATTTCTTTTATGGAGGCAAGTTAATTAGAAAATATATAAAGAAGCTGAGTAATAGTCTAATAGATGTTTTGTTTCAACAGAAAATGCCTCCCAGACGTGAACCACCCTGACAGAGAAACAATGAGAGAACTACCAATAACGACAATGTTGATGGTAACCCCGTTCAACAACTAGTGACACTACTGACAGGAGCATTACAGAATCAACCACAAAACCATGGTACAAAGTTTAAGGATTTCAAGGCGGTTGGACCACCTGAATTCCGTGGGTCTATGAATCCAGTCGAAGCACAGACGTGGATTATGGAGATAGAAAAGGTGTTCGATGTCGCTAGGGTAGGGGATGATCAGAAGACTACTTTCGCAACATTCATGTTGAAAGCAGAAGCTAGTTATTTGTGGCAGGCCAATAAAACTCGTGAAGGGCCAGGAGTGATGACCTGGGATAGGTTCAAGGAGTTGTTCTTTGAGACCTATTTCCCAGAGAGTTTGAACGGTTAGCTGGAAGTACAGTTTCTGGAATTAAAGCAGGGAAAGATGATGGTATCTGAGTATGCCGTGAAATTCAATGATTTGGCGAGGTTTGCGCCATATCAAGTCATCACCGACGAGCGTAAGGCGAAGAGATTTGAACAAGGACTGAAGCACTGGCTATACAGTAGGGTTTCCCTGTTCCAGTTGAAGACATTTATAGCGGTGATGGAGAAAGCAGTACTCGTTAAAGGTGGAGGCGAGGCAGTGACAAAGTTCAATCAGGAACAAAATAAGAAGAAGAATGAGAATGAGATTAAGAATAGAGGTGGTAACGGTGGAAACAACAACAACAACAGCAGCAACAGCTTGAAGAGGAAGTGGAATGGAAGAATGGGTGCTGGACACCAGCAGGGTAACCAGCAAAACAAAAAGTTTGAAGCATGTGCGACATGCGAGAAATTTCACAAGGGTGCGTGCTTAATGGGAAAGCGGGTATGCTTCAATTGTGGCCAGGAGGGTCACATCGCCCCAAGTTGCACTCAACCAAAGAAGAATGCGTGCTTCACGTGCGGATCCAAGGATCACTTTGCTCGTGAATGTCCTAAGAAGAAGGATGGAGTGACAACCAGAAGAAATGGAGGTAACAATGGAGGTACATGGGCCATTGCAGGACCTGCAGCATTAAACAAACCCAAAGCCAGAACCTTCAACATGACTATGTAAGATGTTGTGCAATCAAAAGATGTAGTGTCAGGTATTATCCCAATCAATGATATAAATGCTTATGTATTATTCGATTCGGGTGCTACTTGTTCGTTTATATCTGAAGAATTTGCTAAGAGGTTAGAATTGCCTAGAGAAGAACTGAATTTTCCTCTGAACATAGAAATTGTGAATAAGGAATTAATCCATGTTAGATTCATATACAAGAACTGTAGGGTGAACATTAAGGAGAATATCTTGTTGGTAGATTTGATTCCGATTAGACTCGGGGAATTTGATGTAATTTTGGGAATGGATTGGTTGTTCAAATACGAAGCGGTAATTGACTGCCAAAAGAAGTGTGTAAACCTTATGACTCCGTCAAAGGTAGTATTTCATGGTAGCAAGTCGCCTAGACAAATGAAATGTCTGACGACTATGCAGGCCAAGAAATTGTTGAGTCAAGGTTGTGTGGGCTATTTAGCTTACATAGTCGATACTCAAAAGAAGGGTGTAAAACTAGAAGAAATACCAGTAGTGAGGGATTCGAAGACGTGTTTCCAGAGGATTTTCAAGGACTTCTGCCTGACAGAGAAATAGAGTTCGTGATCGACTTGGCGCCGAGAATAGCACCGATATCGAAGGCCCCGTACAGAATGGCTCCGGTAGAAATGAAGGAACTGATGGTACA
This sequence comes from Panax quinquefolius, assembly GCA_020205615.1. Taxonomy (NCBI): domain Eukaryota; kingdom Viridiplantae; phylum Streptophyta; class Magnoliopsida; order Apiales; family Araliaceae; genus Panax; species Panax quinquefolius. The sequence continues at coordinate 79,894,230 of CM035164.1, read as the reverse complement.
GTTGCAAGAGTTGCTAGACAAGAAATATATTCAACCAAGCGTATCATCGTGGGGAGCGCCAGTTTTATTCATTAAGAAGAAGGATGGAACAATGCGTCTTTGCATTGATTATAGAGAGTTAAACAAAGTCACTATTAAGAATAGGTATCCGTTGCCTAGAATAGATGACTTGTTTGATCAGCTGAAGGGTGCTAAATATTTCTCAAAAATAGATTTGAGAAGTGGGTATCACCAATTGAAGGTAAGAAAGGAGGATATACCTAGAACGACATTCAGAACTCAGTACGGACATTACAAGTTTCTGGTGATGTATTTTGGTTTAACAAATGCCCCTGCTGCGTTCATGGATTTGATGAACAGGGTGTTTAAACAATTCTTAGACAAGTTTGTAGTTGTATTTATTGACGACAATCTAGTGTATTCCAAGACTCAAGAAGAACACGTGGAACACTTACGTTTGACATTGGAAACACTAAGAAAGGAAAAGTTGTATGCAAAATTCTCTAAGTGCGAATTTTGGCTCGACCGTGTACAATTTTTGGGTCATGTTATTGACAAGGATGGTATTTCAGTGGATCCATCAAAAGTGTAAGCTGTAATCATTTGGGAACAACCAAGAACACCGTCAGAAGTGAGGAGTTTCTTGGGACTGGCCGGTTATTATAGAAGATTTATTCAAGATTTTTCTGAAATAGCCACTCCGCTAACAAATTTGACAAGGAAAGCTGTAAAATTTGTTTGGACAGAGAAGTGTGAAGAGAGTTTCCAAGATTTGAAGAAGAAGCTAAGTGTGGCACCTGTGTTGACATTACCAGATAATACAGGAAATTTTGTGGTGTATAGTGATGCCTCACACAAAGGGTTGGGTTGTGTTCTTATGCAGAACGGCAAAGTTGTTGCGTATGCATCAAGACAACTAAAGGATTATGAGAAAGGGTATCCGACTCATGATTTGGAATTGGCTGCAGTTGTATTTGCTCTGAAGATATGGAGACACTAACTTTTTGGAGAGAAATGTGAAATCTACACAAACCACAAAAGTCTGAAGTATATTTTCACTCAGAAGGATTTGAACATGCGTCAAAGAAGGTGGATGGAATTGATAAAAGATTATGATTGTGAAATCTTTTATCATCCGGCAAAGCGAATATGGTTGGCAGATGCTTTAAGCAGGAAAGGTCGGGAGAAGTTGATGCTGATAACAACTTAGGAGGAGCTCATTTCAGCAATGACAAAACTGGAGTTGGAAATCAAATTTCTAAAAGAATCGATTTAACAACTATTCAGATATAAAGTGGTCCAACTTTAGTGGACAAAATGAAGAATGCTCAACTACAAGATGACGACTGTGGGAAATTCAAAGAGAATCTGATTGAGGGTAGTGATGTAAAATACAAGATCAACACCGAAGGACTACTACAGTTTGATGGAAGAATCTGGGTTCTAGCAGCACCAGAGCTGAAAGAAGAAATTTGGACCGAAGCTCATAACTCAAAATATTCAATTCATCCAGGAAGCACGAAAATGTATCAAGATTTGCGCCGACATTTTTGGTGGCCGAATATGAAAAGGGACGTTGCAGAATGCGTAGCGAAATGCTTGACATGTCAAAGAGTAAAAGTCAAACATCAAAGACCCAGCGGGTTACTTCAACCGTTGGAAATACCAGAATGGAAGTGGGAACACATCAAGATGGATTTTATTGTGGGTCTTCCAACTACTCAGAGAGGATGCGATGCGATTTGGGTGATAGTGGATAGACTGACGAAGTCAGCTCACTTTTTAGCAATAAAGATTAGATTCAATCTTGATCAGTTGGAAAGATTGTACATTAAAGAGATCGTTTCGAGGCATGGAGTGCCAGTATCAATTGTGTCCGATAGAGATCCGCGATTCACGTCAAATTTCTGGAAGAGGCTACAAGAATGCATGGGGACACAGTTGCGAATGAGTACGACTTATCATCCACAAACAGATGGCCAAAGCGAACGAAAAATTCATACATTGGAAGATATATTGAGAGCATGTGTCATGGACTTTAAAGGAAGCTGGGAAGAACAATTACCGTTGGTGGAATTTGCTTTCAACAATAGTTATCATGCGAGCATTGGCATGCCACCTTACGAGGCATTGTACGACAGAAAGTCCAGAACTCCACTGTGCTGGGATAAAGTCGGTGAACGCCAACTGTTAGGACCAGAACTGGTGCAACAAACTATTGACGTTATCAAACTCATCAGGACAAGATTAGTAGCAGCCCAAGACAAACAGAAAAAGTATGCTGATCAACACAAACAAGATCGTGCATTCGACGTAAGAACTTTTGTATTCTTAAAAGTTTCTCCTTGGAAGGGGAAAATTCATTTCGGTAAAAAGGGAAAGCTAAGCCCGAGGTTTATTGGACCCTTTGAAGTGCTACAAAGAGTAGGAGAAGTGGTTTATGAGGTAGCTCTACCTCCAGAGTTGGAAAACATTCACAATGTTTTTCACATTTCAGTGTTACGACCGTATAAACTCGACTACAAACACGTAATCGAGTACAAACCTTTGCAGTTCGAGAAAGATTTGTCTTATGAAGAGGTTCTTATCCAGATAGTCGACGGGAAAGAACAAGTGCTCAGGAATAAAGTGATACATTCTGTGAAGGTGATATGGAGGAACCACAATGCTGAAGAAGCTACGTGGGAACTCAAAGAGAAAATGTTGAAAGAGTACCCTGAGTTATTTGTTTAATCTGTGTCTTCGATTCTGGGGATAGAATCTTTGTAAGTAGGGAAGAATGTAACGAATGATTTGTTTGAATTGTGATTCTGAGAACAGAATCCTTGTAAGGAGGGAATGATGTAACATTCCAGAATTTTAAAGTGTAATATTAAATATTTATTGATTTATATAAGTATTTAATGGATATGTTTATTGTTGAATACATAATTGTTCAATTTGTGTTGATGTGGTTTAGTTAATTATTTGTTGAATAAATAATTAAGGAGCTAAGAAAATTAATTGTTATGAGATTATATACCAATTTAATTTAATAAGTAAGCTAGAGAGCTTATAGTGATTTAAATAAATTATAATATTTTAAATGAGAAATTGTAATTTAAAATATTAGTTTGGTCGAGTAAATTACAATTATAAAAGAAATTATAGTTATGTGATATTAAATTATGTGCTAAAGTAATTTAATAGATTAATGTTTTAATTGATTAATTAATTAAATAAAAGTGTGACTAATAACCTTGCTATAAAGGAGTTACTAAAATAAATTAAAGGACTTTAATTTAGTTTTTGCCAAACATGTCTTATTGCATAATAAGTCTTTAATCTAATGATGTTTTAGCAAACAAGGTATAAGGATTAATCCATTTGTTTTAGTTAGACATACCAAACAAGGTGTAAGGATTAATGAGTTATTTTATTAGCTTAACCAAACAAGCCTTATAGCTTTTGATTTTCAAAATTTTATAACTGATGTCAGTTAAAATCCTATACTTAATATCTATATTATTATTATTATACATTATATGATAATACATAAACTAGAGTTGGGAGAAGAGAGAAGAAGAAGAAGAACACAAAGAAAATTTGAGAAAACTCTAGAGAGAAAGTGAGTGATTCTAACAGGTTTTTGAGAAAGGAATTGGAGAGAAGAAGCTTGAGAATAACCATCATCTTCTTAATTAAAGGTAGGAGCTTAATCTTTTCTTTAAAAAGTTAGTTTTCTTCTTCTTCCAAAAAGTTCTCTATGAAATTTTATAAAAGATAAATTGATGGTGTTTATGGTTATATGATAAATTATTGATTATAAAATGATTACATGAGTTTATATATATGATTTTAAAGAAACTAGTTCATTTATGTATGTGTTTTGTGAAAAAAAATTATATTAGAGTGTTTACATGAAAAAATATATATGTATATGGCTTAATTTAAAATAGAAATTAAGGTTTAATTAGTTGTTAAATTGATTATGGAAATTGATAGAGTATGTATAATCATAACTATGATGTTTTGAAATTTTTGTTTTGATTGAAAAACAAAATCACAGTGTTGATTTTCATTAAAAATGTCAACAATGGAGTTTTTTTGCCAAAAACATTGAAACTAGGAGTTGTAAATTTGATGTTTATGTTATTTTACGAGTAGAAACATGTTAGAAGTCTTCACAATATGTTTATATGAAGTCTATATGTGTATTACATGTTAATCAGTCTATTAGATTCGAGCTTTTAGGCCAATTTGACTTTTGTTCATCATCACGAAGCTGGTCGCCGAAGCTCGATCTGGTAGAGTCACAGACTACGCCCAACAAGACAAATCTTGCAGATCTAAGTCTTTGCGATGATCTACCGCAGCAATACCAACCAATGGCTTTGTGTGACCTGAGTCATAGGTTAACCCAACCCAAGCAATCACGAACCACGATGTAAATCCGAAGCTTAAACATGAAGTTAGCGAGAATGTTTTTTTATTTTTGTGTGCAAAGCTTAAAAATAAAGGTTATGTGTTAATAATATGAATGCTAAATGATGATTTCAGTAGTATTAAACTATGAATGAGCATGTATCAAGTGTTAACTAGTATTAACATAGTTTGATTATGTGAATGGGTAATTCAACCTACATGATATATGTATTGTTTATATAGATATACAATGTTAGTAATGACTAACTATGTCAATATGGCATATGTATATGGTATTGATTCAAGTTATAAGGTTTAGCTTGTGCTAAAGGCAAGTTTTCTAACTCTGTTTTTATAATTGAGCAAGTTCTCTAACTCAAAGCTTCATTGTGCGAGTTTAATTTCAATTGGTACATTATTGTTTTCAAATTCAATTACAATTGTTGTAAGTTACTACCTCTACACTTTCATAGAGCTAGATTGCCTATTATTGAGTAAGTCATTATATCTAGTTGCTCATGACGATACAGGTATCCCAAATCTTATAGTTTAATCTTGAGCAAGTTTTCTAATCAATTATCTTGTTAATTCAATTACTGTTTTCAATTCGATTACAATATAATGAGGTAAGTTATTTGGAGCAAGTTATTCTTGTATTTAACTTGTTGTTTAGCATGCACAACTATATATACTAATGTAGAACATTTCTATCGTTCAAATTGCTATGCATGCTTATTATTCAATTCTAATTAACCTTGGCTTAGTGTTGTTCAAACAAGGTATGCTATAGTTATTCAAATTGTATGCTATTAGATTATTCCTAATGCATGACTTTAGTTTACTATGACTGATTCAATCATGATTATTCTATAGTATAGTGTTATTGGTCTTATTCAACTACTCCTTAGTTGATGTGTGTGTGAATATATTTATATATACACAGAAATGTGTGTGTATATATTTAAACTCCAGGCCTGACAAAAATGTGTGTGTATATTTATATATATATATATATATATATATATATATATATAAGCAATAAACGCACTAGATATATATCGATCCATGCTCGTTACGTCAAGATTCGAGAGAATATATATATATATATATATATATATATATATATATATATATATATATATATATATATATATATATATATATAAATGCGATAAACGCATAGGATGTGAAATCCGAGCTCAATCAAACAAATTTTGATGACAATAATATATATATAAAAATTTATATATGTAAAAGCAAGAAACGCTACGGATATAAAATCCAGGCTCACCGAACAGAGTTCTATAACAATTTTTATATATAGATATATATAAAAGCAATAAACGCCCCGGATGTGAATCAAGGCTCAATCGAGGCATAACACGATGATGTTAGTGTGTGTGTGTGTATATATATATATATATATATATATATATATATATATATATATATATAAAGAAATAAAAAGCCACGGACCAAAGTTCGAGCATACACACGCAACAAGACTCTCAGCGTGAATAATTGTGTGTGCAGGAAGTGAGGAAAAGGCTTTAATTAATGTAAGAAGGCTTATAGTGGACTGCCAAAGAAGACTTCAATAGCTTTAAATGGATGAACACTCATTTCCCACCAGTAAAAAATATCAAAATATAAGCTCACAAGTGTTTGAAATGAGAAAGCACTCAATTTATAGTGTGTATAGAGCAAATTGGACAGGGCTCCCTTACCCTTTTCTTCTTTCAAATGGCCACCCCAAGCCCTCTACTTATAGAGGGGGGAGCCGCACGTGTACCTGCGGCTGCCCGGGGTGCCCCGGGCTCCATGGGTCCCGCCGTCTCGAAGTTCATGCACTCGTGTAACGTGTTGTCCGTTCGAACCTTCAAAATTTCAATTCGAGCATCTGATCGAGGTTTTTAAGACCTTTTACAGTATGCTGTTGTCGAGAGATACACAAGGACATGGGATAAGAGGTTGTACGAAGTCAGGAAGATGGGTCCATGCGTAGATCTTCAGGCTTCAAATTATATCTGGTGTGTTGTCTTGTGTATTAGTCACTCGAGATTGGAGCTATGGTTCTTGTAGGACATTTGTGTGTAGCATGTAGGTGGAAATGTTGTTAAGATGGCGTAAATGTGGGATTGAGGTGGAAAAATGATGATTTTGCCCCTGACTGGGGTTATCTCCGGTTTTGGGCTGATTTAGCAGTCGTTGCTCAGGGTTATCTCTAAGATTGGGTTGTTACAAGTGTTGACCGTCCTCAGGGTTATCTCTGAGGTGTGAATGTCCTCCCATGGTTATTTTCGGGTTTGGAACTGAGTGCCTCGGGGCTATCACCGAGTGTTGAAGATGATCGAAAGGTTTGAAACAAGCATTTTCGGGGTTATCTCAGGAACTACAACTGCATACCTCGGGATTGTCTCCGAGGTTTGAACTTCATTTCTCGTAGTTATCTCCAGGATTAGAATTGAAGATCTCGGGGTTGTCTCCGAGATGAAACTAGGGATTCCGGGGTTGTCTCCGGGACTGAAACTGTATATCTCAGGGTTTTCTCCGAGATGGCAAACTAAGTATCCTAGGGTTGTCTCTGGGACTGTGCTGACTTGACTTCTAGGGTTATCACTAGAAGACGATTTTGCCCTCCTGCAAAATTAGTAACAAGAATGCAAAATTTTTGAGTGTCTGCACATCTGGCGGGGGTCAAAGATGCTACTCGGGTGTCCAGAAATCTTGCTCGTCATCACCATCGATAGTATCACCACCCTGTTGAGACAAACAAAAATAAAATGCATTAGTCCATATGAGAGAATCTAAATAGACAGTATGAAAATTAAATAACATGCAAATTAATAATCTTAAAATAAACATAATACCTGTGTAAGACCCCGAAATTTTTAAATAAAAAGGAATTTCCTTTATTTATTATTTTGAAATAATAAGGGTTGATTTGATTAATGTGGATAGTTAAGGGTTAAATACGCAAATATTTCAAAATAAGCAAGTGGTTATAAAATATTCATTATCGTCGGGGAATATTCGTTTGGTCGTGGAATATTAAATGCGCTTCTGGGAATATTAAATGCTGACAGTAGTGACCATGTGTGGGCCCCATAACGAAAAAGCGATTGGATGAAGAAAAGCGACAAATATAAGTTGTTTTTTAAATAACGGCGTAGTTGTTACCAAGATTATCTTTGTTGGAATACCCGGTGGTTAAAACACACTAATACGCGTTGTTGAACAAAGTAGCATTACGGTATTGCACCAATTATTGATTCTTACGAAGAAGGCACTACTCAATAATGGTTACGATAATTCTTCGCTCAAGATTTTATTGAGTTAATAATTGTGCGTTGATATTTTATATTGTTGTTGTTTCAATAATTGTCATTACACAACGGTATTTTCATTATCAAAGCAATAATTCATATTATCCTGAATAATATTATTAGATAACATTATTGGCAATGTCTAGAAAGTTACATCTAAGGAGAGGTTTGGTCACCTAATTGCTGCGCAAAGAAGAAGAAATTCTTATTGGAAAGCCCCGCTTTCTGAACCCGCCTCTGGTTGTCAATATTGTGATTCTGTAATATTATTTGTGAATAATTAATTATTGATTTATATGATGAGGAAAATATTGATTTTATGTGGATATAGATGGAGAAAATTTTAAAATGACAATTGTTGAAAATTAATATTTTATCTTTTTCTGATAAAATAATTCATTTAAATATATTATTTTAATAATATATTAACGGTGATATTTTTACAACGAATGTGGGATATATGAGTATACGAGGAGGAAGAGTATTTTTGTTGCAATAAATGTTTAAAACATGTTAAACATGTCGGTGGACCCCATTTATTGACTGAAATTTGATTATAGCCTGTAAAATCGCCCGTTTGTGGATTTCGGTCAATTTCTATTTGGAATTTGGAAAAACTTCCTTCTGTAAAGTTGTAGAGAATTGAAATTCCTATAAAAACTCGTGAGATTCGAATTTTCTGATGAAAGGTCTATTTATTATGAATTATTGAAGTTCAAGCTCAAAATAATTGATTTTGGGAGTTTAAATATTTTTTGTAAGAAAAACGTTTTTTGTTGTAATTGAGTGGCTCACATGTGTTATAAATGATCTGAAATCAGATTTCTAAGGTGGGCTTGAATATTTTAAGAAATATTATTATTTTATTAAATTTTCGCTTTGGTGTTCTAAAGATTTTCCTATAAATAGGTGCTTAGATTAGAATTGAAAATCACACCAAAAGCTCAAGTTTTTTCTCTCTATATTATCGAGCGTATTCTTGTGAGTATTTTGAGTATACTTTGAGTATTGCTAGGCGGTGCAAGTTCCCTCAAAGACTATACTTTATTCTAGCTAGAAGTATTGATCTTTCGAGGTAAGGGATGTTATTTTCTTCTCAAATGATATTATTTCTTCAATATCATTATGTTGAAATGTTGATCTGAAGTTTTTTATCAAATTTGGAACTTTTTCATGTCGGGGTTACTATTCATGAGTTACTATTCATGAGTTACTATTCACGAGTTACTATTCATGAGTTCTTATTCACGAGTTACTATTATTAAAGTACTATTCATGAAGCGTGAAGATGTTTTTGTGGAATTTATATCTTTTGGTGTAATGAATTACTATTCACACGATATATCGGCACTATTCACGATATCTGGATTATTCATAGAAAAATAAAATTTCTTCTTTTCGTCCAAAACATCTATTCGGATACTAACTCTGATTGTATCCATGTTTTGATCATTCTTGAATTTTACACCACTATGATTATTTTTGAGGTATTTTTGGACGTAGTACGAATCCTTAATCCTTAATCCTTGTCATTTTGTTTCACTAGATTCGTTTCTTTAAAAAAAAAATATTTTTCATCATCCTCAGTCTTAAATGATGATATTATGGAATATCTTTGGCACATAGTGTGCAAAGATGAATGATTTCTTAAGAATATCTTTGGCCACAGTAGTGCAAAGATGAATGATTTGAAGAATATCTTTGGCCCGTAGTGCAAAGATGAGCAGTGTTTAAATGAACATGACCAATGATGAATATCTTTGGCTTTGTGAGTGCAAAGATGAATATTTGATTCAGATGTATATTGATTGATGTTACAGGATAAAAGATAGGCGATGAACTTTTAAATTCATACATAGAAGATAGTAGTTTGCATTCTCTACTTAACTCTTCTAATGAATTATTATTTCGCTGCGAATATTGATTTAAAATTTGTTGTCTATTGTATTCTATTAGATTTTTCCTGTTGAAGACTAACGATAATTTGTTGTATATTATCTTAGTCATAATATTCTTTTTCTTGAGCTAGTTGAGCTCACCCTTTTCCTTTTTGTTCCATTTTTCTCGGGAGGCGAGAATATAGCGAAAGTACGAAGCCTGGGGTATGGAATGAAGGTTTTAGAAAGGATTGTTTAGTAGTCCTCACCATTTTTGTAAAATAATGTATCAATAAATGTGATGAGGATTTATTTGAGTATAGATATTGTGCAGAAGATAATATTTGTATTCAAACTCACAGCTTTTCTTGTTGTAATAATAAAGTTGTAGTTGTTTACATACCATGTATTGACAACTCGTAATAGGTGATGTATACCTATTTTGGGGGCATCACGGTTGGTATCGAGCTTAGGGATATGATCTCTGGCGGAGATGGGGAATAGAACTAGGAGGGAGAGGCGAGTAAATCCTTCGCTAGTGTGTCCTACCTAAGCTTATTTGTTAGTTAAAGTCGGTATATAGGGATATTATGTGATATATTGATTTCCTTAATTAACCCTTGTTTTATGGCGAAGATTTGAGAATGTCGAATTTGAGAATATTAACAATGGAAATGAGGCAGTGGAGATGCCTGTACTCACCAACGAGGAGAACATGCAACAGTCGACAATGTTCCTCCCGTGAACAACACCATTGAAAGCGATGATGATGAACGAGGGATGTTTAGAAGTTTTTTGCAGTTCATGCAAAATCGCACGAGGAGACTCGTGTTCAAAATACTGAGGAGGAAATGATAGCAATTCACGGGTTGTCACGAAATGCAAGCGCTTCAAAGAGTTGGGACCACGAATTTAAGGGAAAGCGGATCCGATCATGGCGGAAACATGGGTCAAGCAAATTACCAAGATATTCGATGTCTTGGGATGCACGGAGGAACGAAGGTTCCATTCACCACCTTTATGTTCAGTGGCGAGGCGCATCACCGGTGGGAGTCTGTGAAGCGTACTCCATCAGCCCACCGCACTCAAGATGTCTTGGGAGGCGTTTGAAGCTATTTAATGACAAATACGTTCACGAAAGTGTTCATCGTATGAAGGAAGTGGAGTTCATCGATTGGAACAAAACAACATGGCGGTGTCTCGAAGACGAGGCAAAGTTTGCGAGTTATCCGTGTTTGCACCTCATTTGGTGGAGAATGAGGAACGATGACGTGGATGTTTCTTAGAGGTTTGAAACCCTAAGATACGTCAAGATCTCATTTCTCATAAATTTTCTCTTTATTCGAGATGTTGTAAATAGGGCTCAATTATTAGAAGCGAGATAACGAGTACTACGGTGTTGAGGGACCACAACCGGGATCGTATTAGAGATAGCGATCAATGAATAATGATAACTGCGGAGAAAGAAAGCAGACGGATGAGAAATGGTAACCACTCTGGTGGTAATCATGGCCATGAAAATAGAAGAAGCGAGTCGGGGAGGAGATTTTAAAAAAGAGGAGATTTAACAACGACCATGTAAAGATGACAAAGTCTTGAAAGAATCGGTTCTAGGGAGGAGAAACGACCACCGGTCATATGCTACAAATGCGTAAAAGAGGGACATATCGGTCAAGCGCCCCACAACAGTTCAAGGTATGCTATAATTGTGGAAAGGAAGGACATATCGCTCGAGATTATACGAGAATGAAACCTAGTTCAATGGGGGACGGTGACTCAAAAGATCGTCCCGTAAAAGTCAAAGCCAATGATTCCGGGAAGAGCGTTTGTTGTGACTGGTCATAATGCGAGGAACCCAAACGAGGTGATCACGGGTAAGCTATTTATAAATTCTTGCGAAGTTTATACCTTACTTGATACCGGTGCTACCCATTCATTTATCTCTCCGCATGTGCTCAACGTTTAAACTTGACTCGGAGAAATTAGACTTTGACCTATCTGTGGAAACTCAGTTAGAGAAACTTTCATCACATCCACTTGTTTATAAATCTTGTTTGATTCAAGTTGGCACCATTACCTTACCCATTGACCTTATCTCTTTAAAGATACTTGCTTTTGATGTGATTTTAGGGATTGATTGGTTAACTACTCATCATGCCAAAATTGATTGTTTTCGTAAGGTTGTTAGTTTTCATATTCCTAACCAACTTTGTTTATGCAATTCAAGCAACTAAACCATTAAAATCGATCAACGTCATATCTAATCATAAAGCTATTCGTTTATTAAAAAATGGATGTCAAGCTTTCCTAGCCCATGTTATGGATTTGAATAAAGACACGTCAAATTTGAATAATATTCTGTTGTTATTGACTTTCGGACGTATTTCTAGAAGAACTTCCTGGCCTACCCCGAGCGTGAAGTTAAATTCTTTATTGATCTTGAACTGTACAAAGCCCATTTCTAAAACCCCATATCGAATGGCTCCTATTGAACTTCAGAGTTAAAGGTCCAACTACTGAGGAATTGTTGGACATCGGTTTCATTAGTCCTAGTACATCTCCTTGGGGTGCTCCTGTTTTATTTGTAAAGAAGAAAGAGCGGGAGTATGCGACTTTTGTATTGACTATCTGGAATTGAACCATGTCACCATCAAGAATAGGTATCCTCTACCTCGTATTGATGACTTGTTTGACCGATTGCAAAGGGCACAATTCTTTTCAAAAATCGATCTTCGATTCGCGGATATCATCATTTGAAGATTAGGCGAGGATATTCAAAGACGCGCCGTAACTCCTCGGTATGGGCATTATGAATTCTTAGTCATGTCTTTCGGACTAACTAATGCTCCTGCGGCTTTCATGGATATGATGAACCGAGTATTCAAGGAATATTTGGATCAATTCGTTGTTGTCTTTATTGATGACATCCTCATATATTCCAAAAGCCGTGAAGATCATGAGCACAATTTGAAGCTGGTACTCCAAAGGCTTCGTGAAAACCAACTATATGCCAAATTGAAGAAATGCGAGTTCGGCGAGGAAGTAGCATTCCTTGGGCACGTGGTGTCAAAATATGGAGTATCTGTTGATCCGTGAAGATTGAAGCAATACAAAGTTGGGAGCAACCAAGTCGGTGGATCAAGTACGTAGCTTTTTGGGCTTATTTGGTTATTATCGGAGATTCGTGGAAGGGTTTTCTCGAATCGCTACTCCATTAACTCAACTAACTCGGAAGGATACAAAAATTCGTTTGGAGCGAAGAATGCGAGAAAAGTTTCCAAGAGCTTAAGAGGAGACTTATTTTTGACTGTTCTAACAATACCATCTGGTTCAGATGGATTTGTTATCTCTGCCGATGCTTCGTGCAAAGGGTTAGGATGTGTTCTCATACAACGTGGGAAAGTCATAGCCTATGCCTCGCGACAACTTAAAGAGTATGAGAGGAATTATCCTACTCATGATCTAGAGTTAGCGGCAGATAAATGCCGCGCTTAAAAATATGGAGGCACTATCTATATGGGGAGAAAGTGGAGATATATTCGAGACCATAAAAGGCTTAAATATTTCTTCACAAAAAAAGAACTCAACATGCGGCAATGACGTTGGCTCGAGCTATTGAAAGACTACGACCACACTATTCAATACCATCCCGGTAAAAGCGAACGTGGTAATGCGCATTGAGTAGAGAAGATCATATCGCGGAACGAGTGCGATGATGTCAAGTATATGACAGAGCCAACTTTAATAGAAAAAGTTAAGGTTGCTCAAGCCACCCGGAAATGGCGATGCGTATGAAGAAAGTACAAGAAGGAGCTATTCGAGCGAGAATTGATGAAGAAGGAATACTTCAAGTCCACTCTAGACTTTGTGTTCCTAACGACTCGATTTGAAGTACAAGATTATGATGGAGGCACACAATACGCCATTTGCAATCCATCCGGAAGTACTAAAATGTATCGTGATCTTCGACATACATTTTGGTGGAACAATATGAAGAGAGAGATTGCAAAGTTTATCTCGATGTGTTTAACTTTTAACGTGTAAAGGCGGAGCATCTTGTACCTAAGGGTCCGTTGCAACCACTTGAGATTCCGGAATGGAAGTGGGAACACATTACTATGGATTTTGTTACGGGTCTTCCTACGGTTTCTCAAGGCATCAATGCTATTTGGGTTATTATTGATAGATTAACCAAGTCTGCTCATTTCTTGCCGATACGGGAGACTTATTCCATTGAACGTCTTGCTAGTATGTACGTGAATGAGATTGTGAGGTTGCATGGCATGCCTGTATCCATAGTTTCGGATCGTGACCCAAGATTCACTTCAAGATTTTGGGTTAGCTTGCAAAAAGCTATGGGCACGGATTTGCGATTTAGTTCGGCATACCATCCCCAAACGGATGGACAATCAGAGAGGACTATTCAAACTCTTGAAGATCTATTAAGACTCTGTGTCCTAGACTTCAAGGGTAGT